>CM031239.1:288326305-289526305 GCA_018340775.1 Taxus wallichiana var. yunnanensis
CAATATGCCCATTCAATTACATGTTACTTGGTGTCACTGACATGAGCATACTCATATATAAATGTATTTTTTGACAAATGTGAGGATGATACTTAAATTTTTAGTGTTGGTAACAAAAACAAGGCCATTAAATGGAAAATATTGCCGAAGGAGATGATTTTGGAGATGTGGAGAGGAAAATTATAGATGCAAAATATTTAAACAAATTGAAAAGTAAATGAATGAGAGTTTTGGGTAGATATGTATTCAAAATGTAAAAGTATGCAATTGGAAGGCAAAGTGTTGTATTTGTTATATCTACAATATGTTTAATTACATCATGTAGATGTCCAAACTCATGTCACCACCAAGAGTTAATTGAATACAGTTAAATAATTCTTGCATAAATAGATTTGAAAATTGTATTGCTGATCGCTTTCATTTCATTTGTAAGTGTTATGCGCTTTTAAAAACATTAAAAGCTTATAATAAACACTCCTAATTATTATTACAACTTATTACAAAGCAAGAGCAAAGAAAAATAAAGAAACAAGTAACCTCAACCCGTGAGCGAGATTCCATGTGCACTTTGGCACATCTCCTCGACAAAGTGCTCGCAATGATGTGTAAACGTGCTTCACCGTGTAAACCCATGTAAGAACATTCACTAATCAAATTGACTTAGCTATTATTAGTAAATTAATTAGGTAGGAACCTTATAAATTGATTCCTCCAATACATTTTGAAGCTTGACGTCGAACTTCTAGTCGGGGTGAAAAATTTAGTTGTTGTATCCTTTTCTACACAACAAATTAGAGTTAGAACATGCCTAAGTTAATAGTAATTAAGTAGAAGATTGATATTATGCCTTCTAAGTACCTGGCTTGACATTCTCAATTTCCATCAAATTGGTTTCACTTGCTTACACCCCATTTATGTTGTGAGAGTGGGAGCTCATTTTTTTCGATTAAAATGGAAAGTATATAAAATAGAAAGCACTTTGCCACAATACATGGTAATTTAAAAGGAAAATGTGGAGCTTCAATTTATAGAGGTCTTCCAATAATAACATGGGTGACTAAACAACCACCCCTTTCCATGGGCCCATAGAGGCCCTACGGTATTCTTCCGTGGATGATTTGGTTTGTTCACGTGTGAAGCATTAAAGGGCCATGGTAAACTGATTCCTTCATTTTGGATGATTCATATGGTTGAGAATCCTGAGGCGTATGGACGCCAAGTGGCTTGACTGGGACGCCAAGCGGAGAGGAAAAAAATGCAAGAAGATGCAGCGAACAACACAACCCAAAATCTTGTATTTTTAGTGATCCCAAGGAGCTTCTTGTTTTGGTGATAAAAATGATGCAAATATCATGTTTGCAGGGATTGAAATGTAAGACATTTTCGTATTATTTCTCACCATTCTCGACACACATAGGGATTGATAGTTTCCATTGTCTGTGAAACTGCAGCTAGTAGGAGAAAACCCATTCCAACCCAGTGAAAATTTCCAACAACTTTCAACATGTCTTTGTTTGTCTATTTTTATCTCCAGAATGTTCAGATATGTTCCCAAACCACAATAAAAATTGAAAGTAGGTAAGAAATAAGAGGGAAAAAAATTTATACACGCCTGGAAAGTTTGCCTTCAACACTCAAATCTGTAAAATATCCCCCTCCGAAACATTAAAGCTATACAATATTATTTTGAAGACCAACTGATATAGTATGGAATGTACATGGTTGGTAATTCTTTTGACATTTTTAGATATGCCTTCTAAGAATTTAGAGGCGTTTGATGCAGAGGGCATGCCACTTGCCACCGAATTAACAAACTCATGGGTGCGACTTATTTTCTCCTGCAAAACAAGTTCAAAAAAATAACAAAACCAAAAACAAAAGGCAATAAAAGCGTTGATTCCCAGTAAAGAAGTCATTGAAAATGAAAAAGGATGGTGTTGATACCTATTGATTGTTTTAGTAATGGAGAAGAGTGTCAATTTTTGCCACCAATTGTTGGAGATCAAACCCGGGTGAATTCTCGTTAGTATTCACAATTTGATCAATAAGCTCAGCAGGTCTAGGAGAGGATGCAGATTGTGGGGAAGAGATATTGAACTATTTGAAACTACAAATGTAGGAGGCAGAACAATGAATTTTAGGTTATGTACGAGTAACTGCACCTCTTAGAAACATAGAAGAAAAAATCATTGATGTTGACCTGTGGGGATTGATGCATTGTTAGGGAGAGAGGAGACAGACGTGAGACCTTGCTCGCCCAACAAACACATTCCTCTGCATAAAACAAGCCAATTTTTTGCACAGTGAGGAATAAAGGCTCTGACCAATAGAATTGAATCAAAAGGAAAAATTGTACTATGAAACTTTAGCAAAAAAATTTTTAAATACGGGGGTTATTATTTGATTGAATTTTGTTAAAGTGAGTATTTGTTGTTGTGAAGCCAATGCACTTTCCTTCGGCAATATAATAAACATCTATCCATAGTATATTTTGAGATAATAAAAAGAACACAATGAAAATATTATTACTAAACCCACCATATATATACATTTCATATTAAACCACATGATGTTGTCTTCAAATACTACTTGGGGCACTCAAAACCCTTAATATAGCCGTGTATACATAGTGTAATAATAGTAAGACCATTTTTAAATGAGGGATGAAACAACATAATTACACCGAAAGGTGTGAACTATGTGGGAAAGTCCGACCCCTTCTGACAAGCAACAAGACATGAAGGATCACGATTCATTGGTCGACGATGCACGGATTATCCTGGACCGTACATGTGGCATGCACCATGTACGCCTCTGCTAGCAATAATGTGAACTACAGTTTGTCAGGCGCCAGAGTGGTTTTGGGTATGGGAAGCACGTTACACCACATTCTTCCTCTGCTTTTTGGCTTCTGTGATTAATGGTAGTCGATCACTTTCTCAGCAAATTCATCGTATATTTGGTGGAGGGATTTCATGCAACGGCGGAGGCCTTGCAAGTCTATGTATTTGAGAAGGGGAATGAAATCTGCGACAACAAATGCACCAGCGAGAGCCATCATCTCGCCCAGTATTTCCTTAAATTTGCGGCCTCCGCTCAATTCTTGGTCGGAGAACGTTCTGCCGTGGCAGACATTCTACTAACAATATTGAGTGTAAGGAGAAGAACAATTTGCTGAGGTCGACACATAGTGCGCCTTGTTCGCTCTCGTTCCAAATGGAGCGAGATCATGGTGGCCACCTCTTCCTCCCTTAGCGATATGAAACTCTCGGTTCTTTTGAGAGTGAGCAACTCGAGAGTGCAGAGCCTTTTCATTTGCCTCCAATAATCTCCATAGGGGCATATCCCATGCCTTTGCCCTCGTAGGCTAAGTATTTTCCAGCGGATACAGTGGGCCTGTTGGCGAAGAAGAGATCATGAGTTTTGAGAAACTCTTTGGCCATGGCAGGAGAGGAGACCACAACGGTCGGGGATGGAGCCGAGGCGAATAAACATGAGGGGTCCGTATTTATTTGCGAGGGCTGCCAGAGACTGATGAGGGAGCTCTCCCAACTAATGGAGATTCCCTAATAGAGGCCATGGACGTGGTCCAGGGGAAACGTCTCATGCTCACCCGGACACTTCTTAACAATTTTGTAGAGAATGAATACACAGCAAGGAAAAGCGGAGTACCGTAGCAGCAGTTTCAGCTACAATATTCAGAGGGGAATCCATATGGGCAAATGGGAACTTGTGGAGAGGAAAGGAGCCCGTCTCAATATTTAAATGTAAATGGGGAACGCGGTGGGCAAGAGGGAACTTGCGCAGAGGAAGGCGATCTCGTGTACTCTTCCAACTCTATCTACGAATGAGTGGTCGAGGACATTGACCAGTGTGATTTGTTGTATGAAGACAGTGTGAAGAGCCCTCACAGATTGCAGATTACAGTTCAACCAGCTACACTGTAAGAAATCATATTTAAATCTATGAAAAGTAATATTCATAAGAAAAAGGAAAATACATTTATTCCATATATTCTTTGAAATAATTTAGCACAATAACACTCAAGAAATCTGATCCATATCTATCCAGGAGGGCTCGATTCATGAGGGTATAAATCTGGACTGTATCTTCTTCACAACCTGCATCGCTCATTTGTTCACTGATTTCATTGAAGACCGCGTGTGAGAATGAATGTTGTGTGCCCTTCTTCAAATCCTTAACCATGACAAGTGTTATATACGTGTTAAGTGCTAAAGATATTTGTATTAGATACGTGGTTAACAAATGCAGTTTCTCATAATTCTTTATGAAATGATTACAATATGATATTGAGGTAGCACATTAACATTACAATTAAACTCATGCAACATACGTGGTAACGTGGAAGTTAAGGTTACATATTCTCGGTCATCTCTTACACCAAAAAATAATAAGCTAACAAATTCTGGAATTTTGATTTTTCTTAATCACTAATTAATTATTTTTCCTTGTTTATGATTAAATATTATGACAATTGAACAACAATCTCTTATACAACGTGAAAAGGGGAAATCGGATAGACTTAATTCTATGCAATGCAAAAGAAAACTCATATTTATTTTCTACAACCACAATTGACGAGCATTGAGGTTTTATCCCCTCACTATTAAAGGATTCTTTGCCTTGAGAATTATAGTGTCTTCGTTCACATATATTTAATTGAAATATTTGTATGTCATACATAAATTTTACTTTGCCAATTCAATATCGCTATCCAAATATATAATGCATAATATAACCAATGAAATCATGTTCTTCAAATTTTCCGTGTTAATAAATATCTATATGGACATTTAAACATCAATATCCATCAACAAGAAATGCACAATTTTTTCTAATGCATGAGTTTTTCATAATTCATTTTACGAGACTATTATTAGGTAAATCTGATTAAGACTAAAATAAAACTGATTAAGAATAGAATTAAAATTATATATATTCATACGATAAATAATTTAGATCACTAGGCCCGAAATTTGATGATCAAACCTACTTGTCTAAAGGAAAATTGACAATTTAATTTTGTATGTCGCTCTCAAATAATATGCATCTAAACTTAAATAATAATGTGTTATTTATTTACAACTACATTTATAACAAAATTTATTCATTTCTGCCGGGGGGTTTTGGTTCTTCGTTGGTGCGGTCACATAGGAGGCTCTCTTGCCCGCTTCTCAGATTGGTTTCTTCTGGTTCGTTCTGGAAGGGGTCGTTTTTGGTCGTGCGGCTATGCTTCGGCTGGGTCCCGGTTCCCTCCTTGACTAATGGGGTTCTTCTTCTCCTGATTTTTTTTCTCATGGATCGACTGTCTTGGTTTCCCAAGCGTCGTATCAGGAAGTAACCGCAACCTTTTTAGGCTTTTCTTCGTCTTACCCCCTCGCTTGCCTTGGCGTTCGTTGTTTTTGGTTTTTGGATGCAGTGATCTGCGGTGGTTTTGTTTGTGTTTGGTTCCGGGAATGATGTGGCTTCTTGGTCCTGTTCGTGTATGGTTTTGGCGGGGTCGGCTTATGTCTGGTTGATTCGGCTGTTGGAGTCCATTCTTGCGGTTGCATTTTGTTGGGCATCGTAATCGTTGGTTTTGGTTGGTTGGGTGGCCCTGCCACTTTGGTTCTGGTGTTTGGGTGCTTCAGTTCTTGGTTGCTTGCTTGTTGTGGGTTCTTCAGTTGGTTTCCATGGTAATGTGGCCTTTGGTGGTTTTTTTTGGCTGTCACGGGTTTTTGTGTGTTTTTGGTTGGTCTGTGTTGGTTTCGTTTGCCGTTGGTTTCTTCTCTTTCGGTGTAGTGGGTCTTCCCATTTTAGCACATGGCTTTGGTGTCTTGCGAGCCTTTCTTTCTTTATCTGCCCCTCTTGCATGATCCCTATTTGGGGTGGTAATGTGTGAGGGGCCGATCGTGGTCTTGTGTTCGGGGCTCTACAGCCTTCTTGGTTTTCGTGTCTTCGGTGGTTCCTGGGTTTTTGGTGTGGTCTTCTTTGTCCTTTTTGTATTGGGTGGGGTCCCGTCAACCCCCGATTAATAGCTCCGGTCAAAAGCGTTTAAAAAAATAAATTATTCATGTTGGTTTATTAGTTTTATTTGAATTTTATTATATATCTCATATTTTCTTTCATTAAGTCATAGATCCTTAAGTTAAAGCATCAATATCTAAATTTATATTGTAAACAAATGAATATAGTTACGTTGAAGGCGTGTTTTCAGTCTAATTGTATATGGGTCTAACCTTGCTCATTCTGACACTCTATGCATCAACGACACAATAATAAAAATTGGTTGCATGCAGTTAATGTCAATGTTGTGTGGTCAACCCAATGTGGCACTGTTATCGCCGTTTTCCATCAACAGTGGAAGGTTTAACCGATGGATAGATTAAATACATGTAAATTCACGATAAACGTTAATATTTCTTGTGTAGACTTCAACTACTCGTACAATAATGTGAAAGGGATGTAATGCCTGCATGATGCACTATGTGAATCAATGAAGCTCTACCTTCCTTTTCAGAATGACTCAAAATATGCAGTGGAAGACGATTTCCTTCCGGATGACACATTTTTTACGAAGGCTAGCTGGGTGACTTATCATCCTTACGCAATGGGCAGGATAGAGAGCATCTGGGGCGCAGACTGCATGGAGTTCAAGCCAGATAGGTGGATGGAAGATGATTTTTTTCTGCAAAGTCCATTCAAGTTTGTTATGTTTCAGTTTGGTGCGCGCATCTGTTTGGGAAGAGAAATAGCATTTATCCAGATGAAATATATTTTTCTCTTGTTATTCGTAGCTTTCTCTTAAGAGTGGATCCCCATCACAATACGGACTCGATTCCAAGTCTTAGTGCGACTATGAAGAACGAGTTGCTGTTCGAGTGGAGAGGTGAGCGGCCTCATCATTGTCCGCTTTGTGATTTGCAATGTCTACTGTGTATCTTCGTAAAATCATACTTACTTCATGTGTATATACAATTGTGGAACCATCCAAACAAATAAATATTAAGAATTAGTTATTATAATATAGATTTATAATAAAATTGAAAAAAAATATAGACCGTATATTTTGTTTTATTGATTTAATAAATACACATATCATTAGAAAATATAAAACTTCATAATTCTTACAAAAGTTGTTTATATAAAAATTCCATTTATGCCGACATAAAAGAGCTTAGCCGTCAATAAATTTGGCACCATAAAGTTGAAATTCCAGGCTTGGTTCCCACCATACACATTACAATTCATACATCGCCATGAACACTATTTTGAATCTTATCATGCCATAGATCATTGGATGAGCTCCTGTAACAAAAAAATCTTTAATTTGAGTTACCCTGCGTCATCCTACGTTAGATCAAATTAAAAATATGTTATGTTGATGATGTACGACTCCTCCAAATGAAATTATTTTCCATTGTACGATGGTCGATTATGCAGTCATTGTTCCTTGTCGGTGTCATGATTGAAAAGTTAGAGAGTGTGTCTGGTGAGAGGGAACATGGCGTATGATATTGTCAGTTTATCGTTCACTTTCACCTGCAAAAAAATGGCAATGGGTGTTACTGTTTAGTTTCACTGTTGGTGGGCCCCTGACTTCTGAGAGACAGTCCAATCACACCATGCAAGGGGCATAGGCCACGGTGTCAGAGGAGCAATGTCGACCCCATCATGAACTACAATACACAGTTGTGGTTCATCACGCCGAAAGACGTATTCACTGGGGGAAAGCCCCCCTCCCTCTAACAAGCGATAGACCATCGACGATCATGATCAGTTGTTCGACAAAGTATGGAAACTCCTCCATCGTACACATGACACACATTTCTGCATAAAAATCTGGTATAGTAATCTTTGTCAATGTCCACGTTAGCCCAAGATTTAGCAGTGATAAGCACGAGCCCCAAAACTATTGTGGAGGTTCAGGATCCTTCTGATCCAACTTGTCCCTGCCCTTAGATGACGTGGCGACCTAGTCCGATGATTTGATCTGATGATTTGAAATAAATTGCTTCTATTATCATGCAAGGAAAATGATAGGTTGAAAAATGTTGCTTAGGATGTGTCACTCGCCATGTTCTGCTTTGGGTTTTGAAGAGCACCTCACGGAGGTGGATTGTTTTTTGACATGAGTCTATTTTTCCCATTCAACTTTTATTTTTCTATTAAATATATGTAGAAAAAAACAACAGATACGAAAATTTTAAAGCTATACTACATGTGGTGACGACGACAGTAACTACTACAGCGACATGAAGTCCATAAACACATTCCTCTGAGTAGGTGTATTCATTTGAACAGGTCTTCATGATTTTACTTTGGGCATGAACTTGAGCTTCCCCACCGACCCCATGCCCGGAAATCTCATACTTTTCCATACGACGAAAGGGGCTATAAACCTGGAAAAAAATATTAATTTAAGGAAAGAGAATAAAGAGATGAGAAACAAGCCAATTTACATGAGCACTTTCATATCCAAGGCATGTTTAATGGCAATCTCTGAGCGTTCAATTTTTGAACAACCCACATCCACGTAAAACCCAAGCACACGCAATTATGGAAAGAAAAATGAAGAAGAAGATGTTCGAGGTGGAGGAGCGAGACGGATCAAGTGGCATCGATGAGCAACAAAAGCAGTGTGTCGTCAATGGAGTGATAGTGGGTGAGAATGATGTGAGTTTTAAAGGCGAGGGCATGCAGAACAAAGCTCATGCTGATCTTTACAACGCGCTCCATCTCTAACCCATCTGTGCTCAGGATGTCGTCGCCCTCAAGAAAGTCAAAGATGGGTTTCTAATAAACTATTTCTCTGCGTCTACCACAAAGTCATGCTTTGCGCAAATTTGTGGGTTGAAGCATGTCTTCTTTATGGTGTTGTTAACTTTATCATTGACATGTATTTACTTGTTGTCACCAACTTCGATTGATACAAAGTGCTTCATTACCTACTTCAATTTCCATTACCCCTCACCATTATCTCTCTTTCGGCGTTATCATCGCACACCTCACGTGCGATTTCTAGTCCATACTTTACTATGAGGAATTTATGAGTACTCATACCAATGCCTTACCTAATTTTGGTGTGTCACATCACACGTGGTTTAACATTAATTCCTTACCACCTTTAGATAATATATCATCCTTGACATGGAAATTTTGAAATGTGGGGTGAGATAATAATGACTAGGGCCTTCCACTTATTTTAATGCCCCGAGTTTTACTTTTTTATTAGTTTCTTCCTTTGTGCAGGTTATTATACCTTTCACCTACTTTATTAATTCAACAATTTTAGGCCGATCATATTTCGATTTGTTTTTCTATAGTTCAACATTTCTAATTTTGAGATATTGAATATATCAATTTACAATATTATAATTATATAATAAATCATTTATCTTTGTATGCATTGGTTGCTTTATAATGACATGACCATTTTTAGGCCTTATTCCACTACATAATTTTTTATTTTTTCCAAACAAATATTAACAAAATGACATTTGGCACCATATTTAATAACATTACACTTAAACAAAAACATGCATTTATTATCAAGATTTGATTGGATATATGCAAAAACAATTTTCAGCTACAACGTTTTTATATATATTTGTAATCACATTTTTAATCTTTGTATTTATTGGTGACTTTACAATGATATGACTATTTTGAGATCTTATTCCATAAAAAAAAATTAATTTTTTTCCAAACAACTATAAAAACATGACATTTAGCACTATATTTAATGACATTACATATATGAAAAGACAACTTTCAACTATTGATAATTTTTAATATTTTGTAATCATATCTTTCCAAAAAATTAAAAGCAATTACAATGTTGAAAATTTTCCAATTTTTGTTAAAATTTTGAAAACTTAATATCTATTTTAAGTTATATTAAACCTCATATTATATCAAAAATAATTTTTATGTACAAATTTTATTATTAGATTACATTAATTTTTGGTGTTTTCATTCATATATGTTTAAGTCATCTTATAATGATTTTTATGAATAATCATCTTAAAATCCATAAAATACTATACCATTCACTCAAATTAAATACTTTTGTTTTCTAACCAATCAACATTCAAAATTTTATTCTTCTTTCTTATGTTTAATTTTTCAATCATTTTTTAAACAAATACAAATTACTAAATTATTATTTTAAGTGTTTGATTGACCTTTGGTTTTGAAGTGACTAATTTCATGTCTTATGACAAAAAAATAGATTTTTTCAAATCTACAAATATGAGAATTGCTCGGTGTCCTAGATTTAAAATGGATGTGATAGAATTTAATAGGTTGTTATTGCATTTAATTCAATGCATGATGAAATTATTTATTAATCTCATTTAATTGAACATGAGCTTATTTGTAAAAATTGTAATCTACCTGTAGAAAGCCTCCAAGATTTACAAGGTTGAAGGACCACTTATTAATTGTCCTGCCTAAAAACAACAATGCTCATATGGATTTAACCACCATCTGAGTTTATATTTAAAAAGTAGTAAAAACAAAAATATCCAATACAAAATCCTAGTACTAGTACTTATAAACATATCACATAATGACTACTTAAAGAAAAATCACATTGAATCGTAGCAACATTATTGTAAATGTTCAATAATCGAGTAACAACAAAGGTTATCCTTTTAATTAATCATCCCTCAAATTCATTTCTTACACAATTACTTTCATTGTTATATTATTACAATTATTCAAGCATCATACTTATGCGATTATGGACACTAGTTCTTGTTCATTACCTCTCAAAATGTCAATGTTTTTTTATTGCCTAGTTCATTTCTAGTAGTAATCGCCTTATCTACTATACATATATTCCTCGACCATATAATAAATATTGTTGTAAATGGGCAAACCTAACACAAATTCTAATTGGTTACAAAGTTTCTTATGACTATTTCATATTATTCTTAACAAGCAATTAAAAATTATATAAATAAATCATGCCTCACTTTCTTATTTGCTACAACAAATGCATAACAACTACAATGAGGCAGGAACTTGCCGCATCGCGGCTCTTGTTCTTCTAATTTTTATTTTCAATCATTATATCCTCCATCGGGAGATGTCATTAATTATTATTTTTGTAGGTACTTATTAAGGGCGGTTCTTAGATCATATTTGGGACAATAATTTGATATTTTAGACCAACTCCTCTATTTGGAGGATAGTATATAGTTGGAGTTACAAATATCTTCATGTTAATAAAATCTTACATGGTTATGTTTGAATCACAATGACCATGTTTTAGAAGTTCAATTCACTTAAAAGGATTAAAAATTTAAAATTTCAAATTGTTGAGAAAATTTTGGTCGGGTTCATTTTAAGACCCCGCCTCCGAAAAATTAGTTTATAATTAGTGGTGAATCTCCAAAATCGACTTTCGAATTGATAGTGAATTTATCAAAAAACATTTCATGGCGAAGGAGATTTGGTAGGGCGTAATTTTCTTGGATTTCACATAGTTGTACAGGTAGGTTGGATGGGCAGGTTGGACAGATAGATTGGATGGGTAGGTTAGACGAGTAGGCTAGACAAACAAGTGGGATGAAAAGGTTGGACAAGTAGGTTTAATGGGTAGATTAGATGGGCGAGGTTGGATGGGTAGGTCGGACGAGATAGGCTAGATGGGTAGGTTGAATGGGTAGGTTGGATGAGTAGGTCGGATGGGTAGGTTGGATGGGTAGGTTGGACAAGTAGGTTAGACATGTAGGTTGGACGGTTGGTCGAACGGGTAGGTTGGATGAGTAGGTTGGACGGGTATGTTGGACGGGTGTGTTGGACCGCAAAGGAAAACAATGGCGGCTCATTCCTTACGCACGATATGCCCGTAATGTTTTGATCATTTTACTAAGAGTTGGACCATTGGACGGGCGGCCGGGCGGCTCTGGGGTTGGATGACTCGGAGGTTGGACAGCCCCGGGGTTAAAACGGGTATGGGGTTGGATGGCTCTGGGTTGGACATCACTTTGAAGTTAGACAGGATCTGCGGTTGGAAGGATTTGATGTTGTACAGCTCGGATGTTGGATGGTTATGCGATTGGATACCATAAATTTACTCACTCAATAAAGGCCTTGTGATATAGATGTTCTACCTAAAAAATCAAATGTTAGAGGATCCATGCAACTACTCTCTAACCAAACACACATATAGAAATTAAAAATCTAAATATCACTTACTAGACTAATGTTATCACCCACCAACAATAAGAGTCTATAAAATGACTTAAAATCCAAGTACTCTAATGAAAAAATTATTAGATGTCCCAATTAAGGGATTCCTTAGACCATGTATCCCAAAAATATATAATTGTACCTCATTGAATCAAGATGTAGAGAACAAATTTGACAATAAATAATAAAACATTATTCCATTAATACTAAAAATATTAAATACATGGGGTACAATGGATCCACACTCATAAATGTCTTGTAAAAATAATATTCAAGAATTCTCTTAGAATTCCAATATTTGACTTATCCTAATCCTATTGAATCAACTAGGATTCTACAAATCAAACTTGGATCAATTCAACATTCCTCAAAATTTCCCATGATATATGATCTCCAAGATGGACTCTCCAAATGATGATAAGGTACTATTCTATCGTGACCCCTTCTATTTATAAAATCTATCTCGAAATTAGGTGAGAGGAAAAATATTTTTTTCAAGTGAAGATACTCTTTCAAATATTACTCAAGGTGCTCATATCACCATTGAAATCCTCAATTGTTTCATAGTTAGTTCATCTAATATGATAACTTTTAGATCGACATTTACCGATCACTTTATTTTTCCTTGGGAAATGAAATTGGATCAAGGTCCATGTGTGTTTACTCTAACTATATTGAAAATGATAATATATTTAACCCCAAGATACATTCAATAATGGTGGTAAAAGGTAATGGTCCCACAAGATAGGAAATACTTCAAAGTATAGGAAAATGTGTCTTAGCATCAACAAAGGCTTGGATACATTAAGAACACATCACTAAATCAATAAGGATTGAGAAATGATGCACACAAATTTATGGTATCCACACACAAGAATGTGTTACAGAAATATGTGTGTGGTTTTGGAAGAGAAAAATAAGCTTTTCATGATTTGGGATCGGTTTCACCAATTTTGTGTTCCATTGACAATGTTTCATGGAAAGAATCAATTCTTTATGGAAAATATAGGATGGAAATTTTCACAAAAAGTAGACAAGGCTTCAAGTTCTACATAGTATGCACAAAGAGTAGCATAACATTGTACAAGTATTTTATTCAACTAACTTAAGTAGTTTTATTCAATATAGAATTATGTGTGAACCCAGATGCTCTTACATTACTTTATGACTTAAAATTTTATAGTTGATTATTCAAATAAGTGAAATTGAAACTAAAAATAAATATTGCAGCATAATATATTTATAGTTATTTTCATTTTTCATTTTTGTATATGTGTATACATATATATAGTATTTTTTGTAAATATCTATCTATATTATCTTTCAATTTTCGAACCAAACTTAGGATAAATTTTAATGGAAAATTTTCGTAAACTCACGAAAATATGAGTTTTTGGAAATTTGAATTGGCAAATTTTCAGTGAGTGGCAGCCGACTTATTCGTCTAATATTTTGATCAACGCATCCCTTGTAGGCTTACATTTTGCCTAGAATTTACACATATATAAGAGCTTATGCATGTAATTCGCCACCATTTCGAATCATTTCGGGCACATATTTTCCTAAGTATACATAGATTCCATATGCCATGCATGATGAAATTAATAGGTTGTCGCATGCGACTTCAATGCATGATGAAATTATTTATTTATCTCATTTAATTAAATGCGAGCTTATTTGTAAAAATGTAATCTACCTATAGAAAGCCTCCAAGATTTACAAGGTTGAAGGACCACTTATTAATTGTCCTTCCTAAAAACAACAATGCTCATATGACTTTAATCACCATCTGATTTTATATTTAAAAAGTAGCAAAAATAAAAATATTCAGTACAAAATCCTAGCACCAATACTTATAAACATATCATATAATGACTACTTCAAGAAAAATCACATTGAATCGAGAGAAACATTATTGTAAATGTTCATAATCAAGTAACAACAAATATCCTTTTAATTAATCATCCCTCAAAGTCATTTCTTACACAATTATTTTCATTGTTATATTATTACAATTATTCAAGCATCATACTTATGCGATTATGGACACTAGTTCGTGTTCATCACCTCTCAAAATGCAAATGCTTTTTTATTGCCTAGTTCATTTCTAGTAGTAATTGCCTTATCTATTATACATATATTACTCGACCATATAATAAATATTGTTGTAAATGGAAAAACTTTACATAAACTCTAATTAGTTACATAGTTTATTATGACGATTTCATATTATCCTTAACAAATAATTAAAAATTATATAAATAAAACATGCCTCACTATCTTATTTACTACAACAAATGCGAACAACTACAAAGAGGAAGGAACTTACCGCATTGTGGCTCTTGTTCTTCTAATTTTTATTTTTAATCATTATATCCATCCTATATTTTCCATGAAGAATTGATTCTTTCCATGAAACATTTTTAGTGGAACACAAAATTGGCAAAACCGATCCCAAATCATGAAAACCTTATTTTCTCTTCCAAAACCACACACATTTTTTTGTAACACATTCTTGTGTGTGGATACCATAAATTTTTGTGCATCACTTCCCAATCCTTATTGATTTAGTGATGTGTTCTTAATGTATCCAAGCCTTTGTTGATGCTAAGACACATTTTCCTATACTTTGAAGTATTTCCTATCTTGTGGGACCATTACCTTTTACCACCATTATTGAATATATCTTGGGGTTAAATATATTATCATTTTCAATATAGTTAGAGTAAACACACATGGACCTTGATCAATTTCATTTCCCAAGGAAAAATAAAGTGATTTGGTAAATGTTGATCTAAAAATTATCATCTCAAATGAACTAACTATGAAACAATTGAGGATTTCAATGGTGATATGAGCACCTTGAGTAATCTTTGAAAGAGTATCTTCACTTGAAAAAAATATTTTCCTCTCACCTAATTTCTGATAGATTTTATAAATAGAAGGGGTCATGAGAGAATAGCACCTTATCATCATTTGGAGAGTCCATCTTGGAGATCATATATCATGGGAAAATTTGAGGAATGTTGAATTGATCCAAGTTTGATTTGCAGAATCCTAATTGATTCAATAGGATTAGGATAAGTCAAATATTGGAATTCTAAGAGAATTCTTGAATATTATTTTTACAAGACTTTATTGAGTGTGGATCCATTGTACCCCATGTATTTAATATTTTGTCGTATTAATGGAAGAATATTTTATTATTTATTGTCAAATTTGTGCTCTACATCTTGATTTGATGAGGTATAATTATATATTTTTGGGATACATGGTCTAAGGAATCCCTTAATTGGGACATCTAATAATTTCTACATTAGAGTACTTGGATTTTAAGTCATGTTATAGAATCTTATTTTTGGTGGGTGATAACATTAGTCTAGTAAGTGATATTTAGATTTTCTAATTTCTATATGTGTGTTTGGTTAGAGAGTAGTTGTATGGATCCTTTAGCATTTGATTTTTAGGTAGAACATCTAGATCACAAGGCCTTTATTGAGTGAGTGAATTGTGAAGGAAAAAGTAATGGTACATATAATATTTTCTCAAGAAAATAGAGTGCCAAATATTAAAAACTTTGGTGAGATGATGAGAGGAATATATGTTAGTGTTGAGGCTATGGAAATTATGTAATGTAGAGGAGCAATATAGTGTATGATCATATGAGAAATGATGAGAATGCATAAAGGGTACCTAAGGAGTAGGATGTTAAATAAAAACATGTTGATGATAAGTACGATAAATTCTTGCACACAATCAATTAGGATTTGAAAAAATGAAAGATTTAAGTTGCAATATTTTTTAGTAGATTAGATTTAGAATAACTTATTGACTAGATCACTTATTAGAAAAGTAATTTGATTATGAAAACAAAATATCCAAGATGTAAATATTTTCTTGTATTAATTTGAAGAGTTATACATATTTATTGTGGAAACACATGCATACTAAAAGAGTATGTAGAGGTAAAGACAATATCAAAAGTTAGGATAGATTGGTGATGTCGTTGAAGGCTATATTGATTCATATGGATTTATAGTATCATTTTTCAATTAGTTGTAGAGTTTTCATCATAAGGATATAAATGTGAATAAGTACACTAAAGAGATATATAGAATCAACATCAAAGTGGCTCATGTGGAGGATGACATAGAAAATATATCAAGGTATGTTAATCAATACAAACTTACATTTAAGATGAGTTTAGTATGATTTTGGTGAGATATGTGGAGGAGGATTGTAAATTTTCACTAAAGGAATAAGACAATTTATTTCACATACAAAGATGCAATTCACAAGGGATGGGAAAATTCTGTGTGGAGGTGGAAATTTGTACAATGATGTATAAAATTATGCACATGAAGATGAAGTGAGATCCTCACATGAGAAGAGTAATTCATGGAGAGGAAGAGATAAATATTATTTTAGAGGAAGAGGACTTAGAGGAAACATAAGATACAATGGAACCTATTTTCATTTTGGAGAGACTAGACATCATGATTTTACATTTCCAGAACCATGTAAAATAGTGTTAGTGGGAAAAATGATGTTAGTAACCTTGTTGCATAACACACACATACATGTAGTAATGCATAAAATAGTTATGCATAAGGACCAAAGTGTATATAATCTCTCAAGATGAAGTGAGTGTTGTTAAATACGGTGAAAGTAAAGAATACTCCCATGTAAATAAATAATATGTCCATAATTGTATGTAAATCTTGAGGTTAGTGCTTAAAAATTATGATTGATAGTGGTAGCATAGATAATATTGTTTCTAATGATATGGTTTAGAAGATTGGTATTATGATAATTACATATATGAATCTATTTAATATGTCCTAGTTGTTGAAGGGGCATAATTTTATTTTGAATGAGCCATGCAATGGGAATATCAAGATCAAACATATGGATATAAAGTCTTGTGTGATATTATGCCTATGGACATATGTCATATGTTATGTGGTCCACCTTGGGAGTATGATATGAAGGAAGTACATATGGTCACAAAAATACTTACAAAAAGTAAACTTTGAATCCATTGAATGTGGAAACTGTAGAGGTAGAGAGGGTTTTGTAGATATTTTTAATTTTGGGGAAGGAATTACTAAAGGAGGTGAAATGGGATAATGGGTGTTTTTTTATTACATTCCATTTTTACAAAAAATAGGGAAGGCATAGTCATGCATATAAAGGAGATCCTATGAGAAGTAAATGAGATGATTGGTGGGTTTTTATATATTTCATGTCAAATATCCGATATGGTTTACCATGTACATGCAATATCATTCATCATGTGGAATTGATACTAGGGTGAAGCTCACACAAGGCCTCATATAGGCTGATGATTATAGATAACATGGGGATGATAAATAAAGTGCAATAATTTATTAATAAATGGTTGATTAGAGATTCTTTGAGCCTATGTGTAGCACCTATGATATTGGAACCAAATAAACTAAGAGAGTGAAATAGGTGCATTGATTCCAAATCAATCAAAAGATTACTATCAAATATAGATTTCCATTTATATGTATGGACAATTTTATGGATTATTTGAGTGGAGTGAGATATTTCATGAATATTTATTTGAAGATTTTATACCACCATATTAACATAAGAGAGGGATATCACATAAAACTTTAAGCATTTTCAATTTTCCATTTATGTTATCATTGTGTGTATTTTCTACTAAGGATTAATTCTTATGCACAACATTTCCATTACGGACACAATTTATAAACATGATCCCGATAGGTGGATTATTGTTTTGGTTATCACATAACCACACACCCACTTCATTAACCCATTATTACATGATATAAAGCATTACGTAACACTACACAATAGTTATTGATGTAGAGATGAATTTGAGATGTTTTTTCTTTGTTGATTTTGTAACACACTTTCCTCTTACAAGAAGTCTTTGCTTTCATAAAATACCATTACCTTATATAACTATTTAAGTTATAAATAACCTCACAACCACTATTGTATTTCCTACATAAGGAAACTTTTACTCATTTTTGGATACTTGCGTTGAGTTGGTAGAGATTTATTTACTCATAAGAACTTAAGATCACTCCTTGATCCTTGGTGTTATTGTGTAATAATTAGTTTGTTGCACATTTAATTTTTGTACATTTTTTTAACAATCCACTCTAGTTATTGGTTATATATATTTTGAGTACAATTTTTGGATTGTTTTTTTCATTGCCTAGTTTCCTTGGGTAATCCTCATTTATGACAATATATTTTCTAAAATGGATCATTTGATTGCTTTTAGGAAGAATATTAATACTAAAAATATACATAATATTTTTATCAAGGAAGTTGTGGGACTACATGGATTGTCTAATAGTATTGTGTTAGAAAGAGACACCAAGATTGTGGGTTGTTATTGGCACATGTAGTCGGAGAAGCTAAATAATAAATTACGTTTTAACTATACACATTGCATGTAGATAGATACCTAGATCAAATTTATTTATAGGGCCCTTGGATTTTTTTAGGTGTTTGGTTGGAGATAAGGAAAGGATATGGGATTCATCCTTATGGAAGTGAAGTATGTGTACAATAATTTTATAAACTGAAGCACTAGGAATTATATTTCCAAATAGTTTATGGAACACTTAAAAGAGGTGTTATGAAACTGAAATACATCAAGGAAGAGAAAAATAGTAAAGGAATTTACATAGTACATAAAATATGTCCACCAAAAATTTCACACACATTGGGAGAAGAGTAACATGTAATAAAAAATGCACAAAATTTAGAAGGAGATATTAAATGTTTAAGAAGGAGACATGTTTCTTATGCATGTGTAAAATGAGGTTCCCTATATGAAATTATGATAAAGTAAATTAGATAAATGTTATACCATATAAAGTCTTGGGGATGTGTGTGTAAACACATATGAGATAGAATTGTTGGATGGGATATACGTTTCACCTATATTCCCAAAAATTTAGATTTGTGTCATTATTATGAAGGATATAAAAGTGATGAAGGACACCATATAGAAGTAGATTAGAGGAAGAAAATACTCAAAACAAGTGAATGAAGAAATTGAAGACGTTTTAAGTTCATGCATAGAAAAGATAATACATAAAAGGAGTACAAAAGATATATGGTATAATGGAAATAAAAGAAGTTAAGGATGTGTCATAGCTTAAGATAGTTGAGGACACTAAATGTGGGTGATCCATTGAATACCTCATGAAACAAACATTAATAGGGGATCATGTTCCTTCTCATTGGGGTTATATGATGTATGAGAATCTAGGTTCACTTGTAATCTTGCATCACCAAAAGAGTTATAAGAATTAAATCTTGAATAATCATGTGTAGCATTTGCATGTCATTATTTATTTTTTCATGAATAATTACTTGGAATAAGAATTTGTAATAAATATTTTCAAGTATTGTATAACCTATGAATTGTGAATTGGGAGATAACATTAACGGAGGGATCATGTGTAAACTTGTCATACAAAGTATAATAACATGTATAGTGTTTACGTATATGTTGTTTCTATTCACATGTCAACGTAAAACAAGTTATCACCATAAAACATTGGTATTGATTTTTTTCTCTAATTTGATGATTGAGTAACCTAGTATGATTTTATCATATGAAAATTCACACATGAGTCGTGAATTGTTAACTAGTGAGACTAAATTTACAATGATATGATCAAGTCGAGGAATATTTAGAAAGGAATATTTCTTGCTATATTTTATAAATAGAGGGAGATATGCTTAGGTGAAATGTGTCAAGGTTCCATTTCAAGGAGTTGAGTCTAGTTCATAGAAGTCTTGAATTTTTACAAGATTACCAAGGATTAGGTCCTAGGAGTTGAATTAATTTTAAGGAGTTTTTGTGGATTATTCATTGTAAGGTTCTAACAATATTGCAATGTTTTGTGTTTGATGTTATATTATTTTCATCACATGATTAATAGAATATTTTTTTATTGTTTATTTAAAACTACATAATGATATTAATTTTTTGAGATATTTTATTCAAGAATTTGTGGTTTATGTGGCCTAAGGAATCTATTTTTAAGACCTATGACTGTGAAAAGTAAAAATGAAACCGTTATTATCATTGGTCCTTAGATTTCCTCATCAAGACATTATAGTGTTATATAGTATAAATCATTTTTATGTTTTGTAAAGGTTATAAATATTTGAATAAATTCTTACACAAAGAATAAAATAAGAAACAAACAAACTACTTAAATTATAGAGATTTATCTAAGACCTTTTAGTAAATGAATTAAGAGACATAAAGAACCATGCACTTTATTTAACGATAACACTCACAATAATTACCAAAGAGTTATCTTCATACATTAGAAGAAAATAATATTGGCTACGGAATACACATATTCATCAAATTAATATTTAGGAATAACAATATGCTCAACAAAATTATTCTTGTGAACCTCTATCTATTTTATAGTGGCATTCTTGACTCTTCATATTTCGTTCTAACTTTAGGAGCATCACATTTTCACCTTTTTATTACATACAAAACTCTTTACAAACTTATACAACTCAAAGTATTTATAAAGATTTAGATAAATTTTGGTTATTATATTAAATAAATTGAGATCCAATGATAGTAGTATGAATCTAAACTGTCAAAATTATTTAATTCCCATTGTAATCTTGAGCCCTTAAAAGTGTAAACCTTCCTTTTTTGCCCCCAACTACCTATTATCAGGTTTTATTAATTTTTAGGGCTGTTATTTTTATGTCATTGAAATTTTTGAACCCTCGCCAACTCTATGCCACGTGGCTTAATTTTGTGAGCCTTGTATGCTTGAGTTGGCACGATGGTGAAGAACATGTGCTCTTGAAATAGAGGTCGGAAGATTAAATCCTGCAGGATAGGGTATGTACACCTCGTTTGTAGCAAATTTAGTTGCCTCCCGCATGTGAGTACAAGGTAGTCCCATATGCTATAAGTTGCTTGTAGACCCAAAACAGTGGCCGCCCACGGCATCGTGGACTGTAAAACCTATTATTATTATTATTATTATTATTCTCCCCGTGGATTTCAAACTGCCAGGATTACTCTTATTTAAAGTTATTTCGGTCCATTTGTTGTGGGTTGTGTTTTTATGTGGAGCAAAATATATATTATAATATATTAGCAATATAATATAATATATTTTATATTATATTTTGGGCATAGTTTTATACAAAGAAGAAGTGAAGTATATTTTTATACGGGTAAATATATATTTTTATATATTTACGAAAAAAATTAAATTGTAAAGGGGGTTATATATATGCACTGAAAGATATGTAAAATATGAGGAGAGAAGAATAGATTATTCGTGCAAAAGAACACATAAATAGAATAGAGAAACGTGAAGAGCAAAGATGCAGTAGCTCGAAAAATATATAGAGAGAGAGAGAGAAAAAAATATAGTGCGGTAACAGAAGAAAAGGGAGAATATATATAAGAAGGAAATACCGAAAAGTGGGATTTCACAAATATAAAAGTCCAGATAAGACAGAGAGAGAATTTTTTTAAGAAAAAGGAAATAAGATTTGGACACAAGAAGAGAAACAATTGAAAAAAAAGCAACAACTATGAGATTGTAAAATTTCTCAAATTAATATAATATATTTTGTGTGTGTGTGTGTTTGTTTTTATTTGTGTTTCTGGTTGTGTCTTTCCCTTACTGGTTGCATTTGGCACTAAATTTTTCCAACAATTTTGGTATTAGAGCGAACAAATAACTTAAACCCATTACTTTTTGAGATTTTATTTTATGGGTTGAGTTGTAATGGATTCTAGCAACAACCCCCAATATTTGATGGGAAGAACTATGACATTTGGTGCATTAAAATGAAGACATTGTTCTCTTCTCAAGAGTTATGGGAACTAGTTGAAGGTGGATATGTAGAGGTAGCAGAGACAGGCTTTACTTAGTGCATTAACACAAGCACATAAAAATACATTGAAGGAAAATAGAAGAAAGGATGCAAAGGCTTTAAGATACATCTAGAATGTAGTCACAGATTCAGTATTTCCAAGGATAGCAATAGTTATTAACTCAAAGCAAGCTTGGGACACCTTGTAGAATGCTTATCAAGGAAGTGACAAGGTAAAGGTAGTCAGACTATAGATGCTAAGGAGAGAGTTTGAAAATATTCTCATGATAGATTAAAAATCATTAAATGACTTCTTTACTAAGACTATGACCATTTGTAGTCACAAAATCATGCACTTTAGAAATTATTTAGCTTGGTCTCATACTACTATTTAGAAGGTTCTTGAGTGAAGAAAGTACTAATTAATCCCATCTTTTAGCCATCTTATTTTACTTTTATTTTGTCATTCTTGCACATTTTTATATACATGCCAAGTCTGTTTCAGCACTTTCCCATCATTTTAGCCTAAACTCGGGCACCCTAGTGTGCCTGGGTCCAACTCAGGGTGCCCCAATCCTTTTCAAATCTTCCTGCCACTTTTTGGTCCTTTTTGACCATTTTTCATCTTTATCTTTTTCCTAGTCATCCATTTCAGGGTTAATTAGGAAATTAGATCAAGAGAACCTTATAAATATAAAGTTATGAGATCATAATGAGGGTCCTAGCATCATCTACTACTATCACTCCATCTAGAGTTGAATCACTTGTAACCACATAGTTCCATGCATCAAGGCTAGGATATCTACATAAACACATACTTTATAAGGAGGAATTCTATTCCATTCCATGAACACATGCTATTACATTTTCTACATTTAGTTTTTTCTCGCTATTTCACATAGTGCGACTTGTTGGGGTTAGCACAAGGTTATACGGATAATATATCAGATCTAAGCATACATGCAATAAAAATGGATATTCTAATAGAAGAAATATACAAAACAAGAGATATAAATCAACACCACATTTAAAGTGGTTCACCTAGTGTGGGCTACATCTACCAAGAAACAAGTCAATCTATTAGCCAAAGCTTTGGAAGATATGCAATTGAAGATCTACAATCTTCCACACCTTCATATTTACAATACTTTCTCTCTCAATCTTCTCCTTCTTCTCCACGAATTCTCTCTCACACAATTATACTCAAAATATTCATCAATACTTACAAATCCTTACTTCTAGACCTAATTTTTATGCTTATATAGTCATTTACAAACTTAGGGCACTTAGCCATGAAATTACAATCAATCGATATTCTTTAATACTAAATTTAGATCTAATTCCAGTGAGTTAAATAAAACACTCTCACACATAGGTAACTGATGTTGGTTATCCCTAAACAATGTCGATTCCTACTTGCCCGACCGATGTCGGTCATAGGTGACTGATGTCATTCCCTTCATAACTGATGTTGGTTACTGTGTTTTCTAGGAAGTTTAATATTGCATGCTAAACCAAAGTAATTGAGCTCCACATCTCAACAATATCCCACTTAGAGATAAATTATTGTACTATACATGTACAACATCATTCTTGGATCCTTTCCTTAAATTTATTTCATCCTCTTCAAGTCCCAAAGTCAAAGACCAACGAAGTTGAGTGTAGCTCCAAATTCTCTTTTTATAATGGATTTGTTAGCATATCCACGAGGTTTTCACTTGTATGAATCTTCTCTAGTTTCACCTGCCCATCCTCCAATACCCTGCCATATGAAGTGATACTGACTAAATGTGTTTCATTCTAGAATGAAACATTGAATTATTTTCCAAATGAATTGCACTCGATTGTCACCGAACAATTTGCAATCATCTTTCTCCTTTCCCAAATCTTCCATGAACCTACTCATCCATATCATCTCTTTTCTTGCCTATGTAGTAGATAAAGTCACAACCTTCGTAATCTCAAATCCAGCTAACTTTCATCCCACCTACTATGAAAATATATCCAGAATGTTCCTCCTACCATCCGGATCTCCAACCATATTTGAATCAACATAGGCATATAGAGAAATATAAAAACCTCCATAGCATAATGGAATTCTAGATGTCCCTCTCAAATACCTAAGTATCCATTAGAATTCTTTCCAATGATCTTTACCTAGATTGTCCATAAATCTACTCACAACTCCCACTTTGCATGTCGAATGTCCGGTCTAGTACAAACCATAGCATACATGAGACTCCCAACCACCTTTGAAGCATATGGTACTCCTGCCATGTATTTGACCTCATCATGTGATGATGGACACATATCTTTCTCAATTTGAAGTGTCCAGCCATATGTGTACTTATAGGTTTTGAATTCTACATTTTAAACCTTTCTAACACCTTGTAGATATAATCCTCCTGAGACAAATATAATTTCTTGTTCTTCCTATCTCTTTGTATTTGCATGTCAAGGATTATTTTTGCAGCTCCTAAATCCTTCATAGCAAATGTGTGAGCTATATTTCCCTTAAGCTCATCAATGTCATGTATATTTGATCCTGCAATAAGCATATCACCCACATACAATAACCAAAATAATATAACTCCCATTTTCAAGCTTCTTGAAATAAAAATAATGGTCATATTCACATCTCAAGTAACCATGCTCATGCATAAAACTATAATACCTCATGTACCATTTCCATGGAGCTTTTTGAGTCCATATAGACCCTTTTCAATCTACACACTAATTTCTCCTTACCCTTGACTTCATACCCAAGTGACTGTTGCCTATAAATCTCTTCATCCAAATCACCATGAAGGAAATATGTCTTCACATCTAGTTGCTCTAAATGCAAATCATATACTGCAACTAAACTCATTATAATATGAATGGAAGTCATTTTAACAACAGAGAAAATATTTCACCAAATTCAATACCTACATTTTGTGTAAATCCTTTTACTACAAGCCTTTCCTTGTACCTTTTCTATCCATCCTCTTCTTCCTTGATCCTGTAAACCCATTTGTTCTGCAATGTCCTCTTACCTACTGGAAACTTAACCAAATCCCAAGTTTGGTTTTGTTCCAAGGAGTCCATCTCCTCATCCATGTCATGCTCCCACTACACGTGGGTATTATTTTGCATCGATTCTTTAAAAAATTATGGTTCACCATTATCAGTGAATAATAAATAATATAGAAAAGGTGTAAATATTTATGGAGGTTTACTTACCCTTTGTGACCTTCTCATAGAAGTTTGGGGTACCGGAGGCTCATTCTAGACCTCCTGGACATTTGTTTCTAATTCGACAGCGATGGTGACGTTGGTCACCCGTAATCGATGCTAGTTCTAATAACTCGATGTTCGTTTGGCTCTTCTATATCCAATCTTTTGGTTCAGCTAACCAATGTCATTCAGGGGTCAACCAACATCGGTTACTGTGTAACCTTGTAGGTATGAATTTTAAATCTGAGAGTTCATTTGCATTCACAAAATTCTAAACTAGTTCATTCTTGAGTACCAAAATCTGATCCCTCTACATTCTCTTTGCATTCCATTTAATGTCACGAATCCTAATAATTTTAGAATTCTCTAAATCCATAAAATGGAATCTTAAATCACCATATCCATAACCAATGAAAGTGCATCTCTTGGATTTTGCATCCAACATTTTTCTATTTTCCTTATCAATATGTACAAAAGCTTCTGAACCAAAAACTTTAAGAAAAGAAAGATCTACCTCTTTTCTAGTCCAAGCTTTCTCTAGTATTCCTCCATCTAGTGAACTTGAAGGCCCATGGTTAATCAAATAAACCATTGTATCAACTACTTCTTCCCAAAACTGTAAGGGAAATCAAGCATGTATCATCATACTTATAACACATTCTATGATTATCATGTTCATTATTTCTGTGATACCATTCTCTTTTAGTGTTCTTGGAACCATCCTTTCTCTACATATTCCATTCACTAAACAATAATCATTGAAATTCTTGCTACAATATTCACCACCATTGTCAGATCTAAGGCACTTTAACTTTGAATTTGATTCATTCTCAACAAGGGATTTCCATCTTTTAAAAGTCTCAAAAACATCATATTTATGTTTAATACAATAAATCCATACATTTCTTGTAGCATCATCAATGAAAGTAACATAATACTAGGATCCTCCATGAGAAGCTACAGGGATGGTCCCCACACATCTAAGTGTAAAAGTTCCAATTTAATCTCCTTCTTAGTTGCCCAAAATTTGGGAAATATCACTCTCTTTTGTTTTCCAAAGACACAATGCTCATAGAAATCAAGATCTAAATCTTTCAAATCGATAACTTACCCTTAGCCTTTAAGATTTACATTCCTTTTCACGCATATGGCCCAAATGACTATGCCACATGCATGTATTTGAATATAAAGTAGATAATATAGAAAAGGAATCAATAACATATGTATATAGATATAACATTCATACCTTCTTTCCTCTTGCCACAAAAAGGCACCCTTGGTGAGTTTCCAAGAGTCTGTTGTGAATGTAACCATGCAACTAGCTTCACCTAGTTTCCATGCAGAAATAAGATTCCTCTTGAGGCTTGGCACATACCTCACATCTTTCAATTCCCATGTATTTCCATTCTACAATTTTAGATGAACTTCCCGTTTACCAGTAATACTACAAGGTTCATCATCTCCCAAATAAACATGCCCAAAATTGTCATGTACATAATTTCTGAAATAACCCTTATTAGGGGTTGCATGGAAAGAAGCTCCTGAAGCTAAAACCCATGATTCTATTCTATTATCCAAAGAAATAATAAGATCATCTTGCATTACCTCTGTTGTAATATTTTCCTCTTTACTTTTATCTGGGTGTTAGTTCTCTTTATCCTTTGACCAACAATATTTCTTTGCATGTCCTTTCTTTCCACAATTCCAACAGGTAATTCCCTTACCTCTGGATTTAGATCTGTCATTCCTTGACTTTGATTTCCCATTATTCTTACTCTTGGATCTCTCCTTCTACCTGCCTCTACTTTCTACATTCAAAGCATTCCCAGATGATGATTCCTCTATACTTTTCTAGTGAAATTTATTCATTTAAGATTATACTAACCACATCCTCAAAATTCAAAATATTATTAGTAGATGTTGTATTAGTAATAGACATTACCAAGTTATCCCAACTATCGGACAAAGAACATAATTATAAAAGTTCTTTCACTTCATCATCAAATGAATATTAACTAATTTTAACTGATTTACAATAGATCGGAAATCATTAAAATGACTAGATGCAGATACACCTTCATGCATCTTAGAACTAAATAGTTTCTTCATCAAATAAAATTTATTTGAAGCACTAGGTTTTTCATATAAATTTGCAAGAGATTTCATTAACTCTACCGTAGATGTGTAAACCTGTAACATTGGAAGCCATGGATTTTGTCAAGCTCAATCTTATAGATCCCAAAGCCTTTATGTCAAGAATCTTCCATTCTTCATCAATCATCTTTGTAGGTCTAGAATTTTCATCCAACGGTAAGTACAAATATCTTTGATACAGATAATCCTCAATCTGTATCTTCCATAATTGATAATTTTGGTCGTCAAACTTCTCTACCTTGTATTTGTTTTCTTCTGCCATTTTGTAGCTCCCACTCAATCAGAAAACCCTCTGTGAGTAAATCTATCAACACATAAAACCCTCAAACAAAGCTCTGATACCAATTGTTGGGGTTAACACAAGGTTGTACAGATAATATATCATATCTAAGCATACATGCAATAAAAACAGGATATTCTACCAGAAGAAATATACAAAACAAGATATATAAATCAACAACATATTTAACATGGTTCACCTAGTGTGGGATACATCCACCAAGAAACAAGCCAATCTATTATCCAAAGCTTTCAGAAGATATACTATTGAAGATCTAAAATCTTCCAAGCATCCATATGTACAACACTTTCTTTCTCTCAAGATTCTCCTTCTTCTCCAAGAATTATCTCTCACACTATTATTCTCAAAATAATCATCAATACTTACAAATCCTTACTTCTAAACCCTATATTTTATGCTTATATAGGCATATACAAACTTAGGGAACTTAGCCATGCAATTAAAATCAATTGATATGATTTAATATTAAATTTAGATCTAATTCTCTTGACTTAAATAAAACACTCACACACATGTAATTGACATTATTTAGCTCTAACCAATGTCGGTTCCTACTTGCCTAGCCGATGTCGGTCATAGGTGAATGATGTAGATTATTGTGTTTTCTAGCAATTTTAATATTACATGTTAAACCGAAGTAATTGAGCTCCACAACTCAACATGAGTGGCACAAGAGTACCTAGGGCACGACATGCACACACACACACAGGATCTGCATTTAGGTATGAAATGTAGTGTAACATTTAGATTAGTAAGCCCACTATTTTGGTAGTGAGGTCAGTCCAAACCATTAATTTTCATCTTTTATTTATAGGGATTTAAAATTTCTTTTATCTTTTATAGGTATTTAACATCATCTTGCTTCATTTGGTATATTCAAGATAGTTCAATAAGTCCAGGTGTAATGATCGATCAATGAGGGTTACAGGTTATCTTTTGACCCTAAAATAGTCAAGTTTCGAGATTTTTTAGAGACCAGGGCACCTTTTCTTCCATACGAAAGCACCACTGGGGTGCCCCAGGACCCTCTTGAGTGCTAAAGTCTGCCGATCTTCTAGATCCACCCTTTTTGGGACCTCTGTGTAGTCGTTCTTGCTTCACGGAATTTCCTATTAGACCCACGACACTTTGTGACACTCATTAATCAGTGAGTTATTTCCTCACTTTATTCTTGCACATTATGGTTTTAATTCTATTAGTTTTAATTATTTAATCATTTTATACTGCTTTATAATATATTTTTATAGTGTTTTATGTCCTCATATATTACATTAACTATATTAGCATACTCCTAGTTTATTCTATTTTTAGTTAATCATTTTGGTGAATTCGGCGTCTTTCACGCTTAGGATCCTTATTATTATTTTATCATGGGTCAATTTTCTTTTGTCTAATTTAATTAAGTGATATACCACTTGTCAGGTTGGTTTCCAAAAACCTAGACACCAAGTATTTTGATGACAATACGCCACTACATGAATTAATTTCTATGCTTCATTATTTCTTTGTCGACCCTAGTCTTGATGATCCTCCATCTAATCAACCACTATTATACTCAATTCAAGCCCTACATACATTATTTCAAGATATTCAATCATTATTTCAAGATAAATATGTAGCTATGGAATCCACAATCACATCTCTTAGATCTAAAATTCAACAACTTAAGGATGCTTCTCAATCATATGTTTGTGCTCCTTCTACATCTTATATGCTATTGAATTCCACTACATGTCATATAGTTGAACCTTAAGTCATGCCATTTCCAGAACCTCTCATACTTGATCGCAATACTGAGCCACATAGCATTCTTACTGAGGTTATTATTCATAAATTGATCACTCTACCATCTATTGATTCTATCCTCCTTATCGCCTAACATAGTATCATTGTCGTCCATATTGCCATTATCATCGAATTAATGGACATTATGGCCATGAATTATATCATTTATAATGTAGAGTCAAACATCTCGAGCATCATGGATTTATTTCATTCACTAGAAAACATCCTATTGCATACCCACCTACAAATACTACACCCACATGGGATCCTAAGTCTAATTTTCCTTCGATTATTCAAGATCCATCTAAGCAAGCTCCTACTATAGACACCTATAATTATGCCCAAGCAATTTAAATAATTAAATTGCGCTAATTATCCCTTTCTCGCAAATCAACGACATATCGTCAAAAGCACTCATTTTCCCTCATATCATCATTAATTAAATACACTAAGCTAATTAATTAAGTTTCATATCCAACAAATACCTAATTAACGACCTTCCATTAATAAATCACCCTTCTACCTAGACTAATTAATTATTATTAATTAATTAGCTTTCCCTTCCATTTAACCAATAAATCAATATTTAATTGATTTAATCCCCTTATAATAGCCTAAATCACACTAATATTCTTCTAATTGGCTTCTATAAGCTTACACCTACCTATTAATTAATCACCTTTGATTAATTAAAATACCCCCCAACTCCCATGACTTGCTAAACATGTATTAAACCCTTCTAAAGTAAGGTTACCTTTAATAAAGCAACCTTATCCATTCCTAATCATGTTTTACCTTTATCCCACATTCATGAGAATGTGTTGAATCATTTATCCTTTGGGCTATATAAAGAGCCCTCCACCTACCTTTTTACTTACACCTAAACTCCTTAGAGAGCAAATGCAAAGCATATAGCAAAGAGACTAAGAGCTTGCACCTTGTTTTCTTGAGAGTTCATCATCTTGAAGAGTTAAGCCTCTTTCTTAAAGTGCTTGGGTCATATGGGAGGTGTCAAAAGGGTCTTGTAGCCCAACTTTGATTAGCCCCCATTCCTAGGTTCTTGGAACATTAAGGACAACTATTTTGATAGCCATGGAGCTTACTTAGGTCCATTCATTTATTTGTTGTTAGAGAATAGAGGAGTTTAGATATTTAGCATTGTTAGTTTCAAAGTTTGTATTGATGAATGCTAGCATCTAACCCTTGTTTAATTCTTATCATGATGGTGTTTATGCTTTGTTTTAGCTAAATTGTAGAACTATTTTAGGTGGTAGTTCTTGTTTCATTTGATTTAGCATTAAGCAAAGTATACATGCACACATTTGGCATGCCTAGTGGGAGATACTCCATTGTCCTTTGCACTTAATTTCAAGTTTTTGTAGTTAATTTTTATTTTTGGTTACTAACCCTCTTTTACACATGTTGATCTAACTTGTTTTTCTTAACATGTTTTGTTGAGTTTGCATGTGTTGGGTCTTCCTTGTAGGTATGAAGGAGGTGAAGTGCTGTCAAAATTGGAATTGAGGGGAAAATTTCAAGATTTCTCCATGTTTTCATTTTTAGAGCTTACTTTTTAAACATTTTACATGCTAGTTTTGTCAATTTCTTGAAAATTTTCAATTCTTGAGCATATAGGTTAGTGTTTGATAGTGCTGAGTCTTCTATTTACATATTAATGTGGTGGGTTGCTGTCAAAATTTAATGTTGGTGAGAAAATTTCAAGATTTCATCATGTTTTCATTTTTAGAGCTTACTTTTTCATCATTCTACATGCTAGTTTTGTCAATTTCTTGAAAATCTTAAATTCTTGAGCATGTATGTTAATGTTTGATAGCGTTGAGTCTTCTATTCATATATTAATGTGATGGGTTGTTGTCAAAATTGAATCTTGGTTGGAAAAAATTTCCCATTTTGTAGATTAAGAGACGTTTTTGACATTTTTTGAGTGCATGTCAAGTGCATACCCATGAGCATAAGATCATATGCGTAACCCATCTTCCGAAGGCCATAACTTTTGCTCCCGAACTCGAAATGACTCCATTTTTTTGCGTTGGAAAGGTATTGAAGTTAAATTTGCAATGAAAACATAAATTCGGGATTTTTACTTACATAAATTACAAGTTTTTCTGTTATTTTAAAACTGGTCATTTTCTAACATGTTTAATGTTTTGATGAATGTTGTATTTCCATGCTTACTTGATTTAGACCAAAGCATGTGTATGCTCTTTTCTTGCACCTTTTGGTGATCTTGAGAATCAAAAACAACTTTGATCTCTATCTTATTAACATTGGGATTAAACTTGGAAACTTGATTATTCATTTTGCTTAAGGGAATGAACCTTTCACAAAGCATTTTTTCAATGGTCCTTTGATTTGAAGTTTTCCATTTCTATATAGTTGGGATAAAGTTTGTGTATGCTCTTCTCTTGCACCTTAGGGTGATCTTGAGAATCAAAAGCAACTTTAGTCTTCATTTTATAACATTTGGTAAATTGGAAACTTCATCTTTCACTTTTGGTTTAAGGGAATGAACCTTTCACAAAGCATTTTTCAATGGTCCTTTGATTTGAAGTTTTCCATTTCTATATAGTTGGGATAAAGTTTGTGTATGCTCTTCTCTTGCACCTTAGGGTGATCTTGAGAATCAAAAGCAACTTTAGTCTTCATTTTATAACATTTGGTAAATTGGAAACTTCATCTTTCACTTTTGGTTTAAAGGGAATGAACATTTATCAAGAATTTTGTATGGTTCATTGATCGAAAAGATTTTCTTTACTTTTTAGTTGGATTATTTGTTGTGTATGTTCTTCTCTTGCATCCTTGGATGATCTTGAGAATCAAAAGCAACTCTTAATCCTCTTTTAAATAATGTGATTTTCTTGGAGAACTACTAACGCTTGAGTGCAGGACCTAAAAACGCTTGTCAAAGAAAGGAGGAACCAAAACAAAATAAAAAACTACTAATACAGTTGTTATATAGGTTGCCAAAAGGTGTTCAAGCAAACCACACCTAATTAAACAAGATAAAAAGAACAACATATTCAAAACACTGTATTGCAGGTTTCGAGAAAAGGGTATGTCCCTCTCTACTCAACTGGAACATAACCCCTTTGGCATAACGCCTTAAGCTACAACAATGGGGGTGGTTCCAGGAACCCCAAAGTAGTCCACGCAAGAGGGAACCTTGTGGATGAAACGGGAAGTGCTCCGCACTACCTACTTGACTAGTGATTCCTTTGTGAGATAGCGTTACAAGTTGTCCGTTGTGGCGACCCCAGTGATAGTACACGTAGACGCACTAGTTGCCTACTGTTCTTGAAGGGGGTAAAGTAAAGCCGAGATACTCCCAAACTAGTCAGTGCGACTTTTTGGGTAAATCGCGCTCGCTCGTGGAAACTTTGTAACACCTAGGGTGAGAGAACCACCTAGGAGAATATACTTTGGCTAGGAGCCCACTTTGACCATTTTAAAACAGTGTTGAGTTGTGAACCTTCTTTTTGAGAAACGTGTGATGTATTACTTTCACCTAGTTTTTACTTGCCTTAGGGCGAGCGAAACTCTGCCGAAGTGAGGCTAGCATTTTTTGTCATTTTTTCTTGATTTATTTCCTTCATATTCTTTTGACACTTTGTTGATCAAAAGAGGTGTGATTACCTTTGTGTTGCCATTCGACTGTTTCTCTCACTTTTATGTCCGTTTACGCCCATCCATGTTTGCGGCTGAGTTAGTTAAACGTCTAAAGTGAGTGGATGCTTTTTCACGTCATTTGGTAGCCATTGTGATCTTGATACCCACGTCAAGATCATCACTGTAGTTAGGCGTGGTTCATCACTGCGGACTTCCATAAAGGAATTAGCTTGTTTATCTCGTATCATTACAATTTTGATATTTACGTCTTGTTTCTTGTAAACTCGACATAAATACCTATATTGTACGGTTACGCTGCACACATTCTTAACTATTCCTAGCTATACTTTGAGATTTTTAGTTCGGTTTTATTATTACCTCGATTTCAAAAGGTGTTAGGCACTACCATTTGTGCATGTTATATCAATAACACCTCGATATCAATACTTCACTTTCTTGCAAAGTGGGTTAACATATCTTGGTGATATTGTTGTGTCATTCACAAATCGTAATTGACACTTTTTGAGATATAGGTCTTAATCAGACTTGAGCTTGCTCATCGTATATCTTGATTGGGAGATCGCATTTAACTTCATGTATTTACTTATGTCTTGTTCATTCCTTTGAACTTGGCATAAGTGGAGACATCTTGTTAATCATCTGGCATCGTAAATTACTTTAAAACGTAGTCTAGGAGGTACTTCATTTGATTAAGTTTTGATACCAAACGATTGTTCATTGGTGACTTTATCATTCTATCACATTGGTATTCTCACATTGTTAATTTACTCTTAACACGTACATCTTGTGTTTCACTTAGGGGTAGTCATTGAATTTTGAACAAATCTACAACTTACCTTAGTGAAACTTATCACGAAAACATGGCTCCCAAGACGCGTCTAGGTTTAAAGAAACAAACATATGAGGAACAACATGCGCAAGCTTGGGAAACCTCTAATAGACAAGGGTCAAACCCATTTATCGGACATGATCTAGGACCACTATTTTCTGCGAAAAAGGAAATAGAAGAAATGATTGACCATAGTGGAAACGAATTAGAATCACCACCACCTTGCAGACTTTGATTTTGACCCAACTCTACTAGATGAGTTTCTCCTTAGAAATAAAGATAGAGTTTTGCACGGGTCATGGAATTAGGGGGCAAATTGCCCATCGATAATGAACCAATATTACCTACAAATGACACTACTAAGGAAGAAACGCCCCCTTATCAATATGGAAGATATTTTAACAGGTGGGCATGCTTCCACTTCTTACGTGAAAATGATAAAGTGGTAGGGCATAGAATACCCCTCATCAAAGTGCCACGAAGAAACAAAGATAGAACATGAGGCAGGGGAAGAACCTCCACAATACGAAGAGGAAGAACCTTTAGAAGAAGAAGAAACAAACCAAGTCACAATCCAACAACAACTCGGTAACCTAAGCCGACAACTAGCTTTGCTTACTTTCCAGTGCGAAAGACACAAACAAGAACGTTCAAAATTCAAAGCCTAAGTTTAGGATCCACGAACTCCATCGAGAAAACCAAGGAGAAGAAGACACAAGGTATCATCGTGTACACATCCCTTCTCCCACTAAAGAACAATTGCTCGCACAAGAAGTGCAATCTATGAAAGCAACACTTGTGAGCATACAAGAAAGCAATATAGGGAGTATTAGGAAATACCAATACGAAGAACTATGCCCCTATCCTTTTGACAAGACAATGACCCTTGACCCTTTCCAAAGAAATTTGATATGCCAAAGTTTGACAAATACAAAGGAAAGGGAGACCCGAGGATCATGTTAAATATTTCTACATGGCATGTCAAGAGGTGTCTTATAGTGATAACTACCTCATCGGACTTTTTCCTAAGAGTCTCGGAGGTCAAGCATTGGAATGGTTTACGCGCTTACCACGAGGATCAATTTTCACCTGGCGAGGTTGGCGGAAAGATTCGTGCATCATTTCTCGTATAACATAGAGTGACATCACCATGGCGAGACTTGTGCGGCACAAAACAACACCCAAATGAGACCTTCGCTAGCTTCCTCCAACGATGGAGAGGGATAGCTAGTCACTTCCCTTGCGCTTTCCCGAGAAGCGGTGGTCGATATTTTGTCCCTAATCTAAACCCGAGATATAGCTTTCCACCTCCAAATGCATTGTGTCCGCACCTTTGAGGAGGTTATCGAGAAAGGGATTCAAATAGAAAAGGCTCTCATTGCCAAAGGCACCCTCAAAACCCAATCTAAATACAACCAAAGTGTTAAACCCATTGAAAAGCTGAAGATCTTTAACAAAAACAAAAATGTGGTGGGAGATGGAATCACGATTCCAAACGTGTTCAAACAGTCCAAACCAATCAACCTTTTAAAGCGACAAAGGGCCCAATTCAACCACCACCAAAGTGACAAACATTCACCTCCCTCAATAAGCCGTTGTCCGTCATACTAAAACAGGTTGGATGCGGCCCACATGATAAACTATCCTCTGATACGCACCATTTGATGACAACGCTCCTAAACCTTCATGGTATAAGGAGCATGAATATTGTGAAATGCATCGCGTTAAAGGTCATAAAACAGACAAATGTTTGCGACTTCGCCACTATATTCAAGACCTCATTGACAACGGGGAGATAGAGGTGGATAACCCTAGCCACATGCAAACACCTAACGAGAAAATGGGGATTTATAAGGAACCATTCCCCAAGCATGATAAGTCGGAAAAGGCAAAACCGGATCGGGGAGAGTCATCCCAAACCTATAAAGCTGCAAATTACTTGTATACCAAAAGAGATAACAATCATTACGATTCGCTTATCGGATGTATTCACTCCCCTGCTGACCATGTCAATACCATCCGGATCAAAGGAAAGGACTGCACTGCGGTAACAAGGCGTGCACGCCTCGTGATTCTAGAACCCTCTCTGTTGACCCCATACTTGGTAAATATAACCTTTTAGAACAACTTGAGAGGACACCTGCTAAGATCTCAATCTTAGATCTTCTCAAGATATCCAATGTGCATAAGGACATTTTGTATCAAACTCTTCAGGGGTCGGGAGTGCCTTTAGAAGTTGATCCTGCGTACCTTCAAGCCACGGTGGAAAATATTGCACCAAGTGAGCATCTCACTTTCAACCATAGGGAGGTCCCTACCAAGAATCCTACACATAATCTTCCCTTATACATTAAGGTAGTTGTTACCCATAGGAAAATCAAACGGGTGCTTGTGGATAACGGATCTGGATTGAACATCTGCACGCTTAAATTAGTCAAACAATTGGGACATACGGAAGAAGATCTTGAGTCCCATATCATCACTATCACTGCATATGACAACGCGGAAAGAGAGTCAGCAGGCACCATTATGCTACCCATGGAGGTGGGCCCCACTTGCCATCAGACAAAGTTTCACGTCCTAGACTTGGAACTTCCATATAATATGCTTCTAGGCCAACCATGGATTCATGCCATGCAGGTCGTGCCATCAAAATTTCATCAATGCATCAAGCTGAAGCATGAGGGACATACGGTTACAATACCAGAGATTCAGAGCTCTTTTCTCATTGTAGAGCTCTTAATAGCTTTACATGAAAGGGTACATATGCATGTCCCTCCATAGATATAGCTATCCCTCTTCATTCTGAGGCCATGGAATCTCGAGTAGATTCAAATTCTCTTAATTCTTATGCTCATGGGGCGTCCACTTCCACATCGCCATTTGATTCATGGGAGATGAAAATTCTGGAATATGGTTGTGGGGAGTATAATGTACAACAAGTGCTCTTGGTTTCTGACCTCTCCTTGTCGCCCAAGACTAGAGGTCGACCCAACTACCACTTCAGGAGACCTAGAGAGGAACACACTATTGGGTCGTTCCTACCTGGAGGCTTGTTAGCTGAGGAAAAATTACTTGATCCACCTACTACTTGGGTCCCTAAAGACACTCGGCCATCTTGTTATCAAACCCCGAATATGAAAAATCTAGCGAATGATGTACTCCATGGGCTACAAAGGCCTAGGATGTGGGAGGAATGAACAAGGACAAAGAGAACCAGTCCCTCTTCCACATTTCAAAACAGAAAGATATGGCATTGGGATTCGCCCTTATGGAGCACACCCCAACGATCAAGATGCGACTTGTTCTGAGCATGAGGATAGCTCTGATTATCTAGACAGCGATCTGATTCTGTTGTAGCCAATATGAGGATCGGCCTCCACGAACCTTTTCATGAATAACGCTATCCTAACCATCACCCGCATGCCCGATCCAACCCTTGACCTTGTATACCCCTCCCTTGTTGAATGGGACCAACAACGTCACGTGCCACTAGATTTATTTGAGAATGACGAGGCTATTGCAGAGTTCATGGGCATAAGGGATACAATTCCCATTGGAGATCACAAGAAGGGTTTCTTTATCGACTTAGACACCTACGCCTACTTTGGCGAGGAGGCTAAACTTTGTGGTCAGAAAAATTTAAAGAAAAGCGAGGGCAAGAGTTCTAAAGAAAATCCTCGGAAAAAATCGAAGTCCAAGTCACACAGTGAAAACCTCTTTGAGGCATTGGCTGACAAACAAATAAGAAAATCAAAGGACAAACAAAGTGACCATGCCAAGGATGAAAATCTCGTAGAGACATCCTTGGATGAAGATCTCAACCTACCTCCTGATCCTACGCGTATGGAGGATTTATCAAAATTGTTAGTTGAAGAAACCATTGATGTCAATATTGGTACCGAAGAAGATCCCAAGATAGTAAAATTGGGAGCATCACTCTCAGCCAGAGAACAAAAGACGTTCACAATGCTACTGCAAGAGTTTATTGATGTGTTCGCATGGTCTTACAAAGACATGCTTGGCTTAGATCCAACTTTGGTCGTGCATAACTTGGTTGTGCACGCAGACGCTAAGCCTATCAAACAAAAGCTTGAAATATTCACCCAAGTGGCCTTGTTCTGGATCGTTCTGTCGTAAGAAACCTATTGGTATCCGAATTTGCACATTTTAGGGACATCAATAAAGCTTGCCCTAAAGATGACTTTCCGTTGCCCAACATTGACATGATTGTTGACTCGACCAGTAGGGTATGAAATGTTATCACTTATGGATGGCTTTTCGGGTTATAATCAAATTAAGATCATTGAGGAAGACCAACACAAAACAACTTTCACAACTCCTTGGGGCACCTTTTGTTATCAAGTGATGCCATTTGGCCTTAAGAATGCGAGGAGCAACTTATCAGTGGGCCATGACAGTAATATTTCATGATATGATTCATGACATCATGGAAGACTACGTAGAAGACATCTTGGGAAAGTCCAAAACAAGAGAGGATCATCCTATCATTTTGCGGTGTATCTTTGAACACCTGCGTGAATACAAATTCAAGATGAATCCAAAGAAGTGTGTCTTCGGTGTGCTATCTGGGAAACTATTAGGCTTCATCATGTCAAGATGAGGTATTAAGGTAGACCTTGCTAAAGTGTCTATCATCACGAAATGCCTCTAGTGAGAATATCAAGCAACTGTAGCTTGCGAGGAAAATTCAAGCCATTCGTCGCTTTATCTCCCGACTTGCGAGATAAATGTCACTCATTCACTCATTTGCTTAAGAAGGACATCGCTTTCATCTAGGGACCTGAGCAACAACAAGCCTTTGCTTTGCTTAAATAGTACTGCTAATCCACTGTCCTCATGCCTCCCACTTCGGAGAACCACTTTTGCTCTATATTTCCTGCTCTGCATATCTATTGGTGCACTTGCTGCTTAATATGACCTTAGCCATAAAGAAAAAGCGAGTGTACTATCGAGTCACACCCTCATCACCTATGAACGTAATTATCCTCAGTTGAAAAGGCTTGCTTGGCCGTTGTTTTTACCTTTCGAAACTTCGCCATTACTGCTAAATACTAAGACCAAGCTCATATCCAAGGTCGACCCACTCAAGTATTTTTGTCCAAACCCGCCCTCACGGGTAGAATGGCTAATTGGATCATTCTACTCACTTTGAGTTTGATATGGAATTTGTCCATCAAAAATCAGTTAAAGGACAAGTACTTGCCGACCATCTAGCGGAAGCACCTTTGCAAAACACAGAACCTTTGAGTCTGGATCTGCCAGATGCATCTTTTCTCTACATTGAAGAATTTATCGTATGGCAGATACATTTTGATGGATCTTTTAGGTTTCATGGTTCAGGTGCATGAGTGGTCCTTATTACTCCTTCGGGTGATCCTATACCGCAAGCTTTTTTCCTGGCCTTCCCTTGCACAAACAACATTGCGGAATATGAAGCACTCATTGCAGGGATGAAACTAGCCATCAAGTGGAATATTCAACATGTTAAGGTTGTAGGCGATTCGTAGCTAATCATCAAATAGGTTAATGATGAGTATAAAGTTAAGGATGACAAGCTCATACCTTACAAAAAGTTAGTGGAAACTCTAAAGGAGTATTTTGTGCGCATCACCTTTGAGCAGATCCCAAGAGCACAGAATAGATCGGCGAGATGCTATGGCAACGGTGGGATCTATGCTTCGTATTCTGCCAAGGAACAATGATATGCCATTCTTCGTAGAAAATATACGCCATCCCGCATATGACATGCCAGAATATTGCCTGGCTTGTGAGGTTGTTGGTCCCCATTCACCATGGTATGAACCCATTTTCACCTATCTTAAGGATAGTACATTCCCTCCCGATATCTCCCACTCTGAAAAGCAGATCCTAATTCGCCAGATAGCCCATTACACCCTTTTAGGAGGTACACTTTATCGTCATGGCTACGATGGGAATCTGTTACGTTGTCTGGATGTGACGGAGTCAATCCAGAAATCAAGGAAGTACACGAAGGAGTATGCGGAGCGCATACAAACGGAATGGTCTTGGCTAAGAAATTGTTGAGAGTAGGTTACTATTGGCCTACCATGGAAACTGATTGTTGTAATTATGTTAGAAAATGTGTGCTTTGCCAAAAGTATGGAAATTTCATCCATGCTCCATCACAACCATTGCAACCAATCACTACCCCGTGGCCATTCTCCAAGTGGGGACTTGATCTAATAGGGAAGCTTACTCCTATCTCATCCGATGGTCATACACATATCATCACAAACTACTGAGAATACTTTACAAAATGGGTGGAGGCTGTCCCTTTAACCTATGTCATAGGAGCACAGATTTCTAAATTCATCATGAATCACATTATTTGCCAATATGGTATCCTGCGACCATTATCACAAATAATGGAAAGTCATTTAAGAACAAAGCGTGAAAGGTCTTTGCCAGCGGTTCCAAATCAGATTGAAATGGTCCACGCCATATTACCCTTAGGGTAATGGACAAGTGAGGCAACAAACAAGAATTTGGTAAGGATAATGGAGAAGATGGTTAGCGAATCTAGGTCGAAACCGCACCTACAAATCCACCCAGCCCTCTGGGCCTACCGAACATCAATTCGCACTCTTACGGGTGCGCGCCATATTCCCTAGTGTTCGGATAGAATCTATCATCCCTTTAGAGATTGAACTCCCATCCTGCGAATTTCTCTTCGGACTATTTGGATAAGGATGAAGATTACCGATTGGCAAGATTGGTGAGTTAGAGCTCTGGATGAGAGACACATTCGCGCTCTTAATCACACGAAGGTATATCAACACAAAATCTCCACATGACTACAACAAGAGAATCATCCCTCGCCGGTTTGAGGAGGGTGATTAGTTATGAAGGAGAACCGATTCAACACCGAGTAGAGTGAGAAAAGAAAGGGAAGTTCGAACCACACTAGTTAGGACCCTATGTCATAGTTGCCAAGTATGGCACGGGGGCATACAAGTTGGCTCACCCCAATGGTGATGAGCTCCGGGAGCCCATGAATTCCATGCATCTTAAGAGGTTTTATGCCTAAACATGGCACAAGAAAGTTATAAAAATCACAAAAAAATATAAAAACATAAAAAAAAACAAATCGAGAAAAGAAAAAGAGAAAACAGGTCATCCACTAGTGAAAACCACGCAATTGTGGCACTTTAGACAAGTCCTTGGGTGAAAACCGATTTCGGAGCCTCGGGAGGATTCGTTGTTCACAAGCATTCTGTATTAGAAGGGTAGTTGTCTTTGTCCTGACCTAGTTCTACCTTCAAGTTTCCTTGTGCACACCATCTAGTCCAGCCTTGATCCGGCTTTTCCTTCTTCTATTCATCTGTAAGGGACGTGGTCTTTCGTTATTTCCCATCTTACGCTAGGGGCAACTCAACGACTTCACCTTCTTGTTCATAAGCGCATGGCTTCTGCCCTTGTATATTCCCCACCTAACGTTGGGGGCATCCATGCTTTCTTGGTTACCTGCACATAGCTTTGGAAAACTGTTAAAAACACAAAAACAATAGAAACATTGTTTTGAGAAAACACAAAAACAATAGAAAATTGTTTCGAGAAAAACACAAAAACAATAGAACATTGTTTCGAGAAAACAACAAAAACAATATATATATATATATATAAAAAAATCTAAAAACAAGGCAAATTTTTTCAAAAATTTCCTAAAAAGTAAAATACCCTACAAAATGGTAACTTGCTTCTTACGGCTAAAACTTGTGTCTTGCGCATGGTATTTTCTCCATATCCTATTGGTTTGTCTCACATCTTCCCGATTAATATGACTCGCAGATCACCGGATTCACAACCATTCACAAAAGCTAGTTGCTTGCTTTGTCTGTACTCTAGGGCACTTTTGGTTGCCTAGTGTTGTTTATTTACGCGCTGAAATGCTTTTCATGGACCCCGTGTCCATTTTTATTTCCTTGCATGTATCCTTGCTTGGGGCATCATTTTTAACCCTTGTAAATCGATCACGAACTTGTGGATCTCTTGACAGCAAGATATAAAAAACATTTGTACAAGCTGTCTTGACCGTTGTTGGGTTAGATATGTGCGTTCGTACTTGTTTTCCCCATTATATGAGCTTGTTTCCTTCTCGTATTGCATTGCATTATTGTATGTTGCGTAGAGTTGGTACTTTTGGCAATGGAAAATTGTTCGTATTATGGCTTTTCATGTCATTCTACCTTTGTTGTATGCTTATATTTTTCATAAGGACCGATGTTGTAGTTCCTATGGCAATATGATGACATCAAATTTGTTCCAAACAAATAAGCGGCTAGAGGTTAAGCTCTTCTCTCCCCTCATCCATATTTCTTCTACATGACTTCCCTTTCACCCCTAATTCTCCCTCTCCTCGGGGCATCCTGCCTCGTCCCCATTCTTCTGCCTACTTCTCATATTTTTCGATCGTCGATCGGCTTCCTTCATCACCCCATCGACACTCGAGGGGGCATCTCTCCCTCCTACTAATTTTTCTTCTATCCCTTCAAAATCTCTTATGTCTACTATCTTTGAAGTGGCATCACTTACGCCACCCCAAAGAGGGGCAAATGTAGACACCTATAATTATGCCCAAGCAATTTAAATACTTAAATTGCGCTAATTATCCCTTTCTACAAATCAACGACATATCGTCAAAAGCACTCATTTTCCCTCATATCATCATTAATTAATTACAATAAGCTAATTAATTAAGTTTCACATCCAACAAATACCCTAATTAACGACCTTCCGTTAATAAATCACCCCTTCTACCTAGACTAATTAATTATTATTAATTAATTAGCTTTCCCTTCCATTTAACCAATAAATCAATATTTAATTGATTTAATCCCCTTATAATAGCCTAAATCACACTAATATTCTTCTAATTGGCTTTTATAAGCTTACACCTACCTATTAATTAATCACCTTTGATTAATTAAAATACCCCCAACTCCCATGACTTGCTAAACATGTATTAAACCCTTCTAAAGTAAGGTTACCTTTAATAAAGCAACCTTATCCATTCCTAATCATGTTTTACCTTTATCCCACATTCATGAGAATGTGTTGAATCCTTTATCCTTTGGGCTATATAAAGAGCCCTCCACCTACCTTTTTACTTACACCTAAACTCCTTAGAGAGCAAATGCAAAGCATATAGCAAAGAGACTAAGAGCTTGCACCTTGTTTTCTTGAGATTTCATCATCTTGAAGAGTTAAGCCTCTTTCTTAAAGTGCTTAGGTCATATGGGAGGTGTCAAAAGGGTCTTGTAGCCCAACTTTGATTAGCCCCCATTCCTAGGTTCTTGGAACATTAAGGACAACTATTTTGATAGCCATGGAGCTTACTTAGGTCCATTCATTTATTTGTTGTTAGAGAATAGAGGAGTTTAGATATTTAGCATTGTTAGTTTCAAAGTTTGTATTGATGAATGCTAGCATCTAACCCTTGTTTAATTCTTATCATGATGGTGTTTATGCTTTGTTTTAGCTAAATTATAGAACTATTTTAGGTGGTAGTTCTTGCTTCATTTGATTTAGCATTAAGCAAAGTATACATGCACACACCTACGATTATTAGCTTGCCTCCCTCTAATATTTATAAGGATGTGTTGGTTGTTCAAACTTGTACCTGTGTCTCGGATCTAGAAGAACCGAGTCATTTGAGACAACATTGGAGCCATCTCCAAGTTGTGGGACCTTGCGTGCTTCAAAAAAACTCGGAGAAGGTTGATTCCTCTATCTATTTCTACTACTACTCAAGTATTCCTAATGTTGAAAGGTAAAACTAAGCTAAAAATGCCAAGGGACCAAGGATAGAAGGATAATAGAAAGGAAAACTAATCTAAGGAAGGCGATAGCACTAGAAAAGAGGGATGAACACTATCTGTTCTAAGTGAAAATGAAGGGAAAGGCATGAAAGAAGGATAGGCACGTGTAGCACAACTAAGATACATTTACCATATCAGTTTCATGGAACACAACTAAAAAGGGAACTACAAGGGATGTAGAATGACACAACAAGCACACAATGTAAAAGAAAGGCAAGAAGAAAGAATAAAAACACGCTTAAGACAGAGAATAGTCATAAAACGATGCTTCCATTACTTCTAGAAATGTACAAAACTATTACAATGGAGAAAGAGGCTAATATCCACATGCATGAGCCAGATCTAGAGGTCTGCGACTCAAAATACAGAAAATATGAAGTCCTTAGCAAAATGCGTAAGGATCCAAAATGTCCAACGTTAACAATGATCCCATCTCTTACATTTATAGATTAATTCATGGAAGAAGAAGAGAAGGAGGGAAAATTAAAATTTGAAATACAACCACCAACAAGAAGCATTTAATGCCTACAAATCCACATGTAAATCTATCAAATGTGCTTCCCCAAGTCTTTTTTGGCGTGTTGGAGGATAAAAGAGGGTGGATCGATCAAAGCGAGATGGTTGGAATAATAAGATCTACTCATTAATGCCTAGAAATACATTTTCCCATTTCTCATTTCTCACCTACCAGATCCACCAAGAATTTGAATTTGAATATCTAGCACTATATCCTATGTCAGTAGCTATTGATTGAGACTAGGCACACACCGATCAGAGATCTGTAGCAAAATATATGGTGTCAAAATATTTTCAGGGCCGTCTACATACGCAAGACACATGACACGTGATGATTGACTAAAAAGATGGTCACCTACGAAAAAAAATTTGTCATTTTTTCCACGTGCTACTCACTTGTTTACTACAAGGATTTAACACCCTATTGGTGCACATTGACTAGTTATGTGTGGCACACTCAAGAACATCAGAAAATGATGTGGCATGGAATGGCATAGAGAAGGGTGCAAAGATATGTGTGATGAAGAATGAGGTATGAGAAGAAGGAAGAAGGAATGTGCGTGCAATCGCAACACACGTAGAGAAAATGGGGAAAATTGGTGAGTAGATAATGTATGGTCAAGGCAAAACTATTACAAGGTAATGTGTAGGGCACATGAGAGGGCTAGGGACTTAGCTTATTGAAGCAAGTACAAGGTGCACACACAGGATGAATAAATGCTAGGAAGAAGGTGAATGCACTGAAAGATGCGTGCAAGGTAAGAGTGGAAAAAAGAGGAAAAGGAAAATGGAAAGGGGATAAGGGGAAGCATGCGAAGGACATGTGAGGAAATAATGACCAAGTGAATGTGCCAAGGAGAAAACTGAGGTGTATGTTATTGCAATGAATATCTCTGAGCCAGAATATGTATGTAAGTTGTCTAAATAACTAGGAGAGTTATTTGGATAATAGTTTTGTGACTTTTAGGGGCCATCTTCCTACTAGATGAAGGAGATCAGTAGCCTAGAGCATCCATTAGGCATGGATTCTACTATGTAATCATGAAATTCTTATTTGCAGCTTTGAAGAAATTCCCTTGAAGTCACTTGAAGGATCATTTCTTGACTTTATTTTGAATCCTGCAAACTGCTGAAAATTGTTGGAAGAAGATCGGAACCCTAGAAGCAAAAGAAGAGTGCATGCAAGAAGCACGTGAGAAGAAATAACTATGTACAAACAAACAACTACACAAAACACACTTAGAGGAATTAAACTACTCTAATATATAAAAAATAATGCAGCAAACTTAATGGAAGGGTTTGAGATAGATCCCATTTACTGGGATTTGTAGCGCACCTCCATCAAGATGAGTTAACTCGAAATAGTTATCCTCCTTGCACGAACTGATGATGTATGGGCCACTCCAAAGTGCATCAAAATTTGAATGACACCATGGTTTACCTTTTTAGCATCCCATTTCAAGACCAAGTCCCCAACTTTGAAAGCTTGAGGCCTAGCCTTTCTGTCAAACCATTTCTTTATTTCTTGTTGATGTTATTCTAGCTTGATCATGGTAGATTTCCTTGATTCTTCAAGATTAACCAGCTCTTTCATTCTGATTTCTCTTTGGTTTGCGCCTTCAAACTCCAACTGTTGGGCAAGCACCAATGAGTTCAACTCCAGCGTCAAAGGAATGGTAGCATCTTTTCCATAGGCAAGCTTGTAAGGTTAAGTTACTATTGCTTTTTTAATTGTGATTCTATTTTCCCAGAGTGCGCATGAGACCTTTGTATGCCACTAATTTTGGCTAATGTTCATTGTGTGCTTCATGATCTGATCAGGTTCTTGTTTGTTGAATTTTCTAGAACATTACCTTGAGGGTAATAGTTGGAAGAAGTCTTCAGATAGATGCCCAATCGAGATATTTTAGTGCTAAGTAAGGATTTTTCATTATCAGAGATAATGGTTTGAGGAATGCCAAACCTTATTACTATACCCTCGAGAAAGTCAAGGATGACTGACTCAGTTGATTCCTTGAGCGCGAAAGCTTCTATCCATTTGGTAAAGTAGTCCGTAGCTATCAACACCCATTTATGTCTAGTTCTTGAAGGTGGATTGATCATGCCTATGAAGTCGAGACCCCATTGCGTAAAAGGTTGATCCACTTGGATTGGTCGAAGGGGAAGCACTTTGTTAACCTCTTATTTCCTCGTAAAGAAAGCACATTCCTTTCATCTTGTGACCCACTTTTGTGCATCTGCAAATAGAGTAGGCCAAAAGATACATGTCATTATGATCTTCATTGTTTTAGTCTTGGCAGAGAAGTGTCCACCAGAGAATCCATTATGAAATTTTTCTAACACTTTTTTCGTCTCAGTACCGTCGATACACCTTAACAACACGCCATCAAGATTCTTCTTAAAGATAATTCCATCAATCACAACATAAGGGATGGATTGTAACCTCAAATGTCTTCTCTTTACCTTGTTATAGCCAGGAGGGTATGCGCCTTTGGAAAGGAATGTGATCGTGTCCTTCATCCAGGTCATGCGCGCCAGATCTATATTCTCGCTTAAGTTCTACACACAGAGAGCTTCATCAAGAAATAATGAAGTCTTAGATTCATTGTGTGCATCCTCGGTAAGTTGCTTACAAAGTGCACTACCTCTTACTAGATTTTTGGCTTTTATAGTCACATCATACTCCATGATTTTGGTCACCCATCGTGCTCTCTTTTCACTGATTTCTTCTCCCATGATGAAGTCTCTAAAAAAGAGTGGGATAATAACACCTTGATATGATTTTTGGCAAGAATAATTTTTAATTTCTTGAGTGCGTGCATGATGGTGAAGAATTTCTTGTCCATGTAACTATATTTTAATTCATAATCCTTCAGCATTTGGCTGAAGAAAACCACTGGTTGTTCAAGACTTGTTCATTTTCTTGTGTTAGGAAAACAACAACACTCATATCAGTGCCATAAGCATAAAGGATAAAATACTTTGAGTAAATCGGGTTGATGAGTGTTGGAATGTAAGTAATCTCTTGCTTTGTTTTATTGAAGCTTTCATTTCCTTTTTCGTCCATCTAAAAGCTATGTCTTTCTTGAGCATCAGGGTGATGGGAAGAACCAGTCCTGCTAAGTTAGGAATAAAATGCCTGATAAAATTGATCTTACCGAGGAAGGACTGCAAGGCCTTTTTATGCACCAACAGGGAAAGAGTAAGGATGGCTGAAATGTAATTAGGATCAATTGTGATGCCATCCTTTGAAACCACACGGACCAAGAGTTTTCCCTACACCACTACAAAATTACACTTCTTGGGATTAAGGGATATCCCAAATTTTCTACATCTCTTAAATACTTTCTACAGGTGTGCCATATGATCCGTGCTTTGCTTTGAGAAAATGGTGATGTCGTCAAGGTAGACCAAGATGAACTCATTAATATAACCTTTGAAGGCAATGTCCATGACACGCTAAAACTTTGCACCTACATTTGATAGACCGAGAGGAATCGTCCGATACGCATATGCTCCCCACTTGGTTATAAACCTTGTTTTGAATTTATCTTCTTCCTTGACCAAGATCTTATTGAAACCCAAGTACCCATCCAACATTGATAATATTTGTACATTGGCTACAGTCTACAGAATCTACTCCATAAAAGGAAAAGGATAATTATCCTTTAGAGATGTTGTGTTTAAATATCTGAAATCAACAAAGAGTCTAATTTCATCATTCTTCTTGCACACCGGAACTAGATTTGTGACCTAGATAGAGTATTTGATGGGAAAAATAATCTGTCTTAATGAGTTTGGATAATTCTTTCCTCATGAGGGGCTCTATCTTTGCATTGACTTGTCACTACTTTTTTTGTCTAACGAGATTGATACTAGGATCAAGGTCAATGGAGTGTTAAGTAGCACTTGGATCAAAACATTTGAGGTCTTCATGCTCCCATGAGAAGATATCACTGTATTTTTATAGAGAGAGATGAAGGCCTACTTTTCATCTTGTGTGCAAGATTTACTAAGCAACAACTCCTTTCTACATGCAATAATGACTGGGAGCAGGTCTTCTTACGCGGTGCACATATATTTTCTTCACCCTTGAATTCATCATCAAGGATAAACATTTTCTCTAAGGTGACTAGCCCTTTAGGCAGCTTATTTGACTTCATTTGAATCACTTGGTCACCATAGATGTCATGCAAGTTAGCTTGCATGCATGATGAAAATTATCTTCATTATGGATTAAGCTGGATGATTTGCATGTCATCACAAACACTTACCGGTTGGTGTTGTTATCTAGAATAGATGGTCTAATCACCATCTTAATGTGCTAAGTATTTCCTTTGAATAATTCCTCGTGCAGGAGAGAATCGTGAACCAAGTGTGGCCATATTGGTAGCTTCCTATTAAATTTTCACAGCACCACCTGCATATTTAGAGCATCAAAGCTCTTAAGGAGGTCCCAAAATCTGTGTTTATAAGCTTTGATAAGATTATTATTTTTCATGCACTTGTTTGTAACTTGGTGGATAACCAATTTTGTATCCCCAAATAGTTAACGCCTTAATCTTCTTATTTTCAACAATAAATGCAGACCATGCAACAACACCTCACACTCTACCACATTGTTAGAACATGTGCACGAAGAAGAATTTCTCATCCTTAGGGAAATGAGAATGACTCCCGATCCCATGTTTTTATATACGGATCCATCAAAGTATAACTTCCATAAACCAAGGTTTTCTTCACTTTACTTGAGCACGCACGGTAGCACAACTTCTTCTTCAAGAATGCAGTAAGTACCAAGCCCAATTTCATAAGCTTCTAACTCTTCAACAAATGGGTAAAATTTATGGTGCCTCTCTACCCACTCATCAAGTACTAGATCAAGAATAGAAGGTGGAAGAGGTTGCTCTTCAGAAACTAAGTTTGTTCTTCTTGGATTAAATAGTTGTCTTGGAGAGGGGATGGGACATATGACTCTACATGATAGGAAAATATTGGATCATATTTTATGGTAAAATAGGTACCATACCTTTTCTTGAGTAACATATGGGTCTAATCAAGAGACAAATAACCACCCACTTCAGCAAGAAAATATCTTCACAAGCATAAAGAAAACAACGGGGACATATCAATGATTAACACATCTTGAGTTATTGTCAAACCTAGACATGCATGGAGGGTTAACTCAATATCCTTGATGATTCCTAGAGTAGTGACAGTTGAACCATCAAGTTATAGGAATCCTTTTGTCAAGGGGCTATACTTAAGACCTAAGACATCAACAATTTTCTTAGGCATGATAGAAGTACTAGCACTTTAGTCAATCATGCAGTTATGGACAATATGTTTTCCTATGATCAAATACATATAGAAGGGTGGGGTTTTAAAAATTTTACTTACTTTCTTCTCCTCTTCTTGGAAGATGTTGATAGAAGCACGTGACTTCTACATAGCTGGATCAGTATGCGGGAGTTGCAGCCGAGCTTCATACAACAAGTCACGTTGGGATGGAATGGTTAGGGCATCCCACATTGTAACATTTATGTTTGTCTTCTTCATCTGGTCCATAATGTTGAATGGAAAACCCATTGACTTACGCATTTGAGGAACAATAACATCCTTGCTTGGTTACTCAGGTACAAAGACATGAACCTTAGCTAGCGTAGAGGCTTGATCTACTAAAAGAGGGGTGCACACCACTTTTGTAGGATATTTGCGTGGAGCCTCGGGTGTAGGAACTTGAGCACTTTTACGAGAGGATGTATTAACTACTTCCTTTTTCTTTTGAGGGTATGCTTATGTTGCTGGAATTATGACTTGTGTGCTAGGATAGAGCATTCTCTTCTTATCTCTTATGTTGTCCTGCAACATGGGTGTGCGGTTTACTTATATCATCTCGTAGCTTGGTTGATTGCATAGAAGTCCTCGGTGCTAAAAACATCAAACTTTCCTGTAGAGGAGCTTCATCCTTTCTTGGTTATTTTCTTCGTGAGCTTGTTGAAGGCTCACACCGGGAGCATTCTCATGATCATGCTCATAACATTGGTGTAATGATATTGGCTATGGGGCATACTGCATGGAAATTATCATTCGAATCCTTCACCATGTTGTTCTAGACTGGGACAATTTCTTGACTTGTATCTTGGGAACTGGAAGAGAAGGCGCGGAGGAATAATCTGCAAAGGCAAGTATGTATTAACATGTCATCTATAATTTTGTTTGTTTTTCATATATTTGATTCCCATATTGATTCCACCAAGGTTGATTTCTCTAGCTTTGCGCTTTGATTGGAACTACCTCTATAGGCTTGCATCTGCTTTGCTTCTCTAATGATATGAACTTGTTGGAAAAGTTTCTAATCAGGGCCTTTAACTCATCATCTTCTTTTTGTTGTGCAAGAGATTAGGATGTAGATGTAACTAGTTGCGCACTCGCATGAGAATGGAAGAAATAGAAGGCTAGGCTTTTGGAGACATCTCTGGGAATAAGGTCATAGGAGGCCTAGGCACACCAACTTACCAGCTTGAATGAGACTATTTTCTACCCTTATTGTAATGTTGTATGCAACAAGTAAGGTTCTACCTCTCATAGATTGAATCATGACTGAAATGTCACTATTCAAAGCCCTTAAATAGTACAAGAAAGCATGTTGGGCTATAGGCCTTACCACTTAAGGAATTCTATCCCAAGTCTTCTAGAATCTGATGTTGAAATTATTCATCTGCTCGTTGGGTGCATGATGTTTTGTAGTCGGTTTCTCACCGAGGATAGATGATCTGATTTATCTTCAAAGTAATTACAAAGAGTTGTTTTGAGCTCATGCCAAGTAACAATAGATACGCGGTCTCGAGCCATAGTACCATTGGAGTTCTTTACCCTTGAAAGAGGTTACAAGTAACCTGACATCAACATCATCATGTGTAATCAGATAGACAAAGCACACATTGGCCACATCTTGAATGTGTTCAACATGGGTGACTTGATTTTCTCTGTGAAGTATGGAATACTCTTGAGTGCAATGGCCACTGGCATATCATGTTGGGCATTGAGATTAAGTGGGATTCCGCCAGTGAAGCTGGCTAAGTTATTTGGAGGAGGAGGTTTAAGCGCCATGGTAGGGCACACTTTTCTATTTTGAGGAGGAGTAGAGTGTGTGCAATGCGCTGGATATGGGTTTGCATGCATGGAAGATTTGTTGTGTGTGCTTCTCGATGAAATATGGAGGTATTCAAAGGATCCTTCAACTTTGTAGCACTTTGTTTGGTATGCACTCTTCTCATAAAAGGCACTCAGGACTATAAAAAATAGGAGCTCTAAAATGTTGGGAGTCACTAGATGTGTTGAAATAAGCCTCCAAAGGCTAGAAATACTAAGTTCACACACTAGAACTTAACAATATGAAATTTAAGATTTCACTATTGGTCCCACCAGTGTACCAAAAAAATTTGGTCGTTAAAACTTCCACTGTGTCTCGAATCTGGAAGGACCGAGTCATTTGAGATAAAAATGGAACCATCTCCAAGTTGTGGGACCTTGCGCACTTGAGACGGATCTCTAGAGAAGGCTGGTTCCTCTATCTATTTCTACTACTACTGTTACTCCTAATGTTGAAAGGTAAAACTAAGCTAACAATGCCAAGGGACAAGGATAGAAGGATAATAGAAAGGAAAACTAATCTAAAGAAGGTAATAGCACCAGAAAAAGAGAGATGAACACTATTTGTTCTGAGAAAAAATGAAGGGAAAGGCGTGAAAGAGGCTATACATACGTAGCACAACTAAGATGCATTTACCAGACTAGTTTCATGGAAAACAACTAAAAAGGGAAGCTGCAAGGGACATGGAATGACATAACAAGCACAAAATATAAAAGAAATGTAAGAAGAAACAATAAAAACACGTGTAAGATAGAGAATAGTAACAAAAAGATGCTTTCATTACTTCTAAAAATACACATAAGCATTCTGATGGCGAAAGAGGCCAATATCCACATGTACAAGCTAGATCTAGAGGTCTATGACTAAAAATACAAAAAATATGAAGTCCTTAGCAAAATGCGTAAGGATCCAAAATGTCCAACATTAATAATGAGCCCAACTCTTACATTTATAGATGAATCCATGGAAGAAGAAGAGAAGAAGGAGGGAAAATCTGAATTTGAAATGCAACCACCAACAAGAAACATTCAATGCCTGCAAATCCACTTGTAAATCTATCAAATGCACTTCCCCAAGTCTATTTGGTGTGTTGGATGAGAAAAGATGGTGGATCAAATCAAATTAGGTGGTTGGAATATTCAGATCTACTCATTAATGCCTATAAAGACATTTTCCCATTTCTCACCTATCAGATCCACCAAGAATTTTAATTTGAATATCTAGCTCAGTAACCTATGTCAAGAGCTATCAATTGAGACTAGGCACACACGATCATAGCTCTGTAGAAAAATATATGGTTGTTAGAATATTTTCGGGCCATCTACATAAGAAAGACACGTGGCGTGTCTTTGATTGACTAAAAAGATGGTCACTGTGAAAAAGTGTTGTGGCATTTCTACCACGTGTCACTCTATGTTTTGCTAGAAGGATTTGGCACCCTATTTTCGTGCTTTGAATGGTTACATGTGGCACACTCAAGTGGCTTAGAGAGTGACATGGCACAAAATAGCGTAAAGGAGGGCACAAATATATGTGTTGAAGAATGAGGGGCGGGAAGAAGGCGGAAGGAAGGCGTGTGCAATCGCAATGCGTGTAGAGGAAATGGGGAAAACTGTTGAGTAGAGAACATATGGTAAAGGTGCAACTATTACAAGGTAATGTGCGGGGAACGTGCAATGGCTAGGGACTTAGCTGATTGAAGTAAGTGCAAGGCATGCTCACGGGATGAATAGCTACTAGGAAGAAGGTGAATTCGCAAAGATGCACATAAGGTAAGAGTGGCACTAAGAGGAAAAGTAAAATGGAAAGGGGAGAAGGTGAGTGTGCAAGGGCATGTGAGGAAAAAATGACCACGTGAATGTGCCAAGGTGACAACTAAGGTGCGTGTCATTGTAGTGAAGATCTCTAAGCCGAATATTTATGTAATTTGTCAAAATAACTTGGAGAGTTATTTGGATAACGTGATGTTCTAGATGCTTCTCTTATTTGTTACATGTGTAGCATTAACAACCCCTAATATGTGCATAGTGATCCTTCCTGCTAGTCCAAAAATGCTTCTCCTATTTATGATATTGCTTCTTCTCCACTTAATGAGCATCACGCCACCATTTCTCTTGCACCTTCTTTGGATGGAAAAGCACCACCTAAGCAATCACCTATGATACCCCAAGCCAAAAATTCAACCACCTATCGAAATTAGTTCATAAACCACTCCTACTAAGTTTCCTCCCATTACCAAAAATATCCTCCCTTAAGAATCAACGCAACATGGCCTCCTCTCAAATCTAAACTCCAACCAATTAAGTTCATTAAAGTAACTACTCCTCCTCCTAGTGTTTACAATACATTTTCACTTTCACCGCCACCACCTAGTTCTACTATAAAATTTTCCCAAAAAGGCCCCACCATGTGTAAACTTGGCCTTTGGTAGTTGACTATTGTTACTCTACCCTCATGATGACACACTCATATTCTTATGGTTCTTATATGACCGTGTAGGGGTCTTTTACCATAGAACCTCGCCCATCTTCCATTACTCCATTACATCACCACCTATACATACACACATCTATAATACTTTAACACTCCTTACGCGTCATCATCAAAATGAAATCTATCATGCTTCATCACCCTTATACATTATTCATTACATAGGGCTTGCGTTATCATATACTTGGGGGAATAACATCTAACACACACCCCCTTCCTACTAACCCCTTTCATCGAATGTTTAGCACCATCATTACCCAATGATGCACTCTTGTTCTTCGGTTCACACTTGACTGTTGAGGGATTACAATTACACTTTGAACTACACACACTTGCGCACTATAGACATTATACATTACATTTCATCACACATCGCACATTATACACTTATACATACTACACTTTGTTTACATTCTACTATTATTCTACATGCATCTTACATCATACCTAGGTCATTCTATGTCTTATATATGTTATTCATCCTACACATTACTTACATTATTGGGATATCTATGTACATAGTCCAATCATACATTGCACATACCTACCTCATACACATTCTACATACTATGTTAGGTTACATTACATATGAGTCTAGCTTTACATTTCATTCCTACATTCTACATTACTACACATGTTACATTGCATATTATACATTACATGTTGTTTACCTTTAACATCGCATTCTACACACCATGCATTTATAAACCCTACTCACCACATGGTCATTTCATCATGACAATGTATACTACATTGTTTTCTAAGTGTTGTACTCACCACCCTATGACGCACTTTAGTTCCTCAGTCCATACTTGACTGTCAATGGATTACAAATCAAATGGGCCTTACACTCACCATGCAACATTTCATCATGTGAAATTCCTAGGCTAGTGATGTATGCTTTAGGATAAATCGCCACTTACCCCCTTTTCTATCTAGTAGTGGTATACACTTTAGGCTAGATCACCACTACCATTGTATCATCTTGTAGTGGTATACACCTTAGGTTACATCACCACTCCTCATCCTTTCATCATATAGTGATATATGTTTAGTGTTAAATCATCACTCATCTATTCATCTTATAGTGATATACACTTAAGCTAAATCATCACTCATCCATTCATCAAGTCGTGATATACGCTTTAGCTATAGGGTTCATGCACATCCTTTCTATATGTCACATCTCATCACCACTACATACACACTCATCATAGTGCATTAGACACAACAAACACTACTCAACCATTTCCTAATGACGCATTCTTGTTTACGGTTTGTTCTTGATTGTTGAGGGGGAAAACCAAATGAACCTCATTGCATATAATTCCATTCACTCTGGAGGGCACGTGGCTCCTATCACTCCACTTCGCATTCCATTCCATCCATCCACAACATACTACATTGTCTTGGTGCATTTATTCTTGTTTACTAGTGTTTTACATGATCGCTTTATTACACATGTTATATTGATTTCTTATATGGCATTATCTATATCATACACACATGTGCATTCACACCTTTGTCTAGTGTGATCGTAGATATATGACTCTTACACGCGGAATGGATGCTCACCTTCTACCCTTCTTATATTGGTCGTTGGAGGCATTCACATTCGTCTCTTTCGGTGTTATTGTTTCATTTTGTACTCAAAGCACTTTATATTAGTTGATCATACACATTTTTGACATATTGGTTATCTCTCTAACATGCTAATGGGTGTTCCATTGTAGCACTTGTTTTGTAGGATTACATGTTTCTATGACTACTTCTTTGCTTGTTTGTACTTATCTCTCATTTTTTCCATTGTATGCGTGTTTTGCCATATGTGTGCTTGTACATTTCCTTGTTGTTTACGGCCATCATGTCCTTGCTTGTCTTGTGACATCATAAGTTATGTCCCATGTTTACAAACCACTTTGTGTGGCTTTACTTTATTTCTTGTGTGTTTTTATTTACTATATTGTCTATGTAGCTTACACATGTTTTCTATATGCATGCATTGTGTTCTTTACACTTGTCTTTGGCTAGCCTTCTTATTTTTGCATGCCTTGGTTTCTACCAAGCACTTTCCAGTACGTAGTTCAAAGTGTGGTTGGTCCTATTTTGGGGCCATATTCTCTTATCAGCGAAATTGCATGTTCCCCCAAAGAGGGGGCACATCATTTGGGGGTTTGCATACTAATACATCATAGTTACACCGGTTCAAGATAATGTATTTTCCACCCATGACATTGTGGGTTTACATACAACGAGTGGGTTCAAACCATTCTATGAACCCCATACACAATAGATTTTATAGGACATGTTGTCCTTAGCATTTATGGGAATTAATTACATGCTTAGGGGTTACACTGGGTGTGCCTCTCTACACTACTTCAACCAGTGGCGTCGGATCGCCCAAAAAACCAGGACACTACAGAGATATCTTCACACACATTTAAATAGAAGTGGTTAGAGCTTAGAGGACACATAGCATTTCCTCCGTACACTTCTTCAACTAGGGTGGCATGAGATCACCCAAAAACTTACAAAGAAGACAAGATATCCTTCTACACCCTTTCTCTCCACATAGATAAGGTACACATGTTCCATTTACATTTTCATTTAGCATATTTTATATTTGTGTATTTTACACATTTTTATGCACATGCATATTTTACTTAACATTTTACATACATACATATTTGACTACTTGATCGTTTTCTCCTTGCAGATCTAGCCATATGAGAAACAAGCAATCAAATTGGGGGCAATAACAACAACAACAACGTCAACAATAAAATTTCGTGATAGCACACGCTTTACTAACCATACAAGTACATAACACACCACAACAGCTACACACACGTTCCGCCCTAGGTTCACTCTCATCAATTTTTCTATGCGCATTTTTCATCTTTAGATTTCACGCTCCTCCATCTTCTTTTTTGTCATTCCACACTTGAGTCTAGTCCTTCGGCACATTTCTACTACACTCTCCATGGATATCAAGTATGCACTTCTATCTACTTTATGTTACTGAGCTTTCAGCTCACCAACATAAAGTGGGGTAAAATATAGTCATAAAATCATGCACTTTAGACATTATTTAGCCCAGTCTCATACTACTATTTAGAAGGTTCTTGAGTGAAGAAAGTACTAATTAATCCCATCTTTTGGCCATCTTATTTTACTTTTATTTCATCATTCCCGCACATTTTTATATACATACCCGGTTTGTTTGGTACTTTCCCATTAGTTTAGCCTAAATTGGGGTTCCCATGCTTGTATTGGGGTTCCCCGATCCTTTTCAAATCTTCCCGCCACTTTTTGAGTCTTTTCTAACCATTTTTCATCTTTATCTTTTTCCTAGTTGGCCATTTTGAGGTTAATTACAAAATTAGATCAAGAGAACCCTATAAATATAAAGTTATGAGACCATAATGAGGGTCCTAGCATCATCTACTACTATCACTCCATCTAGAGTTACATCCATTGCATCACTTACATCCACATAGTTCCATGCATCAAGGTTAGGAGATCTGCATCAACACACACTTCATAGGGGAGGGATTCTATTATATTCCATGCACACATACTATTACATTTTCTACATTTAGTTATTGTTCGCTATTTCACATAGTGCAACTGAACGAGAGCACCTAGGGCACACCATGCACACACACACCAAAACTACATTTTGATCTAAAATGTAGTACACCGCTCAAAGTAGTAAGCCCATTGTTGTGGTAGCTAAGGTCAGTCCAACCCATTCATTTGCATCTTTTATTTTTAGGGATTTGATACTTCTTTTATCTTTTGCAGGTCTTCAACATCATCTTGCTTCATTTGGTACATTCGGCACAATTCGTTAGTGACAATCGGTGAGGGTTACAGTCATCTTCCGACCCTAAAAGAATTAAGTTTTGATATTTTTCAAAGACTGGGACACCTATTCTACCATACCAGAGCTATCTAAGGTTCCCCAAGTACCCTCTAGGAACTCCAAACTTCTCATATCTTCCAAACCCACCCTTTTCAAGACCTCTCATACAATCATTTCTACTTTTGGAATTTCCTATCGGACCTTTGATAGTCATCTACAATCAACTGATTTCTTTCCTCACTTTATTCTTACACATTATGGTTTTAATTCCATTAGTTTTAATTATTTATTCATTTTAGATTGCTTTATAATATTTATTTACGAGTTTTTATGTCCTCCAATATTAGATTAATTATATTAGCATTCTCCTAGTTTATTCTAAATTTAGTTAATCACCATTGTCAACTAGATGAGGACAAATGGTGATGTGGTATAAGAGCATAGAATCATAGAGAAGGTATTGAGAATCCTTCCAGTCATATTTAACCCAATTTTGGTAGCCATATAAGAGTCTAAGGACTTAAAACAAATGAGTGTTGATGAGCTAATGGGTTCTTTACAACCCATGAACAGAGGATGAGTAGATCAGCCAACTCTTCCAATGAATAAGCCTTCAAAACAAGTACAAATGTTAGAGGCGGGGAGAGGATCATACAACAAAGGAAGAGGAAGATTTAACAACCAACAAGAAGGTGGAAGACATGACCACCAATAAGAGCCACAAGCAAGAGGAAGAGGTAGAGGAAGGAGTAACAACACTTCCATGAGGTGGTTCTTCACAAAGGTATGATAAATCAAATGTGTAATGCTATTACTGTAAGAATTTTGGGCATTATTCTAGTGAGTGTAAAGAGAAAGAACATGATTTGCGAAATCATAACTATAATGCTAGCTTCTCTAATGCAAAATAAGCTGAACCAGAAAATAATGAAAAGGGTGGAGCCTTTCTTTTAACTTGCAATGCGGTTGAGTAAGGAATAAATAAAGTATGGTATTTGGATAGTGCTTTTTGTAACCACATTATTGGAAATAAGGAAAATTTCAAGACTACTATATATGAAGCAATCATATTTTAATTGAAGATGGGAACATACAGTAAATTTCTTGTGATGGGTAAAGGCATTGTATCTATTCTCACCAAACAAGGAGACAAGAATCATAGACATAACTTTTTCTTTATTCTAGGATTGAATTAAAATCTTCTCTGTATTGGGAAGCTTGTCCAAAATGGATATAAGGTGAAATTTGAGGATGAAGAATGCACGTTATATGATAAAGGTGGAAGTAAGAAGATGATTGTAGTAGTGCAGATGAAGCAAAATAGAATATTTCCTTTAAGAATGCAAATTGTAGGTGTAGGCGCATCAACGTTCAAAACAATAACCATTGATCAATCCACACTCTAACATCTCAGGTATGGGCACTTGAGTTATGGTGGATTGCATGTTCTTTATAATAAGAAAATGGTTAAGGGATTACCTCCTATTGAACAACCAAACAAGGTTTGTGAGGCATGTATATTGGGAAGCAACATAGAAATGCTTTTCCCTCAGGTAAATCATGGAGAGAAATCTCACCTCTTGAGCTAATACATTCATATTTGTGTGGTCCCATGAAAACTCCCTCCATGTCTAAAAGTGTATATTTCATTACTTTTATTGATGAATTCAGCAGAAGGACATGGATTTATTTCTTAAAAAATAAATCAGAGACATTTGAAGTATTCAAATAGTTCAAGGCCATGGTTGAGAAGCATAGTGGCCATTATATAAAGACATTGAGAACTGATAGAGGGGAGAGTATATATCAAATGAGTTTTTAAACTTATATAAGGAACACAAGATCAAGAAACAATTCACAACCAGGTATACACCTCATCAGAATGGTGTAGTGGAGAGGAAAATAGAACCATTCAAGAAATGGCGAGAAGTATGCTTAAACCAAGAGGATTGTCCGATGAATTCTGGGCAGAAGAAGTTGGGAAAGTAGTATATCTACTGAATAGATGTCCTATAAAGAGTGTGAGGAACAAAATACCTCAAGAAGCATGGAGTGGAAGAAAAATAAGTGTTGAGCAATTGATATTTTTTAGATGTGTGGCATATGCACATGTGCCAAAGAAAATAAGAACAAAGTGGGATAATAGAGGAGAGAAGTGCATTTTCATTGGATATAGTGAGCAATCAAAATCTTACATATTGTATAATCTAGTTACTAAGGAGTTGATAATCAGCAGATATGTTCAATTCATTGAGGAAGCATCTTGGGAAGATGCACAAGAAGTGGAGAAGCCACAAGCAAAGAAAAATGCACCTATCATTGTTCCTGAACCAACAGAAGGAAGAGTAAACAATGTACCAAGTTGGACACCCATTTCACAAAGGGGTGAATCTTCAAATGGAAGCAACCAACAAAGCATGCAAGGACCAGCTAATGAAGCATCTTCATCATCATCGAATCATTACAGCAACAAGGAAGAATGAGGAATGTACAAGATATCTATGATCAATTAAGGTATGAAGAAAATGAAGATGAAATGATTAATTTTGCTTTATTTTCACAAGCTGATCCAATTTATTATGAAGAAGCAATTAAAGATAATAAATGGTGTGAAGCAATGGATGAAGAAATGCATGCAATAGAAAATAATCGACATGGAGTTAGTAGATCTTCCTGAAGGAAAAGAATTCATTGGAGTTAAGTGGGTTTATAAAACCAAAACTACTCCCGAAGGAAAAATTGAAAGACACAAGGCAAGATTAGTTGTCAAAGGATACAAACAAAATCCTAGACATGATTATAATGAGACATTTACTCCAGTAGCAAGGTTTGAAACTTTCAGAACAATTATTGCCATAGTTTCTCATCATAAATAGAAATTCCATCAAATGGATGTCAAGTCAGCTTTCCTGAATGGAGTGTTGAAGAAGAAGTGTATGTGGGCTAGCCACTTGGTTATGAAATCCCAGGCATGAGAGAAAGGTATACAAGCTGAAAATAGCTTTGTATGGATGAAACAAGCACCAAGGTCTTGGTATAGCAGGATATATTCCTATTTGACAAGTAATGGCTTTAGCGAAAGAAAAGCGAGCCCACACTCTACATCAAAGAAAACCATTGAGTGAGGAGCTTAATTTCTTCACAGGAAGCTTTCTTTTACATGTTGCTGGTTTTTACAAAGTGGCGGCATCGGGCGAGGTAATCGGTATTGGATAAGAAGTGACCGGGATCCGTCCAATCGTCGAAAGCGACATCGGTCACACCGTGCGATGGTGCTTTGTTCTTTAAATATGATTTATTAATTTTAAAAGCATAGTTAGTTGCCCATAATAGTTATATATGCATGTATGCATTATATGAGGGTATGAGAGAAAAAATAGCAATTGTTTTGCATGTTAGTTTTCTTGGTGAGAAAGAAAGAGTAGCTGAGTGAGGGAAAAGCATTGAACATCCTGTGAGGTGTTGGAAGATAACAGATCTTCATTGTATTTCCTCTGTAAAGAACTGAATAATAATATTGGTCGTTTCTTGGTGGACGTAGCCCACACTAGGTGAACCATGTTAAATATGGTGTTATCTTTCTCTTGTTTATTTTATCTTCTAGTTTATTTCCGCATTCATTTTTGTATGCTTTATCTTATTATAGATCTATGTAATATTGTTATATGGTTTAACCCCAAAAACTAGTATTAGAGATTTGTTTGGAGGTTTTGTGTGTTGTGGGATTTACTCACGAGATAGTTTTTATAATTGAGTGGGAGCAGAGCAATGATAGAAGATAGTAGATTCGAGTAGAGAAATTTGATGGTCATAATTATCAACTATGGAAGATGCAGGTGGAGGATTATTTGTATCAAAAATATCTATACTTACCATTGGATGAGCATGGATAGTCAAACACGATGACTGATGAATAATGGAAGGTTCTTGACATAAATGCTCTGGGATCTATAAGATTGAGCCTGACAACATCGGTGGCTTCGAATTTTACAGATGCAAAAACCATGGTAGAGTTGATGAAATCTTTAGAAAATTTGTATGAAAATCCTAGTGCTTCGAATAAGGTTTATTTGATGAAAAAATGTTTAATTCTAAGATGCAAGAAGGTGGATCTATATCTAATCATTTGAATGATTTCGGTCTATTGTAAATCAATTAAAATTGGTAGAAATTCCATTTGATGATGAAGTGAAAGCAATTTTATTCTTATTCTCTTTTCCAGATAGTTGGGATAACTTGGTAATGGTTGTTAGTAATACAACGACTTCTTCTAAAGGTTTGAAATTTGATGATGTGGTTAGTGTAATCCTTAATGAGGAAATACGCAGGAAAATCTCAGGAGAAGCATCATTTGGAAATGCTTTAAATGTAGAAAGCAGGGGAAGATCTAAGGAGATATCATCAAAGAGAAAGAATAATGGGATATCAAAGTCAAGACATGGTAGATCTAGATCTAGGTATAGATACTTACTTTGTTGGAATTGTGGAAAGATAGAACACGTAAAGACGGAGTGTTGGTTTAAGAAAAACAAAGAGAATACATCGGAAAAAAGGTAAAGAAAAAGGTAAAGAGGAAAATGTTGCAAGTGAGGTAAAGAAATATGCCCTTATTCTCTCCTTGGATAATAAATTAGAATCTTAGGTTTTAGATTCTGGAGCTTCTTTCCATGCTACCCTTAATAAGGGTTATTTCAGAAATTATGTTCAAGGTGATTTTAGACAAATTTATTTAGGAGATGATGAGCCATGAAATATTACTAGTAAAGGTGATGTTCATCTAAAGTTGCAGAATGGAAATCCATGGGTATTGAAGGATGTGAGGCATGTGCCAAGCCTCAAGAGAAATCTAATATCTACAAGGCAACTAGGTGAATTTGGATGTGTGGTTACATTCACGATGACTCTTGGAAGGTTACCAAGGGATCTCTTGTTGTGGAAAGAGGTAAGAAGGTAGGAACTTTATATCTGTCTACATGTGTTATTGATTCCTTTTTGTGATATCTACTACAGATTCAGATGTAACCATGTGGCATAATTGGCTAAGCCATATGAGTGAAAAAGAAATGCAGATCTTAAAGGCTAAGGGTAAGTTATCAGATTTGAAATAGTTAGATCTTGAATTTTGTGAGCATTGCATATTTGGAAAGCAGAAGAGTGTGATTTCTCAAGGTTGGGTCAACAAAGAAGGAGCAAAAATTGGAGTTTGTACACTCAAATGTGTGGGCACCAGCTCATGTAGCTTCTATTAGAGGATCCTGATTTTATGTGACTTTCATTGGTGATGCCACAAGGAAGGTATGGATTTATTATATTATGCGTAAATATAATGTTTTTGAAACTTTTAAAAGGTGGAAATCCCTTGTAGAGAACGAAGAAAACTTAAAATTGAAGTGCCTTGGATCTAACAATGGTGGTGAGTATTGTAGTAAGGGATTTCAAGGATTATGGTTTAAAGAATGGAATACGGAGAGAAAGAACAGTTCTTAGAATTCCATAGGAGAATGGAGTTACATAAAGAATGAACAGAAAAATCATGGAACACACTAGAAGTATGAGGATACATGTTGGCTTGCCTTTGAAATTTTGGGCAGAAGCAGTGGATACAACAGTCTACTTGATCAACTCTAGCCCTTCAATAGCACTAGATGGTGGAATACCGTAAAGAATATTTATCTGGAAAATAGGTATACTTTTCTTTTCTTAGATTTTTTGGCTCAGAAGCTTTTGTGCATGTTGATAGGGAAAACAGGAAGAAGTTAGATGCTAAATCTAAGAGATGTAATTTCATTGGTTATGGCTCTGGTGATTTCGGATATCGATTTTGGTATTTAGAATATTCTAATATTGTTAGGAGCCGTGATGTTGATTAGAATGAAAAAGAATGTACAGGGATCAGTTTTGGTGCCTAAACATGAACAGGTTGAGGATATTTTGAAGGAAAATCAGCTTTCAGACCTAAAACAAACATCTACACACAAGTGATGTCGGTTCATAGAACCGATGTCGCTCGAAGCAACTAACCGGCATCGGTAGATAGAATCGAGTTCAAATGCACACTACTAGAACCAAGATCGGTACTTCTCTTGAACCAATGTCAATGACGCAACCGCACTCGGTCGGAAGACAAAGGAACCACGGTAGGTATTAGGTAACGATGTCAATCATTGATGATATTGACATGAAGGTGTAACAGAACAGAATGAGCCCCGGACACCTCGGATCTCGGTAAGAAAGGTCACAAAGAGCAAGTAGACCTTCCAAGAGATTTTCACCTTCCTTTTCTTATTTATTATTGACTGATAGTGGTGAACCAAAAATATTTGAAGAAGCAATGTAGGTAGATACCCACGAGTAGTGGGAGCATGGCATGGATGAGGATATGGACTCCTTGGAACAAAATCAAACATGGGATTTGGTCAAGTTTCCAACATGTAAGAAAACACTACAAAACAAGTGGGTTTACAAAATCAAGGAAGAAGAGGGTGGACTGAAAAGGTACAAGGCGAGGCTTGTGGTAAAGGGATTTGCATAGAAAGTAGGTATTGAATTTGATGAGATTTTTTCTCCTGTAGTTAAGATGACTTCTATTTGTATTGTTCTAAGTTTGGTTGCAACAATGAAGATTTGCATTTAGAATAGCTTGATGTTAAGATGTATTTTCTTCATGGTGATTTGGAGGAAGAGATTTATATGCAGTAATCACTTGGTTATGAATTCAAGGGTAAGGAGAAACTTGTGTGCAGATTGAAAAAGAGCCTATATGGGCTCAAGCAAGCTCCAAGGCAATGGTATTTGAGATTTGATAGTTTTATGCATGAGCATGGTTATATGAGATGTGAATTTGACCATTGTGTTTATTTTAAGAAGCTTGAAAATGGGAGCTATGTTATTTTGTTACTTGTATGTGGATGATATGTTGATTGCAGGATCTAGTATGTAGGACATTGGTAAACTTAAAGAAAGGTTAGCTCACACATTTACAATGAAGGATTTGGGAGCTGCAAAGAAAATCCTTGGCATGCAAATTCACCGAGACGGTAAAAAAAAAGAAGTTGTATTTGTCTCAGGAGGCTTATATCAATAAGGTGTTGGAAAGGTTTAACATGCAAAATTCAAAACCTGTTAGTACACCTATGGTTGGACACTTCAAATTAAGAAAAGATCAATGTCCTTCATCACACAAGGAGGTTGAGTACATGGCATGTGTTTCCTATGATTCAACAGTAGGAATTCTTATGAATACCATGGTTTGTACTAGACAAGACATTACACAGGAAGTGGGAGTTGTGAGCAAGATTATGGCTAATCCAGGTAAAGAAAATTGGAAAATAGTCCAATGGATTCTCAAGTATTTGAGAGGGACATCCGGCATTGAGTTATGCTACGGAGGGTCAGATACTTCTTTATGCAGCTATGTTTATTCAGATATGGTTGGAGATTTGGATGGTAAGAGGAGCACCACTAGATATGTTTTCACGGTATGTGGAATGACAGTTAGCTGTATTTCAAGATTGTAGAAGGTTTTGGCTTTATCTACTACAGAGGTAGAGTATGTTGCAGCTACAAAAGCTAGGAAGGATATGATATGGATGAGCAGGTTCATGAAATATTTTGGTAAGGAGCAAGAGGATTGCATATTATACAATGATAGTCAGAGCATGCACAATTCATCTAGAAAAGAACTCAACATTTCATTCAAGAATGAAACACATTCAGTTGAGGTATCACTTCATACGGAAGGTGTTGGAGGATGGGTAGCTGAAGTTAGAGAAAATCCATACGGATGAGAACCCTGTGGATATGATAACGAAGCCATTGGTAAGGGAGAAGTTGGAGCTTCACTCCACTTCTATTGGTCTTCAATTTTTAGACTTGAAGAGGAAGAAACAGCCAAGGAAAAGGAACCAAGGATGGTGATGCACAATACAATGTAGCAATTGATCTCCAAGTGGGATATTGTTGAGTGTGGAGCTTAATTGCTTCACATGAAGCTTGCTTTTACATGTTTCTGGTTTTGACAAAGGATGGTGACATCGGTTAGAGGAAACCGGAATTGGTCAAGGTAACAGCATCGGTTAAGAAGTGACCAGCATCGGTCAAGTAGGAACCGACATCGATCACATGTGCGATGGTGCTTTGTTCTTTAAACAAGAATTAGAATAAATCTCTTGCTTTAAAGATGATTTATTCATTTTAAAAGCATAGTTAGTTGCCCAGAATAGTTATATATGCATGTATTCATTATATGAGAGTATGAGAGAAGAAAATAGCAATTTTTCTACAAGTTAGTTTTCTTGGTGAGCAAGTAAGAGTAGTTGAGTGAGGGAAAATCATTGAACATCCCGTGAGGTGTTGGAATACAATAGATCTTCATTTTATTTCATCTGTAAAGCACTAAATAATAATATTGGCCATTTCTTGGTGGACGTAGCCAACACTGGGTGAACCACATTAAATCGGTGTTATCTTACTCTTATTTATCTTATCTTCTTCGGTTTATTTCCACATTCATTGCTTGTATGTTTTATCTAATTATAGATATGTGCAACATTGTTATATGGTTTAACCCCAACACAAACAATGGTGAGATTTTAGTTGTTTTTTTTATGTAGATGATATGATTTTTACTGAAATTCAGATAAAGCAATTGATGAATTTAAATCAGCCATGAAGAAAGAGTTTGAGATGACTGATTTGGGATTGTTGAAGTATTTTCTTGGAATTAAAGTCAAGAAAATAGAGCAGTCATATTTGTTTCTCAAACAAAGTATGCAAAATAAATTTTGCAAAGATTCAAAATGTTGGATTGCAAACCAACATCAATACCAATAGAGTTGAGTCTGAAATCAATGAAATAAGATTGAATCGGTAATGTGGATCCTACAAGATACAAAATCATGGTAGGAAGCTTGATGTATTTAACTACAACAAGACCAAACATAATGTATGCAGTTAGTTTAATTTCCAGATTTATGGAGACACCAAAAGAGTCTCATTGGAAAGAAGGCAAATGTATTTTGAGGTATGTGAATGGAACAAAAATTATGGAATTTTATATGTTGTAATAATGATTTCAAATTTTTGGATATACAGATAGTGATTGGGAAGGAATCCTTGATGATAGAAAGAGCACATCTAGATATGTGTTCAATGTTGGATCAGGAGCCATTTCATGGGCTTTGAAGAAACAATCTATAGTTTTTTTGTCTACTACAGAAGCAGAGTATATTGCAGCAAACTTAGCCGCTTGTCAGATGATTTGGCTTAAAATAATCCTCTCATATTTGCATGAAAAGCAATAAGGAGGTTCTATGATTTATTGTGATAATATGTCATCTATTGCATTATCTAAGAATCCAGTTTTTCATGGAAGAAGAAAGCATATTGCAATCGATATCATTTCATTTGTGAATTGGTGAAAAAGGAGAAATTGAGCTAAAATTTTACATGTTAGAGTAGCATTTAGCTGACATTTTTACCAAACCACTGTCAAAGGAAAGGTTTGAGTGTTTGAGAGAAAATCTAGGCATCATAGATGGACCGTCTAGCTCCAGAGATTAATTTCTTGTTTGGCTCAAGATTAAGGGGGAGTGTTAGAATTATTTAATGCCCACTGTAATCTCAAGCCCTAGAAAAAGTTTAAATTTTCCTTTTGTCGCCCCTCCAACAACCTACTGTCAGGATTAATTTTTTTTTGGGCCATTATTCTTTATGTCGTTGAAATTTTGAAACCTTGCTAACTCTATGCCACGTGGCTCAAATCCATGAGCCTTTCCTCTCTCTCCTCCCCACAGATTTCAAACTCACTAGGATTAATCCCATTTAAATTTGTTTTGGGTCCGTTTTTTTTTGGGGTTCATGTTTTTATGTGGAGCCAAATATATATTATAATATATCAACAATATAATATTTTATATTTTATATTTTGGGCATAGTTTTATACAACAAAAAGTGAAATATATTTTTTGGTATATATATATATATATATATGTGTTAAATTGTAAAGCGGGTTATATATATATATATGCAAAGAACATATGTAAAATACAAGGAGAGACGAATAGATTATTTGTGCAAAGAACATAGAAATAGAATAGAGAAGTGTGAAGAGTAAAGAACTCGTAAAATAGAGAGAGAGGGGAGAAGAAAAATATAGTGCAGTAGCACATAGAAGAAAAAAGGAGAATACAGAGAAGAAAATACAGAGAAAGGGGATTTTGCAAATAGAAAAGTGCAGCAACACAGAGAGGAAAAGTTTTTGTAAGAAGAAGGAAAGCAAATTTGGACACAAGAAGAGAAACAATTGAAAAATAGAGTAAAGAACTCCGAGATTGTAAAATTTCTTGAATTAATATAATATATTTTGTGTGTGTTTTTATTTTTGTTTTTGGTTGTGTCTTTCCCTTACTGGTTGCATTTGGCACTAAATTTTTCCAACATAAATATGGAAATTGTTATAAAATGATGACATTAAGCTTGACCAAAATATGATATTGAATGGAAACATGTGTACAAACCATCAAGATAATTTAAATAGGTACAAATTGTTAGGGAAATCTATATAGTGGACATACATTTATAAAAATAAATTAATAATTGTATGTGTTTACTTTTGATATCCTATTTCATTATTTTGATAGGTGTGACATGGCATTTGAAACCTATAAAACATCATTATGGTTACTGTATAATGGCACAATTACCTTTGTGATATCTAACTCTTAATTTAAACAAGTGAGTGAGGACTTTCGTTGAGAGTTGGCATGGATCAATAAAAATAAATAGCTATAATACCCATAAATAATTGAAACCAATTGATATAATAATGCTTTAAAAAATAAACGAAAAATTGCATGAAAATATATAAAACATTCTAGGTCTGACATGATGAAATTGTTCCACTGGTAACATTAGCTTCAGAAAATGATAATTTTTCTATTAATGATTTCATTTCTCTAAAATGTGTGTGAATAGAAATCGATAGACTATCAATAATATATGTTTTTCCTCCAATGTTAAATAAACAATAATACTTGTGTATTTATAGACAAATGAATTTAAATCACGACATCTTGGAAAACAAAAATTATTCAAAGAAAAAAATACTATACGAAGGGATAAGTTCACCATGAATTATAGTAATAATGTGGTTAGACCCTAAATAAATAAACAAGGGTTTAATATAGATTCATTTTCTTATGTATTAGAAGGTGCAAGAATATTATAGGTAGAATATTTAGAATTAGCTAATGAACATTAACTATAAGAATATGAATATAAATTTTAATACAATGTGTCATATATAAATAGTTAAACAATTTCTCAAAACATGAGGAAAGAGTATTTAGTTTAACAAAGAGGTATAGAAGTGATCTAAGAGTGTATACTAGATGTGCAAGTTAGATAAGATCTAGAACTAATTTCGTAAATTGAACTTGTTCATAATTATACAACATGTCTTAGGGCATAGTACGATTTTGTCATGAGTTGTATGGTCTTGAACCAGTAGATGCTCAAGTTATAAAACTTATGGTGGTCTTCAGTGAGCTATAATATTCTTCATTTTCCATCACCATGGCTCGTAATTTGCAGTGTGACACCTTCTTATAATGACCTCGAATGGATAAAACCCTAATATATGCACACTAACACTTCATAAACATGATTAAATAAAAATGATAAATTCATGTGTGGGTAGAGTTAGAATGACCTTGAAGTCAACCCCTATTGAACTAATTTTGGTACTACATCACATCCCCTCATAAGCGAGAGAAAAAACCATATAGTTATCCTATTGTAAGTGCAATTATGTAAATATAATCCAACCCCTACGGTGCCCTCATATATCTTAACAAAACATATTGGCCATATAGCTATAGAAAATAATACGATATACCTTGTGTAGTAGTGATATAGTGTGTTGTGCTTCAAATGCTAGTTTTTCTCTTTGTCCTTTATAACTTTGTCAATGCTTTTTTGTTAGTTTTCTCTTTCTATGACATGAATCTAGGACCTTTGGATGCTTGTAGATGGGGAAACTAGGCTCTTGAACCTAGTTTGAGTTCTTCAGACATGAGTGGTGGCTGATCTAATAGATGCACTACTACTTTAGGGATATTTAGGAGAGACTTGAGTGATTTGCAAGCGTAATTTTCAATAGGATCTCTTGAGAATGCCAAGTAGATATCGTGTCGATTCCTTAAGTACATTAGATTTGCTTATATAGGATTTCATAGGTTAAATGTCAAATTAAGGATAACATATATGATGAGAAAAAACCTATAATAGATATTCAAATTGAGAAAAGAGCCATTGGAGAGGGGGAAATTCTACCATATAAGTTATCCCATACTATGGTAGGATTGAATCCAAACCCTATGATTTAAGACATATAGTTCATGATGTTATTGAGTAATATTCTCAATTAGATTTTTGTGAATGATATATTGCTTTGGTTAAAGGAAACTAATTATATGAACAATTTATAACTATGTGTGTAGTTAAGTAAGCTATGTAAGAGAGATAAGGATATGTCAATTCAGCTTAGGATATATATAAACAAATCCAAAATTTTCATTTTCAAAGGATAAGCTACCATATTTAGGTGTCTACATTTCCTCCCCTTTAAGTTTTAAATGAACTTTACATAATTAAAGGAAAATTTTCCTAAGTGTCCACAAACTTTGTTTTTTCTTTTAAGTTGTTTCTCGCATTGGTATTGACATGTCCACGGTGAAACCTACAACATAGAGTGTATTCAATGTCCATAGAATAAATTGAACTATAACTCAAATGTGAATATTGTATTTGTAACTTTGAAAATAGTCTTTTTCATAATAAAGTAAAGAAACAAAGCATCAAATGAATACACTTGTTTTCTTTGTCGAGAGAGGAGCTCCCACATTTTTGTACTTGGTTATTCTAATTTTTGTTGAGATGCTAAAGGATTAGGGATGATCATTCCATAATTTTACCAAAGAAGAAACTAGAGTAGGATACGAGTTGAGTGCACTTAACCCAATATTGAGAGGAGACATACCGTAGGACATCTATCCCAAAGAACCCCACATGAACAAATAAGAACCTAAAGAGTATCTAACCACTATGATATTTTCTCGACAAAAAGATGAGGAAGGAAGAACAATCTATAGAGTATCTATCTACTCTAATATCTTCTTACCCCATCGACCACATTGTTATCGATGGATCTATGTCCAAGTGTAAATAACATAAATTAAAAAAGGGAATGAATTATATCTCATGCTCTTGTTATGTGTTGTAACTATTTATATATACAAACATTATGAATATGGAAAGAGAAAAAGAGGGCACATACCCCATACCCTATATCTAAAATTGTATCTAAACCGTGTACTTGAAGAAGGAATATAAAGTAATCACACCTGTAGTATTTTGTATTGTAATGTAGTAGATCTTGTTATGAATTGTTTCATCTATCCTTGAATATGTACTAGAGACCTTTATATGTTTGTAAAAAATCTAAAAATTATGAAATTTCCTATAACTTTGACCCCATGATGAAAACATCCATCGTAGATTGTTAGAATTTGTTGTATATTTTGTATATCGTATACCTAGGAATAATGTACACCTCTTCCACGAGCATTAGCAGGGGTCCATATGCTAGTGCAGTTGGTAGTTTGATGTATGCAATGGTTTGTACTAGACCTGATATTACACATGCAATGGGAGTAGTGAGAAAATTCATGTCAAATCCTGGAAAGGAACATTGGACTGCGGTAAAGAGAATCTTCAAGTACCTACATGGGACATCTAATTATGCAATTTATTATCAAGGAAAACTTGATGAAAGTAAAACATTAGATCTACATGGTTTTGTGGATTCTAACTGGGGTGGAGACTTGGATATGTGTAGGTCTACCAATGGTTATGTGTTCAACTTGTTTGGTGGAGCGGTAAGTTGGATGAGTAAACATCAAGCAAGTGTTGTGATATCCACCACAGAGGCTGAGTACATGGTAGCTACTCATGCAAGTAAAGAAGCGGTTTGGCTTTGGCGACTGATCTCCATTGTTGGGTTCACTCAAAATGTTGTAAGGATCGATTGTGATAGTCAAAGTGCAATTTGTCTAGCAAAGAACCCTGAGTATCATTCAAGAACGAAACACATTGATGTTCAATACCATTTTGTAAGAGAAATGGTGGAGGAGAAGAAGATACTACTAAGTAAGGTGGACACAAAGGATAATGTTGTTGACTCTTTAACTAAGGTTGTGAGTGCTGAAATTTTCTTGGTGTAGAAAATTGATGGGCTTGAATGCCCTGAGTTGCTGACTATATGGCAGTGTAGCCCCCTTTTGCAAAGTATACAACAAGTGGGAGAATGTTAGAATGTGTTGTATATTTTGTATACTGTATACCTAGGAGTACTGTACACCTCTCCACGAGTCGTAGTACTAGTAATAGCCATATTTTTCCAGGAGTATAGATATGCTATTTTTATCTATACATATATATGGGTGGTGTCATAATCCATGAATTATGGGGAACCGTTATGGGTGTTTATTATCCCATGGTTTTGGTACCCATTGTATTGTAAAACCGCTTTGATGGTTTCTTACTATTTTTCTTACAAATAGTTGGAGATGCAGTAGGGTAAAGTAAAACTTGGAAGTACATTATTGTATTATAAACGGTTAAGTTAATGCAATAAGAGAGAGAAGTTATTGTGCTAGGTTTTTTCCCGAAAGGGTTTCCCAGGTTAAATCTTATGTTTTTTCATTTGTTTTATTTGCTTATCTTGAATATTATGTTCAGTATAGCTTCTTGTTTATTATTTTATCAAATTGATTCTCTTCATAGATCACGGTATCGTAGTTTCATCCCTAGTGGATGGTTATGTACTGTACTAAATTTGTAACTATTCTATATCTAAATATTTTTTTAGTTGTGCCTTGTATATTTTATATCTAAGTCCTAAATTATGTATATGTCATTTGTATTTGTGTAATTCACCCCATTGAATGCCACCTCTTTTGATTCATTGTGAGATGTGCAAAGTGAACACACGATTGAAAAGAAATGATATGTACCCATGTCAGATATATTTGATCATCTCGCATTGGATCGCATGGAGGGTTATCTTGGATGGAAACCATTAAAAGAAATCATGTAAGGAGTGTACATGGTAGAAACTATGGTACACAAAGATCTCGAGCGATTTTGGATTGTACCTTGTAATATGATCTCTTTAAAATGCAAAGTAGATGCCAACCGAGTTCTTAAGTGCATTAGAATTTCTTATATGGGATTTCAAAGGTTAGATGTCAAATCAAGGATGACCTATAAGATAAGAAACAACCCTTAGAATATATTCAAATCGATAAAAAAACATCAAAGAGAGGTAAATAGGATCTTAAGGGTTGGGCAGGACTATTGTAAATGTGTCCTAAACTATATGGTTTCGTAGATAGATAATTTATGGTGTTTAAGCAAAATTTTGGGGCATCCGCCAACGAGTGATATATTGTTTTGGATAAATGAAACTAAGTATGTGAATGAATGAGTAGTGTGTATAGTTAATAAAGTCACACAAGAGAGAGAAGGATATGTCAATTAGGCTTATGATGTGTGTGTATGTCATGGTATAAAAACAAATCCAAACCTATCATTGCTAAAGGATAAGTTACCAAATTTAGGTATCTATAAAATTTCAAATTCAAGGAAAGTTGGCATGCATACCTATTTGATAAGATATAATGGATAAGGAAACATATCTAGAGACACCTTTCAAGATACATGAAGTGATTGAAAAAATTATGCATGAATAATAGGAAAATAACTATGAAAAAACACACACTTGTCAACTCAATCCCTAACAAAATTGACGAGGAGATACATGACACAATGACCTAGACCACACCCACTCATATGTTACAAATATAATAAAGGGCACACATGTTATGTCAAGGATTGAAATATTTGAAGAGTGATGTTCTATGATGTCATGATATAGTTTCATGATAGATAATAGGATGTGTATCATCATGCCTGCAAATTATTCTACCTCGGTGATATCTAATGCTTAATTAAAACAAATTAAACTTTAGGAACATGTGTTTAGGGATGGCATGGATTAGTAACCATCGTTTAGTTATCAATACTATAAATGTTGAAAGCACCCAATTAAAAATATGCCAAAACATTAATTTTCATCATTAATAATAAATGTGCAAATACAAACACACACACACACACAAAAACATCAGTTGTGTGTTAAAAGTGCTCCACTAAAATATATATCTTCGAGACAATTATAATTTATCTAATGAGTATGTGATCTATCTATAAAGCATATGAATACTTAATAAAATAATAATGATCTCATGTGATCCTTAATGATGAATGACATACAATACTTGTATATTTATAAAAAATTAAATTCAAATTAGAATCCTTTTTGCACACCAAAATTGACATCTAATGACTTTAAACAAAAGAGACTAAACTAAGTGACACATGTGTACCATGACTTATCATTGAATAGAATGTTAATAATCGAATATGATCTTCTAATGATGAATGGTTGAAGCCATCCAATAACAATATGTCAAACCAATATATACATATGCACGGGCACACACATACATGTGTGTGTGTGTATCTCTCTCTCACACACACACGACTCTCACGTGCATGCGCACGCATGCGCACGCACACACGCACATGCAAGCAGCGCGCACACACACACACACACACACACACACACACACACACACACACACACACACACACACACACACACACACACACACACACACACACACACACACATACACACACACAAACATGTGTGTGTGTAAATAAACTATGTGTTGTGTTATGTATAATAAAGGCATGCACATGTGTTATGTCAAGGATTAAATTATTTGAAGAGTGATGTTCTATGAGGTCGTGATATAGTTTCAAGATGGATAATAGGATGTCTATCATCATGCTTGTAGAGTATTCTACCTCGGTGATATCTAATGCTTAATTAAAACAAATTAAACTTTAGGAACATGTGTTTAGGGATGGCATGGCTTAGTAACCATCATTTAACTATCAATACTATAAATGTTGAGAGCACCCAATTAAAAATATGCCAAAACATTAAATTTCATCATTAATAATAAATGTGCAAATACAAACACACACACAAAAACATCAGTTGTGTTAAAAGTGCTCCACGAAAATATATATCTTGAGACAATGATAATTTATCTAATGAGTATGTGATCTATCTATAAAGCATATGAATACTTAATAAAATAATAATGATCTCATGTGATCCTTAATGATGAATGACATATAATACTTGTATATTTATAAAAATTAAATTCAAATTAGAATCCTTTTTGCACACCAAAATTGACATCTAATGACTTTAAACAAAAGAGACTAGATTAAGTGACACATGTGTACCATGACTTATCATTGAATTGAATGTTAATAATCGTATATGATCTTCTAATGATGAATGGTTGAAGCCACCCAATAACAATATGTCAAACCAATATATACATATGCACGGGCACACACATACACATGTGTGCGTGTATCTCTCTCTCTCACGCACGCTCACGCGCACGCGCACACACACACACACGCACACACACACGCACACGCACACATGCAAACATGTGTGTGTATTAATAAACTATGTGTTGTGTTAAAAGTGTTCCACTAAGCATGATAGTTTCATATATAGTAATTTTTCTAATGATTATTTGATTTATCTAAAATGTGTATGAGTACTTCATAAAATATCAATAATTTTGTGCAATATTTTACTCATGAATGGCATACATCATTTGTGTATTTATAGACAATTAAATTCAAATTTGAACCATTTTGGCACATCAAAATTGACATCTAATGATTAAAAACAAAAAGACTAGAGTAAGGGGCACATGTGCACAATGAATAATTAAATATAATAGAATATTAATAATCTAGTATGATCCTCTAGTGATGAATGATGACATACAAGACTTATTTGTTTATAGTTAATAAAATTCAAATTAGAACCCTCTTAACACACCAAAACTAACATAAAAGAGTAGGCTATGAGACACATGTACACAACTTATCATTGACTAATAAAATGAATATAAACAATGGGAACACCATAGATATTAGGCCTCCACCAAAAAATAAATAAATAAATCTTATCATAAAAAAAGGGAATATTAATTTAATTAAGAAATAACCAAGCATTCTATAATAAATCTTGCAATTTATTAATTAATAAAATACAATTAAGTATATAACTCTGAATTGTCATTCATATGAAATTCAAAAAGTGGAGCAATTCATTTATTAGTGTGTATTTATTGCTATAAACTCAATAAATGTTTTTCCTCAAAATCTAATATTCCTCCAATCTCATAGGTGAAAACTTCAAGAATTTTATTTAAAAAGTAATTTATAATATATATAATTCCAAACATAAATTGACCGAGAACAAATTCTATTAAAAAAATAACATGTCTATACCAAGCAAGTCTAAACCTCTACTTAAGAAAGACTAGCATAAGTTAAAAATTTATAAGTTCCTTCCCAATCACCCCAATTTAATGTCCTTATATTTACAAATTAATTGACTTATAGACTAAATAATTATATGGTATTCATTATTAATTGAGTAAAAAAATTGCATCTACAAGTATATTATTCATATAATATAGATTCTTCAACTTCAATAGCCATCTTTATTGCTTTCTTTACTATTTTTTTTTCCAATCACAAATAATTAAGTGTATAAAAATTGGAAAAAATCTTTTAAATTATTTTTCTTAAAATTCTGCTAAACCTTAAAGTTATTTTCTAAGATTTTTAATATAATATGTATCGATTAATAATTCTTTTATTTTTTTTAGCTAATTGTTATTAATTAATATTTAATCACTTAATTTTAATTATATAAGTGTTCGATCAGAAAAATTAAACTCCAAAAAATAATTAAAATATAAAATTTTAATTAATTAAAAATTAAACACTAAAAGATACAAATTCTTAAATGATGAAACGTTGTAGATATTAATTAATCTGAATTTAATCCTGTATCACACATAAAAATGTCAAAAAGATATCAAGGTTAATACAACTAACCTGATAGGACCTAGCTCTCCAATAAACAACAAGTTTATATACAATCTCATTATATATCTCCCACCGGCTGAGAGTGCAATAACATAAATAAGCAAATAAAAATTACTATAGCTGATTGCCGGATATAAATCTCTAGCATTTGCAGTGCAATTGCTGAAATATAACTACGACATATTGAATCCTAAAGCATAAGCATTCCATGATTTATTCTTGAAAACTCTGGGATCCATGGCTGCCCATATTCATCATAACCAGGTACCTAGCTTGCTGCTCAGCCATTAAACCGCAGGTCGGACATAAATCGGTTTGAGGCAGATTATATAGCTCCATCTCCCATGGATTATATGGAGGATAAATTCCATGGTTAGTTGACACTGGTGGCATTCCCTGTTGCATATCATTTTTATCAGCAGAAAAAGGAGAAGGTAATGTAGGAGAAAAAGTTTGTTGATGTTGAAGATTTGCAGAACCAGAACTAGAACCAGAACCATTATTTGAAAGGTGGGTAGAATAAGCCTCCAAGGTGGGGTTGACATTGTTGAAGAATTGAGCAGTGTTTCTTGATGTAATGCCATTGTTGTTGGTGTTCTTGTTCTTATTGTCATCAGACATGACAGTCTGTATAGATTTGTAGGATTGCCTGAATAGCCATTCTACACTTTCTCCATCCCATCTGTAACCAAGTTTTCTTGTTAAAGGGTAGAGCTTCAATGCAGACTGTGCAGGCAATCGAACCCTCCTGTCCCTTCCCTGTTCTGTCAACACATGCTTGTCTTTGCTCACCAATGTGTTCTGTCCATTGTTGAATTGTTGAAGGAAGTTGGTGTCCATATCTGAAACAGACAGTGCAGTATTGTTTGGGGAGACAGTAGTGTCATCCATGACAGCCTTCATGGATTCTTCTGACTCCTTTAGTAACCATTCTACAGTCTCTCCGTGCCATTTTTTACCCAACTTGACAGTCAGGCGAAAGAGATGGGATGCACAGGATGCTGGTATTCGAATTCTGTGCTCCCTCTCCTCATCTGATTTGAGAATGCTCTGTCTCTTTCTTTTTCTGCTGGCAGGAGCAGAGGATTCTTCAGTTTGGTTAGATAAAACTGAGGTGGATTGGGGCTTTTTTTCTTCTTGGGCGATGGTGGCAGGAGAGGCTACTTCGCTTATTTTTTCTTTTGGGTTTCTGTTGGTAGAACAGGCTCCTTCGCCCACAGACATGATTTCATTGATTACTGTTTCCAGGAGTGGAACATTTTGAAGCTCGTGCTGCATTGGGATAAACAAAGCTAAATCACCCATTTCCGTAATTTTATCGGTCCCAGCTGGTTCGCTTGCCAAAGAATTTTGATTTCCGTTTGAGTATTGAGACTGAGAGGATGCCATATCTTCGCATGTGCGCCCCCGAAATGTTAGAGTAAATCGATTTTTTTAGTTGTTTCCCCCTAACTTTGGCCCTTCTAGTTTTTATTAATATATTGATGTGTTTGCCAAAATAAATGAAAAAACGAATGCTAGTCGGCATAAACGACCGGGGGCAAAAGATATAGATAATAAGAATAGGTCGAGAGTCTAAGCGTAGATCAATTAACAATAGTGGACAAAAGGTTTAACCTCATAACAAGCACAAAGGTCCGTAGAAAACTAACAAATAAGTTAGGAGAGTGAATGTCATTGAGAGTTTTAATAGCTTCCCATTCTTCATCCGGGAAGGTGAGATGGTCTTCAACCAATTGCAAGTCAAATTTCTCCTTACATTCTCTATGCATGTTGATCCTCTTAGTAGCTATAATGTCAATGTGATGGGAATCCTTTTGTGTCTATGTACCTTCTTGTATAGCATATGAAATCTGCTAAGCTTCAACACTTTATTCAGAATTTCGTGAAGGGTAGTTTGTTCCTCCATTTTACTCAATTTTTTTTTATCTTTGTATTTTTCTCTTAGGTCATTGGCATATCTAGTCATTGACCTTAAATTATGATTGAAGGAATCTCCACCCGAGTTTGAGAATGATTTTTGTTTACCTATTGGTAAGGTCGATCCACCTTATCCTTCAATCTCTCATTTTCCATCATAAACCATTTTATGATATTGTGGTGAAGTTGCATGTCCTTTTCCAGATTGGAGACTCTAATTTGCATGGAATTCTAAGAGACCTCCTTACTACCCTCACCTCATCCCTTGTCACACCTATATGAAAGAGTATACACGGGGAGAGGGTTTTTTTTTCTAAGATCTACATACCTTCCTTACTCTTATGTATAGATTCGAGCTCTTGACCTTAAAAGGAGATTGCTTTTTGCTATCATTTCTATGAAAAGTAATTGGGCCTTCATTATCAAAGAGGTTAACAATAGGATGGTTATTAGTCTCTTCTTGAGGCTTATTGGTCGTAGATGACTAGTCTTTCTTTAGCGAAGTAGGGATGTGAGAAGGAGGGATCTTCATAATGATTGTAGAAATCTAAAATGTTGACATGATTAATTACGATTAATTTGTCCCGCAAATATCCCAACATTATCCATACAATAATTAATCGTAAGATTAATTATTATTATTTAATCCATTTTATCATATTTACCCTTTATCATTTTATCGTCATTTATCATTCCATTATTAATCCTTTTATTTCATTATTATATCCCATCTCAAACCATAATCCTTTAATTCATTAATAATATCCTATTATCCCACTAATAATCCCTATTAACATTTTATAGGAATTTAATATTCCTACATCTACCTACCACCTACCCTACACATCTTTACCCCTAGCCTTTCCATATAACATCACCCCTAATAATCATTTATTAACCTAATCTAATTATAATCCTAATCACATACTCACACCTCTAAATCTAGAGGCTTCTATTTCTAGAAGCCTCTCTAACCTTCTCCTTCTATTGAATTTTTAATTCAATAGAAGCTTCTTCCCTCCATGAATTTTGAATTCAAATTCTAGAGTCTTCCACTCTAGAATCCTCTAATCCTCACATGCATTCTCCACCCTTGATCCAAATCCAACTTGGCTTCATCTTAGCCATTGAATCAACCACCCTCAACTATAAATTGAACTCTCCTCCTCCATGAGAGTTGGCTAGAAAATCTTGTAATCTCACAACACATCCATTTTATCTTCAATCACTCAATCAATCCATCCATCATCTACAATCTATCATCATTCAATCCTTCATCCTTCATAAAGCATTCTTCAAGCTAAATCATCAAGTTATCAAGGGGAGGTGTTGCTCGTGTGTCTCCACCAACATCTGAAGCAACAATCAATCAAGCAAGAGAAAATCCAACACATTAAAGAAGGAGCTTTGCAACTTATAGGTAAGTGCGGTATTTCTCTCTCTCCCCTTTCAATCCATTGCTCTATCTGAGGTTTTGTTTGAGAAGATTAGATTAGGAAGCAAGTTTGTTTGTTTTCTCACATTTAACTCACTAATCTTTTCTTGCATATACAATGATAGAGCAAGGAGACATTCAAAATCCACTACATTGGAAGGCCCGGTGTCAACAAGTGACCTCTTAGGGATAGGAGAAAAATAACCACTTGGGATCTAACAACATGTTATAAGAGATAGATAAGGCCTTGGTGAATATGAACATCATCCTTCCCCAATTGCACCTTCATAGATGAATTTTCCAAATATAGTAATAGAAAGATGGGAACATTAACCAAAATTTTATGATTCAAGTGATTGAGTAAGGTAACATGATGAGATAACAAACATTTGAACCTTTTTCCAAAGTCACATACCTAATTAGTTGAAGGAGAATATCATTTCATGGCAATAGTGTGGACACTAAAATTTGCACAAAATTAATATTTATACCATTCTTTTGGAAAACTTTATAAATGTGGGTATTGAACGATGAAATTGTGGAGTGAGTCTTTGTATAAATTTTATATCACTTGATTGGTCTTGGATTTTTTTACTTAGTTGATTATTTATTATGTTTTTAATTGTGTCATAGAGATCTTTGGCCTCTACAATTTATTATTTTACTTATGACGATTTTAGTTTAAGACTGTACAAATTGGTCAAGACCATTTGGTGGTGCGGGTCCTTGTATCTATTTTCTATCACTTGATTGGTCTTCCGATTTGTGACTTCCTTCATTGTTTATTATGTTTTTATGTTGTGTCATAGAGATCTTTGGCCTTTGTAACTTATTGTTTTACTCATGATGATTTTGATTCAAGATCATACATATTGATCTAGACCGTACTACGATCTTGACTAAGATGTACAACCTTGATCTCTTTGGTTTTGGATCCTTTTTTTCCTATTGGGCTTCTTTGGTACACTTTTCTCTTTCAATTATTGTATTTTTAGTCTTCCTTATGTACCACTAAAATTCAAATTTCAATGCAAGAGACTCTTATATATACAAGTTCACCTTAAGCATTTATTATCTACCAAACACTTATCTAAGCACCACCTATTAAGCTAAAAATAAAAATTTACTATCTTCATACTACATATCATAACACAAGAGGGCATTAAACTATTTTGTGTATTTGCGAGACAAAGGTTTCTATGGGAGAAAATAGCATGATTAACTATAAATGTGGAAGCACAAGGTCGAGGGTTGTAGTTGCATACACACTTGCATAACATACTAGTATACGTACATTGAGTCCGAAATCTAGTACAATGATCAATGATGGACAAACAGAGTGAACTATTGAGGTTAGCCTAACTAAAGCATTTGCATCTTTTATTTTTAATCTAATGTGTGCTTGAGGTTCTTACAGGAAGATAGGTTTGTTTTGTAGGTATAGACGTGAAAACTAGGGTTATAGGGGAGTTGAAGATATCAAAGTGCGACATAAGTGACGAAAAGTGACACGGAGAAAAGCTCGACCAATATCATGTCATTCATTTGTCTAAGATCGTATAGTAGGTTCTATTTGTGAAATTTGGTTCTACGGCTTTGTATGGTCCTACCCCTATATGGCTGAGTTTTGTTTTCTTGAGTTTGGATAGTCATGACTTGTAATATTGCTTTCCAGAACCACAAGCTCTACCATCCCTCTAACCAAGTCCATGTTGCTTTTGGGTTCAATAAGAAGGTATTAAATACACCATACCTTAGTGTATATGATTCCTCTATTTTTCCCTAGCTAATGTGGCTTAAGGTTATGTTGATACATCATCTTATATTTATCCTACTCCCTATCATCCACCCCGCTTTGTAGCTTTTAGTGTAACACCCAGTTTGATATACATTCTATTGATGTCTCCCTTGCTATCTCCTTACCCATATTAGAGGTACCTCACAAGTCCTTTTCTTTTCCTCCTATTGTTGATTCTTCCCAAATAGATGACCCTAGCACTACCGAATCATTGGAGCCCTATATTGATGACGACCTTAGTTCTAAGTATGCACCTAGTGATATGACTAGGTTAGTGAAGATCGATCTTTCACCTCACATTGTCTTGCAAATTTCCCTAATTCTCATAGTCATGCACCTTACCTACTAACATAGAATTCATTGAGTGTGTAGATGAATCCTATTCGATGAATATGTGATCCCTTTTAGACGATCTTATCCTACATTTCTTCTAAGAGCTAATACTACTACTACTCGCCTTCCTAATACTTGACAAAAACGAGAATAGTGATGACATGAATGTTATTCTATTTATATAGATGGTTATGCATGCAATATAGATGATCCTATTATTGTTGTTATTTATGTCCATGATGATGTTCATAATGGTATTCCTACTCATGATGATGCTTCTAATCATAATGATGTTCCTATTTGTGTTTCTTCTTCTTCTCCTAAAAATGTCAACATTATTACTTATGCCCCGCTCTCCCTCCCGAATGAAAAAATGATATTCCTATTAGTCTTTCTTCCATGCTTCTAATACAAGTAAATGTTGAGAATGATAGTATAGCTTATGTATATCTTAATGAATGCGAGCATGTCCCTTCCTCGGGTGTTGATCCTAATAATATTGTTTCCACTAAGCTTTCACTTTGAAGACACATTATATGTAACTAATAACGGGGTCACTTCAGATCGCATATACCAACATAAATATCTTGTTCTCGATATTCCTAAACACGTTGACATATCTTTTAAATAGAATAGTGTTCTTATGGCTACTATAGATGGTAAAGTATAATCCTTAATTGAACCTCTTAGTGTTTATGTGATACTTTGTTAGGAGGTACTTTATTTCATGCATGCATTAGATTATTTACAATGTAAAGTACATACTTTGACCCTAGAAAGTAAATCTTATTACAACGAATTACTATACACGGAAACCCCATTCGACATAAACTATTTCAATCCTCCTTACCTTGTAAAAAAATTCATGCCTAAATTTTGATTGTTTAATATAACCTCGACCCTTATCTACATCTTAAGTACTATATATCTACTTTATCTTCCTATAACAATGATATGTTTCTTTTAAATGTCTTCCCACAAAGTCTAACTAGTGGTGCAATGTATTGGATTACCCGCCTTTCTAGTGGATCTATGAGCACATGTATAGAACTTGATGAAGCTTTTCTCATGCACTTTTGATAATAACGGTCCTAAGGTTACATATTTTACATCAAGTCACAACCGATCCGTTACTAATTATATCCTATTCTTTAAGGTCGATATACAATAACAAATATATAAGCCTACGGATTTATAAAATCAATACATCTAAGGCCTCATCTTCCCGCTTAAATAGAAATTTTTATATGAAACATGTGATTTGTTTATTGATATTTGTTTACATGTTCTCGAGCTAGAATGCGACCTTTTCCCAAACACACTTCCACACATACTCATGATGTTTTTACACTTCATTCACACAACCTGCATATACCACTACACTTGATCCACCTTCTCTCTCAATTATGGTTAAGGTTTTACACCACGAAAATACTTCCTATCATATTACACCTAAACATATTGCTATTACGAAGACTCTTCCCCTCCTGCGTGAAAACCATTATGTTTTGGTAAGTATCCAGATCATTAGCATGATATTTTGCGTACTCTATTTGATAATCAATTGATTCAACTAACCTCTATTGCACACCCTCCTCACCCAACCGAAAGGCGAGAAGGTCGGACCTTTGTTAACTTCCATCATATTAATAGACATTGTAATAATGATTGTTATGCATTAAATCAAAAACTCGGGTGGTTTGAAGATAAAGGATTTATATCTTTTGATCCACTACATGTTAGCAATATTATTTTCAAAAGATAATATTTAAAAATAACCGTCACCTAAAAATTGTTTGACAGACATAAATGGCCGTCAAATTTAACCCCCTCTAGAGAGGAAGGGATCTCCGAGTGCAGTTGTGTCTGTCTCTCTTGTATTATTGGCCTGTCTTTCTTGGAATTTGGAATCTAACCCAACTTAATTACCAATAAAATTATAAAAAGAAAAATTACAATGACACTAAACAGACAATTAATTCTCCAAATTTATTTTTATTTTGCAGAATCCCTGCACAACCTTCTTTATCTCAATTCGAAAACCTAAGCTAAATTTGATGAGTTGGTAGTTAAGAGAAACAAACTCAGTAATTCTCCATGACACCTTACATTCTACTGTACAAAAGAAGCATTCCTCGGCTGGATCTCACAACTGTTTATGAACTCTCCACACTGAAAAAAACAATACTCTACACAAGGGGGAATGCATCCATTAGTGCAGCTTCCTTAGACTCTGAGGATCTTGGAAACTATTATTCCTAATCATGTGTTTTTGGTTTCCAGCATTTATGGGAGATTCTTGAGTTACAGAGACTACTCCCTGTGCCATCTTCATCACTTTGTCTTGATGAAATGCATGGTCTGCATAAGCAAATTGGTGAGGTGGCCTGTTAATATGGTTATCAGACCTATTGTATCTCAGGCGGCTCCCTGTAGGCAATTCTCCTCCTCTTCCTCTGTATGTAACTGCAGGCCGAGGAGCAACAGGTCTCACAGGAAAATAAGCTGATGCAGGAATGCCCTGACACTGTTGCAGAAGATTGGGAGAGCTTTGTACCCTCTGTAGCTGAACTGGGGAAGGTCGACTATGACACTGGAAGGCGATGGGGGCGAAGACGGATTGCTTACCACTATCATGGTCTCTGATGGCACCTTCCTTGATCCAGATTGGTCGACTGTTATGTAATGGCTCATGGATTTGGACTGTGTGAATACCCCAGTTCGATCTTTTGTTGTGGATTTACATTTACAGGTACAATGATTTGTGTGAGGTTTGTTCAAGTCTACTTCCTGCAAAGCTTGAGCAAGATGATGAGGATGGTCTGTTTGAAATGTTTGAGCCGACCCAGAATTTGATCGAGCTGTGGACGGAGCTGAGCAGTCGACATCCATTTCTGTAGGCCGGTTTGGATCGGCAGAAAATGAGTAATCACAAAATTTGGGCTGAAGGCGCTTTGAAGGTACTAATAATCCGTTGACTGCATCAATGTATCTCTGTTCTAGTGTCTGGTTTTCTGCAGTGGAATCAGCCACTATTTGCTTTGCCGGGAACAAGAAGACCCGGAGCAGAGGACAGCTCTCTTTGCAGCAGAAGCTCTCGTATCTGTCATATTCCTCCTTCATGTTTTGTAAATCTTCATCACATGTGACTGAGACCAACACATCCAGATCCTGTATTGGCAACTGGTATTTTAAGATTAGGCTTGGACCAAACAGATTCTCCAGCTTGTTCATAATATCTGTAAACACCCATAACTGGCAATTAGGTCAGACCGATGTTACAGGGAATCCGCTTTTAGAAGAACAGGGAAATGCAGGCATGCTGAAAGAAAAAAAGTCAGAAATGTGAAAATGGGATGCATATAAGCACTTCTTAGAAATGATATTTGAATTGGAAAATTGCAGATATGAACTTTGCACCCCATCATCAGGGAAATTTTTTCGAAGTACTGGCTTCAAATCTTTCTACTCATGATGCGTCCAGTTCAGAGATCTGAAATGTGGGAAAATTCAATCACTAGGCAACTGTATCGAAACAAAAACTCTGGGTGAATTAGCAGATATGATATTCTAATAAGAAAATAGCTGAAATGGTAATTGAATAGGAAAATAGCAATGGGACTGGGGCAGAGACGGGAATGGGGACTGAGGGTTATTGAATAGGAATATGCCCCTGCTAGACATCATATATTTATTTCAATTTCAATCACCATCTATAATTCTGTAACTGTTGGCAATCCATAGAAATTGGATTCCACTAGGTTTTGATTATTGCCAAGAAATTGGATTCCACTAGGTTTTGATTATTGCCAAGAAATTGGATTCAACTAGGTTTTGATTTTTCTTTAAGTCTGAAATTCTTGGCAATCCATAGAAATTGGATTCTACTAGGTTTTGATTATTTCTCAAGTTTGAAATTCTTTGCAATCGATATAAATTGGATTCCACTAGGTTTTAATTTTATCTTAGTCTTGATTTTTTTAACAAATCCATAGAAATTGGATGTCACTAGGTTTTGATCTTTTCTAAGTCTGGAATTCTTTGCCATCCATAGAAATAAGATTTCACTAGGTTTTGAATTTTTCGTAGACTCACCCAAACATTCAGAATGCTATTATACTGTTTCTAGCTTATGGAAATTTGCAGCAATATTGCTGATATAGAAAAAATAGCTGTCTAATCAATCTAAAGCAAATAAGTAAAAAAAACAACAATTCTGTCAAAAGCTGCTTTCATCTGTTTCAATATAGTTATAACGAAGTGGTACACTATAAAAAGTACAGTGTTAATCATATAAAATATGAGTGTCATGGAATTGAACCCCAAAATGTCAAAACAAAATATGGGTAACATAGAATTACACCCCAAAATGCCAAAACAAGAAAAGACAGCCAACAAAAAGATAGTGATAAAAAAATGCATAGAACAAAATGCACTGAAGACAAACATTAAGGGACAGCGGGGTACAATGTTTTTACAAGAAATAAGGGGTATACTATACTGTTATAACAGTTAAATAGGTTAATTTAACTGCCTATTGTTTTAACATTGCATACCAAACATTTACTCTTTTCGAGCTGTTCATGAAAATTTTAAAAATCCAGGATTTGGTGTTTTGCTAGCATGACTAGAACTCTATCCAATTTTATTCGATTAAATTGAACTTTAATTCCATTCAACCTTATATGTCTTTCCTGAAGAACACGAGACTTGACATTAACAATTTTCCCCCAAAACACCACTTCCATGAATGCTTCTCACAAGTTGAAAAGGGATATTTACAGAGGAATTAGTGATGAGATCTACAAAGCCTACATAAAATGAACATGGACTGGACGAGTGGAATCTGTACTTCCTAAAATAAATCACTGTTCTGGTACTACCTCTCAATTGAAGATGGATGTATTATTCCTCCCAATCACACCAGGTTCACATTTGGTTTGTGATTCCTCTTTGGCCAATTCCAAGTATGCTCTCATCAGCTTCCCACGGAGTCTGAGCAGACATACTCAAACACCACCATATTTGCACACTCTTAGCCCGCACACGTGCTCAAAAATGGGTGAAACACCTTTTAGCAAATTGGGCCGGGCTATCTAAGCAGCAAGTACTGCTGCTAAGGCTCACCGAGAGTGGCCAACAGCTCCCCTTCATCTATTTTTATCCAATTAAATCATGACACATATGTACCATAGTTACCTAAGTCCCGGGACGTGGGGACGGGGTTTCCAGGAGGAAAAAAATTCTAAATTTTGGGGACGGCATGGGGACGGCTATTAAAATAATATATAAAATATTAATATTTGAATATTTTTTACTTTATTCAATGAAATTTAGGGATTCAAACTCTATTCAGGTACTTTCAAGATTATAATTTAATGTTCTTCTTAAAAGTAACAGCTTTATAAAAGTTAAAACATCAGAAGTTTTTTGAAAGATTTTAAAAGAATAGGGGTGTCCCTCCAAGTCCCCGAGTCCCCAAAACGTTCGGGACATCCGGGACATCACCAAAATCTAGGGGACACGTCTCCGTGTAACACCGGTATGTCTTGCCGCACTCTGTTGATTTTGACAGTTATGAATTTTTTTGTTTACCATGCGCACAAACAGGGTGTTTTAGCCCTCCAACATTGCCGGCAGTACACTTCGGGGGGTGGGGGCACGGTGGGTGGCAGCATTTTTTTGCACGTGCGCAAGCCTTCGCAACGACAAGCTACAATCAGAGGAGCACTGTATATTTAGATGTCAAGTGTACTATGAGATCAGTGGCAGGTTTTATGGTCTCTTTAATAACTCAAGATTCATTACAACTTCTTAATCATTATGAATATCAAAAGTTTATAACCCTAAGGAGATGAACTATCATAGATATGGCCTCCTCAAAAATCCCAGGGCAATCCTCTAACTTAAAAGATTCTTTCCATCAGCCTCCTACTCAGTTTCAGTGGTGTAAACTGGGTCATCACCCCACTCAGCAGTCACCATCTGTGGACTTGTCCAGGATCTGAACAACCTAGCTCATTAGCACAAATTCTATATCTTTTCTTTTCTTGTGCCCTTTGCATTTTCTTCCTTTCTGTTTGCATACTTATTCATGTAAATGTACTTCTCGTTATAATCCCATTCCAAAGAAAATCAAATTGTCCCCAGCATATAAATTATAAACAATAGGTGAAGTATAAAATTTCAAAAAAAAAAAAAATGAAATTATTCTCGACATATAAACAATCGATGAAGAAAAACAAGCAAACGTAATAAGTAGCATTATCAAATGAATTTTTCAAAGAAAAAAGTCGGGATTAACATTTTGTTTTTTTAAACATGATGCCCAAAATTTATCATATCTGATAAACAGGCTTCCTACCAAGACGATCAACATGCTTTGCTTCTTACAGTAAAAATGGAGCATCCCTGGCTTCTATAAAGATACCCATAAGCAAATTGCAGACCTTGGAATGCTCAAATTATCAGCAATGTTATCTACAACTCAAAAACACATCGACAATTAGCTCACAAAAACAAAACCAAAATTTAAAAAACCTTGAAAGATGGCGTTTTTCCTCACTGCCACCACTCTGGTTTCTCCTCCGATATAGCGAAGGTTCCCATCCCCAGGCCTCGGCAGAATTTTGCCCCCATAGCTACATAGAAACTTAAATTTATTGCCTCCCAATTCCTCTGATGATTTAGGTGAAGTTATACCATTACCATGCAACTCCATTATTCAGAAAAAACAGAAAAATTCCACAACACAGCTTGGCTACTAGCGTAAACCTCTCTTCATCGGAAATTAGTCAGTCCGTACTCCCCTGAAAAAACCAATCTCTATCCAGATACAGCTGACTCAAAACTTAACAGAGAGATGATCCAGAAGAATATTATGAATTGTAAATAGAAAACATTCTGTCAAACATATCTGCAATGGTGTCCGACATCACCATTTTAAATCCTCCAAGAATTTTTTTCACCACAGAATCCAACTTGGCAAGGGTTATCACACATGAGCCACAATAAATGGAGACAGGGGCATTTAAAATACGGTATCTGGATTTATTAGCAGCTTTTTTGTGGCTTTTTCTTTATATGGATATGACTCTGCCACATGCACTTTCTCTTCTGTCTCTGCTGAGTCTGCTCGCCTGTTATGGATGGATGGATGGTGGGGCACGTAATTAACCAATTCGCATCTCAACCTGGCCCCATAATTGCGTATCAAAATAACTGCTCCAGAAAAACTTGAAACAAAATCTGTGACGTTATTATTTAACTGATTTGAATATTAATCGTTGTTCTATATTATCACTCTTTCATTCCTTGACACACAACATCTAACAAACTCCGGAATTTGTCGGTTTGTGACCTGTTTTTAAGGGATTTCGGCTTCAATATTATTGCTCTTGGAATTCTTAAGTGGGGTTCATTGGGAGAGTTTTTGGCTTACAAAAGGATCAATTCTTGTTTGAGTTAGTGGAGTGATATCTCTTAGTGCTTGTCCTCGCACTAAACTTAATGATTAGAAATTTAAGAAATATTTAGTATTATAAAATTTGTGGTAGATGTTGATATAAATGAGCTTGCACCTCATTTCTCGGCCACTAGTATCAAATTAACACTTTATTTCATCGATTTTTTAGCATCTTGATATGTCCAAACTTGTTTAGATTACTTGCATTGATCAATTATGGGTTCACACAATTCGAAACGTCTAATTTTTTTTTATCAAAATCTCATGTTTTGAGCTTAAGTTGGGCTAGTACTTCTTTAAAATCACATTCCTGCTAAGGAGCTTAGCCATCAAATTTAATCATAGTGCAAAGTCTTAGGTTCACGGGAACTTAAAAAATTAGCTAACTGTTGGGATCAAGAATCACAAACCCAAGAATTAGAAAGCATGCCATTGGTTCACGTGGACCAATGATGGTAGGGATCAAAAGACTTGAGTTCAAGTCGTGGGTCGTTGTTGGAAGGGCAAGATTGCGAGGGCCCGTTATTGGTCCCGAGGACCAATGATGACTCTCCATTAGTTTTCAATCTCCATAGTCTTGGGGTTACTATGTGAAGCGGCTAACTGACGAGCCATGAGATCTTGAGATATCGAGATCTCAACCATATAAAGGTGACCACTGAATCATGAAAAGCAAGCCCACACAAACCCGAAACATAGAAGGCCCATGATTGGTCAACAGCACACCAATCACATGTCTCTTCAAGTAAAAATGACAAAGGTGACCACGATAAGGCATAAGGAGTCGAAGACCCCGTGAAACCCAAGACCCTGAGAACCAATCAGAGATCACCTAATGGCACAAGATGTGAGCAAGAAATGACATCAACGGAAATCAATGAGGGGTAGACACGTAAGAAAAGGTGGCCTAGAGGTGAAATTTGATGGCACCGTGTTAAATCGACTACACAAAGTAGCATGGGGATCTTTAAATGATTATATCTTTTGGCCGGGATCAACAAATCACACAAGATCAATTTTGTTGGAAAGATATGAAGAGGTAGATCACGATGGGAGGGGTTGTGTTAGGCATGTTTGTGATCAAATAATCAAGTTAAGGGGTCCACAACCATTTTGGGTCTAAGTTTTGTCATACAATTTGGGTTTGTTTTAGATGGTCATATCTTTTGATCCAAAGATCATGTTTAGGTCTACACGATACATCATTGGAAAGATCTTGATCAAGGCTTTAATATAGGACCAATTTCAGAGGAAATGGTGGAGAATTCAGAAATATTTTAATGATACCATTTCAAGCTCTTTTTAGTCTATTTTTTCAAATCAAGTGGTGTCCAAATCGGTTGAAATGCTTGAGCAAATCCAACAACTAGCATTGAACTTTGTCGCTATAACTCCCCCGTCCCTAGATGATGATATAATTTTTCATCATCCAAGAAAATCATGGCACCCATACTTGGTCTGCACATATTAATGTTGATTGTTCCTTTAGTGGTTAAGAAGTGGGTGATCTCATTGATTTATGAAGATCTTATGATCCTCTCTCTGCTCTTTCTCTCAGTAAATGTAACTCATTTTTATCGTAAAGGATCCTCTCCCAAATGTAAAGTTACCATGCCCAAATGGTGGTTGAACATTCTGAATTGTAGACCTCTGATTTGGACTTTTGCAATGCACTCAGGGCCTTCCCCCATTGATGTAATGGATTGTGTATATTCTTTGTAATAAAATCTTGTTATTGTGGCTCATATATTCCCTTAACTTGTGTTTATTGTGCCCCTTACCTCTCTATTCATTAATGGCATGATGTGTGTGAGTTATGCTTGCATGTTATCATTTCTACGTGTCTTAAATGCGTGGAATAGGAGTATGATTTATTCAAGGTGAACTGCATGACTTGTTTTATGCCCTCTTGGCATTGTATTTTCCCTCCTATTCTTCACTTCAAGAAGAGAGATCTCTATTTTGGTGTAATCACCGTCCCTTTTGCTTAGTCTAATCCATGTTTTCTCCTTCCCCTTCTCATCTTGCAAATCAGTAGCTTAGCTTATGAGTAGTGTTAGCATTAGAATAGGTAGTTGAGGAACCAAATTTCTCTAGAGGTTTGTCCCAAGGAGCCAAGGTCCCTTCACACAAATGGATAGTCCCAATTTTCATTGAGGTGTTGAAGTGGCCTTACTAAAGGGTGCAATCTTAAGGGACAACAATGGGTTCTAATGTCTATTCAAAAAATCAATGCTTTCTTCAAAATTTTATTAATATTAGCAAGTGGGTTGTAAAAAGATTAGTGGTAGGTTTTAATGTCTCTTAAAAAGACATGGTCAAAATTTTATTCATATAAATAATTGGGTTGTAGTTCAAAAGATGTTACCTAGCCATTTTCGACATGAATTTAACATAATGGATACCCTTCAATCCTTAACAAGTAAACCCAAGAATACACCTTATCTATTCGTAAAACTTATGCATTATAAAGATCAACATAATTTTTATTATTATTTAACATATTTGTATTCATGATATATATTTTGAATTATCATTGAATTTTCAACTATAATTTTTTTGGTTATTTTTTCAATATATTTTAATAATTTATTATTAATTCTAATATAGGTAATTTTAGAATTTAGTTGTTACAATTTTTAAGGAAAACACTTTTCTTCATTATTCTAGGGGCATGTACATAAAGTATAAAATTCTACCTATGATTTACCTTTTTCCCATTTCTATTTTCAAGGTACTTTAAAAAAAAAAAAAAATTAGATTATTATCATTATTCTAATCACATTTTATTGATGTACTTTTTATAATAATTATGAAGCAAAAGAATTTATTTAAATATATGAGTATTATAAGCATGTATTATTAAGGGGAAGAACAATTCATAAGAGAAATTACTATTAAAGTGACTAGCAATTCCATATGGGTGATGTAATGGGAACACTAATAGCTTCAATATCATATTAGAGTGGAAGAAAGATGTTGACAAAGAAGAGGGACATTTGAAATACCATATTATAACATGGGTAATTGAAGAAGAGAAACAAAAACTCGAACTTCTTCTTCCTTCATGATTTTTACATAAGGGCCACAACACATCCTAGAGAAATGTTCGATGAGGATATTCATAATATTAAGTGAAAGCGAATTTACTTGACCTTTGGCATACCTATGTTGGAAATGCAAATTTGTAATATATGAAGATATTTTGAAGCATTTATATATATGAAACGTTAGAATTGTGCATTGTTATTAAATCTACTTGTATAATGAGGAAGTGTTGGAAAATGTAATGTTATATACTCTACATCCGTCATAATTATGTGAGATTTTTTAAGATGCATTCTTATTCAATCCACTTATATCATAATTAAGTGAGATTGAATGAAGGTGGATGATGTTAGCATTGACATTTTATGCTTATAAATGAATTACTAGACATGTGCATTGTCATTCAATCTATTTCTACCATTTAATTATGATGAAACATTGTTTTTCTTTTTATGCAAAAATAGTACATTTATGAGTGTTCTACAATCATTTTTTATATGTTATTTTACATTTAGTGATCCCTTATTGGCCAATATGACTTTATAAAGTCCATGTGAGTACACCACCTTCTTCTACTTGGTATGGGTCATCTATATGCTTCCTTCCACGGAAGTTGAACACAAGTTTCAATAGCTTTGAAATACCATGTTCCTAGCCTTTATTAAATATGCAATTAACATTTTGGTTGTGATTCAATGGAGAGGGATACTATATATTTTTAGCAGGTGACGTTGAGAATGAGGAACACACTTGAAAAAATTTAGATGAGAAATTATCTAAATGCATAGTCAAATATCAACTAAAAATAGATTTTGAATGCAACTCAATCATGCACATTTGACAAGTTGTTAATAAACGGTTTCAACTCAAAGATATCTATTTCTAAAGTGAAGCATCCTACTAAAATTTCTACATTGAATTTCAACACTAGGGTTGTTGATAGTTGACTTTATCCACAATTTTTGAATGTATGATAGATTGAGGTCAATTCAAGTGTACATGTTAGTGCACCATGTGGAAAAAAGAACCATAGAAATTAAGAGATATTTCCAATCCTACTTCCTAAATAACTTTAGATATTTAGTAGGATTTTTTAGGCTCCTATTTTACAAGGGCGATTCATTTTCTTATTTTGGAAGGTTGGAAGAATACCCTCCATAAGACCTTGAAAGGTACCCAACATCATGAGCCTTAAAAGGTATTTTCCTTTCTTGAACCATCATTTTCAAAGCTATACTTCATTAAGTATTACGTTATGAGTTGTTTATAGTGTCACTACCTTGCTAGAAAATGAATGTATTTTTAATGTAAAATTAGATAATTAAGTTGTATTTTCTAATAATATTTTGCATTCATTTTAAACTTACATAATTGAATGAGAAAAACTCAACTTTCATCATTAATCATTTTTTCTTCTACTCAAAAAGTCTCATATATAAATATCCAAAAAATTATGATATTAAAATAGAAAATTTATTATCACAAAAGTATATATCACTAGCCATTTCTATACCAAAAATCAAATGAAAATTCTAGATTATATTTCTAAGAAGTGGTTATCCAACATTCTAAATGCATGATTGAATAGTCCAAATGAATTCCAATCTGATTAAGATGCATTTACATCATTTCATAATGGCATTCCTCCATGGGGGAGTGGATATAAAAAAGAAAAAGAATTAAGCTCATACACACCTTGAGTCATGGATGATCATTCCCAATGTCAAGTCTAATACAATAGGATGTAATTGAAACAAATCTATTTGATTCTAGAAATAAGTATTATGATAAAATTTTGAAAAGTATTAAGCGAATGCAAAAGAAAAAAATTGTGATCATAAATATTAATGTAATCGAGAACATATGTACAATAAAGAGCAACTTGATTGAGATCAAGAAGTGATTGATATATAAGTGCTTTAGTATGGTTTTGGAATTAGAGTAGTTCATTCTTCATATAATTTTCTATAATATTGATCTAACATTGTTATAAATTTTATCTTTTCTTTTCTCTTTCCTTAGATTGTGACTTTGACACTTGTACCTACTCAAATTTATGTCATATATATGCTTACATTTGTGAAGTTTACTATTGGATAAAAACACATGTATGCAAACTCGATTTTGTCACATTTTAAAATATAGATTTCATATCTATACATTACTTCAAATTCCAAACCAATCCTCAATATTTAAACTAAAACAATTATTATCCAAAATTTATAAATAAAATTTATTTGACATGTACAAAATGCTCTCATTGAAAATGTCTTGTAACTTATTAAGTGGATTACATTACAAAGTGTAAAATCGGTCTCCACAACCTTGACTAACATCCTCTAGTGCGTGCCATAGTAAAATTTTACATATCGACCTTCTATAAGCACCTATGGATGATGTTGCTAGATATTAATTAAAATAACTTATTTATATACAAGTATTATAAGCATAAAATAAAAAAGGTACCATCCGAGTTGGTACCATTGGTATTAAACAATGTAGCCCACTCTCTCTTACTCTTTTTGGTCCTTACATTGATGAGCTAGAGGAAATAATATTACATGCATTGGGTGCACATAGACAGTTCCTTACTCTTGATACTCTCAATTATAATTCTCCTATTTGCATATGAAATTATTTTGATATATCACTCTATGAGATCTCTCCAAAAATAACTTGATATTCTATCCTCCTTTTGTGATACTCGTGGTCTTCAAGTTAATTTGGGTAAAATAAAACTAATGGATTTCATTATCTCTAGCAATAAAGTAAATGAGGTAATTCTTACTTATAGAGGGAAGATGATTGAGACAATCTCTTCATATGTACATATTTGGGGGTCCTCTTCTTTGGACCAAACTTTAGCTTGACTCCAAATATCGATTCCAAACTCAATAAGGTGTTTGTAACTTTCATCACCCTTAATCAAAAGCATTGCTTTCTGATCTAGTTTTAGGACATTTATAAAAAAAAATGTGCCTCTTTCACTTGCTAGTCACACCCACCCTCTTATATGGTTGTGAATTTGGGGACCATACCTTCAAGTTGAGGACCACGAATGAATAAAGAGTGAAGGTCACAATATTACCCAAACATATGAACATCCCATAGATTAGTCCCTCATGACATCACATGCTTGTAAAATTTGGCATAAGGTTGCTCATTGTTTTAGATCTTTCATACAATGACTATGATTTAGAGAGTCGAGAAATTATGTAACTCCGAGAGTGGTTGCCTTAGGTATCCATACCTTGCTTTCATATCATCTATGAAGCACACAAAACATGGGGTTGATTCATGTTGTTTTGCATGAGAGCCTCCTCATTGTTTCACCTCATTGGTCTTGATATTGAAAAGTTACCCCAAATAAAATTCATGTGGATGTTCCTTCTCTATCTCTCAAAGAGAAATAAAAATGACATATGTACTAGTATTTACAAAGCACATCTCAAGTCCAAATGGACTTTACCTAAATAATCTCTCTCCTCAAAACTTCAACTCTATTTTTGAACTTATACCTTCATTTCAATTCATCTAACCTCTAGGGAACACAAAACTATAAATACCTTGTAGCCTAAGAGTTCCCCTTGCTCAAATCAAATTTTTCTCTAGTCAACTTTGCATTGAGACAAACCACAATATCACTTAGAAGCATCATATTTACATCAAATTTTCTCTTTAAAGCCTAAGATTGATGATTATTTTGTTTTAAAAAGCTATCCTTACTATGATATAAAGGGACATTTTTTTGCCTCTTCAAATATTATCTTGGTTCTCTTCATACATTCATGGCTTATGAAGACTGTAAATGTTTCGCCATCTTCCTCTCGAGAGATGTTTGACTTTTTCCAATGACTTCTCAAACATAAGTCTCCAAAAGGGGCTAAGAACGAATTAAATTACATCCTACTTCCAACACACTTCCAACCATATGATATCATTAGTAGGAAGAGGCTTCGTGTCCATCCTTTGTATTTAAATGTTAGATCAGTGAGGCATCGTTGACTTAAAAATGATGATTCACATGTCCTCACACCATTACTCACTTCTTCACCACTTTGTATATTGGAAGTGTTTCACCATGCAACAAGGTTCAACTTGCTTTGTATGATTAGACCTCTCTTTTTGAACTTCTTCATGGTACATCTCTATTAGAATGTTGCTTTTCATTACTCTTTTCGATTTATTTTTTCTTTCCTGTTCCTCGCGTGCCATTGTACTCCCCCTTTTTATTTATATTATATCTTTTGCAATCCCATAAACTAATCCCGATCTTGTGTAAATGTTAATATATAAATTAAATTGTAAGTTTTTTTAAATTTTAACTCCCTCGTTTTCCTTTTTATTAAATTGTTTTTTCTGAAATGAAATTTAAACTTTATTTTATGCCTTATTTTTAATGATCGAGTTCTAATTTCATGATTTGATAAATATTTGTTTGTTTAAACAACATAATAGTTAAGTGAATGCATATGTATGTGAGTAATTGCTACGCCCTTAACCTATTGCTTGTATTAGGATATGAGTAGCCGACTTGTGGCTTACCATATCATTTTATTATATCATTTATAATTTCTCATGCTTAATAGGTCGGCCTTGGTGATGGCCATAGCATATGAATAGTATATATAGGGGATTATAGGTAGTATTTCATTATCATTTGAGTCTTGTTATAGGTTTTGGAGGTTGCCCCCTCGAAGTGGCGAAGCTATTCTAATTGCATATTGAGATCATTATTATGAAATATTGTGTTATTTGGTGCTCTACTATTTCTCTTAATCTGAATTATACAAGTAATTTCATTACAAGTGGTATCAGAGCTGCGATCTGGGCCGAAATTAGGGCAAAAACCCTAATTTTTTGTTTCCACCACATATTGCGAACCAGAGAGAATTGGTGGGAGATATTTTTACCAAAGTTGAGAAGCATATCAAGTAAGGTTCCCTGAAAATTTCATACTTTTTTGATTTATTTTGCAAAATTTATTACAAATTTAGGGTTTTTCATAAAATCACTCCCTAGGGTGTAAATTGTGGAAAAATTTTAAGTTCTTTACATTTTCGGAAATCTCTCAAAAAAATAGTATTAGTATCTTCTCTGTGTTTTTTCTTGTTCGGCCGAAATTGTATCGAAACCCTAAACCCTAAGATTTGACATCATGGCGGGGCCTTCCACAAGAGCAAAAAAGAATCCGGTAACTCCGGGTAAAACCCCAGATAAAGAGGGGGTAGTGATTGAAGAGATGGAGTCAGAAGGGGTAAATACAGATTCCTCAGCACTAGGGTTTACCTCAGTTGATCATAAGGTTTGCCAACTTGAGTATGAGTTACGAATTGTACAATCTGAGATGGCCTCTAAAGGAGACATAGCCCAAATCAATCATCGGTTGGATGATATCATGCAACATGTAAAGGGTAACCAGTATGGCCCAAATCCAGCCCATATCAACCAAGGAGGACCTTCAGTTCAAAATCATGGACAAACTAACCATATGGGATCACTTTTCCAGTCCCATCAGAATCAAACTTATCCGCAACCACGGAACATGATGCCGAAAGTGGATATGCGCAAATTTGATGGTAAGGATCCCCTGAATTGGATAAATCAAATGGATAACTTCTTTGAGTTACATCAAACACCATCAGGACAAAAGGTGACATTGGCATCCCTATATCTTGAACCCGACCAATTTGTTTGGTATCGTTGGTTATGTGCTCAGAGGCAAAAGAATGGTCTAGGTGTCACTTGGACAGTTTTTACCAAGGAGTTGCAATTGCACTATAGTTCCAGTGTTTCAGAGAACTACTTTAGTCAATTAGAAAAGTTACGGCAAACAGGATCAGTCAAAGATTATGTGCATCAATTCCAAAACCTATCCTTAAGGGTGGAGAATATTCCAGAAGAGAATCTGAATGACTTGTTTCTTGGGGGTCTTAAGGACCACATCGAGCATGAGGTACGGATGTTTAATCCAATCAAGTTGTCTGATTCTATTATCATGGCACGTCGTGTAGAGGAAAAAATTCTTTGTAGTAGGAGGCCACCTTTCATTAACACCAGAGACCGTAGTATCTCTTCCCCTTCATTTGCTAGGCCAATTAGACTGACTCCTCAACAAATGGAAGAAAAGAGAGCAAAAGGATTATGTTTTAACTGTGATAGCAAATATGGACCGGGACATAAATGTGCTAAGAATAAGTTGTTCTATATTGACGGAGGTAATGAGGATGATGAGGAAGCTGAAATTATAGGAGAGGTGAGGAACCAGGTAGAAGATGAAGTAGAGGATCACCAACCTACAATTTCTTGCCATGCATTGTCAGGTATTAGTACTCCTCAAACACTCAAGGTTATTGGCTATCTCAAAAAATAGAAGGTGACGGTGTTGATTGACTCGGGAGTACTCATAACTTCATAAATAAGTTAAGTTAGCTGCCCCCTCAACCGTTTTATTTACCCGACTTCAAAATGCAAGTTATGATTGTAGATGGTGGGACGATCAATTGCACAGACAGAAAGTACCATAGTATCAAGCTTTCCATGGGAGACTACATGTTAGACTCACCTATGTTTGCTATTTCTATGGGAGGGGCAAATATTGTTTTGGGGTCCAATGGCTCACAACCTTAGGTACTATTGAGATGAATTTCCAAGAATTGTTCATGCGATTTCATTCAGATGGAAGGAAAATACAATTGAATGGGATGGTAGCTAAGTCTCCACAGATTATTAGCTCTCATCAGATGCAGAAGGTTCTCAGAAAAGGAGTGGATGGCTTTATAGCAAAGCTATTTTCCATAGAAGTACAAAATATAGAGTCTTTATGCCACATGATCTTCGAAGATTGTGGATGCTCACTCATCTGTTTTTGATGCAATTCCAAAGGGACTACCACTAGTTAGGGATCATGATCATGCCATTCAGTTGATTCCAGGGAGCCAAACACCTAACATCAGACCATATAGATACCCATATTCCCAGAAAAGTGAGATTGAGAAAATGGTGGAGGAAACGTTGAAGGAAGGTATCATCGGGCATAGCGAGTGCATATTCTTCACCAAAGGTCATGGTACGTAAAAAGGATGAAACATGGAGGATGTGTCAAGATTACGAGAGAACTCAACAAGTACACCATCAAAGATAAGTTTCTTATTCCAGAATTGATGATTTACTTGATGAATTGCATGGTCTTTGTTTATTTCACAAAATTAGATCTTCGTTAGGGTACCATCAAATTAGGATAAAAGAGGAAGATGTTCATAAAATGGCTTTTAGGACTCATGAGGGCCATTATGAGTTTTGGTAATGCCTTTTGGTCTTACAAATGCGCCTCAACCTTTCAAAGCTTGATGAACACTATTTTTAAGCCTTTTAAGGAAATTTGTATTAGTTTTCTTTGATGACATATTGATTTACAATAAGACATGGGAAGAACACTTACAACATGTAAATAATGTGTTGGAAGTTTTGGAGAAACATACTCTGTATGCAAAGCCATCCAAATGTTCTTTTGGTGTACAAGAGGTAGAGTATTTGGGTCATATTGTATCCCATGAAGGCGTCAAAGTTGATCCTCAAAAGATCAAAGCTATGGTGGAATGGCCAAGGCCAAAAATCTCAAAAATCTTCGTGGGTTCCTAGGACTAACAGTACTATAGAAGATTTGTGTGGGGATATGGTAGAATAGCAACCCCACTCACTGCATTGCTAAAGAAGGATGCCTTCCATTGGACAGATGTAGCCACTAAATCCTTTGAGTAGCTGAAGGAAGCCATGTGCAGCACCCCAGTTTTGGCTACTCCCAACTTCTCAAAAACCTTCATTGTTGAATGTGACGCTTTAGGATCGGGGTTGAGTAGTTCTAATGCAGGAAGGAAGACCAATTGCATTTGAGAGTCATCAATTCAAAGGAAAAGATCTACTCAAACCTCGTCATGAGAAAGAAATGATGGCTATTCTTCATGCGGTCAATGATGAGGCCATATCTCATGGGTAGACACTTGAAGGTAAAAATGATCACGATAGTCTCAAATACTTTTTGGAGAAAAGGTTATCATCGAGGAACAACAAAAGTGGGTAACAAAATGTTGGGTTATGATTTTGAAATCATATACAAGAAGGGTAAAGAAAATGTAGTAGGCGATGCGTTGTCAGAAGGGATACATCCGCAGATGCCTTACCATGTGGAATGTCCATGTTGATGGCCGATTGGGTGGAGGAAGCAAGATTGGAATGGAATCAAGATAAGGATACACAATCTCTAATATAGAATATCAAGCAAGGATCTATGACATCTAACAAATTTGAGTGGAAAGGTAATGCCCTATGGTACAAGGATAGGTTATACTTGAGTAAAGATTCTAAGTTGAAGCATAAGATTCTTGCAAAGCTACATGCCTCACCTGTTAGAGGACACTCTGGGTTTTTGAAGACATATCATAGAATAAAAAGAGAATTCTTTTGGGAAGGACTCAAGGGGGATGTACAAAAGTTTGTATCAAAGTGTTTAGTGTGCCAACAGAACAAAGGGGAAACAATTAAGACACCAGGGTCATTGCAACCCTTACCAATTCCTAGCTAGAGATGGGAGGAGGTCTCCATGGATTTCATCACCGGATTGCCTTGTTCAGAGGGTAAGAATGTTATTTTCATGATTGTGGATAGGCTCACAAAATATGCCCATTTTTGTGCCCTATCACATCCATTTGCAGCCGATGATGCAGAACTATTTTTTTTTGGAGACATTTCAAAGGCTACATGGAACCCCAAAGATAATTGTGAGTGATCGTGATCCTATTTTCACAAGTAATTTTTGGATGGAATTATTTTCATGTTTGGGTACTCAGCTAGCTCACAGTTCATCTTATCATCCTCAAACTAATGGGCAAACAGTGGTCAACAAATGCTTAGAGGGGTATTTACGTTGTTTTGTATCAGATAAGCAAGAAAGGTGGATTAAATGGCTACCATTGGCAGAATGGTGGTATAACACATCTTTTCATACCTCTTCTCAAATGACCCCATTTTTAGCATTATATGGTTACCATCCACCTTCTATCACTTCCTCCTTGAGGGTGCAAACTAAGGTTAGAGATGTTGAGGAACACATTCAACATCAACAACAGGTTTTGGCTAGTTTGAAGGAGAATTTAGCATTAGCACAAAACAAGATGAAACAACAAGTAGATCAACACCGTAGTGAAAGAAATTTTGAAATTGGGGACTGGGTTTTGTATGTCTCCAGCCTTATTACAAACAGATGTCCCTAAAGCAACAACAAAAAGGAAAACAAACTTGCTCCTAAATATTATGGCCCTTATCAGGTTCTACGAAAATTGGTAGTGTTGCTTATAAACTAGAGTTGCCTCCATCTTCACACATACACCCAAGTATTCCATGTTTCATGCCTGAAGAAGGTTATTGGACAGAAATTTGAAGCCCAGACAGAGTTACCAGAACTTGATGAGGAAGGAAGAATCATTTTGGAGCCAGAGAAGATTCTGCAAACACGTACTAAGAGGCTGAGAACTAGAGACATTAAGGAATATCTGATCAAGTGGAAGAATCTAAGCATAGAAGACGCCACTTGGGAGGATGAAGGTTTTCTGCAGCAACATCCAAGATTATTCAACGTTGAGGACAACATTGGTTTGAAGGGGAAGGGCATGCTATGCCCTTAACCTATTGCTTGTATTAGGATATGAGTAGCCAACTTGTGGCTTACCATATCATTTATACTTTCTCATGCTTAATAGGTCGGCCTTGGTGATGGCCATAGCATATGAATAGTATATATAGGGGATTATAGGTAGTATTTCATTATCATTTGAGCATTTGAGTCTTGTTATATGGTTTGGAGGTTGCCCCCTCGAAGTGGCGAAGCTATTCTAATTGCATATTGAGATCATTATTCTGAAATATTGTGTTATTTGGTGCTCTACTATTTCTCTTAATCTGAATTATACAAGTAATTTCATTACGGAATTCACATTATAATTTTAATTGGGTCAATTTACCTACAAATGTAATTGCATATAGACAAGGGATAGATAATACAAATTGGTCAAGGGACTATAACTCTCAATTATGTTCTATAATTATAGGTACCATCCAAAAATTCACATCAATTAATAAATAAAAATATATTTGCTATCAATCAACTGTGTCGGGTTTACGATGATGATTGTCGGATTGCCTCCCTCTGGTTAGGCCCTGGTTGGGGAATTATGGTTCCATTACAAATGCAATTTCTTGAGAAGGATGGTGACAGGTTGATCCTCCCTTAGCCGAGCCAAACAATGGAGCGTTTATCCCTCCTTGGGATGATACTCCCCCTCTTGGTGTTGCAACATGTGCTTGATGGTGGTTGGTTTGTTTGTTCGTATGTGTTTTATGCTTTCCCTCCGGACATTTTGACGTAGCCCACGTGGCATTTTCTACTTTGTCCGTGCCGTTGTTGTGGCGTTTTGTGGGATCGTGAGTATTCTAGTTACCCCTTTACAGTAACTATCTTCATTTCTATTAATATAAAGGGCAGTTCCAATAGTAAAATTAGAAAGAATATAAGTTATGGTTTAAAAATAGAAATATATAACAAATTTTTTTAATTTATAAAAAAACAAAAATTTCCACATATATAAAAATGTTTTTAATATTTATACATAATAAAAACAAAAAAAAATATTTATAAGTTATTAATTAATTTACAATGTTTAATCGATAATGTGAGGTTTGGGAGACATTCAATTAAGTTGTTTTAAAAAAGAATTCACGTTTTTAAAAATAAATATTATCCACATTCATTATAATAGACCTATCTGAATTAGAACAAAAGCTTTAAAGATATGCTCCTCACGATTTTTAGGAAACCCAGTGTGACGACAAAAGAATGCCATCATTCCGTTGAGCGAAAGGGAATTCAAAACAAGAGACAAGCTTTTGGGAGGGAGAAGTCAATGGAAGAGAGGGTTTTGATAGTTTTTGCCCTACTTTTGATGTGTTTGTTTTGGGTATATGAGGAAAAGAAGACACGTAGAGTTTCTTTTTCCCTCGCCGAAGATATGCATGCCAGCACACTTCTATCACAATCCCATCCAATAACTTGTTGCCAAATGGAGAATAGTTTAAGAAGCAAGTGAATTAAGTTATTTTGTTATGTAGTGGCTTATTGCTCTCGAAGAGATTGTATCTAAAATTGCATAGGTTGAGTGGATATTTATAATCACAATAGTTTCAAAAATGCATAGGTTGAGTGGATATTTATAATCACAATAGTTTGTGTGGAAGTAAGGGAGATGACCCAGTCGTCGAGCATCTTAATTTTAGGGATGACTCGATAACATTAGGGGTAGGAAGGAACCCAATTTTTTTAGTCATGTCAATATTTTTGTGGCAATTTAAATAAAATTATCATGTCACTTTGATGTTATATCGTGTGTCATGTGGCAAGCTCAAAATCCGATTCATTAAAAAATCAAAATTTGACAAAGTGAACTAGTAAATAATCTTTCCCGCGTAAAAATGTGCATGCAACCACGAAACACGCGAACAATATTTCGTTTGTACCTAAACAAAAACACATTCAATAGACTTAACTCAACCCTTATCACTTCAAAAGCTTCTAGCACCAACCTTCAATCACAAGTCCAATGCAACATTCAATCTTTGCCATTATTTGTCCCCATATGTATTTGGGATTGCACACCAAAGAATGAGAAGATGAACATTCTCATCCCTTCCACCTCGCAATGGTGCCGAGTACCTTCGAAATCTAGTCACGGCGGATGGATTCATGGTGGCTATATGCACTATATTAGTATATGTTTCAAATCGCCAAGTGGGTCATGAGGTGAATTTGTTTCCATTGTTGTTTGGATCTTTTGTCAAGCCCATAATTTTCACACCCAAATACAACAATTAAACTATCCGATTTTTTGTTAAAAAAAAATGCAACCACATAAACTATTACTACAATAATCACCAAATACAATTATATGTTTCAACTACACACCAAATTTCACAATTTTACCAGATTAATCTAAGGGGGTTAACGTATATTTCATATACACTAATTTTGGACTTAGTATATTTCCATTTTCCTAAGTTAGTTTATTATATGAATTGAAATAAACTAATATTTAGTCAAAATATTCTTAAACTATCTTGAGAAGGCATTAGGATAGACTTATTTCGTTGTTGAAGCTCTTAGCTTTTTTAGTTAGAGTAATTCGTTTCCTAATCTAGAATTAGCTTTTAAATCTGCACTTTGCTTCGTTTAAGGTTATCTTAGAGAAACTTTATTGTTTGGAATTGATTAGTTAGATAAGATTAGCCATCTTTGTCCACACATTTTATTCTTTACATATGCAAGTGTTACTGCATATTTCAATAATGTGAATTTGAGATAGTGTTGGTATTCTTGAATATTTGTTTAATAGTCATGCTGCAAATTTATCTGTGGTAGGTATTGTTCTCTAAGTCTAGATCAGCAAGTTGTATGTGCATATTGTCAATTATTGCACAAATTGTCAAGTAGTTTAAACTTTTGTTATTGTGATAGTTACAACGTTTAGAAATGTTAATATACTTCTTGTGACTTTCTACATCAAGATTTGTGAACAAAATTATTTCATTATCTTTCATTTTCCATTACATTTTGAAAATTGCTACAATATATACTACAAACATACATATTTTCAATTTTTCTTGAACTTCAATTATTAAGATGGATTTACAAAGTCCATAGGAATGATTTTGCATGCTCATAAATCATCATAAATGGAGTAAAGCCAATAAGAGGCTTTGTATGTTTATAGTAAGTCTAAAGTATTTTGGTATTTTTTCACTACATAGCCACCTCACTCAATACCACAACGTATAAATCATTTGTACAAGAATTTTAAATGTGGCTTCAGCTTGTCTATTGCTATTGGAGAGAATGCATTTCAGTTCTTATGCATAATTTCTGGTCTCTGCATCATCTACTATAAAATGAGTATCTTTCTCACTTGTTATATAACAAAAATCCTGAAGCCGTAAACATGTTATCATATATGAATTAGATGTGCTTTTGACTTGCTTGGAAGTGCCTTGGATTTCTAAATTATTTTCCATATTCTCGTATAGCTACAACTACTTATCTACACTTTGCCATCTTTTATTAGGCCTCTTCAATGGACCAATATAATTGTCCCGACCCACAAATGATTCTGAGAAACCTTAGGATTTAATGGAACAAAATTTTGCTTGTTCAACCCTCCCATTCTATGACATTTATCACGTCATTGTACCCAATGATCTGGATCCCACGAGAGTTGCAATGCGAAACACTCCAAAATGCTTGAGTTCGATGTATTATACATCGGAACAAATTATCCTTAGACTGGTTCTTGGGTGAGACTAAGTTTACTTATTTAAATCCAAATGGGCATGAAACTCACGAAAGAAACACTATACTTTTTACCAATTTACACTGTTAACTATCTTCTTTATTAATTAAGTTAACATGATTTCTACATGGTTGGTCCTACACTCATTAGGTGTCACCCCTACTGATGTTGAAAAGTTAGTTTAAAACCCAAATAGATACAAGCCAAATAGTTTTCCCATGTATAATGCTTAAAACATAGTAGTTCAAGAAAACATTGATTCTCAACACACTAATTTGTATATTGCATTCTCTCTAATTCACTTTCATTTAATATTCACATTCAATGTCAATGTACAACATTTCAATGTTAGATCATTAATAACAACATATCATGTTTTTAATCCTTCTTATGCGAAGTACTTGTAACTAACGTAGGGTCGGTCCTAGGACTTGTATGATAACACACACTCAAGCATAAACCAACACATCCATCATTTCAAGCAATCCAAAACAAAAGAGTAGAGATAGATAAAGATACAGAGGGAGGGAGGAAGGGAGAGAGGCAAAGAGAGGGAGGGAGAGGGAGAGAATGTTTCCTCACACATTCACACTTCAACATTCATCTGTACTTTTCTTTTTCGATTCTAGAGAGAGTAAGGAAGAGAGATAGACTAAGAAACATTTTCTTTTCTATTCACAATAGCATAGCCATTTACATTTCGTATTCATTTTCATTTCAAATCCATCTACATTTGCAAGACCAACCACTATTTCATAGTTATTTCTAGAGAGAGAAGAGGGAGGAGAGAGAAAACATCATAAATTTAGAAATATATTCATACAAAGTAATTGATTAAATCATACTCTACATAGTACTGTGACGATATTAACTTTAGGTTTCACTAGAAGTTATAAGTCAAAGAAAACCTCGAAGGATTTTCTAGCTAAAGTTGCAAGTTTGTGAAAATTGACCAAAATGGCTAAAGTGCTTATGAATTGGGTCCTGAAACCACTCATTTTAAGTTCAAGCACAATTTTTGTCAATTCCTACTTACTCCCATATATACAGAGAACTCATCGGAGTTGACGAAGTTGATAATGACGAACAACGCTCAAGTTACAGAGGCGACTCCGAGGCCAATTATCATAAACACATCAAACACTCTTGTTGCATAATGACCAAGTGGACCCCAAAACCCACTTGCAAAACTAACTTTTGAAAGCATTTTTACAAAATTGAGAGTTGGTTTCAATTCTCCTATTGGAGGTCTAGAGGTAGGTGGGGGTGGTTTTCAGTTTTACCCAATCGAAGCGGCAACCGTAAGCCAAAATCGATCACATTTTCTTAAAACAAGAACGTCACCACGAGTGTTTAAAATGTTAAACAGGCTTCAAAACTTGTCTTGTTAAGGTATGAAATTATTTTTGTCAGATTTTTTAAGGGCCTTCATGGTGTCTTGGGTTGATAGGGATCATGTTAGAGGTTTCGTTGGCGGTAACAACTTGGTCTGGTGCTCCATATGTGTGGTTTATGAGGTCAATTTTCTAAGTTTTGAAAATTTCTGGGCAAGGTACAAGTAGTACTGTTCATTCCAATTGCATTTTATACTATTCAAAATATTTAGAAGCCAAAAGCAAGAAACGATGAAATGTGTAATTTAGTGCAAAAGAAAAGAAGATCCATCCCTGTTTTGTGCATATTTTGTAATCATAGCATTCGATAAGACCACATTTCTTTTAGGCATTTTATCAAACAGTTCATGGGATTTGTCTAATATTCCACATTTTGCATACATGTTTACTCCCACATTTGTATCTACGACATCTGACAAAACCCTCTATCCTTTATGCACTTTGATTGATGCACACACCCTCTTGCGTATATCCTGGAACTATTGCTGTCCACATGACATATTTGTTTTCCAACATTTTGTCAAATAGTTCCTGTTTCTTGTCTATGCTTCCATATTATGCATACATACCTGCAAAAACACTTGCAAATAAAACACTTGACAAAATTCCGTGTCATTATGCTTTGGTGGACATCTATGCCCCCATGCCACATAGACCACTTTCCTTTTGGCAAAGGTTGAGTGGGGTTTGGATTTACACCTGTTAATTGTGTTGGATTAAAGTTTTTAAAAAGTATTTTAAACAAATCACTTTTGTGCGTAGCCTGCAGCAAGCTGTCAACGATAACATTTTCCTTTTTTAAAACTCTCACACCGTTTGAGTGATTACTCACCCTCCTCCACAGATCTCCAGGTTTCCTAATAACCAAAAGCTAAAAACGAAGCTTCCATAGTCAGGGAGAGTTCAAGTGGCCAGAAATTCATTGAGGTGCTTTGATAAGGATCTCCCCTGCATAATGATGTGCGTGCTCATATTGCTTGCAACAATAACATATGACAATACTCTCTATTTCCTTCTGATGGGTGCCCAAAACCTGTGAGCGTGCCACTGGATGTATATGCTATAAAATGTTGCAGAATTTGGCTTTACCCTGATCAAAATCTCCCATTTGACATTGGCATGGAGGGCATTGGAAAAGGTTGTGGAGCCTGGCTTGGAACCTGTCAAATATACCAGGTGAGCACCCCCATGGCCGCCTCCATCCTTCACAAGCGCAAAACCAAAAAGATAACCATAGAACCATACACATTACATTTTCCATAATTCTCTCCCTTTTTTTCTTAGTAATATTTATTTTATTTTCATACATCTTTATAATATATTTATTTTAATTTTAAATAATCACGTATATTTAAACAAGCCATCCTTAGACTAGTTCTTGGGTAACTTTACTTCTTTAAATCCAAATAGGCATGAAAATCATGAAATAAACACTATACTTTTTAGCAATTTATACTCTTCACTATCTTCTTTATTAATTAAGTTAACCTAATTGCTACATGGTTGGTCCTACACTCATTAGGTTTCACCTTTACTTGATGTCGAAATGTTAGTTTAAAATCCAAATAAATACAATCCAAATAGTTTTCCGAGGTATAATGCATAAAACGTTATAGTTCAAGAAAATAGTGGTTCTCAACACACTAATTTGTATATTGCATTATCTCTATTTCACTTTCATTTAATATTCATATTCATTGTCAATGTAAAACATTTGAATGTCGGTCATTAATAACAACATATCATGCTTTTAATCCTTCTTGTCCGAAGTACCTATAACTAACGCATGGTCGGGTCTTAGACCGTATGGAAAACCTTTACACTCAATCATAAACCAACACATCCATCATTTCAAGCAATCCAAAACAAAATAGTGTAGAGAGAGAGAGAGAGAGAGAGAGAGAGAGAGAGAGAGAGAGAGAGAGAGAGAGAGAGAGATTCCTCACACACTCACACTTCGATTCTAGAGAGAAAGGAAGAGAGAGATTATGAGACATTTTATTTTCTATTCACAATATCATAACCATCTAAACATTTCGTATTCATTTTCATTTCAAATCCATCTACATTTTCAAGACCAATCACAATTTCATAGTTATTTCTAAAGAGAGGAGGGAGGAGAGAAAACATCATAAATTTTGAAATCCATTCATACAAAGTAATTGATTAAATCATGCTCTCCACAGTATTGTGATTATATTAAAAGGTTTTGCGAGTAGTTATACGTCAACGTGAACCTCATAAGGATTTTCTAGCTAAAGTTGCAAATTTGCGAAAATTGGCCAAAATGGTTAAAGTGCTTATGAATTGGGTCCCAAAACTACTCATTTTAAGTTCATGCAATTTTTTTGTCAATTTGAATTTTCTCCCATCTATACAGAGAACTCATCATATTTGATGGAAGTTGATTACGATGAACAAGGCTCAAGTTACAAAGGTGACTCAGGGCCAATTATCATAAACGCGTCAAACACTCTTGTTGCATAACGACAAGTGGGCCCCAAAACCCACTTGCAAAACTAACTTCCGAAAGCATTTTCACGGAATTGAGAGTTGGTTTCAATTCTCCTATTGGAGATCTAGAGGTAGGTGGGGGTGGTTTTCAATTTTTCCCAATCGAAGCGGCAATTGTAAGCCAAAACCAATCACATTTTCTTAAAATGGGAATGTCACCACAAGTGACTGAAATGCTAAATGGGCTTTGAAACTCGTCTTGTTAAGGCATCAAATTGTGTTTGTCATATTTTTAAGGGCCTTCATGGTGTCTTCGGTTGACGAAGATCATGTTAGAGGTTTCGGTTGGCAATAACAACTTGGTCAGTGCTCCATGCACACGCTTTCCAAGGTCAATTTTCCAAGTTTTGAAAGTTTTTGGGCAGGGTACATGTAGTATCATTCATTCAGGTTGTATTTTCTACTATTCAAAATATTTAGAAGCCAAAAACAAGAAATGATGAAATGCATAATTTAGTGCAAGAGAAAAAAATCCATACCTCTTTTGTGCATAGTTTGTAATCATTGCATTTGATAAAACCACATTTATTTCACGCAATTTGTCAAATAGTTCATGGGATTTGTATAAGCTTCCACATTTTGTATACATGTCTACTTGGGAATTTGCAACTACAACATCTGACAAAACCCTCTATCCTTTATGCACTTTGATTGATTTGTATACCCTCGTGTGTGTATCTTGTAACTATTGCTATCCACATCGCATATTTTTTCGAACATTTTTTCAAATAGTTCCCGTTCCTTGCCTATGTTTCTATATTACGTATACATGCCTGTAACAACACTTGCAACTAAAGCCCCTGAAAATAATCCACGCCATTAGGCTTTGGTGGAGGTCTATGTCCCCATGCCACACATATCACTTTCTTTTAGGCGCAGGGGTGAGGACGCTGGCAAAGGTTGAATGGGGTTTGGATTTACACCTGTTAATTGTGTTTGATTGAAGTTTTTTAAAGTCTTTTCAACAAATCCCTTTTGTGTGCATCTTGCAACAAGATGTTAACTAGAACATTTTCCTTTTTTTTAACTCTCACACCATTTGAGTGATTACTCACCCTCATCCACAGATCTGCAGGTTTCCTACTAACCAAAAACTAAAAATGAAGCTTCTATAGTCAGGGCGAGTTCCAAGCGGCCATAAATTCATTAAGGTGTTTTGATAAGGATCTCCCCTGCATAATGATGTGCGCACCCATATTTCTTTCAACAATAACATATGACAATACCATTTGTTTCCGTCTAATGGGTGCCCAAAACCTGCTCAAAGCTCCTATTTTGGTGCCACTGGCTGGATATGTTGGAAAATGTTGTAGAATTTGGCTTTACCCTGATCAAATTCTCCCAATTTACATTGGCGTGGAGGGCATTGAAAAAGGTTGTGGAGCTTGGCTTGAAACCTGTCAAATACACCGGCTGAGCGCCCCTATGGCCGCCTCCATCCTTCACAAGCCCAAAACCAAAAAGATAACCATATAACCCTACACATTACCTTTGCCATAATTATCCCCCTTTTTCTTAATATATATTTTTTAATTTTCATACATTTTTATAACATATTTATTTTAATAACCACGTATATTTATGTGTGTATTTGTTTTACTATTTCTACCAAAACCAACATCCTTCCACCAGTCTATCGATAATAATAATAAAATTCCTTGCAATTACAATATAAGGTGAGATCTCGGTTCACAATCGAAAGTGTAAAAATACAACAATCAATGACAATCGATGTCCAACCCCTCATTTTCATCTATCTTTTATTACGATTTGATGTCTATTTGAGGGTTTTGTAGGTGTTTTCTTCATTGCATATTTACAAGTACCTCGGAGATCCAAGTGCGACATACAAGCAACAAAAGGAGAACAAGTGCAAAGCCCTAACAACCATATTGTAACTAGCTTTTGAGCTTTTTACACATCCAGTGCTTAGAATAAGGACTAGTGCGCCTAGGCACCCCCATCCCTCTCCACGCGCCCCACTCTAGTTGGTTCCACCTTTCTTTGCATTTTTCTATTTTTCGTTGCGATAGTATGTTCTTATGTTTCATCACACTACTCGGTCCTAGGTCATTGCGAGATTAGAAAAATCAAGGTAAGTGTCTTATCCCTCTCATTTTCCTTCATTAATATATTGTTTATCATTTTGTAGACACAAAATCACGCACTTTGGGTAATTATCTAGTCTCGATCACATACTACTATTCATATGGTTCCTAAGTATGAAAAGTAATAATTAACTCATATTTGTGGCCATATTTTGTTGCTTTTTGTTGCCACTTTTGGTCTTACACCTTTATCACCCTCGTCTGTCTTTTCATACTTCGTTTTACCTTTTCGGACTAGAGCGCCCGGCTTGATAACAACGTTAGGCGCTCGTCTCCCCCCTCAGGTGCCCCTATCCTCTTTACACTTTACTCTCACTTTTTGGGTCCTTTCTAGCCGTTTGAGCATCTTATATTTTTAGTACTCGGTATTTTCGAGTTAATTATGAAATTCAAGCTTAGGAATCATATAACTATAACGTTATGTGATCACAATAAGGGACCAAACACTAAGCATTACTATCTCCACCTAAGGTTATATCCATCAAAGGCATTTAGAGCTCCATTTGCATCCATCTAACTCCATCACAAGGACAAAGGTGGTTCATCTGCATCACACTTCATAGGAGGGAAGTTTATTTATTCCATGCACACGCTATTTAGATTCTACATCTAGTTACTTGCTCGCTACTCACAAAGTGCAACACACACAAGAGCACCTAAGGCACATTCCGCACACACACAAAAATACATTGGGTCTGATATGTAGTACAATGTTTAGTTAGTAAGTCAACTATTGCGGCGGATGAGGACAATACGACCCCTTCATATGCATATTTATTTTTTAGGGTTTTGGTGCTTTGTTTGGGGTTTTGTAGGTGACTTTTTTATTGCGAGTCTAAATCGACATTGATGATCATACAACGACATACACGCGAGAAAAGACGAACATGGGTGAACATCTTACGAAACTTCGAAGGAGGTTTACAGAGCTTATTTGCAGACTGGGCGCCCATATTTCGAGACCAGGTGACTTAGGCGCCCCTATCCTTCTCCAGGGGCCCATTCCCTAGACAACAACCCAAATCGCATTTTCTCATACTACTATGTGAAGGTTTCCTCCTCCTATTCAATGGGTTTCCTCCTCCTATTCAGTCGGTCTCCATCGTGACACAGCCCCGCGACCTCTTCGAATCAACTAAGGCTTCTCTAACCCTATTTGCACATTAGGCTTTCATATTTTCATAGCTTAGTTTCTTGGGTTATTTCCTTTATTTATTTATTCGTTATTTATCGCTCTCCTATAGCCTATATATTAGGCATATATTTCCATATTTAGCTTAATCACATTCATATTTCAATGTATTTCATTTACAATAGCCCATATATTTAGATTTTAATGAAATAAACAAATTTTATTGAATCACTTACGGTTACACATTTTATATGCTTATTTGCTCGCGTCTTTACTCTATTTTGACTTTTGTACATCATATAATACAATAGTTACTCTGCAATCTAGATTTAATTTATTCAATTTAAATTAAATTAGTAGGATTGATCCATGATATTGTATATACCTAAATATAGTATGATCTTTTATGACAATGAAATGAATATGAGTCATGCAGCCTTTTAACTAATATAATATTATTTAGTGTTCCCAAAACCCCCAAAATACCATTATCCATATCTCAATAAGATAACACTATAATATAAACTTCACCTTCTTATTAATATAATATTTATTGGTAGGCCTTGTCAATGTAAATGGGCCTCCTACTAAATAGTTTATCTTAATAATTCAATTACTTCCCAATACTACTTTGACATTAATTACAATGGTAAAAGTCATTTAAAAAATATACTCACAACAATATTTTAATAGAAAATTTAATATTACATGGAGCCATTTGCTCCAAAAGTATCTCGCTCCATTAAATCTTGTACTTATTTTAAAGTAATTGAAAGTTTGAGTAATTTCCATTTCAACATTTTAAATACTTTAACCATTGAAAAGGGTTTCGAAAGGAACTTTTGAAATGTATTTTCAAAATTTGCTAGCTTTTGTAATTACGCCGAAAGGCGTGTCTACAATGGAGAAAGCCGGGTCTCGACAAGCGTCAGAACATCTAATGGTTCAGAAACTCTGCATCGTCGACGATCTTGATGGTGAGAAATAGCTACGTACCCATGACCATTGACCGACCCCAGATCTATTTCAAACCGCCATATTTTCGATGTGTGCACCATCAGTTAGCTTCTACGGCACGTTAAATCAGCTGTTCATTTCTCTGCGAATAGTTACCCTGTACATGAAACCTTTTGAAGATGTGCACGATTCAGATCTTCTCTTCAAATAGAATCGGATCCTTCAAACAGCTCCACCGCCCGCGTACAAGAAATTAATTATCTCATTCGGTTCTTGCTCGATAGTTGGCAGCTACTCCAGTCAACATGAAATATATCATGGTGTGCATGGTTTCTGAGAAAGGTGCCTGGGTGGAAGGAGTAGGAACTGATGTTTCTTATGGTGAAGTTTGTAAAGTACCTACAGAATCCAATAAAGTAGATAACTTGAACGGAATGCTAAGCTGTCGTCTAAAGCCCACTGTATCTAATGGAGTTTCAGGAAGGGATGCTTTGATGGAGTTCTTTCCTGCTAAGAGAGAACAAGGGCAAGCTTCTGCATCAAATTGCATGAAAGAAGCCAAGGAGTCTGAAACATGCGGGAGAAAATATAAAGGTCTTTCCAATATAATTTCTCCTCGCCATCATATATTTATCTAGGTTAGGAGTATTCTTGTAATTTGATGCAGTATGATTCTGCGGACGGCTAGCCTTTTTTTGTCTCTTAACATCTGTGTGATGCATATTACAGAATAAAGGCATGAACTTGAATGCAATGGGTTGTACTTCAATGCGGCTTTGAAATTTCTGAATGGTGCTTCATTGTTGGAGCCTTACAATGTTGAGAATGCAAGGCATCGAGAAATAACCCAGTCAATGGCAGTTAATACAGACACTCAAAGCTGTGCGAGTAAGCTATAATGTCATTTAAAATTTAAAATGGAAGCTTTCATGTATATTATTTCATACGCAGTACAGGTTTCGTAAGCAACATCTGAATGTAACTAATCCAACACAGATAATGATATTGAAGTTTCTCAAATGGATTTACAGGTATTGTGCTGTGACATACGAGAGAAATAAGTAAATAGCTGCTGCCCTGACATAAATGCATGGGAGTGGCATATATGAGGGTTGTAATATCAAAAGTTTTAAGCGTAAGTAGAGATCGGCATGAGCTGTAAACGGCTTTTCACAAAGCTCCACCTGGTAATGTAACATGCCTAATTACACATTTTTTGTTCCATTCGCTGTTTCTACAGAGAACACACTCTTCCTAAAGCAGGATAAAATTTCATACTTCAGACACCCTGTTGGATCAACTCCTTGTTCCTAATGATGTGTCAATTATGCAACTTAAACTTGCGAGCCAACTAAGTAACAAATGTCAATATGGATGATATGCTGTTAATGTTTTGTTGAGAACAAAGTATTTTTGCCCCATGAATACCTTCATGCCGTGCTATTTATATATATGAAAGACTATTCGACTGCAGAGTCATTCATGAGACCCTCGCGCCTTTTTATAAGTCAAGGGAGAGACATAGTGAGAGCAAAGGCGTTTAAGTATAGTTAGATTAGTAGTGGACGGATTCTCATGGGCTCCAAATATTATGTCGAGGACGGCAGATGCAAGGAAATACCGCAATTCTCCTCTTTCCCCCTTCTACGATTTACAGTAGACCGCGCCATAGCAAATATGAAAGTTGTTTTATAAAGAAGCTTTGTCGCATGCAAATTGCCTTAACAAAGAAATAGTTTTACAGAAAGGGCATCTGACTAGAAGGTTTGAATAGGAGCCACCTAGACAGGTTCAGGTTTGGAAGTGTGAATCCAAGCATTCTCCTATCCCTTCTTTCCCTTCTCGTCGGGGCTTCTCTTGGCATAACAAGATCACATGAAAATGTAAGTCCTACACTCTCCTAGAGGAAAAACTGTCATCGATTTGGGAACTATTTCCTCTTTTATTTGTGTAACCTGGGTAATCTCTTAACTTAAAGTCGAGACACTTGCATAAGAATAGGCCACACTTCATTGATTCTTCTTCCAGATTCCATTTATTATATGGCTCCCCCTCCTTGTGGTTGACATGGATTTCTCCATAACTGGCCAGCACTCCTAAAGAACATGCTCATCAAATCCCTGTGCCTCTTTATAACCTCTGGGTCTTCTTCTCTCCCCCAAAAGATTGCGTGGGGAAAATTAATAACTATTTTGTCAAACATTCTTCCTCTGGAGTCGACCAATGGATCTATTCTGGTTGCATCCACCCCATGTAGTACCCATGCTCCACGTTTTTCCAAGTTACAGATTGTAGTCCTCGCATATTTGTAGAGCCTTAGAACCTTCTCCGTAATCACAATGCACATAAATATGTATGTCAGTACTAAAGGTTGATAATCACATAATGTAGAAGGAACTTTAATTCGTGATAACAATAAAAGATTTGAAACTGGGACTGATTAATTCCCTTATAGAAAACATGAAAAGCAATTTGTATAGACCTAGCTGCTTATCAAGGGATGTGGAAACAATGTTATCTGCATGCCCAAACTTAATCCACAGAAGATAATGAGAAGTGTCTCTCTCTGACTAACAAAATCCTATGCAAGCTTGAATAGTGCATAATCCAAGTCTCCAATGGCCTTCCTTGTCCCTGCAAAAATAAGAATCCATAAATATTTCCAGTAAATGTAGAGATGATTTCACCCGAACACAGAAAAGATTCCACTAAGGTGTGAGGAACTAATCTCTGACACAGTTGGGCTAAACCCATCACACAATCATAATGCCAGAAAAATATTGTAAATAATTCCATATCCCAGAACAAAAATATGAGTTCGTCTAAAAACCAGAATAGTCCAAACAAAGACCAGAAAAAATATTAAACAATTGATGGGGATAACATAGTTCAAAACAATGTCTACCACCAAATCATTGCCTCTGTTACACGTATTTGTCTCTGAAATCCAAATCACGATCTTCCACAACATAGCATCTACAAGCGTTATGCATTAACAATCTTCAATGCTATACATTAGCAATTCTCTCAAAGACAAAATAATGACACATCAACATTTCAGGGAACGGGGATATGTGGCAGTGACATCGCAAGGAAACCCCACCTTTGTTGGCATGACATGCCCATTGCCACCTTAGGGTTTGGCAAAAAATGACAGATGGAGTTTGGCAGGTAAGTACTTATATATTGTGCTAAATATGAAGTTTTTCCCAATGTAGAGCTCTTCGGTGGAGCCTATCTCTCATGAAATTTCACAGGGAGATAGGCAGATTCGAATTAGAGACCTCTAAAATACAAGGCAGGAGGCCCACCACTTTACCACAACATTAATTTGTTTACAATTTGACTACTTTTAATTAAATATCACTCCTACAAATGTGCGTGAGGGATAGGTAAAACGGAGTTGTTCATTGTTGACATTGGAGGTGGGAAGGGTGTAGACTCTATGATCTATCAACCTTTGATGTGTGTGTGGGTGTGGTTCAAAGTTGACGACTTCATTCCACATTATGCCCATTTGATGTGTCATGCACCTGCACATTTTGTCACGACACTAATTCTGAACTTGGAAAGATTTTATTAGGTTCGACTATTGAACGTGAGTGTATCTTCTACAGGACTATTCTTAGGTCAACACAACCCCCAATGTATAGTACCATGCCCTCTCGCTGAGCAAAGATGAAGGTATCTAACAAAGCAAAGTTCTTTGCGGCATTACAGATTCACAACACTCATGCCAATTAATAACTATTTTGTCAAACATTCTTCCTCTGGAGTCGACCAATGGATCTATTTTGGTTGCATCCACCCCATGTAGTACCCATGCTCCATGTTTTTGCAAGTTACAGATTGTAGTCCTCGCATATTTGTAGAGCCTTATAACCTTCTCCGTAATCACAATGCACATAAATATGTATGTCAGTACTAAAGGTTGATAATCACATAATGTAGAAGGAACTTTAATTCGTGATAACAATAAAAGATTTGAAACTAGGACTGATTAATTCCCTTATAGAAAACATGAAAAGCAATTTGTATAGACCTAGCTGCTATCAAGGGATGTGGAAACAATGTTATCTGCATGCCCAAACTTAATCCACAAAAGATAATGAGAAGTGTCTCTCTATGACTAACAAAATCCCATGCAAGCTTGAATAGTGCATAATCCAAGTCTCCAATGGCCTTCCTTGTCCCTGCAAAAATAAGAATCCATAAATATTTCCAGTAAATGTAGAGATGATTTCACCCGAACACAGAAAAGATTCCACTAAGGTGTGAGGAACTAATCTCTGACACGGTTGGGCTAAACCCATCACACAGTCATAATGACAGAAAAATATTGTAAATAATTCCATATCCCAGAACAAAAATATGAGTTTGTCTAAAAACCAGGAATAGTCCAAACAAAGACCAGAAAAAATATTAAACAATTGATGGGGATAACATAGTTCAAAACAATGTCTACCACCAAATCATTGCCTCTGTTACACGTATTTGTCTCTGAAATCCAAATCACATATCTTCCACAACATAGCATCTACAAGCGTTATGCATTAACAATCTTCAATGCTATACATTAGCAATTCTCTCAGCACAAAATAATGACACATCAACATTTCAGGTGGGAACGGGGATATGTGGCAGTGACATCACAAGGAAACCCCACCTTTGTTGGCATGACATGCCCATTGCCACCTTAGGGTTTGGCAAAAACGACAGATGGAGTTTGGCAGGTAAGTACTTATATATTGTGCTAAATATGAAGTTTTTCCCAATGTAGAGCTCTTCGGTGGAGCCTATCTCTCATGAAATTTCGTAGGGAGATAGGCAGATTCGAATTAGAGACCTCTAAAATACAAGGCAGGAGGCCCACCACTTTACCACAACATTAATTTGTTTACAATTTGACTACTTTTAATTAAATATCACTCCTACAAATGTGCGTGAGGGATAGGTAAAACGGAGTTGTTCATTGTTGACATTGGAGGTGGGAAGGGTGTAGACTCTATGATCTATCAACCTTTGATGTGTGTGTGGGTGTGGTTCAAAGTTGATGACTTCGTTCCACATTATGCCCATTTGATGTGTCATGCACCTGCACATTTTGTCACGACACTAATTCTGAACTTGGAAAGATTTTATTAGGTTCGACTGTTGAACGTGAGTGTATCTTCTACAGGACTATTCTTAGGTCAACACAACCCCCAATGTATAGTACCATGCCCTCTGCTGAGCAAAGATGAAGGTATCTAACTAAGCAAAGTTTTTGCAGCATTACAGTTCACAACACTCATGCCTCTCAAAATACATTTATTCAAGTGAGTGTATTTTTTAATAATATTTTTGTCAACATGTCATTAATTATGCCGAAGATGTATTTTTTAATTGTGCTCATCTGAACAATGTTTTTGAATGTTGATGTATTTTCCTCAGTCATTCTCAACTTTTTAACCTTTTCAATGGCATAAAACTGGAAACACCAAAACACTATCAGTTTTAATCAGTCTTATGATATTTTTACCACTTCCTTGGCTCATACAAAACCCGCACGTTCAAACCCAGGAGCAACAAAAATAAAAACTGCCTTTTTCCTAAGTCTTCACAGGTTCTTGCTCTCCTTTATGCATACAATAGTATCAAGTTCAAAATGCAGCAACACTAAAAAACAATTTATGTCGCACTTTTCAGTGTACTTGCAGCGGTCGCCAAACAACATCCATATTTTTTCGAAAAACAATTCCACAATTTTTCACTTAGTTCTTCTCATGCCTCCGGTGCAAGGTAGCAAAAAAATTATATGCATCTTCTTTCGAATCATGACTCCAGTGCAACCAGCAAAGCAATTTTTCACTTTGTTCAAATCATAGAAAATGTTTTCCCTATTTTTTATTATAAAATACATGGAATTTTTCTAAATAACTATCTCTTCTAACTAACGTATTTTAAACATGACATTGTTTTTCATAGAAGTTCATGTACAATTTCATTGATATATAAATATATATTAACAAATTACTTATGTGGTAGGAAAATAAACATTCACTAAATAATTTTATTGCTATTATATGAAAAATTATATTTAATGATACAATAATAAACCTTTCACCGGTTTGCATTAAATAACAACATAAAATAATACTTACCTTTTACAATATTTAACGATGCGCACACATGCAGTTAATGTGACCACGTTCATGGTCTTTGAATATTTTTGAACATGAAGCTCAAGTATGGTTTTTTTACTGACTTAGGTGATATAGTAGACCATTTGGGTTTCACACTTGGAACCAATCGTATTTTCCTAATTATTTATTTTAGCCATTTTAAGTGCAAATTACATTCACATGAATAGTGTCATCTAGATCAAAATGTTAAAGTGGAGCATATATAACAAATATTTTTTGGGCAGAGAAAAAGACAACAAAAAACGTTCGCTAGATAAAATCTACCTGACGCTGATGTCACCAACCATTGGAGGGGCTCAATCATTGATGGTTATCTATGCATCTCGTATTTCCCTACAATTAGTCAAGCTTAAAGTTGAGAAATGGCCTACACAATGTTACAAGAAGATTGGGATGATAAATTTGACCACACATAACAAATATGTTTTGGGTCGGGACACTCTGAGATGTGGTTTAGGTGTACGACATGTATGTATTTTATTCACACCTTTTTATTTCCAACATTCCAATCATTTGTTCGCCTTATCTAATAAATTAAACTCCAAATCGATAAACTTGATGCCAAAAAAAAAAAAAAAAAACCCCTTTTCCAGTGGTTGTGATGTCACCATTAGATAACCCTTAGCACATGCTGAGAACGGTTGTCTTCATTGCCAATCAAAGTATAGATAGAAACCATGCATGAAAGACATGGGATCCATTTCTTCTAAAGCTGCAAACAAGGAGCATGGTATGTTGTATTCATGAGGTTGGGTTTCAAACCCAGGACCTTTTGGATTTTCCCCATTTTTTATTTTGACCCCTTTAAGAACAAATTGGACTCTCATGAAAAATACAAGCGACATGGATATGAAAATGTGGATCATGGTAAAAATAGAAAATCTATTTTATGTCAATGGTTATTGATGGAAAATTATATCAAGATTGTTAAAGAGTGAAACCCTGGCCGTTAGCCCAATAACTTGAGGGATTCCCTGATCACAAATGTGCATGAAATCGCTAGACTTCAATTTCCGGTCCATTACACATATCCCTATCTATACATTGTCCCACGATATGCGCAATCAAATTCATTTTACAGTTACATGTGCTCTTCAAAATAACTTTACACTTCGATCAACATCTTTATCGCCCCTCTTCCTCTTCCACTATTTCAGTCTCTCCATTTTCACTTCTTCAATGCACCCCCTTCGGCATTTCCATTGTACATTTCACGTACGATTGCTAGTAGATAAATCAACAATGTGAGATGGAGAAATAAAAGTCCCAAGGAATCCAATGCCACATCCCAATGAGGCTTTTGCATCATGTGCAAGTAGAAGATAAAAATAACGTTTATATATGTCACTACTATTTGATAAAATATTTACGTTATCCTTTCATAAATATAATTTTTTCTTTCATTCTCTCCAAGTGAATCCTGACTTACACATGGGGGCGGTGAGTAGTTCACTCTACTACACTTAGAAATTATGAGGTGCTCGCTCTATGTTAGGTCTCTACAGCTATGGGCCATGGGTTCGACTCTCAACTTACACATGGGGTAGTAATTGGCCCACTTTACTTACTTCACCGAGAGGTTATAAGAGGATCACCCTATGCTCTAGATCTCTAGAGCTTTAAATTGTTGGACAAAATTCAATTTCTTATCTATTTAAATTAATTATTCAAGATGAGGGAAAATAACTTTAAGAGTAGGGGAGTGAAATCAATAATTGCGATAACTAAGTTTACACCTACATTATGATCAAATGGGGTGCCACTTCAACAATTGAAATCATCATATAGTTGAGTTAACATGTATTTAATATACATATTTTGTTTTATGTGTTTATTTGGAGGGAAAGTCACCTTTTGAATTGATTTAAAGTACAAAATTTATTCTAAAAGTTGGACACACGATCTATCTTCTTGTGATTGGATATTTTTCATCTTTATTGGTACAAGTTGTATAGTAATATGTAATTTGTTAAACTATTTTTCATTTAAATTTCTTAAGTTTTAGGTAACTCCACTCAAGTACCCTCTCCAATATTAGATTGTGATCAACTATAGGATCCTCCCTTATATAAAAGTGAGAAAAGGTTTTGGGAAGGCAAACCACTTGGTGAGGTTTTCTTGTGGATTTTCATTGGGGGTGCATTATAAGGTTGCAATTTGAAGGCGGGTAAGAGTAGGAGTAGTTGCTAGGGATTGCAAGTCTTAGGAAAAATTTGTGCCCAAGGCTGCCTTGTTGTGACATTAATCGTAGTGCCCATTTCCTTTGACACCTTTTGATATTGATCTTGATAACGTTGATTACATTATGGACATTATTATGGTTTTGATTTAGTATGATGTTAGATGTTTGGGCCATGGATTATTGTTGATCTTGATTTAGTTATGATGCATGATGATTATTAGAGACACTTTATATGTGGATGATGTTATACTATTTGGACATGGTTATATGATGGATGTTGTTCAAACTTGTGATATTTGGATATTGTGAGTAGACCTAGAAATGAAAAATATGGATGATGATATAGTTGTTGATAAAATTGTAAGTGATATTGTTGATTGCTTGATGTTGTTGTGATTCATATATCTAGATGATTTTGGTAATTATATTATATTATTTGGATGTTCTATATGGCCACGAGGCCAAAGGAGGTATTTGTGTTTTGCAGTTAAACTATCACAACAAACATCGGGGGATTGGAGACCAACCACATTGGAATTCTAGATGAATTCAACAAGGTCACCATGACAACTGTATTTGTTATGTGTGTTGTATTTCGTTAGAAATTCCCATGGGGGGGATTACCTTTGAATGTGACAAGGGGTTATGTGTATTTTATTAATGTGGTTCCTTTTTATTATTGTTTGCATGTGTTTATTTTGTGATGCATTTACCCCTTTCATTATTCTTTTAATTGTGGAGAATTAATGTGAGTAATCATATTGTTAAAATAAATAAATTAATCAAATTTGGGATATAAGAAAGTAATTATAGAAGTTGTTGGATCTTGTATTAAATGTGGTAAGTGATGTGTAAGTATGTGTAAGAGTTGTGTAAGTCAGATTTTGGAGTATGAAACACTCCACCTTCTTGGAAATTCGAATTTGTCCTTGGAGGCTGATTTTGGAGGCTTGTGGGACAAGTAAAACTTGTCCCATACCTCTTAATTTTATTTACCAACCATACCTATGGTTGGAGGGTTGAATTTAGACCTTCTTTATGCATTTTGAATTTGACTAATTGTAAGTTTTAATTACATTCTTCTTACATTTTATTAATTTAGTCCTTATGGGGTGTGGGCTTTTTGGAGTGTGTAAGTTTATTGTCATATTATTCACCCACCTCTTTATTGTGCATTGGAGAATGAATTTGACTTTTGTGTTGGAGTTGAGGATGTGTGATGTGGCATCCTACATGGATCCACCTCATCCTCTTCTCTTCCCTCTTCTATAAAATTGGAACTCCTTGCTTTGTTTTGGGTTGTTGAACTTTTGGAATGCTTCCTTGGGGAAATTTTCTTGTTGATTGGAGCTCTTGCCTTGGAGGAGATTTTGGGAAGATTGTTACATGTTTGTGCTTGGCTGTTTGGATTGATTGCATTGGGATAGAGCTTGCTATTTTGGAACTTAGACAACTCCATCATGGAGAGGTAAGAGCTTGGCTCTTGAAATACTCCTTTTCTTTATGAATGTACATGTTATTGTGTGAATGTTTTAGCATGTTTGTGGGTTGTTTGGGTAGATGGCCTAGGAATGGTGTAGGAGAAGACTATGGGGTTCATTTTGTGGGAGGTATAAGTGTGTTTTTAGGGAGGTATAAGTGTGGAGGGAGTTGGGATTTGGGTTCCACCTTACAAAGAAATAGCTTGCATTTCTTTACTCATTATGGGGTGCCATAAGAGGTTGGGGAGGTATAAGGAAATGTGAGGGATAAGGGGTACTTGGGGGAGGTATAAGGAATGTCAGGGTTTTTGATACACTATATTTGGTGGTTTGAAAATAGGTGGTGATACCCATTTCCCCTTTGGGAGGCATAAGTAGCATCCCCATAGTTCTTTCTCCTTTGGCTTGCATGGTGAAGCCTGAGTCTTGTGTGATGTCTTTCATGTGGTTGTAAAATTGTTGTTTTGTTTTGGACTATGTTTTTGATTTGAAATGTGCATGTTGAAAGATTTCTTTGTGATGTGGAAGCTTGTTGTTGCCATGAGTTGAAATACATTTCTTATTGCATTGTGGTTGGGGCTCGGGGGCCAATGAAGAAGGATGGATTCTCCTCTTCATTGGATGTCTTGGTTGGGTGGAGAGCGTTGCCTTTCCCCTACTCCTGTTGTGATCAAATTGGATGAAGGAGAAATTCATGTTGTTGTTCTTGAGTAGAGAAAAGACAGTTTGACAATCCCTTGTGAAATGAAATCTCATTGTAACCCTTCCCACTTTGAAGTGGATGATCTGTATATTATTGTAATGGAAAGATACTTTGTATTGAGCTATGAAAGTTGTAAATTCAAATGTGAAAGATATATATATATATATATATATATATATATATATATAAAGATAATAAATATGAAATATGTTCTTTCATTTGAAAGAAAGAAATTGAAATCATTTGATTCAAGAAATTGAAAGATGTAAAGTTGTATATTTGAAATCAATAAAAGATTGCACTACCTTTATCAATTTACATTGTTGTATTGAAATTGATCATCAAATTGTGATTTGAAATCTCTGTTTGGAAAATTGAAATGAGGAATACGTATGAAGGAAATATATGTAACTCTGTTCTTTTGAAATATGTTAAAATTAGAAATCAAACTTTTATTTTAGCTATTAAATGGTTTTTTTAAATCAACTAAATGTATTAGACTAGAATAGAAATGAATTTCCATATTTGGAAGATGAAAAATGATAAACAGATCCTTTAGAAATTGACCTTTGTTTTGAATTTTAAAATGGAAAATACTTCCTCTAAAATGCACAGTTTGAACCTGCAAACAATAAATAACATTGAAACTTTGAAATCTAACATGTTATGATATAAATGAACTAAATTGGGCTAAAACACTTAAGGAAAAATCCTTCAAACATTGCAAAATTGGGCCCAAACCTTTCACAGTTATTTTGTTGTCTGAAGTTGTAAAAATTTTGAATTGGAAATCAATCAAGCAAAATTACCTTCCAATACATCCTAAAATTCTTCTTAGAACAATCCTCCATGTTCATTTGACATGTTAAAGGAGAAAGAATGAAAAAATTGAACAAAATTTATAAGTTAAAATTTACTAGTTTTCTTTTAAAAATCCTGCAGCCGTTTTCTTAAAATTTACCCCTTAAACTTTATCAAAATAAAAATTAATGATCTATGTGCAAAGAGGACGTTTGAGATCTTTCCAAAAAGTCCTCGTTTTCCCAAAACCGAGATCTCTATCAAAAGTTATGACCTTCTAAAGTTTTTTCACTTGGTGTTAAAATTTTGGAAAAATTTCCTTGGCGGGCCCGTGGCCTAAATTTTTCCTTAAAACACTTAGGAAAATTTTGGGAAAATTTTCAAAATTTTCTCCGCCACCCCACCCCCAATCAGAGGTTACCACATGGCACCATGAGGTGTCAGCGGATGGGTGGATCCCCTTTTTAACTTAGCGCTTTTGGAAAATTTTGGGAAAATTTTCCAAGTTTCCCCACCTTCCCACCGTCCCTGTGAACCAATCAGGGCTGCCACATGGCATCACCAGGTGATGGTGGAGGAGTGGAGTTGTTTTTGACCTTGAAACTTTAAAACTCTTTTTGGGAAAATTCTAAAGTTTCCCCATCATCCCGCCACCCGCAACCAATGGTAGACTGACACATGGCTGCCTTAGGCTTCGATAGAGGCACATAACGGGTTTTAACTTTGAACTTTTAAACCTTAAAATCTTAAAACCTAAAACCGCTCCGATGACCCGACTTTCCACCCGAGCTTTTATAAGTCAACACGTGTCCTCTTTAGGCCCGCGGGCATGCGGAGGCAAATTGTGCTTTTTCCCCAAAAGGGAAAAAATTCCAAAACTCTTCCCCATCCGCCCACGACCCCTTCGCAAGGGAAAATTTTTCCCCTCGGCCATGAGCCCGCCTCTTGGGGGAAAATTTTCACCCCAAGGCCCGCCGGCCCATAACTTGAAAAATATGAGGAGTTAGGACGACTTATTTATATCACTGGAAAGGTGGGGAAATTTCCTATCTAATGGGAGTGATTTAGGAAAATTTTCAATGTGTTAAGTGAGAGAAAAATAAAGTTGAAACTTTAAGCTTGTTAGAGAGTGTGTGGTGAGGAATTTCCCCCTGAACCTAATTTAAACTTCTAACCCTAAATTTTGGACCTTATGACCTCTAATAATTATTAATAAAAGGAAAATATACTCTAGTAGATTTGAATTGTTCTACAACCTGTTAGGGATAATTGTTGCCTTATAACATGGTTGTAGATTCTTTTAAACAAAAAAATTATTCCATAATTTTCCTAACTAATCCTAGGTTGTTCTTGGGTCTCAAGTGGGTTGTTTTAATGGCATTACACTTGGTATCAGAGCAGTGGTTCAAAAGCTTGGACCATTGGGCACACTAGAAAACTGGAGACATGAAACTTAAACCTAGCACACTTTTAAATCTAGAACACAATTTAGTTAGAAATTACATATTTTTAGTAAACATGGAAATTGAATAAAACTTAGAAAAATGAACTAACTCTTGCCTTGGTCTATGTAAGGGGTACATACAGGATGAGGGGTCTTTTCACATAGACCTAGACTTACCACCACCAGATCATGTTGTAGCAACCATCCTACCCTAGATTTTGCAGACTCTTCAGGATGTTAATATCACGCTACGTGGAGGATTAGTAGGAGGACATGCAACCATGATGAGGAGTCCCTTCCATTGAGGGTCACGTATCTCCTCGACCCAGTGAGGAACATAGAGGAGAGAACTCCCATGAAGAGTCACCAAGGAAGAGTCACCATAGAGGGGACAACGTGACCGAGTTTCAGAGCATAGAGAGAGATCTCGGAGCCCTATGCTTAGGGATGAGCATACAGAGAGGCCTAGAGGTCATCAGTTAGACCATAGTCAGAGATCACATCAGGGAGATCCTAAAGCTTCGGCCATCACATTACTCAGTGACATAGGTGGATTTTAGGAAGAGGCCTAGTTGGTGAGCTTGAGTGGATGCTTCAAGCTCTGTCCTTGTTCTAGCAACATAAAAGCTCGTGTTGCGATCCATCTACTGAGGGATGGAGCTGGTGTCTGGTGGAGGAAAGAGGAGAAGAAGCTCCATGTTGATTCTAAGACAGTTACCTGAGCTCTTTGAGGAGTGTTTCTAGAGCAGATATTTGTCACGAGGTTCATACAACAATGGATAGATGAGTTTCATGACCTTCGACAGGCATCTCTTTTAGTAAAGTAGAGAGTATGAGAGTAGATTTTTGGATCTACTCCATTATGTTGAGTACATGCAGGATGAGCAGGTGCGGATCCACAGGTTCATCCGGGGCCTGAACCTAGACATCGAGGTGCGGTTCAGATCCACTACCCACAGACTTTAGCAGAGGCCATTGAGAAGGCCTACATAGCAGAGGAGACTCGGGGAAAGACCCAACAAACTCGAGACCGAGTCCAAAGCCGCATACAACAGATGCAAGACAACAAATCGAGGGGGTCAGTACCTCTTCCTTGTGGTGGACAGGTTCAACAATCATCTTTTAGACCAAAAAAAGCAGCGCAGTAGTCCCGACCACACCTTATAGACCTCCTCAAAGATTTGATGCACAGAGAGGTCGAGTATGGGGCATCCTCCTAGGGGTCCCATCAGACACAGGTGCCCAGAGAGCTCACTCAGCAGGAGCTCACCAGCAGAGACCTCAGTAGACCGCAACCGGATCATCAGGATCCACACCACAGACCTCTAGAGTACCGACTGGACCTGCTACATAGGGGAGAGGATCAGGAGGGTGTTTTGGTTGTGGTGTTACTAGGAATTTTTGAGAGATTGCCCATAGAACCCTAATAACAAGGGTAAGACACAATCTCAGAGCCTACTGTTGGTGATATGGGCGCAGATCCATAAGATTTATACAACGGTTGAGAACCATGTGAGCAGAGCATCAAAGTATAGTTATTGAGACTACATGTAGCATTGGGGTATTCTTACCTCTATATTGTTTGATTCTGGTTCTTTTGATCTTTCATTACACCATCTTTAGTAGAGTGATGCAGTGGTGGCAGTTAGGTAGGGTCATAGTTGGGATGTTGAGATGGCTTCTGGAGCCAAGATCTCTATAGACTCCTTAGTTAAGGAGTGTGTGGTGGATTTGGGACCTTTCACCACTACCTCATATCTCTGTATCCTTCCTTTGGGATCATATGGAGTCATTTTGGGTATGGATTGGTTATGCACACAAGGCCAGAGTGGATTGTTACCACAAGGTTATATCTTGTGTAGATGATTTGGGAGTTGAGTCAGTGATTTTAGGGTCAGGAGACCCATTTCTATTCACACCATCTCTACTATGTAGCTTAAGCGGTGTGTGCGATGGGGTTTCCAGATGTATGCTGTTACAGTCAGTGACAAATCAGAGGATGGGTCTAGTGGACCATCGCTAGATGATCACCCCATTTTGAGAGAGTTTGCAGATGTCTTTCTGGGGGAGCTACCAGGTTACCACCCCCACGTGAGATTGATTTTCATATAGATCTAGTTCTGGAGCAGAGCCTATCTCACGAGCACCTTATCGATGACCACCCCAGAGCTCTGTGAGCTCAAGTTACAGCTTGAGGGCCTTTTGGAGAAAGGCCTTATCCATCCTAGTGTATCCCCTTGGGGTGCACCGTGATCTTTGTGAAGAAAAAGGATGGATCCTTGTGGTTGTGTATTGATTACCACCAACTAAACAAAGTAATGATCAAGAATCGTTATCCCCTTCCACGCATTGATGATTTGTTTGATCAGATGAAGGGAGCCACAATTTTCTCTAAGATTGATCTTAAGTTAGGATATCATCAATTAAGGATTTCGAGAGGTAGATATTCATAAGACCACTTTTCATATGAGATATGGCACTATGAGTTCACAGTGGTGCCTTTTGTTTGACTAATGCCCCAAATTGTTTATGAGTTTGATGAATGGGGTATTCATGACCTTCTTAGATCACTTCATGCTCATCTTCCTTGATGACATTTTGATTTACTCATGTATGCATGAGGAGCACGAGGGGCACCTTCACCAGGTTCTTCAGTGTCTTCGGGAGCAAAAACTTTACGGGAACTTGAGAAGTGTGCATTCATTTCAAACAGAGGTGCAATAGATTTGGGTCATATCATTTCTAGGGAAGGTATCACCATCGATCCTTCCAAGATTAGAGCTATTATGGATTGGCTAGCACCCACTACTATGATTGAGGTGCGTAGCTTCATGGGATTAGCAGGTTACTACAGGAGATTTGTTCAGACTTCTCTCGGATTACACACCCCATCACTTCCCTTCAGAGGAAAGGGAAGAAGTTTGTTTGGTTAGATAGATGTGAGTAGGCCTTCAAGACACTGAAGGAGTGCCTCACTACAACACCTATTCTTGCAGTACCGATCCTCAGGGTGAGTTTTTCATTTGCACAGATGCTTCTTTAGCAGGGCTTGGAGGCGTGTTGATGCAGGAGGGAAAAGTAGTGGCTTTTGAGTCTCATAAACTCAAGGATTATGTTACGAGCTTAATTATCCAACTCATGATCTTGAGCTTGCATGGCAGTTGTGCATGCTTTGGTTTGATGGAGACACTTTCTTCTTGGTCGAGATTCACACTTAGGATAGATCACCTGAGTCTTCACCACCTCTTCACGCAACCCAATCTCAACGCTCGTCAGTGGCGTTGGATGGAGTTTCTTTGTGAGTATGATATAGAGATAGAGCATGTGAAAGGGAAGGAGAATGTGGTGGCAGACACTCTCAGCAGATAGAGACATGTGGCTATGGCCACCTCAGTGAGCACAGATTTATGGAGTAGGATTCTTCAACAACTTCCTCTTGACAACTTCTACATTGTAGTTTGAGCAGAGATCGAGTCTCAGAGACCCCTCGAGGGGAAGTTTGATGGTTTTTCCTTAGATATAGATGGTCTTCTTAGGCATAGAGGCTGGATTTATGTTCCTAGAGATGGAGGCTTAAGGCAGGAAATCTTGGCAGAGGCACATCGAGCACCCTATTCAAGTCATCCTGGGGTGAAGAAGATGCACACCACCTTGAGACAATTGTATCATTGGAGGGACTTCAGAGAGACATGGCCTAGTTCATGTCACAATGTTTAGAGTGCCAAAAAGTTAAGGATGAGCATCAACATCCAACTGGCCTTCTTTTTCCTCATGCTATACTAGAGTGGAAGTGGGACACCATTTCCATGGACTTCATTGTTGGGCTACCGATGTCAAGATATCACCACAACGCCATCATGGTCATGGTTGATAAATTGACAAAAGTGGCTCACTTTTCTCCGGTGAAGACCACTTATACAACTAGAGTAGTGGCATGGTATATTTTGATGAGATCATTAGGTTGCACAGGATTCCACGTGGAAGATCATTAGTGACCACAATCCTTTGTACACTTCCCATTTTTGGAATACCATGCAACATGCCCTCGGGATGAAGATTAATTTCAGCACAACATATCACCCCGAGACAGATGGATAGAAAATAAGTGGGTGAATCAGATTTTAGAGGACATGCTCAGGATGTATGTGATGGATCAATAGTCTAGATGGGAGGAGTACCTGTACTTGGTGGAGTTTTCCTACAATAATAGTTTTTAAAGTTCTATAGGCATGGATCCTTTTCAAGGCTTTGTATGGTAGAGAGTGTAGGATACCTCTTAGTTGGGACAAGCTAGAGGACAAGGTTTCTCTTGGACCAGCTTTGTTGTAGGACATGGAGCAACAAGTGGTTTTGATCAGACAGAGACTACAGGAGGCACATGACATGAAGAAGAAGTATGTAGATCAACATAGGACCGGCCATAGTTTTGATGTGGGCATGAAGGTGTTCCTTCGTGTCAAGCCACATAAGATCCCTATCCATTATGGAAAAGGTTCTAAGTTAGGTCCTAGATTCGTTGGTCCTTTTGAGATCTTGGAGCGCATCGGCCCTTTGGCCTACCATTTAGCATTGCCACCTAGCTTGTCTCACATACATGATGTGTTTTATGTTTCAGTTCTTAGGATATATGTTACAGATCCTTCTCATGTGTTAGATTAGATATCATTATAGGTGCAGGATTAGGGTAGGTGATGGTGGAGCCCATTTGCATTATAGATCACAGGACCCTGAGCCTTTAAGGAAGAGAGATTGATCAGGTCTGGGTGCAGTGGGACATATATGATGAGACTGTAGCTATATGGGAGGATGCTACCTTATTACGAGTTTAGTTTCTACATTTGTTCCAGTGACTTCCAGGAGAAAGTTGAGTCTAAGGGGAGGGGATGTAGTGCCCACTTCCCTTTGACACCTTTTGATACTATTGATTACATTATGGACATTATTATGGTTTTGATTTAGTATGATGTTAGATGTTGGATCATGGATTATTGTTGATCTTGATTTAGTTATGATGCATGATGATTATTAGAGACACTTTATATGTGATGATGATATATATTTGACATGGATATATTATATGAATGTTGTTCGACTTGTGATTTTGGATATTGTGAGTAGACTTAGAAATGGAAAATTATATGATGATGATATAGTTGTTGATAAAACTATAATGATATTTTTTTAAAATTGCTTTGATGATTGTTGTGATTCATATATCTAGATGATTTTGTGATTATATTTATATTATTTGGATGTTTTGATATGGCCACGAGGCCGAAGGAGGTATTTGTGTTTTGTAGGTTAAAATATCACAACAAACATCGAGGGATTGAGACCAACCACATTGGAATTCTAGATGAATTCAACAAGGTCACCATGGCAAATGTATTTGTTGTGTTGTGTTGTATTTTGTTAGGGATTCCCATGGGGGATTACCTTTGAATGTGACCAAGGGGTTATGTGTATTTTATTAATGTGGTTCCTTTTTATTATTGTTTGCATGTGTTTATTTTGTGATGCATTTACCCCTTTCATTATTCTTTTAATTGTGGAGAATTAATGTGAGTAATCATATTGTTAAAATAAATAAATTAATCAAATTTGGGATATAAGAAAGTAATTATAGAAGTTGTTGGCTCTTGTATTAAATGTGGTAAGTGATGTGTAAGTATGTGTAAGAGTTGTGTAAGTCAGATTTTGGAGTATGAAACACTCCACCTTCTTGGAAATTCGAATTTGTCCTTGGAGGCTGATTTTGGAGGCTTGTGGGACAAGTAAAACTTGTCCCATACCTCTTAATTTTATTTACCAACCATACCTATGGTTGGAGGGTTGAATTTAGACCTTATTTATGCATTTTGATTTGACTAATTGTAAGTTTTAATTGCACTCTTCTTACATTTTATTAAATTCAGTCCTTTGGGGTGTGGGCTTTTGGAGTGTGTAAGTTTATTGTCATATTATTCACCCACCTCTTTATTGTGCATTGGAGAATGAATTTGACTTTTGTGTTGGAGTTGAGGATGTGTGATGTGGCATCCTACATGGATCCACCTCATCCTCTTCTCTTCCCTCTTCTATAAAATTGGAACTCCTTTGCTTTGTTTTGGGTTGTTGAAACTTTTGGAATGCTTCCTTGGGGTGAATTTTCTTGTTGATTGGAGCTCTTGCCTTGGAGGAACTTTTGGGAAGATTGTTACATGTTTGTGCTTGGCTGTTTGGATTGATTGCATTGGGATAGAGCTTGTTGTTTTGGAACTTAGACAACTCCATCATGGAGAGGTAAGAGCTTGGCTCTTGAAATACTCTTTTCTTTATGAATGTACATGTTATTGTGTGAATGTTTTAGCATGTTTTTGGGTTGTTTGGGTAGATGGCCTAGGAATGGTGTAGGAGAAGACTATGGGGTTCATTTTGTGGGAGGTATAAGTGTGGAGGGAGTTGGGATTTGGGTTCCACCTTATAAAGAAATAGCTTGCATTTCTTTACTCATTATGGGGTGCCATAAGAGGTTGGGGAGGTATAAGGAAATGTGAGGAATAAGGGGTACTTGGGGAGGTATAAGGAATGTCAGGGTTTTGATACACTATATTTGGTGGTTTGAAAATAGGTGGTGATACCCATTTCCCCTTTGGGAGGCATAAGTAGCATCCCCCATAGTTCTTGCTCCTTTGGCTTGTATGGTGAAGCTTGAGTCTTGTGTGATGTATTTCATGTCGTTGCAAAATTGATGTTTTGTTTTGGATTGTGTTTTTATTTGAAATGTGCATGTTGAAAGATTGCTTTGTGATGTGGAAGCCTGTTGTTTCCATGAGTTGAAATACATTTCTTATTGCATTGTGGTTGGGGCTCGGGGGCCAATGAAGAAGGATGGCTTCTCCTCTTCATTGGATGTCTTGGTTGGGTGGAGAGCTTTCCTTCCCCTACTCTTGTTGTGATCAAATTGGATGAAGGAGAAATTCATGTTGCTGTTTTGGAGCACAGGAGAAAGACAGTTTGACAGTCCCTTGTGAAATGAAATCTCATTGTAACCCTTCCCACTTTGAAGTGGATGATCTTTATATTTTTAATGGAAATATACTTTTATTGAGCTATGAAAGTTGTAAATTTGAAATGTGAAAGATATATATACATATACTTTTTTGTTCATTCATTTGAAAGAAAGAAATTGAAATCTGTTATTTGCATTCAAGAAATTGAAAGATGTAAAGTTGTATATTTGAAATCAATAAAAGATTGCACTACCTTTATCAATTTACATTTTTGTATTGAAATTGATCATCAAATTGTGATTTGAAATCTCTATTTGGAAAATTGAAATGAGGAATACGTATGAAGGAAATATATGTAACTCTGTTCTTTTGAAATATGTTAAAATTGGAAATCAAACTTTTCATTTTAGCTATTAAATGGTTTTTTTAATCAACTAAATGTATTAGACTAGAATAGAAATGAATTTCCATATTTGGAAGATGAAAATGATAAACAAATCCTTTAGAAATTGACCTCTGTTTTGAATTTTAAACTGGCAAATACTTCCTCTAAAATGCATAGTTTAAACATGCAAACAATAAATAACATTGAAACTTTGAAATCTAACATGTTATGATATAAATGAACTAAATTGGGCTAAAACACTTAAGGAAAAATCCTTCAAACATGGCAAAATTGGGCCCAAACCTTTCACAGTTATTTTGTTGTCTAAATTTGTAAAAAAATTGAATTGGAAATCAATCAAGAAAATTACCTTCCAATACATCCTAAAATTATTCTTAGAATAATCCTCCATGTTCATTTGACATGTTAAAGGAGAAAGAATGACAAAATTGAACAAAATTTATAAGTTAAAATTTACTAGTTTTCTTTTAAAAATCCTGCAGGTCGTTTTCTTAAAATTGACCCCTTAAACTTTATCAAAATAAAATTAATGATCCATGTGCAAAGAGGACGTCGAGAGCTTTCCAGAAAGTCCTTGTTTTCCCAAAACCAAGCTCTCTATCAAAAGTTATGACCCTCTGAAATTTTCCTTCCTTGGTAAAAAATTTTGGAAAAAATTTCCTTGGTGGGCTCATGACGGCTTTCATTTTTCTCTTAAAACACTTAGGAAAATTTTCAAAAGTTTCTCCGCCGCCCCACCTATTCGCAACCAATCAGAGGCTGCCACGTGGCACCATGAGGTGTCAGTGGATGGGTGGATCCCCTTTTTAACTTAGTGCTTTTGGAAAATTTTGTGAAAATTTTTCCAAGTTTCCCCAATCGGCCGTCCAGCCAATCGGGGGGGCCACGTGGCATCACTAGGCGACGACGGAGGAGCAGAGTTGTTTTTGACCTTGAAACTTTAAAACTCTTTTTGGAGAAAATTCTAAAGTTTCCTCGCTGCCTCCGCCCCCACAACCAATGGTAGAATGACATGTTGCCGCCTTAGGCTTCGGCGGAGGCATGGAATGGGTTTTAACTTTGAACTTTTAAACCTTAAAATCTTAAAACCTAAAACCGCTCCGATGGCCTAACTTTCCGCCCGAGCTTTTATAAGCCGACACGTGTCCTCTTCGGGCCCGCGGTGCACAGAGGCAAATCACACTTTTTCCCCAAAAGGAAAAAAATGCCAAAACTCTTCCCCGCTCCACCGACCCATGCAAGGGAAAATTTTCACCCCTGGGCCCATGAAGCCCGCTCTTGGGGAAAATTTTCACCCCAAGGCCCACGCCCATAACTTGAAAAATATGAGGAGTTAGGAGGACTTCTTTATATCAATGGAAAGGTGAGGAAATGTCCTATCCAATGGGAGTGATTTAGTCAAATTTTTAATGAGTTAAGTATGTGAAAAATCAAGTTGAAACTTTAGGCCTGTTAGAGAGTTTGTGTGGTGAGGAATTTCCCCCTGAACCTAATTAAAACTTCTAACCATAAATTTTGGACTTTATGACCTCTAATAATTATTAATTAAAGGAAAATATACTCTAGTATATTTGAATTGTTCTAGAACATTTTAAGGACAACTGTTGCTTTGTAACATGGTTGTAGATTCTCTTAAACAAAAAAATTATTCCATAATTTTCCTAACTAATCCTAGGTTGTTCTTGGATCTCAAAGGTTGTTTTTAACGAGTGTTTTATTAACTATCAATCAACAATCAAGGGTTACAAGTTGAATACATTCAAGGGTTACATTTTCTATTATTACGAAGATGAAGCACAATGACATAATCATCGGGATAGGAAAGGTGGTAGAAGTAGAGGCGGTGATTTCAACAACGTCTTCCTTTTAGTCTATATTATGGGATATATGATTTTTGGTCTTTCTAGGGAGTCCCTACCAAAGTGGTGGTTGATAACATAAAAATATATTTGCATACGTGTGAGATGAATCAACCAATCAATGATGTTGTAGAAATGATTTTGGCCACAATAAATACGATTTAAGCAAAACATCAATGAGTAGCATATAAGAATTAGAGCCAAAGGAATACACTATAGAATAATATAATCCGTAAAACAATCAAATCTATCTCCAAATAATAACAATTTGACCATAGAAATGGACCATATAAAAACTTAAGTTTGGGTGTGAGGTTTGGGTTCATCAAAAATGTATGCGTGGAAGGTGGTTTTACATTAAAATGCACTACAACTAACCACATTTTGTTGCAATCATATATAAATAGATTTACTTTTGTGAAAGAATATTTTATTCTACGAATGTAGGAATTTAACAAGATAGGGTTTGAGAAGAACATTTCATTTATGATAATTTTGGAGATGATCGTAGTAATTAAAGCGTGAAGCACACATCTACATGGAAATGTTCTAATAAAATGATAAAAATGTAGAAATTGTTGTAGAATTGTATCCTTTGACATAAATACAATGTTTTATTTGAATTATAAAACATTTATGTCAATTTTAATTTAATATCATATTTGAGTTGATGGCCTTGTTTGATTATTGTGAGCTCAAAAACTTTACCGACTTTTCTCAAATTGACTTACAAGTTTATATGAAATTTTCATTAAAACCCTAATGTGAGTGTAACACCTTTTAAAAATCATAAGAATTATAGGGAGTTTTCAGGGGCATGTGTTATTCCTCAATTTCTCTTAGGTTCCTATTATTTTGTTAAGTCTCGAAAAAGCCACAAAAGGTATAATAAAGTTCAAAAGAAATAAATTCTAGCGTAATGCAAGTGTCCCAACCTTATTACTTATAATTTCTCTACTTGAAACAATAAGTAAATGCTACTTGCTAATTTCTAAATGTTTGAAATATGTTTTTGGTATGAGGATGTTGTTTATATAAATAAATTCCTTCCTTTTTCAATTGCATTTAATATTTTTAAATCTAGGACAACATTTATGCATCTATAGACTTCTCAAATACAATTAGGATATTATTGGCGCACATGCACACATATGAAGGTTGGAAAATTCTAATAAAAAGGCCAGTTGTTAAGGGATTTGGACAAGGGTAAAGGGTCCAACAAGTTAGAATCATACCATGCAAAATTTGAACAAAAATAAGAAGCATGCATTGAAAAAAAAACCTATACGGGCTTAGGCTATTGGGGTTGGCTCGTTTGACCTCAACCACCATTTTAGTTAGACTAGGTCATGGGTTCAAATCTCAACTTACAATTGGGAGAGGTGATTGGAAAAATCTACTCCATGTAGAGCTTATGTGGGTCTCCTCCTATGTTAGATCTTTGCAGCTTTGGGTCATAGATTCGACTCTTCATCAAAAGATCATAAGGGGTTAACCCTATATTTACTCCGAAGGCATTACTTTATTGGAATGAGACCTACTGATTCATATGGATTGCATAATATCAATGGTACAGGGATGATGCAGAACATGTGTTGAAATCTAACGCTTATGCACGCCATTATAGACTATCGTGTACCACGAGATTGGTGCTGGAAAGGTTATAGTCCACGTGGCACAGTGTTGAGAAGCGAAAAAGAAAAATAAATACAGATAGACACCATTCTATCTGCTAGATTGAGGTCATTTTTTATTTATCTCCTCTTCTAGTTTGTTGACTTCCCTCTTTCCATTTTGGAATGGTGCTACCACCTTTATGATCTATGGATGGGCATTTTTGGATGCAAAACAATGTATCTAACAACCCCGTGTAGAGCTCGGTATCCCTTTGTGAAATGAACTCGGTTGGCTCTACCACTCGATGCTAAAACTTGCTTATGTACTTGATGGTTGTTAGGTTGGCATTAGAACATATTTTTAAAAAATAAATTCAAAAATTGCCTCATTTTTAATCGAGATTGTGGACTTTGGATAAGGATTCAACGTGAATATTGAGTATGCGTTGATAGGAATGCTTCTTTTTAAATTACTCTAATTAAATAATAATAAAAAAAAATGTATTTAACGTATTTCGACATTAAACTATTAATATAAGGGTGTAAATTAATATATTTAATGAAGTATTGGTTTTATTAAAATATTAAAATAAATCCAATCAAAAAATTAGTTTTTAACTTTTGGTAAGGAGTCGAAAGACACAATTTGTTTGAACTTTTAATTATGTCGAAGGCATTTGTTACAACTAGGAATTGGGTGAGCTCGACGTCCGTACCAACAAGCAACAATCTAGACCATCCACTTTTCAGGCCATATCAACGACCTCTAGGTGATCACTTTTGCCATTCACGCGTTCATTAAGAAATTCACCAAAAATATGCAAAATATTTGTTGTCGAAGTGTTTCATTTAGAAATTTGCCAAAAACATCCAAAGAGCTGCAACTTTATATTGATTTATATGTAGTGATGGAACCGAATGATTCATAATGAACAACAATAGATGGAAAGAAATAGTTGTAATATAACCCAATAATTAAATGAAAGAATTGAACCATCGAAAGCCATTTGTATTGCAAGCTGATTTGGATTTCCAAATGGGGTCTAAATTTCCCTCAAAATTTTGCTAAAGAGAATTGTTTCGACATATCTCGAAATGGACAACAAAGTTCTGGGACCACAAAACTAGGGTCTGTAATAAAATGGGATTTATAAGACTATTACAACAATTAAATATTGTCATTAAGCTAATCATGTGTATGATTAGGTCAAGAAGCTCGAGTCTCAACCTTAAAGCAAGAAAGGAAGAGAATAATGAATTTTGGGGATTTGATTACAAGACTGCCCATTCATATTGAACTAAGATTAACTTTACCAAAAGGTACCCGATGCATTCTTGTTAAATAATAATTATTTTGATTGAGCACCTCAAGGGTGCCATGCGGTTGTGCATTGTATTACATAGTTTAACAACATTTACGCCTAAGTTTCGGAGGAACATATAGATTCAACAATGCAAAGTAAGTGAAGAAACTAAACTAGTGATCACCTTCAGCTAAACAACTACGAGTAAGGAGCATCCATGCTGTCAAAATCACCTAGGGCACAATTATTTCATGGAATGTTTGATTCTCTATGTAGGGTATCTTCGTGGCTTGCACTCAACAAGAATTAATCCCTAGTGGGCTCATTGAAAGCCATACATCAAAACCAATAGTCAAAGGGAACTTTGAATAACTAATCATCAATCTGCATCTTCCATAATTGATAATTTCGCCATCAAAATTCTCTACCTTATATTTATTTTATTCTTCCATTGTTGTAGCTCCCACTCAATTAGAAAACCCTCGTGAGTAAATATGTCAACACATAAAACCCTCAAACAAAGCAACGATACAATTTGTTGGGGTTAACACATAGTTGTACATATTATATATCATATCTAAGCATACATGTAATAAAAGTGGATATTATACCGAAGAAATATAAAAAATAATAGATATAAATCAACTCTAGATTTAACGTGGTTCACCCAAAGGTGGGCTACATCCACCAAGAAACAAGGCAATCTATTGTCCAAAGCTTTCATAAGATATACAACTGAAGATCTACAATCTTCCACACCTCTCAGATGTATAGTAATTTCTTTCTCTCAAGATTCTCATTCTTCTCCAAGAATTATCTCTCACATAATTATTATCATAATAATCATCAATTCTTACAATCCTCTTACTTTTAAACCCTAGCTTTCATGCTTATATAAGCATATACAAACTTAGGGCACTTAGCCATGTAATTACAATCAATAGATTTGCTTTAATACTAAATTTAGATCTAATTCCTGAGAGTTAAATAAAAAAATCTTGCATGAGTAATCGATGTCGGTTATCCCTAACCATGTCGGTTCCTCCTTGCTTGATCGATGTCGATCATAGGTGATTGATGTCGGTCCCTCCATAACCGATGTCGGTTACTGTGCTTTCCTACAAGTTTAATATAACATGCTTATATGAAGTAATTGATCTCCACAACTTAACACCTTTTTCTTCACATATATCTACTATATTTAAAGCAATATTACTTCACAATATCACTTTAAAGAGGGGCAAATCTAGACACCCCAAGATCACTCACCTAATCCTAGTATTGTTTTAATGCATCCTCTAATCGACTCCTTTCGTGATTGATGAATTCAATTGATTAATCATACACATTGCACCCTTTGGATTAATTAGATTAGTCCTTATTACCCATTTAGTTTTATTATCATTTATTAATTAAATTATTAATTAATTAGTGTACATATCATATCGAACTAAATTAGATATCTAATTAGAAAAATACACGTATTTTACTAATCAATGCCACTTAGACTCCCGAATCGACCCCACATGGACTTCACTTCACCAGTCTAGTCAACCCAAGGTTTAGAATCCTAGAAAGGTTACGGAAATTCAATTACACCTACAACTACCTTTCCGGATGCAACTTCTGCAATTACATCCCTTTTATTGTCCATAAATGGTAATTAACTTCCCGAAACTACTGCAACTTCCTCAAGTGATAAAAATAATATGTGCATTCATCCATTTGTAACCAAATTCCAACCAACTTTACCTTTATAAAATATAGGCTTATCCTATCCCAAATCCTCTTAGGTTGTTTCCAAGTAAACTCATTAATTTGCATATTAAAGTTTCCTAAGTCAACTGTTGGTAGCAATTTGCATATTCATTTGGAGATTATTCAATATCACCCAAATCTCTATCCCTCAATCTTCCATAAGGTTCCATAACTCAAATCTTCAACAACCTTAATTGTTAGGTTTGCATTAGAAGACTATATGGATGTGTGTATGTTATTTGTTTATCTTTTCATTGTGTTATTTTTCTATTGTATTCAACTAATTGATGGAGGACACTTGAAAGGATTTATCAAGGAGGTGTAAATTGTATCATTTTTACCTCACACGAAGAAATTTATTTGCTAGAAAGGATTAGAGGATGTTTAAATTTTTTATTTTATTGGTTTAATGAGCTTGAATTTGTATGTTTTGAACACGACTAGAATAAGTGATTTTGTTGTTGACAACATTTACATTACGATTGATAATTTGGATTGGTATGGTTATAAATAATGGGTTGATCCATTGAATGTGTCATAATAAGGCCCTTAAAGATGAGAACCCTCTCAAATTGTTGTCCCTTCTTAATAAAGTCTTGAAGTTTTTCAAACAATGCATTTGCATTTGAAAGATAATTGGATTTAGACTTGGGATAGAAATAATAACTATTTCTCTAGTATAGATCAAGGGAATCATCTTGCGATTCCTTACAATCATTGAAGAAACTATGCGAATTTTTCATTATTCCTTTGCTTTTTGTTGCAAAGGTCCATCATTGTGATTTTAGAATCTAGGTGACATGAGAAGTGTTTGAAATTTTTTTCTGAAAGGTTTGCAAACAATGTGATTGATCCCTTTGGAAGGTGTAATAATCAGTACAAAAGTTTTCCTCCTAAACTTTTAGGAAAGAGGCACAAGAGAAATATGCAATTATATGTCACTTCATGGCATGCCATAAATGTTTTTTTAAAATGCTCTCTTGGATCATGTTTACCCTTATATTTATAGAATTTGGGTGTTTCAAAGGATTTGGGGAAATGTAGATGCAACATGTCCCTATCAAATGGGTAAGGACATAGTTCATCTAAATTAAATTGTTTTGTATGTTTTTGAATTCCCATTAAAGTTTCTTTCATACTCCTCCATTCTTGTGTGAATGGAGAGACTTATTGAGGAATATCCATATTTACATCATTTTCATGCGTAGATATGTATTTTTCCTCATTTTAAATATTTTTTCATTGTTTGTGAGTTTGTGTGTTAGCTATTTGATTTTGGATAACAAATATTCTTTTGATGAATCAGATGTAGTAGTTTTTTTACGGTTTGTTGGTGAGAAAATTTGTGACTAAAATGGTGCAAATTTTTATTTGCATGCGCGTGAAAAGGTGGATTTTCCTAGTGGCTTTGCGGTCGGGGATCAGCAGGGCACTCCACGACCTGCGGCGGAGCTAGAAATTTCTTGCTAGAGAGTAATTTGTGAGAGAAGGGGAAGGGAGTGAGAAAAATAAAGGAGGGGATTAATGTCGTGGGTAGAAAATCAAAGTCCCGTAACCATTAATCGAAAGTTTCAACTCATTAAATTTGAGAAGAAAAAACCCTGTAAATGGAAACTAGACCAATTAGGACTTATGAGCACAAAAATAGTAAATACCTCAGTTGAAAAAGGCTATAAAATCCTTCTTCTTGTATTGATGCTTGAGAAAAAATTGTACATAACAAGAATAGAGGAATGCAAGAGTGGGAAAATAGAATAATTTCAGTTATCTCTTTGTTCCTTCACAAGAATTACTCTCTCATGAGATTACAAGTTGAAAATTAGCTAATAAGAAGCCCAAATGAGGGGATCATTACAATTTATAGGAGAGAGATACCTCTTCATCGTCCTAATGATACTTCATATGCCTTCTCTAACTTTAGACTCTTGATATTCCTAAGAAAATATTAAGTCCCTTTTATTTAATCAAGGTGACTTAATTTACAATATGCTTTTAAAAAAATTGAATAACTTAAAGGCATATCAAAAAGTGCAAACCCCAATGAAGAATTAGAACATCTTGAAGAGAGATAAGGTTGGGGGAAGAAGAGAGGAGAGAAAGAGGGAAGAAGGAGGGGGGAGAATGATGTTGATGATGAAAGACCCACCTCTGATGAAGTCCATAGTTCCTTCAAGATGGATCGATGGAATGTCCCAATGTGACGATATTTGAATCCCTGAACTATTTACATCCCGTGAATCTCCTTTGGAGGGTTCAAAGACACATTGGGTTAAGTGTTCAAAAACACTTGTTAAATGACTTCACTGATGCCCACAAACACTGACTCATAAAATCCTTTTTGAAGAGATAGGAGATTAGAACCGATCTGTCAAGTTGAATGTATTGTTTTGATGATCACAACCTTCACCTCACACATGATACTCCTGCAACTTGAGCCACGAAGTGAGTGTCAAAAGACACTGTCAAGTTCCCTGAGATGAATCTCAAATGCCCTACGAGAGATGCCAAAGATGCTCCTTGTGACAATTTTATGACCTGAATGATCATCCCTCTATGTTCCATTGTGTCAAAACTTCCCTTTGAGTGTGACGTACTATTAATAGCGAGTTCCAAAATGGGGACTTACAAGTTTTAGTAAGCATCATAATCCACCACTCCAAACTCGGATGATGAAGCTAACTTGAATGTCCAACTGCCCGTATGCCCCCTTTGTGAAATTCTCTTTCTAGAATAACTTATTATTTTTAGTAGGTGCTCATGAGACAACTTACTATTTTTACTAATTATGAAAATTCAGCTCTTTTGAACTTCAATTGGATAGACAGACTTGGCTCTCTTCTTTTCACCGTGTTCCTCTCTCCTTCGAATCAACTTGTTATTTTTAGCAGGTTCTTATGGAGACCATTTACTATTTTTAGTAAGTGTGAATTTTGGTCCGAGGCAACCTTTCTGATGATTTTCTCCTGTGATACCTTCTCTGTGCTTACCGTCTTTTACGCATCTTCCTCAGATGGTGACTTACTTGAAATAACAGTCTCTTGTGTAAAAAGTCCTACTATTTTTAGTAAGTATACTTATGGTGAATGGATCACAATGGAACAAAGATTTTTTATATGGGTTTTTTCCCAATATCAACCCTTTGAAATTTCAGGCCTACCCGCTCCTCGATTAGTGAGATTTTAAAACTTGAAATTGTTTTACCTAGCGGTGGCTGTGAGCACCACAACCATTAATGGAACTAAAAAATTGTAGGTCTTCTTCTCTTCCTTGGATCTTGATAAAATTTATATATTCGAGGTGTATTTTTCTTCTTGTTTCACTAGTGAATTTTCTTTGCAAATCGATCACTGGTTTGTGAGGAAACGAGCTCTTTGTCTTCATTGCATGGAAAAGAGGATTTTCTTGCTGCAAAAATCCTTGTTGTGAATGGTAAATCTGTTTCGATTTCTTTACAAACTCTTAAAATGATGAAGACAAAAAAATAATTCTTCGATCCGTGCCTAATTTGCAAGTTACGACAATTTCTTCGTCGTGTGGCAATGGCAATTTTTAGATGAAATTCTTCATTTTACCTCTGCATTCTTTACCTTTTATATCTGATTTTCTTGTAAAATATCTATGTTTCAATGTCGAAGTACTTGGTGGAGCTGGTTTAGTGTAGAAATGTCGGTTTCTTTGTCTTGGGAAAATTTTCCGAGTTTTGGCGGGGTATGGAGGTATGGGGGATCGGCGGTATGTAAAAAATGACTAAGTCAAATTTATTCATCCAAGAAGAAAGTACAAGGGCTTGGAATTTTTTTGTGTCCCTGATGTCCTTTTAGCTAAAGGTATGAAAATGACATGAAATTCCCCATCGTGAATCATCACGACACTTGGCGGGATTTGACTAGCTAAGCGTTTGAGGGAGAGAGCTTGAGGGAAGCATCTCGGGGCCGAGGTTCAGCGTATGAGAGGACTAGAAGGTAAATATTGGGTTGGGAACATTTTTGTATCCCTAATTTCCCTTTAGTTAAAGAGATGAAAGGGACATCAATTTCCACATCGCGTTAGGCCGTGACACTTGGAAATCGTTTGATAGTGCAAGGAAAGGCTCCAACTAGCTCCCGAGGGTTGAAATGGGAATGCAAAGGGTTACATTGGTGATTAAAGGGATAAAAAGGGTTGGACACATTTTTATGTGCCTTATGTCCCTTTTCTAAAGGGATGAAAGGGACATGGAATCCCTCCAATCTCCCAGGTGTCGACACGTGTCCTCTTTGAAAAATGGATAAGCGTGAGAACTCTTACCTTGAGAGAAAGCTTGTGAAGGCCGTATCTGGAGTTCCTGGTGGAATGTTTTGAAATTTTTTTATATGATTATGACAATAAATGGACTTATGAATCCAATGGTAGGTTTCTGGCTCTTGATTCCTCCAACCGAGCCCTAAAAATTAGATTTTGTTTCTAGCTATATGATTGAGCATGAGAAAAATAAATGTAAACCTATTGCACCGAGGTGTTGTGAAAACTATGATTCCACATATTCTAGTGCTCTTAATTACCTTTCCATTTATATCTTGTGTAGCTCCTAATTTCTTACAGTACTTTTAAAATTTCTTCTCGAACCTCAAGTGTTTTTTAACACTGTGAGCTGCCTAGGCCTGAGAACCCATTTTTGGTGGTCTTGCCCCAAAACTTCCAAATCTTTCTAGAATATTCCAAAATATATTCCCAGATATTCTTGGCACTTTAAGTCAACTCCATGTTGAATTTTTCTCCTTTGTTCTGCTCTAGGGGATGCACTAGTCCTAGAAAGGCCAGTGGTAGCCCTTCCCAAAACTTCTCACAACTTGCATGTTTCAATAGATCCTAAATCACCTAGGGTTCTGAATTGACATCCAATAGGGGTTATTGGACTGACTGGGTGAGGGTGGTGTTGGGGATAGACTAGTCCTGGGGACCGTGTGTTTGGAAGGTATGGCTTTGAAAGTTTTTGACACTGTGGTATCATTGTCCCGCCTTCGGATGTATTTTTTCCCTTGCAAAAAATACTGGAAAACATAGTTTTGGTACTAGATTTAGGTTTTTAATTAATTCCTTCAAGTTTTCATGACCAAAATCTAACGATAAATCTACCCGTATTTCAAGAGGTGAAGAATATATTGGTAAATTTGTTTTGCATTGCGAGGTTATTAATAACTTCATTCTTTTTGTGATAGTTTGGGTTGTTCTTTAACGTCATCTTCAAATTCAAAATCATAATGAGAAAAGGATTGGATCTATCATATTTTTCATGTGCACGAGTACCTTGACTACATATAGAGACCATTGTTTTATAGGACAATACATAAGCGAAGGGTGGTTTTGATATTTTCTATAATTTTGAAATTTTTGAGCTAAAATGATGGATAATAATGATTTTTTTATCTTTTATTTACATGATCAAAATGTAAGCTTAAGATTTGGAAATTGTTTTGATATAATTGGATTTAGTTTTACTTGATATGTGAAAAGTGAATATTCAACGTATAAGGCTTCAATTTGTTTTTTTAATTTACTTAATATGTGGATAAAGTGAATACCAACGTATATGGTTTTAGGTTTGATTCTGATTTGATTGGTTATGAATTTCCTAAAATTGAATAAAGTGAATATTCAATATATAAGGCTCTTGATTGAGTTCAATTTGATGTGGTTTAATACGTGAATAAATTGAATATTCAATGTATAAAGGATTTGATAAAATCAAAAGTGCTTAAACTTGGATATGGAAATATCCAAAGTAAAATCCTTAAATTGTGGTATGATCATGGTTTGATTTGATATCCAAAGGAGTAGAGATTTAGATCTTATTAAAATTTCTTTGGATTGGATTTTGACTAGAATGTTTGAATATAAGTATTCAAGGTAGAAGATGTGAATGTCAATGGGATTAATTTTTCATTTTAGGTTGAGTAAAGAGAATATTCAACAAGATAAGGGATTTGATTTTGATTACAAGTTTCTAGAAAAATATGGAATTTAATGGCCCCATTTTGTTATGATTCCTATTAGTTTGGGAGATTCTCTCACCAATACTCTCTGGACGAGTACATGTACCAAAAAAATTTCTACTTAAGATATTTACCCCTCAATCAATCAAAAGGGGGTTGTTACCACATATAATCATTGGTTTTCCTCACATGTGAAACTAGTCAATAAAGATGAGACACTATCCTTTTAATTGGGCATGGTTACCACAATGTTCTAGCTACTTTAGGGTTCTTGTAGTACTCCTCATAATTATTTTTAGGGATTATTCCCAAGTACTTCCTATAGATATGTAGATGGGTATTTTCCCTTATCCAAATCTACTGATAAAAATGTTTGGTATATTTTATTACAAAATTTAAATTGTATCCGGCCAATAAAACTTGCATACAATGTGTTAGTAGTTTGTTACTCGATTTTGGTAAGATATTCCAAATGAAACGGTCCTACACAAAATTGATTAGTAATTTATTTACAAACATAGAGTTATAAGAAAAGAGAAATAAGAGATCGCGGCCCTTTTTTATTCTCAAGATCACCCAAAAGCACAAGAGAATAACATACATGGAGTTGATTGAAGACAAATAATACTTAAATACCTTAAGTAAAGAAAGTTAAAAATTATGTTTAAATGATAGAAAAATAATTAATGATCTTGAACAATTTTATTAATTAATCTATAATGACAAAAAAATTTACTTAAAAAGATAGGTAAGAGTAAAAACTTTCAAATTTGGAAAAAATGTATGAATATTTTTTTACATAAAAAGCAAATGCAGTGCTAGGGAAACATAAACACACTTACTTGGAATGTAAACATAGGTATTTGAAACAAAATAAATCTTATGTAAATGCAAACACACCTAGTTTATACACAAATGCACCTTAATCACAAAAGGACACCTATAACCATGGAGCGCAGATCTAATCTTATTCAAGCAAAACTATTAAAAATATAAGTTAAAAAAGCTAGTGCATGTCTATTCATGTTAGGAAAACAAGTAAAACAAAAAAATAAATGACTAAAAATAACTAAAAATAAGAGTTCACAAAGATGTAAAATTAAATATGGGAAAACATATATAATTCAGCAGGCGCAAGTTTAGATGACACAAATGTAGGTTTTGAAACACAGACGCAATATGGGACACATAGACACATGTATTATTATGCGAGATGCATTTTACGGGATACGTAGACACACCCAACACATGGAGATGTAGGGAACCTATAATCGCACAAAATAGATGTGAAATCTAGTGAAAATGACTATTTTATAGAACTGTTCACAAGAGAGCTCACTAGAGAAAATGTAACTTTATCAATATGTTGCAAACACTTTAAAAATATATGAATATGACAAAAATGAGCAAGATGGTTGTGGGGCTCCCACCAGGCATCCCAAAATATATCAATGGAAAATTAAAACAATATAAGAAAACGTGTAAATAAAAGTAAACTAGATCTTCCTTCATGTTCCCTTGTAATATAAGATGAGATGGCTGAAGCATGGAGTGAAGTACCACACTTGTTGAATATCCTTTGATGGATTGTTTGTAGATGCTCCAAAATTGACTCGAATGGAAGTATATTATGCTACGAGCAATGGATAAATGGTGCGTTTTGATGATGAAATGAGTAGCCTAACAATGTATGAATTCAAGTGGAAATTAGATAGAGTAATGTTGTAAATTCCTTAAGCTTCCAAGAGATGATTTGTGAAGGGATGAGCCTCTTATTTATAGCTGAAGGAGAGGCCATGGATTATGGATCAAGATTTGAATAAGTTGTAGGTTAATGAATGCATTTTCTTGATTTAACATGTTGATTTGGTCTATCAATTGGTTGAGTTTGAATAAGAATTTAAGAGGCTTTATTTCAAATTGGTTGGCTTTTGATTTTATTCCAAAGTTGGTTGTACGTGAATATTTAGCTTCCTCTTTTGTAGGGTTCTAGAACTTGAGTGAGTGAGCTAGTGAAGTGGAGTTGAGTGGATATTTATTTTTATTTTAGTTGAATAGCAAATTAAATTAACCAAGTGTATGTGTGTGTTTTTGCATGCTATAATTAATTAAATAAATTCTTGTGAGATGTGGGAGAATATTATTTTAAATACCAATATGCAAAGTGTAGTACTTGTAATTTTAGGGCATCTACAACATGTATTTAAAATAACTAATAAAAATCATAATCAAATTGGACATGTGAGGGCTTTAGAAAATTAGTTAAAAGTGAGATTTTTTTTTAGTGTTATATGTAATATTTCAATATCGCTTATTTATCATATAAGAAAGATGATATTAAAATTTTAATCATATGTGCTAAACATTACACTATAAAATATTTTTAAAAATAAGAGGGAGATTTAGCATTAAATATTTCTTAGAGCTCTCAAAACCTTATATTTGTCCTTGTTGTTGATTTACATGTTGTTATACTAGGAATAAATATTTTGAGTTCTCAAAAACACATCAAAACAATGATATAAGAAATAATACTATAGTTACATTGTGTAAGAAAACAAACATTATGGTACATCATCCAATGACACAAAGGAACCAAAACATGTAGAATCTCTCATGACGAAGAAAGATTTGATAAAGCCAACTATAAAGGAATAATATTTCTGTATATAATGATAGCACCGATAACCTAATGTTAAATGAAATGGTAAATAAATGTAAATTCAATAAATTACATACCAAAACCCATATAAGATCTCTTGATTGCTATAGAAAATCATATTTTGGAAAATGAAATAGTTTTTAATAATTTTTGGATTGATTCAAATACAAAAATAAAGTTATATATATATAAGTTTGATATAAACATTCTACATGATAGCGAGATGAATATTTGCACATTTGAAATACAAACGTTCTTGCATCCCCCACACACTAGAGAAGTGTGGTGGCAAGGCAAAGAGACCCATCTCCCATATGGAGGATGTGGAGGAGAGTAGTGATAATGTGGAGAGCCTCGGTTAGAATAGTTGCAAAAGTGACGATGAGAAGGGCTACAACAACATTGCTCCCTCCGAGACTAATATAACATAGTCTAGAGATGAGTGACCTTTAGGATAACCTTCCAAGCTTACTTGCATATGGGAAAAAACATTGGAAATAATCACAACTTTATTATAAGACAAAAAATTGTAATCTACTACAACATGAACACGAGATAGATGGATTCATTTATTTCCAAATGAAAAGTATAATTTGTACTCTAAACATATACCAAATACGAGGGAAAGTATTATGGAGGCAAGGTTAATCTCTTAAGAGGATATTCATCCTAATGAAAGATTGAGTCTATAACTAAGGAATTTAAACAATTTTTTTTTCTTTATTTATTTTTAACAAAACCAAAAGAAGTGTATAACAATTTCAAAATGCATTTCCTATTTTTCATATTTTATACACAATTATTTATTCTATTAAAAACAATTTAATTGTTTTTCTATGTTGATAATTGAATTTATATAACGAGTAGAGTATTAATCCCTACTCACTTCTTTGAATTGATTTGATATATCTATTTGTTTAATTCTACATTCTTAAACTCATAAAATTCTCAAATGTACGGACTTTTCTTCAAGTATTCCTATGAATAAATAAATTTGTTCTATAGAATATAAGAAACCCATCTCCCGTACCAAATACATTTATTTCATGATTCACAACTTTACATTAATCTTATAATTATGGAGATTAACTTAACAAAAAAAGAAAAACCAACCCAACAAAAAAGAAAACATTACATTGCAAAAGCATTATGTAGTCTAAACAAAACAAACATGATTTTAAACATACATATTGTTTGACGCCTGCGCAATATAAATAAATAGTTTGTATTCGAATATAGGGGGTATTCGAAAAGCTAATGTTGGGTAGGTCAAACTATGATGTTATGTGAAGAGTTTATTCCAAAGCTGTTATTACAATCAAATCAAAGGGTATGTGAGGTATTGGAAATGTTATTACAATCAAACCATAGCTGTTATTACAACAATCAAATCAAAGGGTATGTGAGGTATTCAAAATGTTATTACAATCAAACCAAAGCTGTTATTACAATCAAACCAAACCTGCTATTACAATCAAATCAAAGAGTATGTGAGGTATTGAAAATGTTATTACAATCAAATCAAAGGGTATATGAGGCATTGGAAAATTTGATTTCATCATATATGTTTAGTTAAGTGTTCTCAACAATTTTGAGATGTTATAATTCATGTGGATATGTTGAAATATTGAAATATTTTAAATCTTTAGTGAAAATTATATATTGCAAAAAAAAATTATTAAAGGAATACATATATTTTTTTATAAAACTATTTATATTTTAAAATTAAATATTTAAAAAAAAAAGATAAAGAGATTAAAATTAAGTCAGTCAATATAATACTTAAAAAAATGAGATAATGCTATTCTAATTAATGGAAAGGGAAAAAATTACTTAGATCTAATTTTTAAAATTTATTACATGTTTTATTTTTTCAATGTATAATTATAACATTGAGCTTTTATTTGTTTTAAATTATATAAATATTAATTCTAATCTTTATTGCTATTCAACTCAATTAAGGATCTATTTATTTGATTGAAAGCATAAAACTAGCAATCGTATGTGAAGTGTAAGATGGAAATGCCGAAGGGATCTTATGAAGGATTCAAATTTGAGGGAGAGAAACAATATCAGAGGAAGAGGGCTGAAGAAGCAGGGGTTGGAAGGCCGGGGCGGGGAAGTGAAAAGGTGGCAAAAATGGAGAGGGGAACAATTTAAAACGATATCGTCCAAAAATGACACTACAAATATGTCAAAGTGGAACTTCCAAGTAATTTTTTTCTTGTAATCAAGTTATGGTATATTTTTATTTAATGGCCTCAAGGTTTTTGAATAGCATAAGACAAATTTTATTTGTCATGAAAGCTTGTTATTATTTCATTTCGTAGCACTAAGGGTTTTTATGCGGGGATTTTTTCCGAAATTATTTTCAATAACTCCAATAGCATAATTGTACTTGTGTTTGAACACTTGAATGTTGGCATTATTTCATTATTTCAGCTGGGATTGTGTGCAACTTTTCCATCCAATAATTATGTTCTTGAGCTGAATCTTAATATTTGTTTGGACAATAATGAAATTTTAGTAAAAAAATTGTGCAAAAAATAAACTACTGCAAAAAAACCCACCCAAAAACGAGAAGCATTCCACCTAAGAAATTAAACAAATACAGAAACAATCCATAATTTTTATAACTTTAGATTAAGTAAACAAAAGACCACACACTTTGAAGAACTAATAACATAAATCGATGAATACTTGGGAAATTTAACAATAGTTGAATTTACCACACACTTTGAAGAACTAATAACATAAACTGATGAATACTTGGGAAATTTAACAATAGTTGAATTTTTTTACCTAGAGCTGAAATTTATTTATTTTAAAGGGAAAATTAAGAAAAATGTACTGCAGAAATATGAGATGCTTCCTTGGCTAGGCCATTGTATTATATTGGGACTACAACATTAACCACCCATTCGAAATGTTGTTTTGCTAGAAAAATACTGAATTAACAAAGCCTGAATCACCAGTTGTGCAAATATATGTGACTACTCTAGATGTGTCTCTTAATTCACCTAACACTGTATATTATGAGATTTTATCTGTTTGAAGAAAAATATCAATAACTTCAACAAAGATCCTTGAATTGTCAACAAGGGTCTCTAGAAAGCTTTTAACTCCTCCAAAAAAAAATTGAATGGGAAATCCTCCTTAAACAAAACACTTGGAAACTAAGCAACGTGGATCAGGTTTTACTTTACGAGGGAAACCATCTCTAGACATCTTTCTTTTAACACCAAAAAAACATCTCCACAACTGGGCATTACCAAAATCTGGGAGGCGGGCATAAACTACAGATTGCATACCATCAAATCTCTCAAAGAACTATCCATTAGACTCATATTCTAATCACATTAGTAGGAAAGTATGTTATAGTTGTACACAACAGATGAGGGGGTAATGAGTCATTTCTTCTTCACCGCATGGTGAGCTCTGCATGAAATAATTCTAACCACTGACGATCTCTAAAAAGAGTGGCCTCAATATTTGTCCCAACTGTTCCTGGGATGTGAAAAATATTCCCAACCCATTTTTCACGTATTCTTTTGCTCAAGATATTTGAAGGGGATGAGATTGGATTTGCTTTTTGGCCACTTGCAACCAATCATAGAACAACTCACCAAAAGGCTTAAAATATTAAAGCATGTGATTTCTAAAGAATATACCCAATTCCAGGTAACGACTCTCTCAAAAAACCAAATCAACCTAGTGTAACTCGGAAGATCTGATTGACTGTAAGCTGGCCCATTCTGGAACATTCCTTTCCACTATGTATGCTCCAAAGATTAATAGAAAGGAACTGCTAAATCCAACTCAAATTCCCTAATCCAAAGCACAACTCAAACTTCTTTCTAAAATTACAACTAAAAAACAACTCAATTTCAATTAATACTGTGATCTGCAGGTTTTTTTGAGAATGAAGCTCTAAAATCCCAAACACTTTTTTGCTAGCTTTCTTTGCATGTTGGGTAGTGTTCGGAACTTCCTCTACTCTCTGTTGCAGAGACATATTTCTTCTTCTGGTCACAAAAATGAGGAATGAGAATCCAAAATTATGTTCTTACTGCAACACATTCGACAAAAGAAAGTACATTAGCATCCATTAACAAATGCAAAATAACCATGAAATATCAAGAAATTGACTGTGTTATGAAACATCATCGGAGAGACTTCCCAGTGCCCAACAAAAACCTGTGATGCTTCCTGCATCTTCCAAATCCCATGGTTTCTCTACGAGGGGATCGACATTTTTATTTGATACATTGTAAAGTAAAATTGATAACACACTACATTTGGGATTTTGAATGCAATTGCAGCAAAATGACAAGCGTATTGCTTTAAAAAAATCATTGATCCCTATATTACAATAGATTAGTAATATGGTATTTAACAAGTAAAATGAGTTTCATTGTCTGATTTATGGCAGTCAATGCTAAAATAAAAAATATAGCAATAAAAGTCATGATCAACATACTTATTGTCCTCTTGAACTTTTTTTTGCATATGATCCCTCTTCACCTGAACTCGCCTAAGCCTTCATTATGTTACCAACCAAACAAGCCAACTATTCAAAGTAGAGGGCATGTGTAGGCAGGGCCCTGGACTGGGAAATGAGGAGGCGAGATAGGAAAGAGGAGGTTGCAGGGAATCTGTGGTATGAAGCAACAGGGTTGCGGTAGTAAGAACGAGGCAGTGCTGCATAATCCATCCACCCAGCTTGCAAACATTCCTGTGAAAACACAAATCATTAACACAAACCATTAACTTAAACATGGCGGGCATCACAGAGGCAGACTAAAAAAATAGGCATAACTTTAAAAAATTTACGGAATGAAGATCCCGACTGCTCTGTTCCTTAGCTGATCCAATCTGATCTACTCCTCCCCTTGGTTGTTTTTCTCTCTCGGGGAGAAAACTAAAAAGCAAATACAAAGCTAAAAAACAAAAGAGAATCAATTAAAAACCCAACAGACCAAAAACAAAACATTGAACCAAATAAAATAGCACGACAATGCAAAGAGAATACAGATCACCAAATACGTAAAACAAAATGACACACAAGACCAGCTAAAAAGGAAAAAAACAATGCAATAGTAGATGGGGGCAATTTCCCCTGAGAAAAATATTAACATGGCAAAAAATTAACATAGCGAAATATTAACATACTTATTGTTCTACTGCACATTTATTGTTCTGCTGCACATTTATTTGCCTATGATCCCTCTTTCATCTGAATTCAACGAAGAGGACCTGTGTAGGAGAGGCCTGGGATGGGAAACGAGGAGGAAACCAAAGGGTATGGGGTGGGAAAGAGGAGGCGGCAGAGGATCCGGGGTAGGAAGTAGTAGATTTCTGGTGAAGAGGCCGCCCATTTCCTGGAGAACACAAACCAATAACTTGAAAAACCAAGATCTGAGATTTTTTTCACTCAACTTAAACATGGCAGGAAAATATTGATAACATTGAAAAATTTACCGAAGGAAGATCCAGAATACTCTGCTCCTTGTCTGATCCGATCTGGCCTGCTCCTCTCCATCTTGTTCTGCTCCATCCGTGAGGGGGTTGGGAACCCATGTCTTCTGTACGCTGTCATAATCATTTTCCATGAGAATTTGTCTCATTCTTCATCAAAGATGCATGGATTTCAAACCACTAAAATGCACCTACACGTATCAGTTCAATTTCTCATGTGGAACCGCAAATGCCAGATGCATCAACAACGGAGCGTTGGATATAAGGGACAACTGCAATGTGGAGGGTTAGGATTTTGGCCTTCACCACATCCATCGTTTCCTTCCTCCATGGCCGTTGCCTCCTTGCGATCCATAACTGCAGTAGTCTACTCAGAGAAAAAATTAGTCACTCAGAGTTCATCTTCAGCCGTCCACTACTCAATCGACAAAAAATACAATACTCTTCTTTTGCCCCTTTTCTACAACAAGTCGCTTAATGCCCTGAAGAAAACCTACCGTTGCTTTTGCAGCTCCTTGAGTTTCCTCCCTCATTGTCTTACACGTGAGGGATTTAATCTCTACATCCGTAATGATCCACCATTGCTTATCTTCTTGAGTTCGGAAAAACAAACCAGAAAACTCATTGAATTTATCCAGTGCTTCCTCCGCCCGACACACAGACTTCATCGAAGCTTCAAACCCTACAAGCAGAAGCTTAAAATTTTCGGTAAATCGGGCACCAACAACTGTCCTACATGCAAAAAAACCACTTGGCTCCGACTGCAGCAACAACAATCCACCGTCGGTCAAACACCAAACATGTCGTCAAAATGTGGAGTCTCCAACTGTCCGCGCATCCTTAATTTTCTGCAAAACCTATGGCTACAATTTTTTTATCCGTTGGATTTCAACGAATCCGGGAGGAGGAATGTGGTCGGTTAGATATCCGATCATTGTCGGCCCAGTGAGCGTAGTCTCACTACTGAACGCCTTCGGCGTAATAACTAGCCATAACATCTTCTTTAGTAGGTGCATTAATTTAAATAATATAAATGTTGTAAAATTTTAAAAATAAATCAAATTAAAGAATTAATAAAAATCCTTAAAATTAAAAAAATTAAATAAAAGTTAAATTGTAAATAGAATTTAATTAAAAATTTAATAAAAATATTTTTTTAAAAAAATAAAATTTAGATTGTATATAAAAACCAATTAAAAAATTAATATAAAATGAAATTTAAAACTAATAATCCAACGAGTAGTGGTGTAACAGTTCTTAGGTCTCCTTGTAATTGGGAGGTCGAAGATTTAAATCTCGGCTCCGTGTTAAAGCGACCTACTATTGATGGTTTGGATACCCTGTGGGATGGTGATGTCACAATGGGCTGTGGGCCCTCTCCTAAATAACTCAAGCAAAATAAAATTATTAAAAGATTAATAAAAAATTAAAAAGTTCGTAATTAAAATTAATAAACAATTTAAAATTAAAAAACAATAAATTACAAATTAATAAAAATTATAAATTCATAAAAATTAAAAATTAAAAGTAATAAAAATTAGAAATAAAAAATTATGAATAATTAATTATGAATAACAAATAAAAAATAATTAATTATGAATAACAAATAAAATTATGAATAACAAATAAAAATAATAGAACTCAAGGTATTGGGTTAATTGTGTGTTACTAGTAGTTTGTAATCATCAACCCAAGTTTCATTCCTATTGAGTTCATTGGATGCTTTCAATAAGTGGCCATGGGGACACCTTGAGGCAGGGGTCAAAATTCTCCATATGGACCAAGCGGAACATAGCAGGGCACTTTGAATGCGGATTGCTCGGTGGACATTAAGGACCCAAGCCCACCCCCATGTTCCACTTAGAGAAAGTGCTCCTCCACCACTCCAGTTCATAGCTCTGGTATGATAAAAGTATTTACCATCCAAATTTTTGGCCAATGGGGTTTGGGTGGATCGGTTAAGATGGACGGTTATGTCCGGATCCACCCAGGTTCAAATCCCACTGGGCGTGATCCCTTTAGGGTGGTTTACCGGTGGTGGCGGGTGTTGCATCATCGGTGGTTACGACTGGTGGTTATTCTCAATGGTGGCAGAGACTTTGCATTGTCGGCATTGGCGTTCGTGGCGTGGTGGCTCTAAAAACGGCGATGGCGGAAAAAATTGCATCGTCGGTGCGAGCTCAGTGGTCGTGGTTTATGATGGTTTAATTGTAATATCTTGTCTAAGGACGTTGTTAAGGGAGGGGACCCAAGAACCCCCCGGTTCTAAGCTCCGGTCAAAAGCGTTAAACTATCTTTAAAAAATAATAATAATAATAGATAAAAATAAAAATAACACAATTAAATAAAATTTAAATATTAAAAATAACGAAAATCCAAAAATAAAAATTAAAAATAATAAAAATTAAAAAATAATAAAATATTAAAAATAAAAACTATTCGTAAAATTAAAAAAACTAAAATTAACAAAAAATTAAAATTTAAATAAACTAAAACAAGAATTAAATTATAAATTAATTCAATAATAATTTTTAATAAAATAATAATTAATGTTAAAAATTAATCATAAATTCATAATAATTAATAATTACTAAAAATTAACAAAAGCTAATTTTTTTATAAAAAATTAAAAATCAAAATTAACAAAACATAGAAATAAATATAAAATGTAAAATTAATTAAAATTATGAATTAACTAAAAATTAAAAATATAATTAAAAATTACAAAGTTATTAATAATTACGCCAAAGGCGTTCCCCTATGGTAGAGGACCTTGAATGTTTCTGCAATGTCCTAAATTTGACCTTTTAGGCGTTTTTCAAACGGGATTAAATTTGACAACCTGTTTGCAAGTCGCTTTTACTTTGCATGCAATTTTGACTTTCTATTTTTAAGATCCTATTTTTAACTCTTGTTTTTTTGAATCCACCTGTTTTATAAATAAGGAGTTCATTTTTGTGAAAGAGGGATCCAAGAAGTGAAGGAGTTGACATATAACGCTTTGGTATGTAAATTTGCTTTTCCTTGTTTCACCTTTGGTATTGTGATCGCTATTAGATCCAGGAGTTCGTCAACCTCGGCCTGCATTAATTGTTTCAAATTAGCAGAGATTTTAATAGTTAAGCTCTTGCTCTCTTTGGGACTACGGCTAAAAAGGGAAAACCAATTGTAGTATAATATAGTATGTTGTTGTTCATAATTCACATAAAAAAACTATGCTTTTCACTTTAGAGCAATTCAGCTCTCGTGGCTTCCAGATTTCCGCTTACAAAATTCATGAACAATATGCTTGCAAGAAGTAATGCCCACTTCTACTTTCATGCAATGAAAGCCCTCTTCTTCATTGCGTTCCCTGCATTAGTTCAGTTGCACATTCACCTGTTATGAAGTACCCACAAAAGTTTCTGAGCCAACAACAAATTTACTTTATCTCAGTCTCAGTATCCTGCTTTCACAAATTCATTCCTCAATCCAAAGCAAAACTATATAGGATTAGCTAACTATTTAGTTCAAAATACACTACTATTTGAACTATTTTATTGAGGACTCATTTCATCTTGCTACAAGTTTTTTGTTTTCTTGGGTCTTATTGTAGAAGTACACACAATTATAGTTATTCAAAGCTCAAAAGTTTATAAATCCACTAATCTTCCCTGACAAACACTTTGTAGATGTTGATCGATGCAGTGGCCACCCAAATTCATTGATTATTCAGACAAAGAAACACGAGCTTTAAAAATGAAAAAGGAGGGAATGTAATGAATTTTAACTCCAACCATTTTGGAATGTATCCTTCCACTTCAAGTTCACCCTCCCAATGCTCCCTTGCAACGTTTTGCCATACCACATGCTTAGAATTTTTACTTCTCTCTCCCTTAACTATTTCTTTTTTGTCGGTTATGCTTTCAGGAAAGGCCACAGTAGATGCTTGAGTTTGTACAGTTTTTTTTTAAAATTTGCTCCTCAGTGCCACTCCTTTGTAAGTATATGAAAAATATTTTCTCTGCGAAGATTGAGTTGAGCCATGATTGGGAATATATTTTGAGCTTTGAATAGGCAACACATCAGATCCCATTAAAGCCATGAGATCAGAATAGCAGAATAATTATATAATATTCGAAGAAACATTAACTATGTATAACCTTATGAGGGGAATACAAGGATTTCGGTGAGAAGGCGACAATCACTTTGGTATTTTTGTGGTCGACAGCATCGGTCATGTCGTTTGAATAATGAACGCCTTGCTCCTTCCACCCTAAACATATCTCTACTTTTCATACATTATACTTTTTTAAAAGCTTGAAATATACAATGTTTTGTGCAAAAATCAGACTGATTCCACGGTATTTTGGTAACCTCGGACCTGCATTAATTGTTTCAAATTAGCAGAGATTTTAATAGTTAAGCTCTTGCTCTCTTTGGGACTACAACTAAAAAGGCAAAACCAATTGTAGTATAATATATTATGTTGTTGTTCATAATTCACATAAAAAAACACTGCTATTAGAGCAATTAGCTAACAATTTAGTTCAAAATAGACTACAATCTGAACTGTTTTATTGGAGGACCCATTTCATCTGCTATAAGTTTTTTGTTTTCTTGGGTCTTATTGTAGAAGTATACATAATTATAGTTATTCAAAGCTCAAAGTTTATAATTCCACTAATCTTGGATTTTTCTTACATTATACTTTTTTAAAAGCTTGAAATATACAATGTTTTGAGCAAAAAATCCACTTGATTCCAAGAAGATTTGAACCTTGATTTCGCTAAAAAAACATTTTAGTATCTTAATCTAAAGAGCGGCAATGAATGGCTTCATTTTTCTCCTTCAAAATAATTGATTTGTTCTTATGATACCTTAGCTCTACAAACACTATCATTTTTCCAACATAATTTCCTTTTTCTTAAGTAATATTCAATGTTGATGGAGAATTTCATCCGGGCTTAAAATGCTTCATTTACTAATGGGATTTGTTTGTTGTCTCCACATTATATGAAATCTAGGGAAATATCCAAACGACTTTAGTTCTCCAAGTCTAGAAATCTTGGAAGATCTTCAAAGGTTCAATAATATCACAATATTTTTCTCATTTTGAACAACATGAGTTGTATTGAATTGAAAAAAAAGAAATAGGCGATGTATGCTCCACTCTCCAAATTTGATGCCAATTTGAATATCTATATCTTACCTTGAAATTAGGGTTGTTTGTTTAGGCTCTACCACGATGATTGAAAAACATTTAGCTACTTCTAGATGCACACAGGAAACAAACATTTATGCCTACAAAACGATTACTATGTTCCCATAATTGGCATATTAGGTGCATTTGAAGGTGGGGTGAATGCTTGAGGAACAACTCTTGTGGATATTAGCTCACTGTGTTATCAATGCTTTAGAATAAATGTTAATAGTGGGTTTCAAGTAGAATTATATGTTTTTCCCTTCATATGAGCTTTATTGTTTTTTAGATAGATATAGGAGCTTTATTGTCCCGTGTATATTTCAAGATCATGAGTCCAACCACTAGATTCCCTAACATGGATGGGGATAACATCAAACCTCCCTATACAAGAGTTTAATTGCTATTGGGACTCCTTTTGATCTATATAATTTTTTTATTTTTATAAACAATGAAGTATGAAAAAAGTATGGTGTGTACAATGCAATGTAAACACCGAACCGTATATGTTATTTGTTTTAGAGGGATAGTTATTACTTTTGTAGTTGATGTTTTAATAAGGGGTGTGATTGGTTTTATAAGTGTAGAAATATAGATGAACCACTTCATTTAAATGTTCTATCTCTACATTTCTAACTTGTTACAAATTCGTACATATACATTTACCAATTTTATATCATGAGTGGTAGCGTTTTGCAGATTTGTTTATTTGAACTAAACATGAATACATGAAGATTTTTGTACATGTGCAGATTTAATATCATGAGTGGTAGCCTTATGTAGTGAATATGACATTGGCAGTGTAGATATATTTAGTTTTATTAACTTCTTTTTCACTTTTTTGTAGGGTATTTGTGATTCTCATTCTCCCACGGTAAAGAAGAGAGCGTCGTCTCTAAACAAACTTGAGGTGGGTTTCAATATTGATTCAAGTATTTATTCATTTGTTTTGTTTATTGCATGCTATGGTTTAAAAAATTATTGTAGAGTGCTTTCATGTTATTTTCTTTTGATTGTTACATTTATATTTAGACTCCAATCCTTTTTCCGAAGTGACATGTGGGGGCACGTGCCTTCATCAATGACAGGATTCATTATGTGCTGAGGGGCTCATTCCCCAATGAGGCCATTTCAAAGCATCCCAAGTTGGACGTTAGACGATCGCGAAAAAGGCTTTTAAAGCTGCCCATCATACCTAAGAACATCTTGGTGGACTAACATACTTATTTTCCCTCTCTAGTTTAATATGATGCAAACTAGAAACACAATTCCCCTCCCTACAATGGGATTGACATTAACTACGCCTCACTTGCAGAGGGAGGAAGATTTTAAGCGTATTCATGTGTTGTTAATGTTTTGCATTGTAGGCAACCGAAACCACCTAAAATAGTGATAGCTGAAATGATCAGAGATCGCTCCACCTGATGCCAACATCCCCAATTTTTCTCTCCAAAATCCAAATGATTGGAGATCATTCACGAGGCTTCTGCTTGATTTATGATTCAAACGAAGATGCACTGAAATATGAACCACCCCACAAATTGAGGAGAATGGGAATTCCAATCGAGGCATCTGCAACTAGACAAAACTACAAGAAACGTGCAAAGAAAATTACACAAGCAAAAAGCAAGAAATTTGATTTTAAAAATAGCTTGTAGTGGTTAGTTTATAAGTGTTTGTTTATAAGTATTTTTGAAATAAACTGTAACTCGTTCCAAATATTCCATGTATGTATTGTGGCAGTATATATCCGACAGAGAATCAAACTTATCAAACACATGTTCATTTTTTGTTATCCAACAACTATGCTTTCCTAATTTCTTTATCATTGTGTTTCCATACAAATACCTATAGTCTTCTCACTTCAAGTGTACATATTGTTCTTATTGTTTTCCATTCTATTTTCTTAACATAATAATCTATAATTCATTTCAAATAAATGCATGTATATATTGTGGCGGAACATATGGAGCACAGAATCTAACTTTTCAACAAACAACAACAACAACAACAATGCATTTTTAATGTGTTATTCATTATATCTTTCCTTTATACAATTGCTCGCTTCTTTATGTAAACCAACAATGCATTTTTAATGTGTACTTCATAATATTTGCACACAAATACATATAGTTTTAAAATGCCGACAAACAACCATACAAATTTTAGTTGTTTTCAACCAAAGCTTTGTACATTATATCACTTTTTTGCATATTGAATTGTTAAAGGGTTAGACTTCATGTTTGCACTTTTTAGAAAATATAAAATAATAAGGAAGCCAACTTTAAAGGTTCTCATTCTTTACAAATGCATGATTTCCTAAACAAATCCTTCATTTCTGATTGATTTCCTACAAGTTTACATTTTCCACCATATATTTGTAGAAATTCCCACAATCTCGAGCATCTTTTAGTTGCCATGGAAATAACTTTGACACACGAAGGCATTTCTCAATTGATTGAGGGTGGTTCCAATGTTGACCCCACATTTCAGATACTACACTTGAGCTCTCTAAGGTCCATTCTCAACACGGGAGCCCAACATCGTGTTGACCTTTCAGATGGGATACATTTTCAGACAACACTTCTACCCTCCAAATTTGCAAGTCGTGTAACCGAAAAATCAATACAAGAAGGCTCCATCGTGTGCTTACACAAATCCCTCGTTAGAATGATCAAAAGTGAATTGTAAGCTTCATCTCTTGCTCAATTACCAATGTACATAAACTCCCTATATCAATTAAAATTTCTTTCTATTTGTTTTTTCCATCCGTTGCTCAGTTCTAATTCTATCTTGTTTTTCTTTTCCATTGCAGCACCGTTCTTATCATTGAAATGGATGTTGTTGTTGAAACACATTTGGTAATCGGTGCTCCAATCCGACTACCAACAAATGCTCTCAAACACAGTCAGTTGCCACAAAAACAGATGCAAGTGCAAACCGGGTTAACAAATATTTTGTGAGAACACCAACTAAAATAAGTGCTTTGAATACATCTATGCACATGTGGTCCGTAGAGGGCCGTGCCCTAGCAAAAAAACAACCCTTCACCAATATCACAATGCAAGGGGAAATGGATCCGTGTTTGGGTTTGATTTTGTTGATCAGGAAGGAGGGGAAATCCACATCACTTGTTTCAATGAGGCCGCGAAGCATTCTATGAGCAAATTGAAAATGGGAAGCTATATACAATTTCCAATGGGAGGATTGCGAGGATTGCTTGATGCAAAGCTATGTTACAACCATTTGAACAATGCTTTGGAGATTTTCCTACAACCTTCCTCAACCATATCTCCACTCATAGAAAATGAGGATACAATACCTTCCCATCACTTTCACTTCACCAAAATCAAGGACTTACCTACAAGCATTGAAGGTTCTACAGTTGATTTGATTGGCATTGTTGTTACGATGTCACCATGCTCAACAATTCATCGGCATGACAAGTCTGAAACAAAGAGAAGAACACTACAATTAAAGGACATGTCGGGTTTCAGTGTAAGTGTCACATTGTGGGGACAACACTTAGATGATATAAGCAACGAACTTGAAGACATGCTTTCTATACCGCCTCTTCCGGTCCTCACCTTGAAATTGCCCCATCTCTAGTTTCAATGGAAGCTCAGTGGACACTGTTTCAAGAACCAAATGTTACGTCAACCCTCAAATTTTAGAAACAAATACACTTCATGGCTGGGTTGATTCCGATGACTACTTCCTTCCGGCGCCCTCTATCACAAGCCAATTTATGGGCCCTCCAAAAATCCTAACCTCTGTAATGACGATTTCAGAGGTACTAAATATGGGGAACACTGAGAGAAATGAATGGGCCATGGTTACTGCAGAAATCACAAATATCAGCATGGACAACTTTTTTACAAGGCATGTCCTCTTCAAAAAGGTGACAAACAATGCAGAAAAAGGTGAGAGAGAATGGTAATGGTTCATGGTTATGTTCGAGTTGCAATAGACAAGTTCAAAACTATGATTATAGATATGCACTCAAATCGATCTAAAGGACCCAACAGAGAACTTCAATCAGTTACCACTTTTGATGAGACAATTGAGTTAATCATGGGTGTTATAGCTAGCGACCTCCATATATTGTCTATAGATGAAGATGCGACTAGTGAAATTATAAGTAATGTCATCGAAACGAATACTGCTTCACACTTTCACTGAAAAAAGAGACATATTGCAGAAACAACAGATTGAAATGTGTCATCCTCAGTTCAAAGAAAGTGGAAAACAGTGCAACTCCTCCATAACCTTTACGCAAGGATTTCCAACCCACCCGTCCCTTCAAACATTACACCCTCACTCATCCCATTCTATACTTTGAACTATCACTGCTATGTTTCTTATTTCATATCTATGTTTCACTTTTTTCCCTACTTCAAAAGAAAACTGTTGAATTCCCTTATACACTGACATACTATTGTCTCCTTCTATTATGCGGATTGTTAGTACTTTTAAGAAAATAAATATAAAAAAATGCAATTTTGTTATGTACGTATTTACATCCTTCTGTAGTATGTGAACACATTGTATGTTTCTATATATCTAATACTCTTTTCCTTAATAAAAAAAGTAGTTTCTCAAAACTCAAATTGTTACCTCTTATGTGTATTTCCCATTGGAACTCCACATGCATTACAATTGAATTTAGTTTTACATTTTCACTTATTTCTGCATTTGTTTGTCATCAAACTATGTATCGTTCCTTGCTAACCCAAAATGATCTTTATCCAACAGGTGGTACTCCATAATCCTGTGACTTCGCAATCATGTCGACTCCTACAAAACGAGCCCAACGAAGAGAGAACTACGCAAAAAATAAAGTACACATAACTGCTGAGCAACGACATCATAAATTAGAGCATAGAACAACAAAATCTCTAATATCTTTCAACTTACAATGACCAACAACCTACGATCCCCCGACATTCCAATCTTGCCATCAAATACAACTACTGAAGAATTTCCAACCAACATTCCGCATGTAACTTCCATGGAAAAAAACTTTCAAGAGCATACCACTTCCTTCCGTATGAACCCATCTTTGCTAACAACTGTCACTTTCCCCCAAATGTCTGGGATGCCACATGAAACTGTCTCAAGTACTGACCTCTCTTCAGTTCATCCCACATATACAACCAGTTTCTCCTCTCCTTCAGACTGCTTTCCACCTTGCAATCCACAAACAACTCAAACAGAACACCCCACCCCTTCTAATACACAGAGATTTCCCATATCCCCACTCTCTTCGCTGAATTTAGAAGCCCAACGTCGGTTTCGCAAAAGAATAGATTTGTTGGCGAACATCCAAACTTGCTCAATCTGTTTGGAAAATTACCCTGAATTAAAACAATTTCCTTCGAAGGCTTTCCCTCGTGTAATAGATGCAAAAGTGAAAAACAAGGCCACCGCTTCTCTTCATGGAACAACATGGACCCTAAAAATAGCCTATCGTTCTTGCATCTTTAACCCAAATCGAGGAGATGCTTATCGCACGAGTTAATCCATTCATGCAAGTCGCCCAAGTACGTGGTGGGAAATACAAATACTCAGGACACACCATAAGCTTCCCACAAAACATTAGTTTAATAGAAAGACCCTACCCCACCGCCTTGGAGATTTGGACATAGTTCTCATACAAAGGGAAGGATCTAATTTAAAAAATTATGATTTCTACATCAGTAGATCTCGTGTTTATGCAACCTTGCAATATAAAATCCAACACGACCCCTATTACAAAGATGTCTTAATCAACGATGATGCCCTTTCCTCACTACCATCTGAATCGTCAAATGTTTCCTCCTCTCTCAACACAACCACAATGGAACTGCCCCAAATGCAAACTTGCTCTACAACTCATGGTAGTGGTGTTCCCACCCACTATAATGAAACATATGAACACTCATCGTCTTTCATGCCAACACCTCACAATACAGAACAAGAAGAGGAAATCAAATAGTTCTTGCTCAACCACGATGGTAACACTCCATTTACCATGCCATGGCTAGAGCTTGGGCTTTCGCCAATAAATGAATACAATACAGAAGGCCTGTTCTCAATGGCTTTCCCAACTTTATTTCCAACAGGAAAAGCAATGTGGCAACAACCCCGCATTAAAGAAGTTCCAATGCATGAATACGCACTTCATTTGATGTGTTACCATGATGGGCGCTTTGGTTCCCACCCAAGATTTCGTTACTTCCTTCTAAACCTCATAATGCACAAGCCAATCCACAGCAGTAGTTTTTATGAAACAAACACCGAATATGGAATCCCTCCAACAATTAGAGAGATGCGAAGACAACTACTAGAATGCCCCAAAGACAACCTCCCAGATAGCTTAATGCACTTTGGATCGAGCCTTTGAGGGACACGTTCATTCTAGGCAAAAAGTAGAAGCGAGCTTTCAGATATGGTGGAACAATTGGGGACACCAACCTTATTCTTCACTCTAAGTGCTGCAGACACTAAATGGCCAGATCTCCACAATATTATGTCTGGTGAATGCCCAACAGATCCTCGAGCCACACAACGTTGGAGAACACTTAACATTGTCTCTAACCCTCATCGAGTATCAACATACCTGCATCACAAATTCACAATATTTCGGGAAGAAATATTGCAGAAGGAACTTGGAGCAGTAGAATTTTGGTACAGGTAATCAAATCTACTTATTTCAAAGTTTTTCCCAAACTACATATCTAATATTTATGTTCCCTCATCTCGCAGGTATGAATGGCAACATAGAGGCTCCACATGTCCACGGTTTATTGTGGCTCGAGAATGCACCAAAAGTTGATGAACTGACTGGGAGGACACAACAGTTATTGAGGCAACAAAACAATACTTTGATAAGTTCGTGTCTGCTGGAACCCCGCCCGGCTTGCAACTCGCTTGGATTTCATTCGCAGTCACTCCTAGACGACCCTTGCTTGCTAGATACAACACAAATTCTATCCACCTCCCCACATGCAGACCTTGAAGAACTGCTTAATCGAGTTCAGCGCCACACTAAATGTTCAGAGCAGACATGCCTGCATAGAAAGCAATCACAGCTATAGTGTAGGTACAATGCTCCTTGGGCCACGCAACCTACTTCTTCCTTACACATTGAAGGTGATGGGAAAATAAAGTACCTCCCTTCCAGAAACGATGATAGATTGAACATCCACAATCGAACAATGATATACATATGGAGAGCAAATGTCGATTTCCAACCGGTACTTTCCCACCATGTCGTTCTTAAGTATATTGCAAAATATGCTTCAAAGCCGAGCAACGTTCAGAAACATATCACCAAATGCTATCCAAATTTTCAAGAGACACAGATGCAGATTCTCCAAAGACATATCACAATCCGTAAAAATGCTCACAGAAAGCGTTGTTGAACATGACATAAGCGCACAAGAAACATGCCACATGCTGTAAAAAATGCCACTTGTTATGTGCAGCCATCCATTTGTATCATTAAATGTTGGAAAAAGATTCTAAGACGTGTCGTTGAAAGTGACGCCGATGCACAACAAACAACCACTTTCTTGGATGCATATAAAGTTCATCCAACAACCATGGAACACCTACCACTTATTCAAGTTGCTCGAGATTGGAGCTACAACAAGAACCGTAAAGGTGATAAATGGAAAAAGCAACCAATACAAGCAATTGTTCGGGTCCACCCGAGATTTGTGGATGTCCCTGCTCAAGAATCAACGTCATATGACCTTTTCTGTTGGTCAAAACTCCTATTATACAAGCCTTTCAGAAATATTGTGTTTGAATTTGGCTCAACCCCACATGACATCAACGGCACTTGGGACATGTACAAGCACAACTACAGACCGTGGCATGTTCTACGCACTACCACAGACACAGGACTTGCTACAGATGTTAGTTCTGACTCAAGCCCGAAATGCAGTATTCAACAAGAACCATTGCAAGAATGGCAGGTCTTCACACAACTTCACCCCGAAACAACACGGGTCTAGATAGTCTTGAAATGTTGGGGAAACAGATTTTGACATACACAATAATTGGACCATACACGACGTTCCCCATGATTTGCAGATAACTAGTTCATCATTCATCGAGAGAGAGAAGGCAGACACAATTAACAACAACATACATGCCACACCACCATCTTCCACACTTCCTTTGTCTCCAGAACAACAAATAGCTCTTGATACCATACTACACCATTCAACAAACAAAACCCTTCTACCTCCACTAAGATTGATAATTCAAGGAACGAATGGCACAGAAAATCATTTCTGATAAATAAAATCTGGAATTCATTCACAACATCAACCACATCTCCCTCACCTCTACTTGTGCTCACCCCTACCGGTGTTTCAACATTCAACATCTCTCGCATCCACAATCCACGCAGCCATGCGTATTCCAATCAAAGAACTGAAACCCCTTGAAGGTAGTGCATTATCATCTTTTCAAGAGTCATGAAACATATAGAATATGTTCTTATTGATGAAATGAGTTTCATCGGGCCAAAGTTGCTAAGAAAAATTGACAGTAGGCTCCGCGAAGCTTTCCCACACTCAAGAACATCTAAATTTGGGAACAGATCAGTCATCCTCCTCGGTGACCTCGAAATTACCGCCGGTTTTGGACAGTCCTCTTTACGCAAGTAATTCCTACGGAGCAACCCTTTGGAAGGGATTTCAGTCTTCCATTACATTGCAAACAATATTTCGCAACAAGGAACAACCAATGCATAGGTTTCATTCCGAATTTACTGCTCCACATGCAAGATTCAACCCCTCTAATTGAGGATTGGGAACTCCTGATGTCTCGCACATACACACACCTAACTCAGCAGGAGCTCAAAATTTTTAAGGACGCACCACATTTGTTTGTAAAAATGATCAAGTGGCATGCCACAACCTACGAGATGTTGAAGGCATTGAACGCTTTGATCACCCAATCCATTCTTTAAAGTAGACAGACAACTTGGACCAGAAATCCCGATGATGATCAATTGAACACAACGTCTATTGTGCAAAAACAACAAAAATCATGCTTATTACAAATCTATGGGTTGATGCAAGCCTCATGAATGGTGCCACAGGAACAATCACCGACATTGTCTACGACGCATCAATGCAACCACCAACATTACCTTTATTTGTTGTTGTAAAATTTGATAGATACAACGCCCATGTTGGGATCCCTCCAACCTGTTACATATTCCCATACCCCTATTTCAGAGAGGAATCGAAGACATTTGCCGATTAAAATGGCCTGGGGATTAACTATCCACAAGTCGCAGGGACTTACTTTACACAGAGCAAACCGTCGACATTGGAACCACTGAAAGGCAGGGTCTGACATTCATTTCTTTCTCCAGAGTTCCCTCACTTGCAAATCTACACATTTCACCCACTTTTTCATTCGAGAGATACTCAAATATGGCACACGTACTAGCACTCGGAGCAAGAAGAAAGGAGGAAGCAAGACTACTATCACTCAACCCATCATAAATACTAGCCTCTTCTTTCATAGCACCTCAAATACTACTATACTCAACATTTCTTCTATCCAAAGCAACAGTCGTTCAAGGGATATCAAATGTAATCAAGTTTATTGAAACTAAAATTGCCCACTAAAGGCTACCACTCATGATATAAATACTGCAAATGTATACATGTCTCATTACGTGTACGTATACCTACATTTATTTTATGTTTCCAAATATGGTATGCAACTTTAAATGTACGAACCTGTAACATAATTAAATGTACACATACAACATTACAATGTAATGTTTCAACTAAAGTCCTACACTACAACTATCAATCACACACATTATCAATTGTATAATAAATGTTTCTCCAACAAAACACCAACTGAACAACCGATGCACAACTAACAACATCAACTATAAAATTGATTAACTATCAAAAACGAAAAATCATCAAGTAATCATGTACAAATTTATAACAAGTTTGAAATGTAGAAACAACCTTCATATTAAGTGGATCAATAATAATCTACCTCTAAATCAAATAACATATACCGTTCGGTGTTCACATCTCATGAAACACATAACAAAAATTAAAAGTAATAAAAATTTCAAAATATATATTAAAATTATTTTAAAAATAAAAATAGAATTTCATGAAATTTATTGAAAAGCATAAATAAAAAATTAATTAAAATTTAAAAATTAATAAAAATTAACCAAAAGGCAAAATTAATAAAAAAACAAAAAACAAAAAAGAATTATTGAAAATCGGAAATTAAATTTTTTAAAAAGTAATTTACAATTAAAAAGTAATTATAAATTAATGAAAACTAAAATTACAAAGTAATTAATAATTAACAAAAGTAAAAAATTATTAAATAATAAAAGATTGAAAATAAGAAGTATTATAAAATAAAAAATTATAAAAAACTTTGAAAATTAAAATTAAAATTAATAAAAAAACATAACATGAATAAAAAAATATAAACATTAAAATAATTTTTTTAAATAAAAATAAAAAACTAAAATTAATAAAAAATTAAAAAGTGCAATTTCATAAAAACTAAAATATAATTAAAAATAACATAGTAATTAATTTTCAATAAAAATAAAATAAATATATAAAATTACTAATAAATTATAAATTTAAAATTAAAATAAATTTTAAAAATTATAAATAAAAATATTTAATTTCAAAATCAAGAAAATTTTAAAAGTTAAATTATTTAAAAATTATAAAATTAGTAAAAAAATGTATAAAGTAAAAAAAAAAATAAAATAAAATTTTAAAATTCAAAGTAATAAAAATTAGAAATAAATAAATAAATAAATTAAAATTAAAAGTAAATCAAAATTAAAAAGAAATTGAGAAATTTGATTAAAAATTACAAAATAATTAATTATGAATAAAAAGTAAAAATAAATAAAATAACACAACTTAATAAAATTTAAAAATTAAAATTAATAAAAACCAAAATAATAAAATTGAAAATAATATAAATTAAAAATATCAAAAACTTAAAAATTAAAATTAAAATGAATAAAATGTTAAAAAATAAAAAAGTCACGTTTGGAGAAAAACACTCTGTAACTCTGACAAAAAAATGGAGTTGGTTTTTTTAGGTTTTACATTTGGTACCGCCATACCACGACCTTTTTGGGCATTGCAAGAATTTATTGCTATAGTTTCTCCTAGGGTTTCTCACCCTCTAGGAGTCCCCTATATAATGATGTCAATATCTTCAAACTGGGTTGTTTCAACCATGGCTAGAGATAGTGGAGCTGTGAGCAAAGGCACCGCCAACGAAACTACCTAGGAAGTTCATTCCGAAAGTATTCCACGAGGTAATATTTCTCCTCATGATGTGGTTTTTCCCATTCCCGAATTTAATGTTTTTGTCAATGGTTAGAGAAGTTTTGTCTCATTGGGTATTTTACGGGTCACATCCCCTCTGAAATCATGTTCAAATCTTGGGTTAACACCGTTTAGACTCCTCATGGATTCGATTTGGAAAGTGTTCAAAACATGACCAAGGTTTTCTTCCTCTTTCACTTTTCTGATCCTGCCAATGCGCCCAACATTTTGGCTAAACAAGCCACTTGGTATGTTCGCAAATCATTGCTTGTGTTAACCCCATGGCACAAGGACTTATTGTATCCGAGTATACCGCCCTTAAAGTTCTTATGCGGGTTGAACTTTTTGGACTCCCTTTGCCATGTGTGCGTTTTTGTCACAAATTACCGCTTATCTTGGCGGGTGGTTTCGCTTCAAAGTGATAGGTTTTACCATGCTCGACCAGTAGAAACAAGTATGCATTGAGATTGATCTCTCTCAGGATCTAAAGGAATTTATGTATATCTAGATGGGAGACAAACTCTACTCTTAGTGGGTCATGTATATCAATTTTCCTAACACATGCTTTTGTTTTCAGGTTTCTAATCAAAAGATCAAAGATTTTCCTTTTTATGTACTCTGCGAATCGCCTCTATGGCTAAAACAACTCCCGAAGTAGTCAAACCCGAATAGGAGGAAGGTTGAAAAGTTCTTTGGGGGCCGACAAAACAAGAAAAAATCCTAGCAATCCAAGGCTTTGGCTCTAATGGCCACCGGGAGCCGGTGTTAAGGAACAACCACATAATGTACACTCTAAAGAGCCAACTGCTGCTGCTAAAGAACCAACTCTCGTTGCTAACTTGGCTACCTGTTTGCCAACTTGGCTACACTGTTGCCAAAGTATTCCAGCACACCCCTCGCGGCTTCAGTTCTCGTGGACCAAACAAATTCTATTTATAGTGTTCCCATCCAACAATCAATGTCATTACTACTACCAAGTAATTCACAAGGGTTCTCCAAAAGGCCCCGAAGCCCCTCTTGCATCTCTCAGGACCATAGCCTGGCTCACAGCGTGGAGTCAACTGAAGTGGAGTACAACATTAAGTATGTCGAATGGAAAAATTTGATTTGCAAGATTTTTTGTAGCACAATACTGCTCGATTCTTGCAAAATCAATATGATGCCGATGATGGCTTGGAGGATAGGGATATGACTCTTGACCATCCTTTCCCATGAATTATTTATCTTGGAATGTTTAGGGTCTTACAAACTCCTGTCTTAAATATGTTGTGCGTGAAACTCAAAAACAATGAGTAAATTTGGATGTTTTATTTTTGCAGGAAGTGAAAATTACGGGTTTTAGTTCTTGATGGTTTCGCAAATCCATCTCGAGACAACTTGGCTTTCATAGCAATTATGAAGTAGGGCGTGGGGATTAATTTCACTTTTTTCTCCCAAATGGTTGCCTTTATTAATTTATCATGGCATCGACCCCACCAACCGTGTGCCATATAGGTCATATTTAATGTTGATGGCTGCCATTTTGGCCTCATTAATATTTACGCCTATAACGATGCGGCCGAAATGGCCAATCTGTGGTGATGGATCACCAACTCCATTCTCGATGCTTATTAGGTCATAAGTGGAGACTTTAATATGGTTGAGTCACCTAATGATAAATGTCACCACTTGTCAATGAGGTGGACACCGGGTGAAATGGAAGTGTGGTACTTTATGTGTAATAAGTTGAGTTTTTATCCCTAACGCATCTCGCTTTCCCACCTCCAAAGCATGGTTTACTTGGTCCAATCTACATGGAGGGACGAATCGCGTACTTAAACAACTTGACAGAGCTATGCTATTAGCTAAAGATTATTTTGAGTTTGATAGCATTTATTCCCTACCAATGGAGGTCATGCCTAAATTTTTCCTTTCGGATCATTCTCCAATAAAATTTCGTATCACTTGACATGATACGCGTCCTTTCGCCATAAAGGCCAATTATTTCTAAATATTTCCTTGATGCAGCATGGCACCACTATCAATCATATCAAGTGTGTTTGGAATTTAATTCCACCTCCTAGTAATTGCTAGCAGTATCATCCACCTATGCAAGCTAACCGATTGATGGTGTGAGAACTTGCTGACTTAGATAGCTAGATTCCTCATAATCTATAACAAAAATTGGCCAAAATTCAATGCCACTCATACTCTGCTAATAACTCGGCCCTTAGCCGAGAAGTGGTAGTGTTCAAGGTAATCCCTTCTTTGAAACCTTGCAACTTCATGTTGCAATGCTTCACCAACAAATTCAAATTGCGGACAACTACAATGCAAGGGCAGCACAAATCCGAACCCATATGCACTAGCTTAAAATTGGAGATTGGGTCTCGAAAGAATTATTTCTTTCCCTCAGAGCCAAGAAACCTTCACAGTAAATTTGGGATATCATGGAGGGTAGAGCTCGGATTACAAACGTGTAAATTATGTTGCAAGCCTTAATGCGCCACTATAAATTCTGTTCCAAGCTCAATAACCTTCTACAGCTTGCCAAATTGCTCTTCATCAATGTTTGGGTGTTGTGTCATGTAAATTTTCTGAGGCTCAGAAGGTGATTTGTAAAAGAATGCTCACCACTGAGGACCTCCATGAAGCCAACATGTAGATGGCCAATGATAAAGTGTCGGTATGTGGTGGATTCCCATGTGAATTCTATAAAGCCCTTTAGGACTCAGTCAGTTACGACCTTTTCCAATTATACCTCAAAGGTTTTTAGGATCAATCCTTAGGGCCACGAATCAATAAGGGAAACATCAAATTCATCCCTAAATAAGGATACCCAAAGAAAATCACTTGTTGGCGGCCAATCACACTATTGAATGTCTCCTATAAAATCATCGCCAAAGCCTTGGCTATGCGGCTTACGCAATATCCTTTTGGATGTTATTCATCCAAAACAAACATGATTTTCTAGGGTATATATATCCTAGATAACATCATTGTTGTGTGCGAGGGCATGGAATGGGACCACATATCTAATCAATCTTCCATGTTCATAAAAATTGATTTAGAGAAAGATTACAATTGAATTGAATGGCCATTTATTCTTTCCATGCTTTAAGCCCTTGGTTTTGGCTCCATTTTTACTCAATGTAAGTATAAGTTTTGTGGATGACTCTTCTTAGATATCTATCAATGGCATCAACTCGGAACCCTTTGGTATTTTTTTCATTCTATTCGCCAATGCTACCCTCCTGCCCCTGCATTATATGTGCTCACAATCGAAGGATTTGGGTATTTATTGGCCCACACTAAATCTCAGGGACTTGTTAGGGGAATATTGCTTCCTGTTGCGCCCAGTTCTTAACTTCTCAATGGGAATTTTGTGGATGATTCCTTTCTTATGCTCATTGAAGATGAAGCCAACATTTGCAATGTTATGCAATGTTTGGATACTTTTTGTTTAGTTTCTTGTCCGTCGATTCAATGGCGAAAACCCCAGTGTTATAGGAAATCCTTTCTTCCTGTGCTAAATTGGCTTACCACTTTCGAATGGAAGATTCTGGCACATGGTAAGATATTTAAGTTCTTGGGTATTCTTTTTTCTTTTTAAGCCTCCCCAACCAAGCTCTGGCAATATGTTATTCAAAGGGTGGCAAAAACTTGGAGTATTGGATTACCAGACCTTTATCTTTTCCCGAGAAAATTCCAAATTTGTTCCAAATTTGTTGCTACCACACATTCTTATTACTCATTGTGTTGGGTTCCCTCCAAAGCCTCCATTCGAGAAGATGAAAAATATGCTCAAAGACTTTTTATGGGCTAATGATTCTACAGGAAAAGGATTTCATTGGGTGGCTTTGAGAGATAAGTTGCCTTCTTCGCAATTCTAGGGAACTCGGTGTTATTGACATTCAACGTCAAGGGCAGGCACTTTGTGCAAAATGGATCATCAGAAGCATTACTAGCCAAGAAGCTTGAAAAGTTCTCATACAACATGGTATTGTTGAAGGCTCTCCTTATGGTCACCATGTGTGGAAAGGATTGAGGTTTGTCAATCTGCTCATCACCCCCATTCTTGTAAAAATTATTGACACTTTTGTGCTCAAGAGCATTTGGAAAGCATGGGAATGCATTAAACCCTAGCTTTTGTGGAAGGAGGATGAATTTCAAAATGAGATCTCTTTTAATCATCAATCCATCTTGTGGTCACTGATTTTTCAAATGCAAGATTGGCGATATCCCATTTCGTAATTACAAAGCCATTAAAGGTTACTATTTTTTCTCACCTCATTTTCCCATGGTTGATAAACTCGCATGTGATGTAGAATTCAATCCACTCCATCTACCTGGAGTAGGTGATTTTCCACTGTGTGGAATCTTTGTGTGGAGCCCAAAATTTCCCACTTCCTTTGGTGTATCTTGCACCAAGGACTTCCTATCGGGGCTCGTCTTGTTCAAATTGGGATCCCAGCTCCCAAATGCCCATTTTGCGGTCACTTGGAAACCATCTTGCATATTTTCTGGTTTTGTCCCAAAGCTCAGATTTCTTGGAATTGGATTCATTCATTTTTCTTTCCATTAAGGCCACATTGCTTTACTTGGCAACATATCCTTTTGGGAGACAATCCCAAGCTTCTTCCTATGTTCACCCAAATTTGGCATGTTTTCAGAGGGGAAATTCTGTTTTGGATATGGAAAGAAAGAAATGCTTTTTTCTTTGCTAATTCTATAGTTGATCAATCCTTTTCATTTTATAACAAATCTATGGTGATCTTGAATGTACTACTGTAGATACAAGTCTAGACCAACAAGGTTGCCTTTGAATGTTGACCAAATCCAAACCCTCTTTGCGACAGGGGAAGCCCCATGTAATGTTGTCCATGTGCCACTGTCTCCTACCAGTGATCCCCACCTCTGGGCCATGGTGGTTGACGCATCTGTTTGTAATAGCGTGCTTTCAACCAAGCTCGCTGTTCCCTGGGCCCTTTGCACCAAACAAGTTACCCGCCAACTCGTCGCCATCATGATGGGTTGTCATCTCATCAACTGCTTAGATTTCTTCACTAGCTCACCGGTAGGGATGGAGATCACCTCCTCACAAACATTGATGGGGATCTCCTCTTTCCACCATGCTTCATATTTCTAATGTTTTGAATCTGCCCCTGCCACCACCATCATCCGACAAGATCCCTCGCCTTAGCCTCACCATTCCTACCATGGGGAGGCATACCTGGAGGAAGAAATTGCTGTTGGTTGGGAGCTCTTGGATGATAAAAAATATTTACCTGGCTTGGGTTGGCCAGATGATCATGATCCTCCTACTTCGGGCATGTTTTCTACTGCTACGTGAATTGGTATTTTGAATGCTTCTATCATCATATCAATTAATTTGATTCTAACATCCATAAAATAATAATTATATTCAAAACATACAATATAGGCAATGCATCCAGAATATGACATGTTAGTATAAAATTATAATACTACAAATTAGCATATATAACTGTCCATTAGTGTCATTTTGTGCATCATAATCAAAACATAAATCAAAACATGTCAATAGTCCAAATATCTACATAGTCTATCATCTACTGATCAAGATATAATAATTAAAATGTCTAAGTATCAATCCAACAATAATAACATCATAATGAAATAGTGTCAAAGAGGAGTGGGAACTACATCCCCCTCCCCTTAGACTTGACTTCCTCCTAGAAGTCACTGAAATAGGTGTGGAAATTGGGCCCGTAACAAAGTAGCATCCTCCCATGTGGTTGTAGTCTCATCATACCTATCCCACTAGACTCACACCTGGTCAATCTCGCGGCCTCGAAGGCCCAGGGTCTTGCACTCTATGATGCACATGGGCTCCACAGTCACCTACCCCTACTCCTGCACCTGTAATGCGGTCCAATCCAATACATGAGAGGGATCTGGAATGTATATCCTAAGAATAGAAACATGAAATACATCATGGATGCAAGACAAGATGGGTAGCAAGGCTAGATGGTAAGCTAAGGGACCGATCCGCTCCAATGTCTTGAATGGACCCATGAATCTAGGAGCTGACTTAGAGCCTTTTCCATAATGGATAGGGCTCTTATGTGGTATGACACGAAGAGACACCTTAGTGCCCACCTCATAACTACAGTCAATTCTCCTATCATTTGCACACTTCTTATGTCTATCCTATGCCTATGGAAACCTCTATCTAATCAAAACAACATGCTACTCTATGTCCTATAAAAAATATGGCCCAAGAGATACTCTCTGTCCTCCATCTTATCCCAACTCGATGGTGTCCCACCGCCTTTCCATAAAGTTCCTAAAATTGAGCCATACCAATAGAACTCTGAAATTTGTTGTTATAAGAAAACTCCACCAAGTACAAATACTCCTCCCATCTCAACTGATGGTCCATGATGTACATCTGAAGCATGTCCTCTAAATATGATTCACCCACTCTATTTGTCCATCTGTCTCAGAGTAATAGGTTGTACTGAAATTAATGCTCGTCCCAAGGGCATTCTGCATCATAGTCCAAAAATGAGAGGTGTATAAGGGATTGCGGTCACAAATAATTTTCTGTGGAATCCCATGTAGTTTAAAAATCTCATCTAAATACACTCGTGCCACTACACTAGCTATATAGGTGGTCTTCACCGAGAAAATTGAGCCACTTTCATCAATCTATCCACCGTGACCATGATGGCATCATGGTGGTATCTCAATGTCGGTAGCCCTACTATGAAATCCTTGGAAATGGTGTCCCATTTCCACTGCATATGGCATGTGGGTAAAGAAGGCCAACTGGATGTTGATGCTCGGACTTCACCCTCTAACACTCCAAACAACGAGACACAAAGTGAGATACATATCTCTAAATTCCTCTCCAATGGTACAACTGTCTCAAAGTGGCGTGCATCTTCTTTACTCCTAGATGGGTTCGATAAGGTACATGATGAGACTCGCCAATATATTCTATCTCAATCCTCCATTCCTAGGTACCTATATCTGACCTCTGTGTCAAAGAAGCCCATCTAAATCTAATGTCAATCCATCAAAATCCCCTTCAAGGGGTCTTTAAGACTCAATCTCTTCTTTAGCTGAAAGGTAGAAACTGTCATGTGGAAGTTGTCGCAAGATCTTGCTCCATAAATCTATACCCACTAAAGTAGTCATAATCAAATGTCTCGATGACTCAAAACATCTAAAAATACATTATCCTTCCCCTTCACATGCTCTATCTCCATGTCATACTCACATAGCAGCTCCATCCAACGCCTTTGATGGACATTGAGATTCTGCATGAAGAGGTGTCGTAGGATCAAATGGTCTTTCCTAAGAATAAACCTCCTACCTAAAATAAAATGTTGCCAACGCGCCAATTCATGGACCACTTTGCCACAAGCTCAAGGTCATGAGTCAAATAATTGAGCTCATAATCCTTGAGTTTGTGAGACTCAAAAGCTATTACTCAACCATCCTACATCAAAACACCTCCCAACCCTGCCAAAGAAGCATCTGTACACATGAAGAAATCTCTCTGAGGATCTGGCACTACAAGAATAGGTGTTTTCATAAGGCATTCCTTCAGTTTCCTAAAGGCCTGCTCACATCTATCTGAAAAAACAAACTTCTTCCCTTTCCACTGAAGGGAAGTGATGGGGTGCGCAATACGAGAGAAGTCTTGAACAAACCTCTTATAATAACTTCCCATTCCCATGAAATTTTTCACCTCGATCACATTGGTTGGCTTTGGCCAATCCATGATAGCTCTAAGCTTTAAAGGATAGATTGCGATACCTTCCTAAAAAATAATGTGACCCAAATAATGAACCTCTTTACGGAAAATGCACACTTATGTAGGTTCCCATATAGCTATTGCTCTCAAAGACACCGTAGATCCTGAAAGGGTCTCCTCATGTTCCTCACACATGCGTGAGTATATCATAATATCATCTAGAAATATGAGCACAAAGTGGTATAAGAAATTCCCGAATACCCCATTCATTAAACTCATTAATACAACAGGGTAATTTTTCAGACCAAATGGCACAATGGTGAACTTGTAGTGGCCATATCTTGTGTGGAAAGTTGTCTTGTGGACATCTGCCTCGTTAATCCTTAGCTGATGGTAGATTGAATTAAGATCTATCTTAGTAAACACAGTGGCCCCCTTCATCTGATCAAATAAATCATCTATTTGTGGAAGGGGGTAACGATTCTTGATCATTAATTTTTTCAACTATCTGTAGTCCACACACAAATGCAAATATCTATCCTTCTTATTCACAAAAATCACTAGTGCACCCCAAGGAGATACACTAGGATGGATTAGGACTTTCTCAAGAAGGCCCTCCAACTACAAATTGAGCTCACATAACTCATGGGTGGTCATCCTATACGGTGTCTGTGAGATAAGCTCTTGTCCAAGAACCAAATCTAATGTAGCCAAATTCTAAACAAACTTGATATATTGCAAATGATATCCTTCTTCGTTATTCCACAATGAATTACAATGTTTCCTAAATAGGAAAACAACTCCCAACTTGAGTTTCCAAGTAAACTCTTAACTAATTTTGACTAAATCTACTCTAGGTGGTGGAAATTACTATTTTTAGCATTTTATTAGAACCTACTATTCTTAGTAAGTTCGCATGCTTATTCATATGGGCAAAGAAATTACTATGCATATTCTACATCCCTAAATTAGAGGAATATCCAAATTTCTAACTCATAATGCAACCAATAGACTAAAATTAACTAATGCCCCAAAATAGGAAAAACCGAATTACAACTTAAATCCTAATTTTTCGGCCTCAAGATGGCGATTTAGGGCCCAACAATGTGCCAAAATTTGCTCCAAATGGTATAGTGGTTTTTGGTGTATTCATCTCATCGAAAAATTTGGTTTAAAAAAATGGACTCAAACGGACACCCGAGCTCAATTTATGACCTTGTCAAGTTCCTGCTAATTTTGGCGCATCATTCTCCCTTGCTTGAAAAAAATGCAGCTCCTGCAAGTTGTATTCTTTAAAATCCTTCCATTTATCTCGTATCCAATTTCTTAATCTCCCACTATGTGACCCAATTATTGTCCTTTTTTCCAGTCCTTTCGAATCGACCAAATATTTGTTATATTTCCCATGTCGCGTGTCCATTGTTTTCTTATCTAAAATCTGATCCACTTCTTCTTTCTTCTTCACTGGAACCTTCTACCTCCAATCTACTACTTCATCAATAACATCCCCTTCTATACCATCCCCATGAAAAGAATACAAATCTGAAACATTAAACACTAGAGAAATATTAAAATTCCTAGCAATTCTACCTTAAAAGCATTATCATTTGTTTTTTTAAGGGAAAAATTTCCATGTTTTCTATGTTATAAAGTAGTGACATTTTTATTTTCTTTGAGGATGAGATCACCAATTCTGAAGTCATGTTATTTTACATTTCTATTGTATGCACATTTGACACATTCTTAATAGATGTGAAGATGTTCAAGGGCCATTAGGCATTTTTTGTCTAATAATTCTAATTATGTAAGATGATCTTGTCGATATTCTTCATTAGGGATAAATTCTTTAAGTGATACATAGAGTGATGGGATTTGAACTTCAAGCGGTAGAAATTCCTTAGAACCATAGACTAGTGAAAAGGGAATAGTACTTGTAGGGGTACGAATGCTAGTTCGGTAAGCCCAAAGAGAAAACCAGATTTGGAGATGCCAATTCCTGCCTATGTTGTCTACTATTTTCATGAGGATTTTAGTAATCATTTTGTTAGAGCCTTTAGTATGTTCATTTTCTAGGGGATAATAAGGGTGATGAAAAACTAATTTTAATGTTGAATGTGTCGTGTTGGCTAGATTTTCTGCATAGCACAAAACCTAGGCAGTCATGAGATAAATCTCCCTCATTTACCAGTGAGGCTCCCGTGTCAGATTTGTCAATTAAAGTATGCTAATATCTAAATGGGGTTTTACTTTAACTACTCAGTTCATGAACCATAACTGAACAGTTCTACAACAAGTAAGCAACTGTTTAAAGAAAGGAAATATTTATAGAAGAAAGGAATTATAGAAGAAAGGAATTATAGAAGAAAGGAATTATATAAACACAGAGAAGAAATAGGGAAGATGTGCATCCCAATCAATAGATAACATAGTTGATTGCATGCACATAGAAGAAACCAATAGATATAAACACAAAATTCTAAGCAAAGGTAGCTCTAGATCTAGATCTGAAATAACACAAAGTCTATTAAAAGATCTAAGATAAAAAGCAAGAAACATAATACACCGTGACACAAAGTTCTCTGGAAATATACTCCTGTATATTCCTTTGCTTCAAGTGGCTCTCAAGGGTTTCAGCACAAAGTTTGGAACACAAGGTTGCTTCTTACAAATTATGATCCTTAACCCAGAGTTTTTTCTTCTACTTATAGAATGTAGAAGGGAAAGTACAAGTTGGAAGCTTTTAGTTGAACTGACACATGTGGAAGCTGAGAAAGGAAACAACTGCAATCTCCCTCTGGAATTCCTCTTTGCATGACATGTATGATTTGCAACTAAAAAAGAACCTTCTATTTTATATGTCTACGACCTATCTCCAAGTAATAGACTTCTTCAAGTAATGGCTTTTAAATCAATCACTTAAGTTGTATAATTTAATTGATCGCTCAATTACTTTGTCGGAGGAAAGAAGAAGGAAGAGGAAAGCTGCAGTTTTGTCCTTTTTCATGTCTGCATGTAGCTGATTCTTTTGCCTTTGATTCTCACCAAACTGGATCTGGGAGTAGCTGGATCTGGAAGCAAGCTGGATTTGGAAACAAGCTGGAATTGGAAATGACTGGATTTGGAAACAACAAGCTGGATCTGGAAGCGAGCTGGATTTTTCCTTCGCCTTGTCTTCTCTTTTATCCTTGAAGCTTTTGCAGTTCTTCTCCAGTACATGCATCAGTGTAATGTTTGCCATAAATCTTTATTTTTAATTGCATATGAACAATTAAAAATTCTGGAAAGCACTCGGGTGAATGCAACTTCAATGAAGGCTTCAACTAGAAGATTGGGAGCACATGCACAAGATCCTGGAAGGAATTTTCCATGCACTGACTTCTTCATGGGTTGCATTTGAAACAAGAGGATGAAGCCTTTGCAATTATGGATCTGAATCTAGATCTAGATCTAGCACACTCCATAACGAATTCTGGCAGCTAGGATGTGAATGGAAATGCTGCAGCTTGAATGATTCCACTGCTTTTGATTGCACGCATGAGGGAAGTCTTTCCAGCTCTAGATCTGTCAATCAATTTAGAAAGAGGTTCCGGACCTAGATCTGTGTTTCCAATGTCTGCAAATTTAGAAGTGATGCATGACTCTGTTGTGCTCTCTTTTTCATCCTTCTTTGCCATGGTTGTGTCTATCTTTGTCTGAACGATTCTTTTTCTTCTTACTCGGCCGGAATTCTTCAAAACTGGTGCAGATCTGGATAATTCTTCAGATTCGGAGGATATATTCAATGTATTGGACATTGATTAAAGCTCCTTTTCTTTTGTAAAGCACCTATAACGAATTCCTACAATTAATTCAGACAAAGATGGCAACCGGAACATGAACAATGAATTTTAATCATAAAAATTTGCACTATTCAAGCCTGCTGCCCCAAAAATTGATGTTTTATTTGCATGCAAAGTGAGCATGAATTTTTCCAACTTCACCTGAGCACCTGTATCACTTATGAAAACAATTATGCAAGCACAAATCAACCTCCTTCAATGCATGTGCTAAAATTGGAAGCTTTTAGCCTTGATTTCACCTTCTTTTGAGCAAAAATCCTCTTCAAATGGGGCACACTTTTCCTCTGGGCTGCACTTCTTTACCTGTGAATTAATTAATTCATTCTTATGGCAGCCCATGCTTATATAACCCTCATAATTCTATAATTAATAATTTCCCCTCCTATTCCTGGCAATTAATTAATTAAAAATCATGCTTTTCTCTTTAACTGATGTGCTAAAATTGCATGTTTAAGGACAGCCATCAAATAAATTAAATTTATTCAATTTAATCATCCACTCTTCACTTCACTTAAGCTTCACAGTGTGCTTTAACCTTAGCCACTGAAAATAGGAATTAATTTAATCATTTAATACTTTAAAAAGTATTATCTTTCTCCCAAAAGGGGCACACTTTTTGACATGAAGGGGTTGCCATTAAATAAATAAATTTATTTAATTTTAGAGCAATCTATTTTCAACCACCTTTTGTCCTTTGCCTTTGTTGACTTTTCCACAAGCTTGGGCACCTATTTTGGGTGAATAATTAATTAAATTAATCAATTTAAAGGCTGCCTTTACTTCTCCAAAGGGGGCGCACTTTTTGACATATAGAATTCTATTTTTAAGAATCACATGACAATGGGATTATTTACCTTGCAAGGCAGCCCTGAAAATCCCATGATTCACTTAAGTCACTTGACTTTCATAATGGGATTATTTACCCTGCAAGGCAGGCAATAAAATCCCATGATTCACTTAAGTGATATTTCTTTTATTCCACAATAATAATTTTTACCCTGCAAGGCAGGTAAAAAATTCCCGCCTGCTTGCACGCCTCTAATTTTCCCATTACAACTTAAGTGACTTTTCTATCATGGGAAAAAGTACCCTGCAAGGTAGGTACAAAATTCCCACCTGCCTGTTGCTTCTAATTTTCCCATTATCCACTATGATTCTTTGTTTTCCAAAAATGTGGCCAGCCCAGAAGAGGCTTTTTGGTGCGCGACTTCGTCTTTTCCTAGTGAACCGGACCTCCGATGGTGACTTCCTTCTGGCATAACGTGCGTATATGATCCCTAGTTACTTTAGGCCAAGAATCAGGCCAAACCGGCAAAGGAATTGATCTAGAGAAATTTCACAGAAAATGAAACGGGAAAACACAAAAACACAATTTTTTTGCCAAAAGTCACAAATAAAGCCCAAAACTTATTCCTAGTTAAAACCCTTCTGGTATATAGGAATAATGATATGATTGATCACAACAGGGTTAAATCGAGCACAAATTGCCTCAAATGGGGCTCAAAATAATTAAATACAAATTTCCTGCAGACAAATCCCGACGACAAAATATAACAATTTTGGGCATCTGGGTATTTGGAAAAAATGGCTAATATGGCTCTTTGGGAATATCTTGATGCAATACAAGAACTTTCTGGCAATAAAAACACAAAACGACCCATTATTTTAAAAATATGAATTTTTTTTTTTGGATAGGGTAATCACAGATTTCATGATGAAATCTGGGGACACCATGTTGTATAGTTTCTTAACATCCTTATTTTTGAAAGATTTTTCATTATTTGTAACAAGTTTATGATGGACACCAAAATGACATATGTTGTATTGATAAATAAATTTGATGATTTTATTATCTTTAGTTGAAGTTAAAGAGATGGCCTCAACCCATTTTCAAGGTATTCAGAGTTGTGATAATTTATTGATGTTGTTGGGATAATTTATGATTAATATCATCAAAGAGGTTTAAACCCCATTGTGATAAGGGCTATAGATCGTGAGCAAGTTGTAAGGATTGACTAGGAACATGGACGAGATCAAAATTTTGTTGACATTTGACACACTTCGACAAATGCACAATAATCCTTATTGATAGTAGGACAATAATAACTAAGTCGTAACCCACGTTTAGCGATGGCGTTACCATTAAAAATTTCCACCGCATATATCTTCATGGACCTCTTAGATTACTTTGATAGATTCATGAGACTTAAGACATCTTAATAGGAGGCCATCGAAGCCACATTTATACAAGATACCACCTATGATGACATAACAAGTGGCATGTTGAAGAAATGATCATTTAGCGTTTCATGATAAGTAAGAGGGAATTTTAGATTCTAAAAGATATTTAAATATTTGAGAATACCATATATCATTTGAATGATTGTCGATGGTGTCTATAGAGGGGGTTTATTTTGATGTGAGGGGTGATCCAATATTTGAATGAATACGAGATAGTTTGGGGTTATCGGTTGATTCTTTAGTTGATAAGGGAATGAGGGATCCTAAAGAAGCCATAGTATTTGCAAATTTGTTGGAAGATCATGGAATTGTTTGGATAGTGTAATGATCAAAGGATCCAAGGATAAAATCAACATTGGCTTTATATTTTTGTAAGATTTCATTTTTACACTAATATTCTCCTTTGATTTGATTGATAATGAGTTGTGAGTCTCTGTATATTTCTAAGATATGAACACCTAGTAGAATAGCGGTTGTAAGACCCATGATTAAAGCTTCATATTCTTCCATGTTATTAGTACATTTAAAGTTAATTTTAAATGATAGCAGAATAGAATCCCCTAGGGAGGTATAATGATGATACTAACCCCTCCCCTTGCTAACATTTAGATCCATTAAATAAGAGGGTCATTTTGATAGGGGTAAGTTCATGTTCATCAATAGTGTTGATAGATTTTTCAGAAATTGTTCATGATGAGGATGAGTGTCAGGAAGTGGTGCTTCAACAATTTGGTTCGTGATGGCCTGACCTTTAATGGATTTTTGTGATATGAATTCAAGGTCAAATTCGGTCATAATCATAAGCCACCGAGTTATGCGGTCATTGTAATATGTCTTAGGATGCAAGGTTAAAAGTGGGTTAAAGCTGGTGAAAATGTAAGTTTTTGATTGAGAAGATAATGGCGTAGTTTGGAGGTTGTAAAGTATAGAGTGAAACATAGTTTTTTAGCTTCGCTTGTAACATGTTTTATATTCGTGGAGTGTGTGACTTATGTAATAGATGGCTTCTTCATAGCCTTGGTCATCATGATGGGTGAGCATGGCTCCTAAGGCATGATATGTGGTAGATATGTAGAGATATAAGGGCTCCCCCTCGCGAGGAGGTATAAATATGAGTGGTGATAAGAGATAGTGTTTGAGTTCATAGAAAGCCTTTTGAAAATTAAGATCCCATCTGAAATCTACATCTTTGCAAAGGAGAAGATGAAACAATTTACAATAGTCAGATAATTGAGATATGAAACATCGAATAGACTGCATCTTACATTGAAGGCTACACAATTGTTTAAGGTTTGATGGAAGAGGCATTTCAAAGATAGATTTAATTTTTGATGGGTTTACTTGATTACCTTGGATGTATACGATGAACCTGAGGATTTTATCGGTTATAACTCAGAAAAAGCACTTAACGGGTTTAAGACAGAGGAAATATTGGATCAGGTGGATGAATATTGAGTCAAGGACGGAAAAATGGTCTTTGCGTTGCTTATACTTCCCTAAGAGATCATAGACTTAATCCTCTATAGTCTTGTGGATAAGATTGTGAAATATGTATGTCATAGCATGTTGATAAGTGGCCCCTATGTTCTTGAGTCTTAAGGGCATAACACGGTAGCATAAGGTCCCCCAAGGGTAATAAAATATTTCTTATGTTGATCTTTAATGATGATAAGGATTTGATTGTAACCAGAGAAGCCATCCATAAGGGAGAAAATTTGGTGGTTAATTGTTACATCAACAAGTTGATTGATATTTGGAAGAGGAAAATCATCTTTAGGGCAGAAAGCTTGATATCCCAAAAGTTAGTGCAAATGCATAATTTTTGTGAGGCTTTGGTCACATGTACGATTTTGGAGACCCATTGTGGATAGTCACTGGGTATGATGAAATTGGTAGAAAGAAAACATTGTAACTCTTCCTTGATAAAGATATCCATGTGGGGATGCATCCTACGAAGATTCTATTTAACTGGTTTAGCGTTGGGATAAGTGATGATGTTATGTATGAAGATATTTGGATCGATACCTGGCATATCACTATATGACTAGGAAAAGTCTTGGCTATACTTAAGAAGTTGGTGAAATCATTTAATTCTTGTGGATTTAGTGATTGAATGACCTTAACTATGCGGGGTTCCTGAGTGGTTCCTAAGTTAATGTCAACAGTGGATTCATTGAGAAGGGTTGATGTATTAGGTGGTAAGGATTTTTGAAGGAAATGGTCATCTGCTCCCATATGGGAGAGGATATCTTGATCATCGCAACATTGAAGGATATCGATGGTGGGCGAGTCTTCTTCAATCATTTCTAGCCAAATGAGAGGAATTGTTTTGGTGACATGGTTGGATTGATAAGTCAATGGACCTAAGGAAATAGTATTGACTAAAAAAAAGTTAGGTGGGATGGAGATGGTGATGGTTCTAATTCGGTGATATGTATCGTGTCCATGGGTTCCTTAGATTCGGTGGATGGTGATAGTTCTAATTCAATGATATATATGGATGTGATGTGTGCGGATGAGTCGATAGTACATCTTTCATATCATAAACCATATTTTTGTGTGGTTTAAGAGAGTGTTGGATGATTAAGTCATGTATTCCTTGTTCATAACACCTAAAACCAAAGCCTTTCCAGTCGCAACGATGGAGGTACATTTGAGTGAAACTTTGATTATATAAAGATTTGAAATCTGATCAAAAATTCATGACATGATGTTATTCAATAAATTGTGATGAAGGTCAGTCGAATCCTCCATAAACGAGGTTTGTTTTTAAATTCACCGGACCATAAGAGATGCTATCTCCAATATCATGATTGTACATAGGTTATTTTTCCAATCTACCATACATTTTAGGTGTAGGTAGTGAGTTAAGCAATGGGAGACGGTACTCCCCAATGAAAGATGCTCCATGATGTCTCTAAGTGAGGAATTATTTAGATATTTAGATTATGGGATAGATGTAATGGTGGATTCTTTTTCATATGATTCTGATGTTGATTAAGGTATTATGAGGTCATTTAGATGATATGTCATGTTTTAGTCATCGAAGGGATTAGGATCATCGTGTATTGTGAATGTTTGACACTCGTGTTCATATTTAACATAGTGGTGAAGGTTCGAGGGGACATAACACATGGTTCGTATCCAAGGTATTCCTAAGAGTATGTTGTCTTGAAATTGTAGACACCTATAATTTGATCAAAGCAATTTTATTACTAACATTGCACTAACTATTCTATTCCCGCAAATTGATGACACTTCGTCAATTAGGCTCATTCCCCCTCAAAATCCTCTTAATTAACTACTATACATTGATTAAGCCTCCTACCATGCATTTGACCAATAAATGTTCTTATTAGCTAAATCTCGCTTCCAACACATCCAAAATCTATCAAAACCTCCTCCAGATGCTCCCTAAATATTCCTAAGCCTACTTGGGATTCTTAATTAATCTTAAAAGATTAATTAGCTTCTAATCCTAGTAAAAAGTGCTTTGACTTGCAAAAAGTGATTTTTGGACTTACCTTTTGTCCCACATGCACCAAAATCATACCATTCTTGGAATGGGAAACCTATAAATAGAACCCTCAACTCGAGATTGAGTAATATGGATAGAACCATATGGTCTTAAAGCCATTATTGGTGAGACTCCATTCTCAAACCTTGGGATCATACTAACAATCATATTTGATTGCTAAGGATCTTCTTAGGTTCATTTCAAAGTTAACATTCAAAGAGTAGAGATTGATTTAGGCATGTTAGTTTGATTGTTTTCAAATTTATATGCATGTTAAAGAAATTAGCCTCCCTAAGCTCTTATCTTGATGGTTCTTGTTAGATTAGTTTAAAGCTTTGAAACTCTTAGGTGTTTAGTTTCAAGTCTTATAGCTTTCCTAATTTACACATGAACACATTATGGCATGCCCAGTGGGACTTACTCCATAGTCCATAGAAGTTGATTTCAAGATTTGTGATTTACATCATTTTTCTAACCATATCATGCATTTTGAGGATTGAATAGATTTTTCTAACCTTATATGTGTTAAATCTTCCTTTTACATGCAAAGTTAATGGGTTTGTGTTAGAAATTTATTTAAAAATCAAATTTCTAACCTGTTTACAATTCCAAAATTATTTTTCTTTCTTTTTCTCGTGTTGTTTTAGGAACGTGCTTAGGCGCTAGAAGGGGTGCGCATACGCTAAGAATTGCAAAACTTATAGCAAAGGGTGTGCATACACATGCAGGGGCACACATAAACTTTTCTACACATGCACACACTAGTCGTTGTTTTTGGTCCTCTGTGATCAAATTGTACCCTGCACTCGCACATACATTATTAGGCATGTACATACGCTTGCAAGATCACACATACATCTCTTAGGACATGCATACGCTAAAACTCCCTTTATGTTATCTTGATTTTTTGACAGACATGCACATACACTCATAGGGATGTGCATATTCCAAGAAGGGCACATAGATGTTTCTCAGCCCATGAATACACTAAATACTAACTTTGTTTTTGAAAAATTGTGCATAAACTAATAGACGTGCACATATGCTTCTAGGGGCACACATACGTCAGTAAAGGGCACACAAACATTTAAATATAAAGTTGAAAAATGTGTTAAACTAAAAAAAGGTTGTTTCTTTCTATTTTATTACTATTTGCAAGGTCTTTTTGAGTTACATTAAGGGTTTTTTATAGTTTCATTTTCATTTGTGAGGCTAGGATCATGTCTGCTCTTCCCTCGCACCTTCTAGGTGATCTTGGGAATCAAAAACGATACAACACATCTTTCAATCTTTTGAAAAACTATTCATTAAAATTTGTGTAAGGAAATGAACTTCAATTTGGATTAAAAAATGGAATGAGTGACATGTTTTATTCATAGGATTTCTTCATTGTTTACTAACTAGTTGGGTTCTACATTTTGTATGCTCTTCCTTCACGTCTTAGGATGATCTTAGGAATCAAAAGAAACATTTAATCCTCTTTCTATGATGCCTTGAACTAATAATATTTTCATGAAGGACCATATCTCTTGCATGAAATAATCAGGATCTAAACAAAGCTAACATGTTTGTTGTAGGTTACCAATAGTGTGGAAAACCTCATTAAGCTAAAAGATAAGAAAACACACCACATTCAAAACACTTGATTTACAGGTTTGGATAAGGGTAAACCCATCCTCTTTAAACTAGGAGAAACTCCCTTCGGCATAAGCCTTAATACAACAAGAGGGATACTCATAGGAATCCCAAAGTAGTCCATGCAAGTGGGAATCTTGTGGATGAAACAAGAAGTGCTCCACTTACCTACTTGATTAGTTTTCCTTGTGAGTTTAGAGTCAAAAATATCTCCATTGTGACCCCAGTGAGACTACAATTGAATGCATTTATGCTCATTGTATTAGAAGGGGGTAAAGTAAATATGGGATACTCCTAGGTTTAGTCAGTGTGTCTTCCTTGGAAAACCGAGCTTGCAGAGGTAGTTTGTGACACCTAGTTGAGAGAACCAATAGGAATTTATATTATCTTGGAGCTAAACTTAACGTATCAAACCAATCGTATTTTATAAAGATTTCATAAAGTAAGAACTTGTTCAGATTCAAAACCTTGTTTATCTAAAAAGGGGATATTCCATTCAAGTTTACACTAAGCATCATTCATCATGAGATTTATAAAGCCTTACTTTGTATTAGTTTCTCACTCACCCTAAGGTGAGGAAAACTCTGCCAAAGTGACGCCAAGTATATTTCAACCTCACTTTATCTACACCTTTTCTATCTTGTTGTCCATTTGGGGAAAAATTAGAACAAAATTCATGGATACCACTAGAAATAATCATTTCCACCACTTTTGAAGTCTACTTGCATGAATAGGTTGTAATGCTGGAATACAAATGTTGAAAGTGTGAATGGTACGTCTTCATGTTATAGTAGGCCCTTTGTCTCAAACCCATATTGAGACATGTTATCATCATAGTTAGGCTTGAGTCATCATTTATCTTCCTTATAAGTTTTACGTTGTTCGCATCACCTTGTCACAATTACGATACTTATATCTTGTTTCTAGTAAACATGGTATGAGTATATATATTCTAATGTTACGTTGCCGACATCTTAACAAATTCTTAGCATACTTTAAAGTTATTTTATTTCAAAATTACATGAATCTTGAAAGAGTGTTGGTTACTTTGTTTTCATTGTATCAATATTATTTTGATACTAATACCTTTCTTTCTTGTAAATCTTGGGTAACATATTCTAGTAGTATTGTTGTGTGGCTCACATATGTAACCTCCATTTGTTTTAGGGTTTAGGTATTTCTTGTCTCTAAAATCATCATAAGTATCCTTTGATTAGAGATCACATCAACCCCTTGCTAATACTTACACCTTGTTCATCTTGAACTCAACATAAGCATTGACATTGAGTTGATCATATAGCGTCAAACTATCTTTGGAAACATTAGCATAGGGTGTAGTTTCTTGTTGATTGATTGGTTTACTAAAAACTTGCATGATTGTTCCTTACATGTTATCAAATTCATAGACTTGGTTGATTCATTATTATTTGGTCCATTTATTGACGTAATTTGAGACCATTAAGAAAACAGATTACACGCTAGACTTAGGTTCGATACCCTTGATTACACTAGACAAAACCTTGTGTAAACACAACTAAAAAGACCTCCCGTCAGTAATATGGATGATAGCGTTGAGGGAAGACACGCTTCTACCTCTGGTACCAACATTGAAGGTGAAACATCAAGACAAAAATGTGGTTCTCAACCACCACCCCTTAAAATCCATCGTAAGGTTAGGGTAGAATGTGAACATGAGGAGTTACCTCCTCCAAATGACGATGAAGAGGACCCTCAAAATGAGGAAGTCACTATAAAAAATCAAATACAAACCCTTAGCCAACAGCTAGCAAACTTAGCTTCTTTTGTAAGTAAGAACCCAAACAAGGGTACATGTCAAGAGAAACCTAGGACTAAAGATAGTGAAATTTACATTAAAGATGAAAAATTCAAGAAAAGTCGAGTGCTCAGACCATATTCTCCTACAAAAGAGAAACTCTTTACACAAGAGTTACAATCAATGAAGAACATGCTTACAACCCTTCAGGAAAGTAACATAGGCCATAGAAAAAAATATCAGTATGAGGAACTATGTCCTTATCCTTTTGAAAGAGACATGTTGCGAACACCATTTCCAAAAAAGTTTGATTTTCCAAAATTTGATAAATATAAAGGAAAAGGTGATCCTCATGATCACATCAAATACTTTTACATGGCTTGCCAAGAAGTATCCTATAGTGACAATTACCTCATACATTTTTTCCCTCGTAGTTTAGGAGGAAAAATATTGGAATGGTTCCTTCATTTACCAAAAGGGTCAATAATCACATGGCTGCACTAGCATAGAAATTCATGTGTCACTTCTCATTCAATATGGAGAATGACGTAACCATGTTAGATTTATGTAACGCTAAGAAAATACCAAATGAAACTTTTTCCATTTTCTTACAACAATGGTGAGGGTTAGCAAGTCGTTTTCCTTGTGTAGTTCCTAAGAAATAATTGGTTCGTATCTTCGTGCCCAATTTAAATATAGACATTTTGTTTCACTTACAAATTCACCATGTCACTATCTTCAACAAAGTTATCAATAAAGGAAGCCAAATTGAGAAGGCTTTAATATCAAAGGGAACAATAAGACCCATTTTGAAGGATAGTTAGAGTCAAAACCTACGTATGCCTAATTTCTTCAATAAAAATAAGAACACAATAGGAGACAACATCACCAACTCTAAACAAGTTAAAACAGTTCAAAGCGATCCCCTTTTAAAACTTACCAAAGGACCTAGTCAAAATCCAATCAAATGACAAGTGTTCACTCCCCTTATAGATTCATTATCCATGATTTTGATACAATTAGAGGTGGTGAACATGGTTCAATATCGACCCGGTGCCTTATACAGATGATGTTCCCAAACCAGATGGTATAGAGATCATGACTATTGTGATTTTCATCGTGTCAAGGGACACAAAACAGATAAATGTTTAAAACTGAGACACTTTATTCAAGACCTCATTGAGGATGGGAAGATTGAAGTGGACTCCCTAAATCAGGACAAGGGCCTAATGGAAAAATGGGAATCTTTAAACAACCCTTTCCTAAGCATGATAGACAAGGAATAGAAAAACTAGATCAAGGTCAGTCATCTGATGACTATAGAGTTACAAATTACGTGTATACCTCAATTGATAATCCCTTTGATTCATTCATAGGCTGTATTCATTCATCCAAAGAGCAAGTAAAAGCCATCGAATCATTAGTAGTGATTGTGCCATGGCAACATGACATGCTCACCTAGTGATTCTAAAACCTCCTTCTCATACCCCTAAGAAAAAGTAGTATGATTTATTGGATTAACTTGAGAAAACCACGAATAATATTTCAATCTTAGACCTTCTCAAGATATCAAGCTCTCATAAGGATATCCTTTATAAGACCCTTCAAGGGTCAGGAGTGTCAATAGATGTTGATCCTTCACACCTCCAAGCCATGGTTGAACCTTGCTCTTAATGAAGCATTTCCTTTGACTAGAGTGAAGTCCCACTTAATAATCACATGCACAATTTACCCCTATACATTGAGGTATTTTTCACTCATAGAAATATTAAAAGAGTGCTTATGGATAATGGGTTAGGTTTAAATATTTACACCTTAAATCTAGTCGAATGCCAACTAGGGCACACATAAGTAGATATGGATTCTCACATAATCACAATTACAACTTATGATAATGTCAAGTGTGAATCAGCTGGTACCATTGTATTACCTATGGAAGTAGGGCCAAAAATCATGACATGAAGTTCCATGTCCTTGATCTAGATCTTCCTTATAACATGCTCTAGGCCGCCCATGGATCCATGCCATACAGAGTCAGACTTGTCTACTTTTCATCAATGCATTAAGTTATATCATGGAGGATAGATGATCACCATCCTAGGATATCTTGAGCCATTTACGCATTGTAGAGCATTACATAATTTTTCTCGAGCAACATATGAATGTCCCTTAGTGGAAATTGTTGTACCATTAAAAACAAAAGCTCTGAAATCTCAACTTGATCCTGATACATTACAAGCTAGTGATAAAAACACTCCATATTTTGTTACTCCCTTTCTTTGGATGGGAGATGAAAGTCCAATATAAAGTCACAATTGAGGAATACAACCTCCAATAGGACCTCCTAGTCTCTGACCTCTTGATATCACCTAAAACACGTGGTAGGCCCGATATTTAGTTCACCAGCTCTCGGGATAGCTCTCCTACCGCCTTTGAGAAATTTGTTCCTGTGACCATTTTCGATAAGAAGATGTTGGATACACGTAAAATTTGGATCCCCGAAGGAACAAAATACGCATGTCACCAAGCTCCGGAGTACACCAAAGCACACAGAATGATGTACATCATGGGCTATCAGGGATTTGGGTGTGACACAAATGCACAAGGTAGATTAGAGCATGTCCCAATCCCCCATTTTAAATCAAATAAACATGATATTGACAATAAACCTCATGTGGAACCACTCTCAGAAATGGATGACACATCTTCATAATTTGAGGATGATTCTCCTTCTTCGGATAATGATGCAGATTCCTATTGTAGCATATACGAGGACCTTGCCTCTACCAACCTTTTCCTGGATTCTACTATCTTTACCCTTTCTCAGTCTAATTTCCAAGCCGATTTCCAAACTACCATTGTATATCCCAACCTCATTGATTGGAACCAATAAATTCATATGCCGATATATTTCTTTGAAAATGATGAGGCAATCATAAAGTTCATGGGTATTCGGGATGTCATTCCGATCAGTGACCATAAAAAGGTTTCTCCATCAATCTAGATGCATGTGCATACTTCAGGGAGGAGGCTGAGATGTGTGGTTAGCAAAACAAAAATGAAAACAAGGGAAAAATTACTACCAAAAATCCTCGACAAAAGAGAAATTCCAAATCGCATAGTGAAAACCTCTTTGAGGCGCTTGCGGAAAAACAAATAGAAAAACTAAAGGACATAGAAAGTGGCCACACCAAGGGTGAAAACTCTTTGAGACATCCTTGGAAGAAGACCTCAGTCTCTCCCCTTGATCTAACATGAATGGAAGATACATATAAAATATTGATTGGAGAGACTATCAGTGTTAACATCGGATCAGAAGAGGATCCAAAAAGGGTAAACTCAGGAGCTTCACTCTCGGCGCAAGAGTAGAAAAACATTTATGAGACTATTGAGAGAATTTTTGGACGTATTTATGTGGTCTTATGCAGATATGCTAGGTTTGGACCCAACCTTAGTCATACATAACCTTGTTATGCATCCATATGCCAAACCTATCAAGCAAAATCTAAGAAAGATGCACCCACGTGTTGCACTTCTAGTTAAAGAAGAACTAGAGAAGCTATTAAGCGACATGTTTTATTAGACCTATTGACTATTAAAAATGGATAACAAACATAGTGTCAATGTAAAAGAAACCAATTGGTTTCTAAGTTTGCACAGAGTGGGGATATCAATAAATCATGTCCTAAAGATGATTTTAATTTTCCTAACATCGACATGATTTTCGAGTCTCATCGTCAATCATGAAATGTTGTCCCTCGTGGATGAATTTTTGGGCTATAACTAGATTAAAATCGCAGAGGAAGATAAACATAAAACTGCTTTTACCACCCCTTGGGGGACATTTTTATACCAAGTGATGCCTTTCAGCCTCAAAAATGCTAGAGCCACTTATCAAAGAGCAATGAAAGTCATCTTCCATGACATGATGAATGAAATCATGGAGGACTATGTGGATGATATCTTGGGAAAGTCTAGAACTAGAGAAGAGCACCCGGAAGTGCTAAGGTGTATATTTTAATGCCTCTAAGACTACAAGGTCATATTGAACCCTAAAAATGTGTCTTTGACGTACAATCAGGAAAATATTGGGTTTCATCATTTCAAGAAGAGGGATTGAGGTAGATCCCACTAAAGTTGCAGCTATCAATGAGATGCCTCCACCAAAGAACCTTAAACAACTATGTAGCTTACAAGGTAAAATATAGGAAATCCATTGATTCATTTCACAACTTGTGGATAAGTGCCATCCTTTCACACATTTACTCAAGAGGATGTTACCTTCAATTGGGGTCCTGAATTTCAAAAGGCTTTTGAGTTACTTAAACAATATCTAACTAGTCCTCTTGTTCTCATGCCACCTACCCCAGGTGAACCCCTATTGTTATACATTTTGGCTACCCAATATGCTATTGGTGCACTACTTGCCCAATATGACCTTAGCCAAAAAGAGAGGGTGGTTTATTACCTTAGCCACACTTTGATCGCCTATGAGATGAATTACCCACAAATTGAAAAAGTGTGCTTAGTTGTGGTCTTTTCATTTCAAAAGCTTTACCACTATCTATACGATAAAAAACCAAGCTTATTTCCAAAGTTGACCCTTTGAAATACCTTCTATCTAAACCAGTGCTCACCGGACGTATAGTTGCTTGCAGATCAACTAGTTGAATCTCCCCTACTAGGAATGGAACCGTTGTGTCTAGATCTTCCAGATGCCTCTATGATTTACATTGAGGAATCCATTGTGTGGCATAAACACTTTGATTGATCATTTAATTATCACATGCTCAAGATCCGGTGTGGTACTTATCACACCAACTAGAGACTTCATCCCGCATGATTTTCAAATGAGTTTTCCATGTACTAATAACATAGCAGAGTATGAGGCACTCATTTCTGGTTTGAAAATTACTATCAAATGGAATATCTAATAGCTAAGGGTCTTGGGTGATTCACAGTTAATCATCAAGCAAGTCAATGATGAATATAAGGTCAAGGATGAAAAGCTCATCCCATACAAGAAGATGGTTGAGACTCTCAAGGAATATTTTGTACGCATTGATTTTGAATAGATGTTGAGGGCACAAAATCGATCAGCAAATGCCATGGCCACAATTAGAGCTTTTCTTCACATTCCACCTCAGGAAAAGAAAATGCCTTTCTTTGTAGAACATCTGCGAGAGCCAACATATGACATGCCAAAATCATGTCTGGTATGTGAAGTTGTTGGTCCTTTCTCCCTAATATGAACCCATATTCAATTAGCTATAAGACAATACCTTTCCTTTGAATATTTCCCACACTGAGAAAAGATCCCTTATATGCTATATAGCCCCTTATACCCTCCTAGGAGGCACCCTTTATCGTCAAAGCTACGACAGAGTGTTTTGCGTTGTCTTGATTTTTTCGAGTCATTCTAAGCAATAAGAGAGGTACATGAAGGAGTTTTTGGAGCACACATAAGCGGCATGGTGCTCGCCAAGAAACTGCTAAGAGTAGGTTATTATTGGCCCACCATGGAAGTAGATTGTTGTACTATGTCAAAAGTTTGAACTCTATCAAAAGTATGGAACCCCGATTCATGCACCAACACCGCAAGCCTTGCACCCAATTACTACACCATGGCCATTTTCAAAATGGGGATTATATCTCATAGGGAAGCTCACTCCAACATCCTCAGATGGCCATACAAATATTATAATTACCACCGAGTATTTCAAAAATGGGTAGAGGCTATGCCTCTTACATATGTTATTGGTGCACAAATTTCAAAATTTATCGTGAACCACCTCATCTACCATTACAACATCCCCTTCACTCTTATAGAAAACAATGGTAAGTCTTTCAATAACAAGACAGTTAAAGCGTTATGTCAACGCTTCCAAATCCATTTAAAGTGATCCACTCCCTATTATCCTCAAGGTAAAGGAAAAGCAGAGGATACTAACAAAACACTTGTTCACCTAATGGAAAAGACGGTGAAAAAAACATGCCGTAATTGGAACTTACAAATCCATCCCACCCTCTGGGCTTATAGAACCTCCATCCACACTCCTACTGGTGCTACACCCTACTCACTAGTATTTGGCACTGAGGCCATCATACCATTGGAGATTGAGCTTCCTTCCCTGAGAATATCTCTCCGAGACTATCTGGATAAGGATGAATACTACCGAGTGGCTCAACTAGCAAAGTTGGAGCTACTAGAAGGGAAACATATGCGGTACTTAATCACTTAAAGGTATATCAGAGTCAAGTGTCATGAGTTTACAACAAATGGATAATACCTTGCCACTTTTAAGTAGGATATCTACTACTCAAGGAAAAATACAAGGACCACAAAAAGAAAGGAACGCTTGAACCTAACTTGTTAGGTCCTTGTGGTGATCAAGAAATACATATTAGGGGCATACAAGATCGCATACCATAATGGAGAGGAACTCAAGGATCCCATGAAAAAATACATCTCAAGTGGCTTTATGCTTGAGTATGAGGTTCCTAAAAAATCAAAAGAAAAACAAGCACAAAAATTAAAAAATCAAGAAAAAGTAAAAAGAAAATAGGTTGTCCAAGTGTAAAAACCATGTAATTGTGGCACATTGGGTAGGTCCCTTGGTGAAAAATAGTTTTTGGCACCTTTGGAGGGTTTGTTGTTCACAAGCATATCTCATATCTAGAAGGGGTACACTTTTTTTAATCTAGGGCTCGTTTTCCCAATTTGAGATCCTTTTGAACCTATTCTTCATGACCTTGATCCGGATGATCTATTCTTGTATATATATATGAATTGATCACTTTTTTACATTTCCATCTAATGGTGGGGGAACCTTTGCATCTTCACCTTCTTGCACATACATGTGTGGCATTCTGCCTTTGTATATTCCCATCTAACACTAGGGGCATCCACGCTTCTTTGTTTTCTATACATAGTTTCAGAAAACTCTTTTCAGAAAATTCAAAAAACATTCATATAACTTTGAACATCACAAAAAATATTTGAATATATTATAAACACCCTAAACATCTGAGAAAAACCCTTTCACTGGATGAAACTAAGGAAAAAATATAAGATTGTCTTACAAAAATCCCAAAAAGAAAGTGAATAGTAGCCTTGAAAATGGTCTCAGGAAACACCAAAAACAACGAAAAACATTTCAAAATTGTCTTGTAAAAACAAAGTAGTAGTTTTATTACTTTTAGTTGTTGGTTTGTATAGTTTTGATTGCATTACTTTTTCATGTTGTGTGCTTTAAATTGAATTCATTTGCTTACTTAGATTAATTGTTACTTTAATTTGTTGTACATTACAACGAGTTAATTTTATCTTGCACACTTGTAGATAGTTGTGTTACTTTAATTAGGTTTGATTAGGTTGTGCTTGTTGTTTTCTTGTACAATTGTTGTCATCATATCATATATCATATATCATCTATCATCACATCTATACATCATATATCAATAAAAATCTAAGCTACATTATCATGAACATGAAAATTAAACATGTATGCTAAATATAACATCATATAATATCACCATGAGGGGCAAGAGGGTCTGCCTTCTATCCCCCTTAAACATAGACCATAATAAAAACGTGGACCTTCTATTCCACTTTGGTTTGTCTAAGAAGGACCTTCTATTCTACCTTCTAGGCCCTCAAATATATATATATATATATATATATATCAATATTCATCATTCGACATTAGCAATTATATTATCCATCAATATATCAAAATCTAACCCTAACATCCATGAGATTACAATTATACTCCAAACATCCCAAAACATAACATGTCAGTATAACATTCACATCATGAAAATCAACATATATCGAGTGTCTAACATCACTATCTAATGCATCATAATAAAACGTAAACATCATAATGTCAATAGTCCAAATATCAGTGAAATCTATCATCTACTGATCAATGTATCATAATCAAAATGTCTGAATATCAGTCCAATAATATCAATATCAAGATGAAATAGTGTCAAAGAGGAGTGGACACTACAAATCCCCACTTGGTCTCAGTATAGTAATCTGACCATATCCATATATCCCCTATCTCTCGGGGTCGAGGGCATTTATATAGATAGGCCCAGGTCAATCAATAACCACCCTATATATAGATATATATTTGTGCCCCATATATATGTGTGTGCGCCCGCGCACTTCCCTATATAATGATCAAAATTAATTATTTGATCAATTTGTAATCTATCCCCGAGTTTCAATTATAATTAAAAAATGTAAAGAGCGGGAAATTAGTACTGAAATTGGAGTATAAGTGAAAAAGTTGAGACCATCAAGTGGATTAAAAGATCAAGAGCAAGTTAATAAGAATTATCATGGACGAGGAGATCAATCTTGTATAGACTTAAAACGTAATCCAAATCCACAATATCATGTGTATGATTCAAGTTATTATGCTGTAAATTTTTCGAAATACATAAGATGAGAGTTTATGGTAGTAAAAAAATTTAAGTTAACATCAGTAGGTCAAAGTTTGCAACCATAATTTCACTGCAGTTCTATTAAAGCATTGCTACTTGCTATTGGTGAACCTTTTTTATTTGTTAATATACAGGCCGGTATCCCTTATATAATATTGTTTGGAAGAGTGCAAAATTTTGTATTGGAGTCTTGAGTGACCCAAGATTCAAGCACCCACTCATGTAGTCCAATCCATAAAGAAATGGAAAGGAGAGGAACTTGTTATTTTACAGTCACAAATAGTTAGGGTTTTTTTATTAGCATTATGGTGAACAATAACAATTTGAAGACAATTTTGATTGTCATTAATTATATTTCAAAATTGTATAGATTACAGTGGGTGGTTGCATTTTAGCATCATACTTTGCTGAAAGAATTCTTCAACAAATTGCATTTTCTACACATTTTGTTGAGTATCATCGTTGTTTTCACAATACTTAAAATGTACATTATTTAGGTCGGCATTTACTATCTTTGAAGGACCATATACTTATGTAATTTTAATATTTATATTTATTAAATGTACATTATTTAGGTCGGCATTTACTATCTTTGAAGGACCATATACTTATGTAATTTTAATATTTATATTTATTATTTTGTCACGACAAAATAAATATAGCTTTAGAAAAGTTGAAATTGGATAACAATTTTGTAGGGTTTTTCAAAGATGGGATCAACAAGTGATGAGATAGAGTCATCGAATTCAGAGGATGGATGTAAGTTGAAGTTTTTATGCAGCTATGGTGGTAAGATCCTGCCAAGGCCTGGCAATGATCATCTCTCTTATGTTCATGGAGAAACCAGAATGGTGGCAGTCAACGGAAATATCACTTTCAAAGGTATGCTACTTTTTCTTAAACATAAATCACATTATTGCTATATAGTGAGCTTTCTAAGATCCTACTGCCCTTCCGAGTGAATGTAAAGAAGTTAGAGATGCACATCTAGATCAAGGTAAACTATTTGATTTTATTGATCCCTATAAATTATTCAGCATTCTCATTGCTGGAATATGTTCCAATCTATGATAAATATTAGTAAGTTCAAAATTTGATTAATCAAAACATTGTTCAACTCTGTTTAGATGGTGATTTTTTCATTGTTTGGTCAATTTTTAAAAATGATTCAAATATTATTATAAGGAAAGAAGAAAGCGTAACAACCCACTCAATCTAAACTTCGCATATGTTAATAAGTTGAATTGTGACCAAATGTGATCAACACTGTTCCATAAAATATATTAAATTAATTTTGGTTCTTAAATTTATTAATATTATTTTCTTTTCATTGCAATTCCCTTAAGCTTGTGTTGTTCAAGTACCCAATTAATTTTGATATGCAACTTATAAAATGCTGGATTTGGTACTTTGCAGAACTTATGAGCCAACTCCAGAATCTCTGTGGTTTCAGTGCCAGGCTAAAATATAAACTGCCAAACGAGGATTTGGATATGTTGGTATCAGTCACAGATGATGATGACTTGCATTACATGATGGATGAGCAGGAAAAATACAACAGCAGATTTAGTAAGGGATCTAACAATCATTACCTGAAAACCTTCTTGTTCCCTGTCAACAATGTCGTTTATAATTGGAATCCAACAGGGTCGAGGCAGACACTAGAACAGAGATATATAGATGCAGTAAATGGAATTCACGTCTCAAAGAACTTTTCTTCTGAAGGTACGATGGCAACATATAGGGCCAAGTCTTCTCTTGAAAAATTAATGGTGGACTCTGAGACTCGTATTCTCCAAAGAGTGCAAAGCTCTCCCAATTTGGGATATGTTTCGCCCAAGAGACCAGTGAATCTATACCAGAGCCGACCTGCATTGTATGTACGCAGAGGAGAAACACTAACAGGGAGCCCTCTTACATACAATGATATACCAAGGGCTGCTAGCAGGTCTCCTTAATCTCTACAACCAATAAATAAATTGTATGAGTGCAAGTCGCAGATGTGTTTTGGCTGACTTTTCGTTGTTTACATTCCACCACTTCAACATTAACAGTAGATTATCAACTGAACATACAGGATGGATCAAACTTTTCCCAAAAATTAGTCCTAATAATTCTTTACATGTTTTGGTGTAGAACTCTTCAAATTGTTTTTATTGTTTAAAATGTCTGCTTAATGGCTATCTTGCCTATTATATTCTTTTTGTTGGAAATTGAAACCGTCATTTTGTTTATTGCTCCATTACAGGGAAAAAGTTATATGTAAGAGCTATGGTTAATAATGACAGTCTAAATTCTATTTTACAGATAAATTTTGTTGTTAAATGTACTATAGCTTCAATGAATATATGAATTATTGTGCCAAATTGCAAAATTCGATGGCAGTTTTTTATTGTTGTATCTAAATATCATATATCATATATGTTTGCACAGTGAACTAGCAATCGTACGTGAAATGTACGATGGAAACGCCGAAGGGGATTTTTTGAAGGAGCCAAATTCAAGAGAGAGAAACAATAGGAGAGGAAGAGGGGTGAAGAAGAAGGGGTTAGAGGATGGAGAAGTGAGAGGGTGGAGAAGTAAAAGGGTGGCAAAAATGGAAAGGCGAAACAAGTCAAAACTTTACTGTCAAAGAACAACACGACAAATATGTCAAAGCGCAAATATTAGAGTTATTATGTTGTGAGAAGAATGTGATTTTATTTGAAAAGTATGTGGTCATACCCAGATTATTTGGGCCTGCAACTTTTAAAGCCTCAAAGCTCGAGCTTTTGTTCCAATGAACGCACGTTCAACATAAATATGAATGAATCCAAAAATATATAAATCATTTTTATCAAAATGTTAAAATGATGTCAAAACACCTTATCTTAAATTTGTAACATGCTTGCGAGCAAGCATTCTAAAGCCAACCTATAATTATGATTTTCCATAGCAAAGTGCAAGGCATTCTTGTTTTCATTGCCTAACATGTGAATACAATTTGGTGCCCTACCAATCAAACACATGAGTATATCCAAGAAACCCTTCTGCACCACAAAATGAAATGCTACAATTCCATCATTATTCGTTCGATTACACGTGTCTGAATTTGTTTCAACCAATTTTATCACAAGTTACAAATGGCCATACATGGTTTCCAAATGTATTGGTGGTACGGTGTGTAAGAAGCGGGAGATGTCGCATTCACCTGACGCAATTTTCGGTGTTAGAAGCGGAGATAGCGGCATCGTCAGATTTCAATGCATGCCCTTAAACTTCAATATTTTTCATCCACATTCTGAGTGGTATCAAAATGAGCCACCCCCGATTCTAATAAGAAAGGCCTTTGGCATAAAAATAGGAAATTTGGTTCCTTCAATCAACATTAAAAACAGTGCAACCTTAAAACTACCGGCCGTAGAAAGCAAAAGTGCTTGGCTATTGTAACAAAGTACTGCAGAAAGTAGTAGTGCTCAACTACTATAAATTATCATGGATTCTTAAAATAAAGATTCCAATATTCCAATTGATATGCTTTCTCTTCAGACACTCAGACAAGCAACCTAGATAAAGTAAACTTCTAAAAATTGTGATACCGAGTTAATAAGAATTATTGTGTGTAAAAATTATAAAAGCATGGAGATAAGTAGCATTAGAGTCGATAAAGTCCAGACAAATTTTCAAGGCGTAAGCCGTAGAATCGGTTCACCTTTGTAGTAAGATCATTATAAAGTTGTGATTGATTTGCGAGCCTTTTTAAAATCTAATATATTTTTGTGCTTGAATTGTAACTTCTCACACCAACCAAATTCAAACAACAATTAACATTCACTTATTAAAATGAGATGACAAATAGTTTTAAACAAAACTCACTAACATTTGTTTTATTAATTGTTCCGTAGAAGTGATAAAACAGAAACAGTTGTCCATTACAAGAAGTGATCGGTCAAATAGATCAGAATAATCATATAAAATTTCAATTGAATGCATTTATCGATAATTTGTTAGATATTTACACCTAAAAATGTAAAAAATGTGATCTAATCCAACTTTCTTCATTCTCAAAATAGTATTAACACTCTAAATGAACAAAAGCAATTCAACTCTTTTGGTAGATGCATTGACATCTCAAGAAACTTGGATCTCGGAATTCAGACTACCAGAAAATCTTCCTAGCTGCCTTATAGCAAAGACATGCAAAACAATGATTTATTCATCGATTCATTTGTGCTTCATCAAATATAGATTTAACAAAATGATTAGATGCTTCCCATAACAAAATATAACAGGTTAAATTTTATAGAGGTGGAACATTGGGTTTTTTCTTTAAACTTTATGATATATAAATCAAAACAGAAATGTATTTACAGATACATTCCTGTTATTTATTTATTTTTATATTGATCAAAGCTTTTACAAAAAGAGGCAGCCAAAAAGAGACTACAAAAAGAAAGGAGCACAACCACAACAAGTTAAACAATTACAAATACCGAACAAACATACTCAATATCAGAACAAAAAGAAACTGATTATATAAAGCAAATATGGAATAACCAATTTATCCTTTTGGAATTACAGATACATTCCTTGGGCTTTGTCACGATTAATAGCGAAGAATTAGGCATGCAGAGACAGCTGCCCCTTTCAGTGTTTGGGAATTTGTGTGTTATGATATCGTAATTCTTTTGTTTTCCCCATTTCACCAATGGGTACATCATCACCATACCCGTAACTTACTTAGAATAGCACCCATCCAAAGAAAGAAAGGAAAACGATAAATATCTGCCCCTGGCACTGCCATAGCCCTACTATATGGTGTATGTAAATAATTCACTTACTATAGGTTTCGTTCATGGGATGTTTTCTAGTGTTCCCTCCATTTCTCCAAAGCTGCCACATTATTTTATTGTATCCATTTCCACTTGTAAGTCGTACTCATATACACATTTAAATTTTAAGCTAAAATCTCAATCCGACCAAATCCAGGACAATGCACCATTACCCGGCCAGCTCAACGGTTCCATTAAACTTATTTCACTCCAGATCTAGCAAAAATCAAAATCTATATCAACAAATCCAGTTTTCAAAAGGATTTTGAGATTAGTAAAATACCTTATAGGCCTGAATCGAGCAGTGACACAAATATTTTCCTTAGACCGTTGAAAATCCATATCACTATTAAAAGCCGACGTTGAAGTATCCTGAGAAAATATTCAGAGTGATATTGGCCGTCTGATTTTTGACGGATGTCAGAGTGAGCAGGTTGCACTTCACTACAGGAATTCCTTCCGCGTAATTATTGACGATAAAGTCCAAATTTTAAACATTTCTTGGAGCAGAGTGATAAGTTGAATGACTTGTAAGCCATGGGTTCAAGGTTAACTGTTATGTAATATTTAAGTTGTTTGATGGTATTATATGAGCATTTTTATGGGTATTTAATGGAAGATCTAAATTTATTGTGCGGGTCTTGTTTGGCACATTATAAGTAGAGTTTTTATTTATGCAGATCCTTATTTGATGCTTTGGTAAAAGAAAAGGAATAAGAATTTATTATATTCTCCATGACAAGTTGTATTATTTAGACACATGGGGAGGTGTCGTTACGTATTTGGAAGCCATGAACTTCTAGAATGTCCACCTTATGTTTTGGTTGGAGGATTTACATTCCTTAGCTCTTGACGCAGAGGAAATGGTGACAACTTCACAAGCAATCAACTTCAAGTTAGATATGAATCCAATTTTATCAAATATTTCAATTAGCTCGTAGAACTCAAGAACTATACATGCCACCAAATACCCCAATTTTTCCTCTAACTGTTTAAGGGATTTAACCACCTTCAACCTAGTCAATATCACCAAACATGCATGATCAAAACAATTACAATGTCATTTCACCTCTATAACCTTATTTTCTCTTTCAAAGTGCTTTAGTAGCCCTAAGATGATGAAAAGATTGAAGCTCGTAGAGATTCACTAGGTATTAGACAAAATCAAACATATTTTTATATATCCTTTAGGCTCATCCATCTTATATCTGAAATTCATGTCTTGAAGTAAAAGTACAATTCCATGAAACCACGATTTTTGTTCCCAATTATGCCTCTTATACAATTAGCCCTATCCAAGTGCAAATCTTGTTGTTTAAAACAATATATACTCTTCCTTGGCGAAGTGAAACTGCATTTGGGTATACTTTATTGTCATCATTCTCTCCACAAAATTTCTTGACCTAACTCCTCTTGTAACTTCCCCAACTCAATCTAGTACTTTTCCATTTAGGCCTCTATATCTCAAATTTAAGTTCTTAAGTGTGTTTATTGTTTTATACCATCTTATAGATCTAAACTCACTTAAGTATATCTCTTACACCTTCTTCATGCATGTATCTTCCTTCCAATGAATTTGTGTATCTTTTAATTAAGTACAAGTTCTAGACATATTTCACTTCCGAAACCTTGTAATAAAAAGTGTTCTAGATCGTCCTTTAGACTATAACTTTTGATTTTGTCTCTCGAAAGGCTTCTATTATGATTTCATATGGTGTCTTCAACCCTATTTCATCTTTCTCCACCTTTAGTATTAGTAACAAGAGGTAGAAATGTAAGATTCTTATCATTTGATTACATTTGCATTCTAAACCCTAAAACACACGTTATAATGCGCTTTTAAACTGTGTTTTGCATATTTCAACCCACCAACCTATTCAAATATTCTTGATACTTTGTGGAAACCTCTTTCCCACCTTAGTATCCCTTTCTACCAACTTTTAGACTTTTTCATTTGGTATAAACACACAGCTTAACAATTTTTCTCTCTCAAACCCTAGGTAGGGTGGTATAGACTAACAAGGAGGTATATTTTTCTTATTTTTGTTTACATATATGTTTAAGTTCCTTAAAGTTATTAAACACATTTTTACACTCATACAAACCTTATTTCAACCCTTAAAAGGTCCTATAATCTTGTAAACGGGGAAGTGCACCAAGTTGGGGGGCCAAAAGGGGGTCTTAAATGGACGCATTTTTCTAAAAAAACTTCAACTTGTATGAGTTTTTCAAATAGTTACACTCAAAATTGGAAGATGTTGTACAAATTTGAATCGTATAATTTTGAGTCTAGTTTCTAAGCTACTAAATTTTATTGAAAACAAATAAGTTTAAGTGGGTCAAATAACTAAAATACTAACAGATGCTCCTATTTTTGTTAAAAAACATAATAGAGTGACTTTCGTGCCCCCCACCATTTTTTGAGCACCATTTAGTATTTTGAAAACCATTTGGTAGAAAGATAGCTAGGAGAATCTAGTTTGGGCTCCATTTTTAAAATAATTTTTAGCGAATATTTTTTTATTTATGATTTTTCTAGTACATAAATTTTATGTTTTGAAAAATAACGGAGCTCGACCATGCCCCCTAACTACCTCAAAATATATATGTATGTATGTATGTATATAATTATGCTATTTGGGCTAGTATATTTTTTTAAATTTTCACCCAAAAAAAAAGATACACCATGAAAGATAGACATATTTACACTTCAAAATATATATATATATATATATATATATGTATGTATGTATGTATGTATGTATGTATGTATGTATGTATGTATGTATGTATGTATGTATGTATGTATGTATGTATGTATGTATGTATGCCTAGTTTGGGCTAGTATATTTTTTTAAATTTCGATCACCCAAAAAAAGATACACCATGAAAGATAGACATATTTACACTTCAAAAAATAGCTATAAAAAGACATTGTTAGAAAATAAATAATATGGAAACCTTATATTAGTCGAAAATTTGAAAAATTATATTTTTAGAAAGAAGAGACTCTTTCTACGTCGTGGTATAATTTTTAAAAATGGATTTATTGTTTTATTTTGATTTATCATAGAGGAAGTGGCATTTTTACATTTTCTTGTAAAAACACATTGTTTGTTGTGTTTGTGCAGGTCCATGCCTTAGGCTTGGGGATCCAAACTGGATCCCAAGCCTTAAGGCATGGCTTGGGAAAAAAATAAAATGCAAAATGCATACGCGTTATAACGTGTACGTGTTTTTTGTGCAAAGATAAACATTATGTATACTTTTGACATGCTTCTATTTACATTAAGTATAAGTTTTTCATTTATTATTATTTATATTTTATTATTTCTTATAATTTAAATTTATTTATGTAAATATAAGAAATTAGGGTCACTCTGCACCTTATGGAATTAGTCTCACAGCTCCATGAATCATGGTTTAGGAGATAGTTTCTTAAAGTATAATTTCGTTAGTACATAGGTAATTTTTTAGGTTTTCAACATTCAGCCTAAATCTTTTAGTATTTAACTTCTACAATCGAAACCCTAAACCATAGGCCATAAACCTATACACTACATGGTAAACCTTGAGCCCTAAACCCTAAACCCTAAACCTTTAACCATGATCCCTAGACCCTAAAACCTAAACCCTAAACCCTAAACCTTAAACATTCATCCCTTACCCATGAGCCTTAAACCCTGAGCCTTAAGCCTTAAACCCTAAGCCATAAGCCCTAAACCCCTAAACCATAACCACCATGAACCATGAGCCATGACCCCTAAATGCTAAACCCTGAACCGTAAAAACTAAATCCTAAACCCTAAACCCTGACCCCTAAACCCTAAACCTTAAACACCAAATCTTAAACCCTAAACCCTAAGCCTTGAACCCTACACCCTTATCCCTGAGCCCTAAAATCTAAACCCTAAACCTAGACCATATACCCTAAGCCCTAAGCCCTAAACCCTAAACCTTAAACCCTAAACCCTAAACCCCGAGCCCTAAACCATAAACCCTAAACCTTAATCCCTAAACATTAAATCCTAAACCCTAAACCCTAAACCCTAAACCTTGAACCATAAACCCTAAAACCTGAACCGTAAACCATAAACCCTTATCCCTAAACACTAAATCCTTAACCCAAAACCCTAAACACTAAACCCTAAACCCTAAACCCTTAAACTCTAATTCCTCAACCTCGATCCGTAAACCCTAACCATAAACACTAAACCCTAAACCCTAAACCTAAAACCTAAATCCTAAACCATAACCCTAAACCTTGAACCTTGAACCCTAAACCCTAAACCTTAAACCCTGAACCATGAGCCCTAAACCCTAAACCCTAAACCCCAAACCATATTTCATCAATATTTCCTAGTCTCATGCCTAGAACCATCATTGAGTCTAGCTTATAGAACTACCTTGTTTATGAGAGGTGGGACAAGTAACTAAATGGATATGACATCTACCTTGTGCCTTGTAATGCATATATTACACATCTCTTCCAAACTTGTTTCTCCCCACATATACTTGTGCTCTTGAATGTAAATTTATTCACACTCTGAAACAAATTTCACATTTCTCATATTTCCATGTATGGTATTATGCAAGCCAGGATGACCCATTGGAAGTTGGAAAAAATAACCATCACAACAAAAAAATTAATCTTAAAGGAAACAAAAGAAACATAAAGAATATATCAATGCAGAGGTGTAGGATCATAATTAAATTTCCTGTAGTATCCTCTCCTCTGGAGAAAGATAAAGTTCAAGTGTTCTACTGGAATGGATAGTAAATTTGACAGAACTTCCTAAAGTGTTCAAAATAAGCATAGAAACAGGGGAATGGCTAAGAACACTAAGGGGTTATCAATCACCTAGTAAATCTTTCTTGTTTAGTTCTAAATGGGAGTTACTTGGCCTATGACTTAGTGACCTTCCATTCATTGATAATTCCTTATATGATAAACCCATGGATGTTTTCAAAATACCCTAAACAAAAAGATAGGGGTAGTCATCAATCCTAGTGAAGGGTGTGATGTGATTTCCAAGAAACTTGAAATTCATATAGATTTAGAGGTCATAACACGAATTTACAAATATCTCTATCATTATAAATGGAAGCCAAGTAATAGTGTCTCCCTGTACATCCAAGGATTGAGGACTACTAGGGTCTTTAGAAGGATTGGACAGTCAGGAATATGACATTTCCCTCCTTCAAAATATCAACAAATGAAAGACATCAAATTTTGATGACTCTCTTTGAATGTTCTGCCTACAAATTCGATGAACCCTGAACTCTGTGACCTAAACCCTTAACCCTCAACCATGAGACCTAAACCCTAAACTATAAACCCTAAAACCAAAATAATAAATCCTAAACCCTAAACACTAAATATTAAACCCTAAAACCTAAACCCTAAACCCATAACCCTAAACCCTTGACCCTAGACCCTAAACCCTGAGCCCTAAGCCCTAAACCCTAAATACTAAATCCAGAGCCCCGAGCTCTAACCCCAAACCTTAAACCAATAACTCTGAACCCCGAACCTTAAGCCATAAACCATGAACCATGAACCCTAAACCCTAATCCCTAAACCATAAACCCTAAACCTTAAGCCTTGAACCCTACACCCTAATCCTTGAGCCCTAAACCCTAAATCTAGAGCCCTGATCTCTAACCCCTAAACCTTAAACCCGTAACTCTGAACCCCGAACCCTGAGTCATAAACCTTAAACCATGCACCCTAACCCCTAAACCCTAAACCCTGAGCCCTGAGCCCTAAATCGTAAACCCTAAACCTTAAGGCCTAAATGTTAAATCCTAAAGGTCCCTAAATCCTAAACCCTAAACCCTAAAAACTAAACCATAAACCCTAAACCCTAAACTCTAAACCCCAAACACTAAAACCTAAACCCTAAGCCCTAAGCCCTAATCCCTAAACACTAAACACTAAACCCTAAACTCTAACCCTTAACCCTAAACCCTAAAACCTAAACCCTAAACCTTGAGCCTTAAACCATAAACTTTGAACCCTTTTCCCTAAACTCTGAACCCTGACCTTTAAACCTTAAACCCTAACTCCTAAACCCTAAACCTCAACCCTAAACCTTAAACCCGAAACCCCCCGAACCCTCAACTCTCAAACCTAAACCCTCAACCTTGATCCCTAAACCCTAAACCCTGAAGCCTTTGCCCTAAACCATGAACCTTGACCTTTAAACCTTAAACCCTAACTCCTAAACCTCAACCGTAAACCCTAAATCATCAACCCTAAACCTTAAACCCTAACTCCTAAACCCTGAACCGTAAACCCTAAATCCTCAACCCTAAACCTTAAACCCTAACTCCTAAACCCTAAACCATAAACCCTAAATCCTCAACCCTAAACCTTAAACCCTAAGCCCTAAACCCTAAACCATATACCATAAAACCTAAGCCCTAAACCCTAAACTCTAAGCCCTAAATCCTAAACCCTAAACCCTAAAACCTAAACCCTGACCCCTAAACCCTAAACCTTAAACCTTAAGCCTTGAACCCTAGGCCTTAAGCCATAAGCCCTAAGCCAAAACCCTAAACCTTTAACCCTCAAACATAAACCCTCAACCCTAAACCCTAAAAACTAAACCCTAACCCTAAACTCAACCCTCAACTCTCAACCATAAACCCTAAACCCTCAACCCTGATCCCTAAACCCTAAACCCTGAACCTTGAGCCATAAACCCTAAACCCTCAACCTTGACCCCTAAACCCTAAACCTTGAACCTTGAGCCCTAAACCCTAAACCCTAAACCCTTAACCATAAACCCAAAACTCTAAACCTTAAACCATAAACCCTAAACCATGAACCCTAAGCCTTGAGCCCTAAACCCTAAACCCTAAAATATTAAACTATGAGCCTTAAACACTAAACCTTAAACCCTAAACTCTAAACCTTGAGTCCTAAACCCTTAGCCCTAAACCCTAAACCCCGAGCCCTAAACCCTAAACCCTAAATCATAAACCCTCACCCAAAGGAAAGTCCTAAAAAGATCATTCAACATGTTTTAGTGTGTAGGGAATAGTGTTTAAGGTGATCGATCGACTCATTTAGTTTTTATGAGAGACTACTTCCTTTGAAGGCCTAAAAAGGCATTTTTGCCATTTTGTAGTTAATTGAACACCCTTCAGAACAAGCTAAAATGAGCTAGTCATGTCACCGAGTTATCAAGGACCATTATTTGTGAAGTATTAAGGCATCTTTTTCTCCATAAGAGACAAATGAGAAAATCATGTATGAGAATCATGAATTTGATTCCATGAAAGGATGCTTTTAGAGCTAGGAAAGGTGAGGGGATGATCTTTATATAAAGCACCATGTTTCTAAGAATGAGTAATCATCATTTCACTTGATGTAATTCACTTGGTACTATTCGTAACAACTCATTCAACACCTAGTAGTGTTATCACACCTTAAGGAGGAGGCACATTACAATCACCTCATTTTGGCCATAGGACAGAATCCCATTTAGGGAACAATCCTCTATCTACAAAGTGAGGATCTCTTTTTAGTAAGAAGTAGACAAACATCATAGAGTTAATTCATGGTCACTAAAGTGAATTATGGACCAAATTTAAAAATTAGTACCAATTCAAGCAGTGGTAGGGCCAAAATCCATTTTAGAAGGTCAAAAAACCTAAAAATGACTATATGATTTCCCAAAATAAAGACCGACTACAATATATATGCCCTGAAAGTTTTAGGTCGTTTGCTTTGAAATCCTGAAAATGAGTAAGTACTGACCATATTAGATTTTGAAAAACTATCTTCTAGATTATAACTGTTGGAGCTACGAGACCACTTCCATAAGGTGCAGAGTGACCCTAATTTCTTATATTTACTAAAATAAATTTAAAGTTCTTTTATTATTTCTTATACTTAAACATTTATTTTTGTAAGTATAACCCACCAAAACACATATGCATGGTCCATACGTTATAACATGTACACGTTTTGACTTGTTTGAAATGCGTATGCATTATGGTTCGGTGATTCCCGAGCCAAACAAATTAAAACGTGAGCGCGTTTTAGTAAAACGCATACGTGTTTTGCTTTTTTCATATTCTTGTCTCGCTTTTTGGCCCCCCAACTTCGTGCACTTACCCAAACATGTTAAACTTATTTTCATGATGAATTACTAGTCCTTGCTAGACTATGTTGAGAGTTTATCAATTTTGATTCTTTCTAATAAAACATTGATTATAACATCAACATGGATCAAAACCTTAAAAATATCCATATAAAAAGTATTCAAGCGTATTTTTTTATAAAATCCTCCTTAATTTTCACTTTCTCATCACATTTCTTCCATCTCTAACTATACAAGACAATCACTACATTCACACTTAATCTCGTGCCTCTTATTGCAAGAATATTCTTGTTCTTGTTTAAGATTTTTTAACTTCATTCACTACTCCTCCTTTTATATTTTTGTTAACATACCTCCATAACCTATATATTCATATCCTTTTACTCATAACACAAAGTTCTTACCTCAAACCTAAAAATGTCATTATTTTCCCAAGAATGCGCCTTTATTGTGATGGAACCTCCTTCCTTCATTTACTCCTTGATCTTGATGGACCTACTCATTCTCTTATACCTACATCATCACTCAACATAGCATATATAAAATATTACATTGGGAATTCATACATAAATTCTCCATAATTTTCTCAAGAGACTCTTATTAGATGGTTTCCATTGTATAACTCAAAATTATGAACTTTCTAACTTTGTTGCATGCATGATAAACAAGATAAGCTAATTGCTAAAACCTAACACCAAGTAGATTCAATAAATAAGCTAGTTCAATATAAGCATCAAGATAAATCCATTAAAAGAGAAAGCTTTAACTAATGCATATAATATTAAAAACTTGAAATGCAAGCCATCCTTTGATGTTATTGATGGGCTTTGGATTATAGACACTTCCTTTAGTGAGTCGTGCGTAGCCATGTGCGATCAAAATATTTCCCCAAGGAAGAGGAATAGATATCAATAATATGGCTTTAATAGCCATTTTTGGTTCTTCTCTTACTACTCTTACCAAGTAGAATATGGAAAAGGGTTTCTAGATCAATAAGCCTTTCAATTGAGAAATGATCTTATCTTATGCATATGTCTTACAAGGACATGGTGTAAAGGTGTAAACTTAGAAGGGAGGGGGTAGGGTTCTTTATATAGTTTTCCAAATTGGAGAAACTTTCATCCTCATGAATGTGGGATAAAAAGAAATTTATGGATTAGAAAGTGATAAACATGCTTAGAAAGGGTTAAGTATGATTAGGGAAGGTTAATTAGAATTTCCAACTTAAGTGAGTTGGGTGTGATTTAAATTAATCAATTATAATTGATTAATAGACCAAGTTAGGATAGTAAAATCCAATTGGAGAGAATTTGATGGATTTTGAATGATTTGAAAGGGGTATTGACCCATAAGAGGGTAAATGTCACATTTAGAGGATTAATTAATCAATATTGGTCAATTAGTTAATTAATTAGAATAGGATTATAACTAACAAAATAGTGTTAATTTGCATCCGAATGAAGGGGAAGACTAGTTAATTAACGAAGTCTTGTTAATTGACCGAGATGGATGGGAGTGTTAGATAATCAAATGAGAAAGATGCTAATTATAACTAAATGATATAAAATAAGATAAGATGTGTAGTTTTAGTGTTAAACCTATGAAGTTGGATTTAAGTATCTACATTTTCCCCTCTTTGATGTGGTGTAGCGCAAGTGGCGCCACTTCAAAGATAGTAGAAAATTATAGACATTTAATTTTTGCAAGGGTGGAATAAAAATTAGTAGGATGGAGGATGCCCACTTGAGTGTCGATGGGGTGATAGAAGAGGTCGATCAACACTTGAAAAGAAGAAGAATAAATACCACGATGGCATAAAATCCCATCGCAATGGGTAGGTAGACTAAGATATAAAGAATATGAATATACAAAATAAATTTGATTAGCGAGTCCTTGCGTAATACCCATATAAACTCTATTTTTGGTAAGTTTATGTGGTCACTATTGTTGATTTCAATGTATGCTTTTCTTAACAAATCCTATAAAATAAAAAGGTGTCATAGTGACAAAGGGGATTTGAAATTGGATTGGTTGGCCATTGTTCAAATTGATTGACTAGAAATATATCTTGAACCTCTTCATGTGAAAGAAACAAGGGAGGGTGGGAAGGTAAGAAATTTGATAGGTAAAAAGTGAAGTGGAATGGAAGAGAAGAGAGATGGAGAATGGGAAGATCGCGATGTAGCTAAAGTACCATCCTAGCTTGAAGTAGATATTTATTTGATATAGGAATACAAAAAGGGCAAAATGACATGAAAATCCATAATACTTTGATTTTTGGTCTTTCCTAAAGAAATGATGCAAAGAAAAAGACATAAATCAATGCGTTATGAGAAAGTAAACAAGCAGACCAACAAATAAACAAGTAGATACATATAAACTTAAACAAGAAATGTGCAAGAAATTTGTACCAATGTTTTTGTTATCTAGCTTTAGGTCCCAAGTGTTCGAGTTATACAAAATGGGTCTAAATGATGCCCCAAGCAAGGATGCATGCAAGGGAATATGAGGAAGACAAAGAAGTCCCATGAAAAGCAATGTGCACTATGAAACATACCCGAACAATGATATATTAAAGGGAAGATAGACATAGCAAGAAAACTAACTTTTTTGATGAAGGTAGATCAATATGATATGCATGTCATGCGCTAGAACAACCCAAAGATTGAAGTAGGATGTTTTTCAAGATAGTTTGAAATGTTTAGTGTTTTTAAATTTATCACTATTTTTTGGATTTTGTAAGTTTTGAATGTTTAGGATTTTCAAAGGTTTTGTGAATTTTTTTTGATTTATTGAATTTTTCCCAAAACTATGTACAGGAAGAACCAAGTGCCAAGATGCCCCTAGCGAGAGGTGAGAATATACAAGGAGAATCCTACACATATATACAAGAAGAGGATCAACCAGATCAAGGCCAAGAGGGACAGTTCAACAACATAAAACAAAAATGATGAATGGATAATCTTAGAAAGAAGTGACCATGCCACAAAGATGAGGTGTTTGTGAATAACAAAATCCTCCTCTAAAGACACCAAAACCTTTTTCACTAAAAAACCTTTCCAAAGTGCCACAATTGCATGGTTTTCACACTTGGAAGAATTTATTTCTCTTTAATTTTTAAATTTTTTATTTTTTTGATTTTCTAAAAGGTCCCTATGCTTATAAGTAGAATCACTTGAGATGCATGGTATTCAATGGTTCTCGAAGTTCATCACCATCAAGATAAGTAAGATTATAAGCATCAGAACCAAATTTAGCCACCACAATGTATGGCCCTAACCATTTAGGTTCAAACTTACATTTATTTTCATGTTCCTTAGTGGTATTGAATTGATTCTCCTTAAGGACAAGGTCACCCAAGTAAAATTCACGAGGTATGACACACTCATTTTAGCTCTTGCGAACTCGATTCTAATACACTTTGAGACGATCCAATGCATAGAAGCACCTTTCATCAAGTAATTATAGCTCTACTATCCTAGCCACTCTATAATCCTCATCATTATCTAGATAATATCGCAAGAATACCCTCAAAGAGGGAAGCTCAATCTCAAAGGGTATGATGGCTTTAGTGATAAATAGAAGGTAATATGGGGTTGTGCTTGTGGGTGTGCGGAAAGAAGTTATGTAGGCCCGGAGGGTAGGATGGATTTAAAGATGCCAATTATGACTGGTTTTATCAACCATTTTCTCCATGATTCGAATAAGATTTTTATTGGAAGCCTCAACTTTCTCATTACCTTGAGGGTAATAAGGGGTAGAACACCTCTAGAAAAATTTAAAGCATTAGCACAATGCCTTCAATTGTTTTTTCTTGAAATATTTTCCATTGTTAGATATAATGGAAGAAGGGATGTCATAGATAAAAAATTATATGGTTCATGATGAGCTTGGATATTTGAACACTAGTGACAAATGTGAGAGGAACAAACCCCATGCATTTGGTAAAGTATTTAGTGGTACGTGATAGTGTGATTACGACCATAAAAATAAGTTGGTGTGAGATTCCCTATGAGATCGAGTCCCCATTTTGAAAATGGCATTGGTGTATCAATATGTTGCAAATATTATGATGGAGAATGTATTTAATTACCATGTTTTGGACTTAATAAACATTTCTTTACATACTTGATGAAATATGTTTTCATATTATCCCAATAGTATCCGACAAGCAAAAGCTTCTTTATGAGGACCATGCCACTAGTATGAGCATCATAGATGCCTTTGTGCATCTCTTTGATTTCTTGGATAGCCTCCTCAAAATTAAGACAACGTACCAAAGTCCTATTGTATCCACACCGATAGAGAGTGCCCCCAAAAAGGGTATAAGGTGATATTCATTAGATAAGGGTTCGTTTTTGGGAATGGGAGATGTCGGGAGGGAAGGTACCATCTTGTAAATAGTTAAATATGTCAATGTACTAGAGGAAAAATACCAAAAACTTCACATACCAAACATGATTCAAGAATGTCATGAGCTGGCACCATTAGATGATCAATAAAGAACTCAAAATACCTAATGTCTTGATATAATCGTAGTAAAAATATATTGTTAGTCAAAGCATCTGTCAATGATTATATGCTCTTGGGACCTATTGAAAGGTGCTTGGAAAAAATATTCCTTCATGGTGTCTACTATTTTTTTATATAGAATGAGCTTCTCATCATTAACCTTAAACTCATCATTAACTTGAGCGATAATCGGTTGGTAGTATCCAATATGTAGTGTCCACTTCCCTTCCGCACCTTTCGATATTGATTATGATACTGATGACTATATTTACAAACATTATTATAGCTTTTGAGTTGGTATGATGTTAAACATTAGAGATCATGGACTATGGTTGATTTGGATTCATATCTCGATGCATGTGGATTATTAGAGACATTTTATATTGATGTTGATGAACCTGTTTGGCATGGTTAGAAATATATATGTTTTTTTCGTACATGTGATATTTTTTCATATCAAGTAAACCTAGAAAATTGAACTAATTTTATGATCATATGGTTATTGAGGAAATTGTAAATGACATTATTATTTGCCTTTATGATGTTTGATTTATATATAGATGATTTTAGAGTTATATTTGATATTTATTTTGGATGTTTTGATGCAGCCACGAGGCCGAAGGAGGTATTTGTGTTTTGCAGGTAAACATGTCACAACAAACATTGGGGATTGGAGACCAACCACATTGGAATTCTAGGTGAATTCAACAAGGGTCACCATGGCAACGTGTTTTTGTTATGTGTGTTTGTGTGTGCTTGTTGTTAGGGGTTCCCATGGGGGATCACCTTCAAATGTGACCAAGGGGTTATGTGTATTATTTTATTTAGTTCCTTTGTTTAATTTTAGTATGTGATTTTTAGTGATGTATTTTCCCCTTTATTATTCATTAGATTGTGTCTAGAATAGTGAGAAATCATGTTGTTAAATAAATTAAAATGGGTCAAAAGAATGCATTTATTAGAGTTGATGGCTCTTGGATTAAGTGTTGTAAGTAATGTGTAAGTAGTTTTGAGTGTGAAACACTCCACCTTCCTTTTGAAATTCGTATCTATCCTTAGGGACTGATTTTAGAGGCTTGTGGGACAAGTTAAACTTGTCCCACATCTCTTAAATTGTTACACCAACCCTACCTATGGGTTAGGGAGTCAAAATTAGGCCTCATTATGTATTTTGGGAAGACAAGTTGTAAGTTTTAATTGCACTATCTTACATGAAATTAATTTTGGTCCTTGGGGTGTGGACTTGGATTGTGTGTGTAAGTAAAAGGGTCATTTATTCACCCACCTTTTTAATTATGCTTTGGAGTTTGAAGTTGACTTGTGAGGTGGAGTTGAGGATGAGTGATGTGGCATCCTACATGGAGCCACCTCATCCTCCTCTCTCCCTTTTCTATTTATTTGAATTCTTTTGTTGTTTTGGGGGTTACTAGAGGGGGCTACTTCATTTTGGTGAATTCATATATTTTGGTTACTTCTTTTGGTTTTGAGCTCTTGTAATTTTGAAGAGAGTTAGAGATTTTGTGGAATGCTTGTGAATTGTTGGAGCTTTTGGACTATTTGGATTGGAAAAAAATGCTTGTTGTTGAACTGTTGGAGAAAAATCTACCATGGAGAGGTAGGAGCTTGGCTCTTTAAAATGTTTTTCTTTTATTTATGCATATGTGAATGCTTCGAATATTTTGGTATGTTGTTGGTTGGTTGGGTAGATTGCCTAGGTATGGTGTAGGAGAAGACTATGGGGATCTCTTATGGGGAGGCATAAGAGTTTTGGGGAGGTATAAGTGTTATTGTGGAGGGAGTTTGGGATTGGGTTCCACCTTGTAAAAGAAATAGCTTGCATTTCTTTACTCGTTATGGGGTGCCATAAGAGTGTGGCGAGGAATAAGAGAATGGGAGGTATAAGGGGTACTTTGGGGAGACATATGGCCATGTAGGGGTTTTGAAATGATAAGTATATATTTGGTGGGTTTATCTTAAGGTGGACACGTGGCATCTCTAGGCGTCGGCGGAGGCGCGGGGTTTTTGAACCTTTTTTCCCTTTCAAACAAAAGGAGTTAAAATCCAAATTACCTCTGACAACCTGCCTTCCCACCAAGGCTTATCAGCATGCCATGTGTCCCTTGTGGCTTGGAAAATTTTCTTCTCCAGGCCCGTAGGCCTGCCTTTGGGAAAATTTTCTTCCCTAGGCCCGTAGGCCCGTCTTTATGGAAAATTTTCTTCCCGGGCCCACAAGATCACCTTTAGGGAAAATTTTCTTCCCCAGGCCTACCTTTGGGAAAATTTTCCTCCCCAGGCTTTGGCTTGTAACTTAAGAAATATGAGGAGTTAGGAGGACTTATTTATATCATTGGAAAGGGAAACATTTTCCTATCTAATGGATATGTTTTCAAGAAACATTAAGTGCATGAAATATGTGAAAAATAGGTTGAAGTTTTAAGATGAGCCTGAGAGTGGGTAAATGGGAAATTACCCCTTATTAACTTAAATGTTTAATTCTAAAGCATGGGTTGACCTTTTTAGGGGTCACGTTAGGGGATAAGAGAATGTTTTCTATCCCATGTAAATAAGAACCTTGGTTATTGTTTAGACCTAGTGAAATTAAAAAAACCTTGGGCATTTAATTGCTTGGGCCCCTTTGACCCTCTAAAATTAATTAAGGAATATTTAAACATAGTGTTAATTTAATTATTTATTAAATTAACACCTAAGAGAAATTTAACTATTTTGGATTAAACTATACTCATTAATTTTGTGATGTGGTTTTAATATTTGTTATAACGGGAAAATTTTATTTATTAATTATAATTGACTTTGAATCTTTGTTGTGACAATTGTTGCTTGAAGCCTGGTAGTGGTCACACTTTTCAAAAAAAAATTCCATAATTTTTCTATCTAAACCTAGGTTGTTCTTGGGTCTCGAGTGGTCGTTTTAGTGAGCATTACACTTGGTATCAGAGCCACGGGTTCAAAGCTTGGACCCTTTGGCACACTAGAAAACTTGAGGCATGAACTCTAAATCTAGAGCAATATTAAACCTAACACACTTTAAAATCTAGAAAACAACTTTGTTTGAAAATTGCATATTCTAGTAAAAATGGAAAACTAAATAAAATCTAGAATAACAAACTAATTGTCATCTTGGTATGTGAAGGAGGCCTAGACAAGATGAGGGGTCCTTTCATATAGATCTAGACTTGCCACCACCAGATCATACCATGAATGACCATCCTACCACAAATTTTACAGACGCTTGAGGATGTTAATGCCGCTTTACGTGGAGGGTCCGTAGGAGGACATGCAGCCAGAAATGATAGGGTAACATACATTGAGGCTCATTTATCTCCTTGACATAGCGAGGAGCATAGAGGAGAGAACTTCCATGTGGATTCAGCCAGAATAGAGTCACTACAGAGGGGACAGGGAGACCGGGTTTCAGGACTCACGGATAGGTCTCAGAGCACTAGGCTTAGAGATGAGCATGCAGAGAGGCCTAGAGGTTGCTAGACTATAGTTGTAGACCATATCAGGGAGATTATAAAGCTAAGACCATCTCATTATTCTAGTGACATAGGTGGATTTCAGGCAGAGGCTTGGTTGGTGAGCTTGAGTGGGTGCTTCAAGCTATACCCTTGTTCTAGCAACATGAAATCTCATGTTGCAATCCATCTTCTGAGGAATAGAGCTAGTGTCTGGTGGAGAACCGAGGATTAGAAGCTCCACATTGATTCATAGATGGTTACCTAGGAGCTCTTTGAAGTAGCGGTTCAGGAGCAGGTACTTATCTCGGAGGTTCATTCAACAAAGGATAGACGAGTTTCATGACCTCTAACATGCATCTCTTGACAAATAGTTGAGTATGAGAGTCGATTTATGGACCTACTCCAGTATGTTGAATACATGCAAGATGAGAAGGTATGGATCCACATGTTCATCCGGGACCTAAATCTAAACACCGGAGGTGCAGTGCGTATCTATTGTCCGTAGACATTAGTTGAGGTTGTTGAGAAGGCCTACATAATAGAGGAGACTCGGGGAAAAACACATTAGGTCGAGATTGAGTACGAGCTACATCCAATAGATGCAGGACAACAAGTCGAGGGGTTAAGCTCCTCCTCCTCATGGAGGACCAGATTCAAGACAATCATCTTTTAGGCCGGCAGCAAAGCAATAGAGACCCACCCATCGTACAGGCCTCCATAGAGATTTGATGCACAAGGGGGTCGAGTATGGGGCCTCCTCCTAGGGGTCCCATAAGGACACAAGATACCAAGAGCTCGGTCAATAAATACCTCAGCAATATGTAGCTAGATCATCAGGATCCACAACACAGACCTCCAAAGTACCGGCTGGACTTGCTACTCATGGGAGAGGATTGAGTGGTTATTTTGGTTGTGGAGTTGCTAGACATTTTGGAGAGACTTACCACAGAACCCTAGTAACAAGGGTAAGACACAGATCTCAGAGCCCACTATTGGTGACATGGGGCATAGTCATCGAATCTATGTAGTGGTCGAGAATAGCCAGGATGAGCACTAGAGTACAGTGATTGAGACTACAGGTAACATTAGTGGTATTCTTACCTCCATTCTATTTGATTCTGGTTCTTCTGATTCTTTTATTACACCATCTTTAGTAGAGTGATGCAGGTTGGTGGTAGTTAGGAAGGGTCTTATTTGGGACGTCGAGATGGCTTCTGGAGCCAATATCTCTATAGAATCCTTAGTTAAGGAGTGTGTGGTGGATTTGGGACCTTTCACCACTACCTCGGATCTTCGTATCCTTCCGTTGGGTTTGTATGGATTCATTTTGGGCATGGACTTGTTATCTGTACATAGAGACAAGGTGGATTGTTACCATAAGATTATATCATGTACAAATAATCTAGGAGTTGGGTCAGTGATAGTAGGGGTTAGGAGACCCGTTTCCATTTGCACTATCTCTACTATACACTTAAGCGGTGTGTGTGATGGGGTTGTCAAGTATGCTTGTCATAATTAGTGACCGATCGGAGGATGAGTCTAGTGGACCATCACTTGATGACCATCCTATCTTGAGAGAGTTTTATGATGTATTTCTAAGGGAGCTACCGAGGTTACCACCCCCACGTGAGATATATTTTCACATAGATCTGTTCCTGAGAGAGCCTATCTCACAAGCATCTTATCAGATGGCCACCCCTAACCTCTACAAGCTCAAGTTACGACTAGAGGGCCTTTTGGAGAAGTGCCTAATCCATCCTAGTGTATCTCCTTCGGGTGCACTGGTGAAATTTGTAAAGAAGAAGGATATATATCTGTGGTTGTGTATTGATTACCGTGAGCTGAACAAAGTAATGATCAAGAATCGTTATCCCCTTCCACACATTAATAATTTGTTTGACCAGATGAAGGGGTCCATAGTTTTCTCTAAGATAGACCTTAAGTTAGGTTATCATCAGTTGAGAATTACGGAGGTAGACATTCATAAGACTACCTTCCCTACGAGATATGGCTACTACAATTTCACCATGGTGCTTGTTGGTTTGACAAATTCCCCGTAGTGTTTATGAACTTAATGAATGAGGTGTTCGGGACGTTCTTAGATCGCTTCATGCTCATCTTACTTGATGACATTTTGATCTACTCACGTATGTGTGAGGAGCATGGGGGCACCTTCGTTAGGTTCTTCGAGTGTCTTCGTGAGAAAAATTTACGGAACACGGAGAAGTGTGCATTCTTCCAAATAGAGGTGCAATATTTGGCCCACATCATTTCTAGGGAAGGTATCACAATCGATCCTTCCAAGATTCGAGCTATTATGGATTTGCCAACACCCACTAGTGTGACAGAGGTGTGCAGCTTCATGGGTTTAGCAAGTTATTACATGAGATTTGTTCAGGACTTCTCTCAGGTTACACACCCCATCACTTCCCTTCAACGGAAAGGGAAGAACTTTTTTTGGTTATACAGATGTGAGTATGCCTTCAGGACACTGAAGGAATGCCTCATGACAGCGTCTATTCTTGTAGTTCTAGATCCGCAAGGTGGGTTTTTCATATGCATGAATGCTTCTTTGGCGGGAGTTGGAGGCATTTCCTTCTTGGCCAAAGATTCACACTCAGGACTGATCACTTGAGTCTTCGCCACCTCTTCACATAGCCCAATCTCAATGCTTGTCAGCGGCGTTGGATGGAGTTGCTTTATGAGTATGATATGGAGATAGAACATGTGAAAGGGAAGGAGAATGTGGTTACAAACACTCTCAGCAGGAGGAGACATGTGGTTATGGCCACCTCAGTGAGCACAGATTTGTGGAGCAGGATTCTACAATAGCTTCCTCACGACAATTTCTACATTGCAGCTAGAGCAGAGATCGAGTCTCAGAGACCCCTTGAGGGGAATTTTGATGGGTTTTCATTGGAGGAAGATGGCCTTCTCAAGCACAAAGGTCAGATTTATGTTCCTAGAGATGGAGGCTTGAGGTAGGACATCTTGATAGAGGCACATTGTGCACCTTATTCACCCATCTTGGGGTGAAGAATATGCATGCCACTTTGAGACAATTGTATCATTAGAGGGGAATTTGTAGAGACGTGGCTCAGTTTGTGTCACATTGTTTAGAGTGTTAGAAAGTGAAGGCTGAGCATCAACATCCAGTTGGCCTTCTCTTTCCTCATGCTATACCGGAGTGGAAATGGGACACCATTTCCATGGACTTCATTGTTGGGCTACCGATGTCGAGATACCACCATGATGCCATCATGGTCACAATGGATAAATTGAAAAAGTGGCTCATTTTTCTCCGGTGAAGACCACCTATATAACTAGTGCAGTGGCATGGGTATATCTAGATGAGATTGTCAGATTACATGGGATTCCACGGAAGATCATTTGTGACCGTGATCCTCTGTATACTTCCCACTTTTGGACTACCATGCAGCATGCCCTTGGGATGAAGATCAATTTAAGCATGATGTATTGTCCCGAGACAAATGGAAAACCGAGTGGGTGAATCAACTCTTAGAGGACATGCTCAGATGTATGTTATGGATCATCAGTCAAGATGGGAGGAGTATTTGTACTTGGTGGAGTTTTCCTACAATAATAGTTTTTAGAGTTCGATAGGCATGGCTCCTTTCCAGAACTGTATGGTAGAGAGTGCAAGACACCTCTTAGTTAGGACAAGTTAGAGGACAGGGTTTCTCTTGGGCCAACTTTATTGCAAGACATGGAGCAGCAGGTGGTTATGATCAGACAGAGACTATAAGAGGCACATGACAAATAGAAGAAGTATGTAGATCAGCATAGGACCGACCATAGTTTTGATGTGGGCATGAAGGTTTTCCTTCATGTCAGGCCACATAAGATCCCTATCTGTTATGGAAAAGGTTCTAAGTTAGCTCCTAGATTCGTAGGCCCCTTTGAGATCTTGAAGTGTATCAGTCCTTTGGCCTATCGTCTAGCGTTGCCACCTAGCTTGTCTCACATCCATGATGTGTTTCATGTTTCAGTACTTAGGAGATATGTTGCAGACCCTTCTCATGTGCTAGATTGGACCTCATTGCAGGTGTAGGATCGGGGCAGGTGATGGTGGAGCCCGTTCGCATTATAGAGTGCAGGACCCTAGGCCTTCGAGGTAGAGAGATTGACCAGGTTCGAGTGTAGTGGGACAAATATGATGAGACTGCAACTACATGGGAGGATGCTATTTTGCTATAAGTTCAGTTTCCACACCTATTCCAGTGACTTCCAAGAGGAATTCGTGTCTAATGGGAGGGGAATGTAGTGCCCACTTCCCTTCGACACCTTTCGATTTTGATTATGATACCGATAACTATATTTACGGACATTATGATAGCTTTTGAGTTGGTATGGTGTTAGACATTAGAAATCATGGACTATGGTTGATTTGGATTCATATATGATGTATGTGGATTATTAGAGACATTTTATATTGATGTTGATACACTTCTTGGCATGGTTAAACATATATATATTTTTTTCATAAATGTGATATTTTGTCATATCGAGTAAACCTAGAAAATTGAACTAATTTTATGATCATATGGTTATTGAGGAAATTGTAAATGACATTGTTATTTTCCTTGATGATGCTTGATTTATATATAGATGATTTTAGAGCTATATTTGATATTTATTTTGGATGTTTTGATGTGGCCATGAGGTGAAGGAGGTATTTGTGTTTTGCAGGTAAACATGTCACAAAAACATCGGGGATTGGAGACCAACCACATTGGAATTCTAGGTGAATTCAACAAGGGTCACCATGGCAACGTGTTTTTGTTATTTGTGTTCTTGTTGTTAGGGGTTCCCATGGGGGGGATCACCTTCAAATGTGACCAAGGGGTTATGTGTATTATTTTATTTAGTTCATTTGTTTAATTTTAGTATGTGATTTTTAGTGATGTATTTTTCTCCTTTATTAATCATTAGATTGTGTCTAAAATAGTGAGAAATCATGTCGTTAAATAAATTAAAATGGGTCAAAAGAATGCATTTATTAGAGTTGATGGCTCTTGGATTAAGTATTGTAAGTAATGTGTAAGTAGTTTTGAGTGTGAAACACTCCACCTTCCATTTGAAATTCGTTTCTATCCTTAGGGACTGATTTGAGAGGCTTGTGGGACAAGTTAAACTTGTCCCACACCTCTTAAATTGTTACACCAACCCTACCTATGGGTTAAGGAGTCAAAATTAGGCCTCATTATGTATTTTGGGAAGACAAGTTGTAATTTTTAATTGCACTATCTTACATGAAATTAATTTTGGTCCTTGGGGTGTGGACTTGGATTGTGTGTGTAAGTAAAGGGTCATTTATTCACCCACCCTTTTAGTTATGCTTTGGAGTTTGAAGTTGACTTGTGAGGTGGAGTGGAAGATGAGTGATGTGGCATCCTACATGGAGCCACCCCATCCTCCTCTCTCCCTTTTATATTTATTTGAATTCTTTTGTTGTTTTGGGGGTTACTTTGGAGGGGGCTACTTCATTTTGGTGAAGTCGTATATTTTGGTTACTTCTTTTGATTTTGAGCTTTTGTAATTTTGAAGAGAGTTAGAGATTTAGTGGAATGCTTGTGAATTCTTTGGAGCTTTTGGACTGTTTGGATTGGAATTTTTTTTTGCTTTGAACTCTTGGAGAAAACTCTACCATGGTAGGAGCTTGGCTCTTTGAAATGTTTTTCTTTTATTTATGTATATGTGAATGCTTTGAATATTTTGGTATGTTTTTGGTTGATTGGGTAGATTTCCTAGGTATGGTGTAGGAGAAGACTATGGGGATCTCTTGTTGGGAGGCATAAGAGTTTTGGGAGGTATAAGTGTTATTGTGGAGGGAGTTTGGGATTGGGTTACACCTTGTAAAAGAAATAGCTTGCATTTCTTTACTCATTATGGGGTACCATAAGAGTGTGGGGAGGCATAAGAGAATGAGAGGTATAAGGGGTACTTTGGGAGGCATAAGGGCATGTAGGGGTTTTGAAATGATATGTATATATATTGGCGGTTTATCTTAAGGTGGACACCCATTTCCCCATAGGGAGGTATAAGCAGCTTCCCCATAGGTCTTATTCCTTTGGCTTGTGCATGATGAAGCCTAAGTATTGTTTACTATTCTTCCTGTGGTTGTAAAATGCAGTATGTAATTGAACTATTTTTTGTTTGTGAAAATTGTTTTTGTGTTGTGGAAGCCTGTTTGTTGCCATGAGTTGGAATATATTTCTTATTGCTTTGTGGTTGGGGCTCGGGGGCCAATGAGGAGGACGGATTCTCCTCTTCATTGGAATTCTTGGTTGGGTGGAGAGCATTGTCTCTCCTTTTTTGTTGTGATCAAAAGATATATGGTGGATCTTCTTATTGTTGTTCTGGAGCTGAGGATGAAGAAAAATTTTGCAGTTTCTCCTTGGGTTCCTTATTGTGAAATTTCCCACTTCAAGTGGATGGAATTGTAATATTATTTGTGGTGGAAAGTTGCTCTGTTTTTGGAAATGGAATCTACATTTAAATGTGAAAGATGTATATTCTGTAAGTTGTATTTGATGAATGAAAAAGGAAGTTGTAAAAGAATTAATGGAGTTCAATAGAAGTTGTTTAAATTACCACAAATGATATGGTTTTCATTTGAAATCTGTGTTTGAAATACATTGTGAAATCTCTGTTTGAAAATTGGAAGAAGAAATACGTATGAAGAAATATTACATTTCTCTGTTTCATTCGAAATGCATGACTTGAAAGTAGAACTACATTTTGGGTCTTCACGCATTGATTGAAGTAAAGTTAAATTTTGTAAATTAGATTTGAATGAATTTAAATATTTAAAGGATGATAATGAAAAGTTGATCCATTCGAGTTTAAGTATGATTTCTATTTTTGATTCACTGTAAACCTGTAAAATGAATATCAGAAAAATATACAGAACAATCTGCATTGATGAAAGACAAGATAAAACATTAAAACAAGTTAAGGAGGAACAAAACAAATCTTAAAATAGTTTGTATTGTTTAAGAAATTTATGCAGAACTTTATTAATCGGAAAGGGACAAAATAATGTAGTTACAGAAAAAGGAGAAAAGGAATTTGTATTGAAAACTCAAACTTTAACAATTAATCCTTGCAATCCATCCAAATCTTTCCAAGTGCAATCCTCCATGTCAGTTTGGCATGTTGAAGAAGAAAGAATGGCGGATTGAATTAATTTTGTTAAGTTAAAAATCATGTTCACGTGTTTATGGCAGGAAAGACATTTTTGTCAAATTCACCCACTTAAGTTCGTCAAAAATGAATTTTGATGTTTCCTATGCAAAGTGGATTTCCAAAGCATGACACGTGGCATCTCTAGGAGTCTCATGTGGAGGTGTGGGGATTTTTGAACCTTTTTTCCCTTTCAAACAAAAAGAGTTAAAATATAAATTACCTTTGATGACCCTCCTTCCCGTGAGGGCTTATCAACATGCCATGTGTCCCTTGTGGCTTGGGAAAATTTTCTTCTCTAGGCCCGTAGGCCCACCTTTGGGAAAATTTTCTTTCCCAGTGCCCGCAGCATGCCTTTGGAAAAATTTCTTCCTTAGGCCCATAGGCCTGCCTTTAGGGAAAATTATCTTCCCGGGGCCCATCGGCCTACCTTTAGGGAAAATTTTCTTCCCCAGGCCCGCAAGCCCGCCTTTGGGAAAATTTTCCTCCCTGGGCCGGCTTGGCATGTAACTTAAGAAATATGAGGAGTTAGGAGGACTTCTTTATATCATTGGAAAGGGGAATAAATTTCCTATCTAATGGATATGTTTTTAGGAAACCTTAAGTGCGTGAAATATGTGAAAAATCAGGTTGAAGTTTTAAGATGAGCCTGAGAGTGGGTAAGTGGGAAATTACCCCTTATTAACTTAAATGTTTAATTCTAAAGCATGGGTTAACCTTTTTAGGGGTCACGTTAGGGGATAAGAGAATGTTTTTCTATCCCATGTAAATAAGAACCTTGGTTGTTGTTTAGACCTAGTGAAATTAAAAAAACCTTGGGCATTTAATTGTTTGGGCCCCTTTAACCCTCTAAAATTAATTAAGGAATATTTAAACATAGTGTTAATTTAATTATTTATTAAATTAACACCTAAGAGGAATTTAATTGTTTTGGATTAAACTATACTCATTAATTTTGTGATGTGGTTTTAATATTTTTTATAACGGGAAAATTTTATTTATTAATTATAATTGACTTTGAATCTTTGTTGACAATTTGTTGCTTAAGCCCTGGTAGCGGTCATGCTTTTCAAAAAAAAAATCCATAATTTTTCTATCTAAACCTAGGTTGTTCTTGGGTCTTGAGTGGTCATTTTAGCGGGTGTTACACTATAACCTTAAATTATTCGATATTCCATTGTATAACAACTTTCAATCCTATGATGAGAGCTTCATGATCGAAATAATTTTGGTACATGGGAAACCGAGTCTCAAATATTTAGGAATAAGATCTCCTCTAGGGGTGATAAGAATAACGCCTTACCCCGAGCCATTAAATTTAAATCACCCATCAAAGTATATTTTCCAGGTGGAATATTATTTAATATATAAAACAAAATCATTTGGGAGATCCAAAATCAATAGTTATGTTCTTGATAGAGGAGATTCAACTATTTTATCATTAAGTACTTGTCCATTAATTTCTTTCTAGTTGACATATTGAATATAAAATTTAGTAAGCAAAATGATCCTATTCACCATAAAGTCAAAATTTGAACAAAAATTTAAAAATTTCTCGTAGCAGAGTGATAAGTTGTTTGACTTGTAAGCCATAGGTTTAAGGTTAACTATTACACAATATTTAAGATTATTGATGGTAAATTATGTTATTATATGAGCATTTTAATGGGTATGTAATGGAAGGTCTAAATTTATTGTATGTGTCTTGTTTAGGACATAATAAGTATATATTTTTATTGATGCAAATCCTTATTTGATGCTTTGATCAAACAAAGAATAAGACTTGATCATATTCTCCATTAAAAGTTATACTATTTAGACACATGGGAGGTGTCATTATGTCTTTAGAAACAATCAAATTCTAGTATGTCCACCTTTATTTTTTTTGGAGGATTTACATTCCTTATCTCTTGATGTAGAGGAAGTGATGACACTTTCATAAGCAATCAAATTTTGTGAGATACGAGTACAATTTTATCAAATATACCAATTAGCTCCTAGAACTCAAGAATTATACATGCCACTAAATACCCAAATTCTTCCTCCAAACTATTCAAGGGCTTTAACTACCTTCAACCTACTCAATATCACCAAACATGCATGATCAAAATATTCACAAAGTATCACAATGTCATTTTAGCTCTATAACCTTATTTACTCTTTCCAAGGGCTCTAGTAGCCCTAAAATGATGAAAATGTTGGAGCTTAGAGAGATTCACTAGGGATCAGACCAAACCAAACATATTTTTATATACCTTTTAGGCTCTTTCAGTTTATATCCAAAATTCATGTCCTAGGTAATTTACAACTCCCTGGAAACCACAATTTTGTTCCCAACTTGGCCTCTTATACAATTAGCCATGTCTCGAGTGCAAATCTTGTTTTTAAAACAATATATACTCTTACCTACAAAATTTAAATTACATTTGGGTACCTTTTATTTTCATCATGCTCTCCACAAAATTCTTCACCTAAATTTTCTTGTAACTTCCCCAACTCAATCTAGTACTTTTCCATTTAGGCCTCTTTATCTCAAATTTAAGTTCTTCACTATGTTTATCGTTTTTACCCTCTTAGAGATTTAAACTCACTTAGTTTTCTCTCTTACACCTTCTTCATTCATATATCTTCCTTCCACTCAAGTTGTGTATTGTTTCATTAAGTAAAACAAGTTCTATACATATTTCACTTCCTAAACCTTGTAATAAAAAATATCCTAGACTGTCCCTTAGATTGTAACTTTTATTTTATCTCTCCAAAATATTATACTATGCTTTCACCCATATTTCACCTTTATTAACCTTTATTAATAGTAACAAGAGTAAGAAATGTAAGATTCTTATTATATGATCGCATTTGCATTCTAAACCCTCAAAAACATGGTATACGGCTGTTTTAAACTTTGTTTTTCATATTTCAACACACCAACCTATTCAAATCTTCTTGATAATTTTTGGAAAACTCTGCCCCACCTAAGTATCACTTTCCACAAAACTTAATACTTTTTCAAGGGGTATAAACACAATTACATCAATTTTTCTCTCTCAAACTCTAGGTAGGGTGGCATGGACTAACAAGGAGGTATATTTTGCTTTTTTTTTGTTCACATATATGTTTAAGCTCCTTAAAGGTATTAAAAAATCTATAGACTCATATAAACCTTATTTCTACCCTTCAAAATTCCTCTAATCTTGTAAACAAGTTAGACTCCTTTTAATGATGAATTACTAATTCTCACTAGATTGTGTTGACAATTTATCAATTTTGAATTTCTTTGCTAAAACATTGATTGTAAAATCACCATGGCTCAAACCCTTATAGAATATCCCTAGGAAAAGTATTCAATTGTATTCTTGTTTATAGAATCCTCCATAATTAGTAATTTCTCATGATATTTCTTCAATCTCTAAGTATACAAGATAGTCACTACAATCACACTTAATCCGTACCTCTTATTGTAATAATATACTTGGTATTTTCTAAGATTTTGTAAATTAAATAACTAATTCTTTTATATTTTTCCTAATTTCCTTCCATAACCTGTACAATCATATCCATTTACTCATAACACAAAGCTCTTACCACAACCCTCACAATGTCATTGTTTTCTCAAGAATGTGGCTTATTGTTATGCAACCTCCTTCATTTATTTACTCCTTGATATCCATGGACATGTTCATTCTCTCATAATTCTATCATCACTCAACATAGCATATAGAAAATATTACATTGGGAATTCATAGATAAACTATCCATAATTTTCTCAAGAGACTCTTGTTAGATGGTTTCCATTATATAAATTAGAATTCTGAAATTTATAACGTTTTCACCACATCATTCCCTATCACACACATCATATCTTATTCTACATTCATTAATCAAGCATAAAAATGGATTCAAGAACACCTTACTCTTATAGAACATACAAGACTTATAAACATTTATTGTCTTTATTTTCCTTAGAGATCTGGTTAGAATGCTTTCCTATAATTTACAAATGTCTTGAGCCTTCTTGGTTACTCCACACATTCTATCCACCTCTAACTCCTTCAAAAACCTAACTTAAACCTTATCTATTAGAATTTCATTCTTTCCTAACAAGTGAAGAGGTAGTTACAAGTTAACTCTAGGCCACCCAACCATGGTTTAAGATGATTGTAGGTCATGAAATCCTAACAGAAAGGTAAAGAAATATTATTTCCCCCATAAGGTCTTAAATTACCTTTTACAACATTAATAGTTCTTACGCTTTACATCAAACCCCTTCATGTTTAAACTTAGCAATTTTCATTTTTCAAAAGTTCCATTTTGGAGGGAAAACAAAAAAAAGACTCAAAAAACTCAAGAAGGATCACAAAGAGGATATGAAATACTCAAACACACCTAAAATACGAACTTAGAGCAAAACAACCCAAAATGTTATGAACACCAATTTTTTTGACTTTATACATCATGATGCTCTTGCATCATACTCCCCAAGTGGGAAGATTTACACCCTATGCAAATGTAGTTCTTCTTTCCATTTTTCCAATCCATTTTCTCCTTTTAAATGACTCTTCCTTTATTGTGTTTGAGCTCATCTACAGTCTTCTTAACTTCATTTTTTCTTCTCTTTGTTTATCTAGCTTCTAGCTTTCTTATCTTGTCTTCTTATTGCTTTATTCTTTCTTCATATTCCTCCTTTGCTTTTTCTTCATGTTTTATCTTCATTTTTTTTTCTTGTTATCAGATTTCAAATTCATTTATTTTCTCACACATGCACAAACATGGCTAAAATCAACATTAGATTGACAATTTAGATACCAACTAGTCCCATTTTTATTTTCTTTCTTCTTCAACGTAAAATTTCTTATCTTTCTTACTAATCATATTTTGTTGTTATCTCTAGATTGTGCTAGCTCTCATATGATTTTTGTCTCTCTTCTTGTTCTTAAGTCCTCATCATGCTTACCTCTTCATTTTTATGCTTCTTTTTCCAAAATTTCTTTAGTATTTGCTTTGTTTTTGACCTTATACTCTCCACTCAACTAACTCCACATGTTTGTAAGTAATTTCCATGATCCTTTCATCATGATAACAATTGTACACTTTCCTCCTTGACTGATGCAAACTGAATTTGTGCTTATTCAAAAGCATCATCTTCTTGCATTTCTTCATTTTTAATCTTCTTGTCTTCTACATCTTCATCCAAGGCATTGTTTATTGCATTCAATTCTTCATCTTGTGTACCTACATTAACACATAAAGGACACTATGGAAATAATAAGTTGGATTCATTGTAGTTTCTTGAGAAGATATTTTCAACATTTCTTGTTCATCTCCTTTCGATGTTCTTCTTATTCACTAGCTTCATGTTCTTATTCAAAAGCATCACTCCCACTTCCAGATAACAGAAAATAACCTTCATGCTTCTTTTGGGGGAATCAACCCTATTACTTGAAATTTAAGAAAATTTTTGGCACATATTAAGAGTTGATAATTTATATCATTTATGGAAAGAAAGAAATACTACCATATTTAATAATGTTCCTATGAATATATATTTTTGTTACTAATAAAGTGGTTATTATCTCCACTTTGTTGCTTTAAATTTAGAACCAAGTCGAGAAGGTTTAGGTGGAGGTTAAAAACCTCTAGCGCTTGATCGACCATTGGGATTCCACCCCCTGCTTGGTAATTTGTGTTCTCAATGATGCTTCTACTCACCGCCACTAATCGTCTTGTCTGCATCGCTTCACCTTCCTCCCGTTGACTATGGTTTCACAAACGCCGCTCCCAAAATCAAGTGGAGCTCTTCTCCTTGCCGGCAGTTGTTCCCTTAGTCTCACCCCTCTTCCCTTGCTTAGGGTGGCATTTTTACCATCTTGGTGGTTATGGGTGGTCTCCCAAGTAAAAGAAAAATTTCCATGTCTTTCTCTTAAGATCTCTCCTTCTCAATAACTTAATGATTCAAAACAATAGCAAGAGAAAAAAATAGAACAAACTGGATGACCCATCCCTTATATGACTCACCTTTGATTTGGTTGGGGTGATAAGCCCGACATTCCTTCTCCTCTTCCTTCAGCCTCCATGTTTTTGTTGTGGCTCAAGTTTTTATCTCGCCTTTTTTTCGATCCTTCTTTGTTCACCTTATTTTTATTAAGGGTCTTAAATTTATTAAGTTTTGATTGGCCTCTTTCTTGAGGCTTTCTCGCTTGGTTTTTATTGGCATTCTAGGGTGTGATTGTGTCCATCCATATTTTTTATGATTAGCATTGTAATTACCTATTTTATTTATAAAAGTGCACTTTTTAATAAAAAAAAGTATGTGTGAGTAATTAAGGCAATACATGTTGATAATGACAATTTTGCATTTTTTTATTTTTTCGTACTTTCTTTATTCATGAAACCAAATTTACTTACCATCTAAATTTTATGGTGAAATCTTATATTTCAATGGGAAAACATAGATTGATGAATTCAAATTATGCACCTATAACTTTAAGCACTCCAATGAATGGAGTAATCCCATTACATACTTCATGAGGAATCATGTATTAAAATTATCATCATTGAAGTCTAACAACTCAAACTTATGGAGTAGTATTAGGTGTCTAATCATTTGCAATGATATATCATAAATATACCAAAGTGCCCATGTCAATTGGTAATGTGGTCATCTCATATTAAGGGCATCACAATTTCAAATCACATCAATCATACTTAATTTTATTTGTTACAGGGGCGATAAGTTAGAACTATATAAAAAAGTAAATTCAATTATTATCAAATATTATAGAACATGTGCATAGAAAGTTTCTAGTTTATAATAAATTTAGCTATAATTAACCTAAATGAATCCATTGTTAGATAAAATACTTGTAACTTGATCATAAAATATTCATTTATTTTAAATAATAAATCTTGTATTAATAAGTAGGTGTAGACACAAAGTAACATACTTGGGTACATTTCTAGGTCCTAAAATCATGTTAGCCTTTACTTGATTCCTAAGCAAGAAAATCAGTAATTGAAAACTCTCCTTAGCCTTTTTCTTTGACTTTTCCACTTTTATTGGCTTGATACATCTGTTACTCATGTTGGCACATTGTTTTATTTTTGTATGGCTTCGGACACTAGTACCTATTTTAGACAATAGTGTTAGTGCTTCATGTCCCTCTTTATCTTTCTTACTTCTTTTGGGCCCCTTCTACTTCTTAATTAGATTTTATTACTTTGGGTTGGCCTTTTAGTTGTCAATTACAAAATTTAAACAAACGAATCATATAAATCCATAATTAGGTTTTCAAAATGAGGGACCAAGCACTAAATATTACTATCATCACCTAAGCTTGCATTCCAAAGGTAGTAAAGTAATTCCAAGTCATCCATCCAAAGCACTCATACAAGGGACAAGAACTGCATCATTTCTATATACACTTCATAGGAGGGCAAAGTATATTCTATTCTATCCAAAAATACTATTACATTGCTACATTCTAGCTAAAACCTATTATCATTTGTGCAACTTGCACAATGGCATCCTAGGGTACCATTTCTACACATAGAAGAAATACATGGGGTCCGATATGTAGTATAATGTTATGTAGTAAATTCACTCTTTGGATGACCGTCGGGAATTCAATTGACTCCACATTTTGCATTTTAATTTTTAGGTTTGATGTGGTTTATGGGTATGTGTAGGTGAAATTATTTCTTGCAAGTTACACGTACATTCAATGAACATTATACGAACACAAAGAGAAAGACAAGAGCTAACAATAAAATCATAGTGATAGAGAAGAAATCATGTTCGATCGTTTACATGGCAACCAATGCCCATATCCTATCGCAAATTCTCGGTGCCTCTTCCTCCTTGGGCGTCCCTATCCGGATATGTTCATGAGTTTCATATTTTATAGTGAGAAGTGATGTTCATGTCTACAACCTATTTAGCATTTCACCTACCTAACTTTCTCATTCATTGAGAAATCAACTAAGTCTTCTTATTTCTCCTCCTTGCTTAGGATTACACACTTTATATTCTTATTTGTTTGTGTCTTTACTATGTGTTAGCATTTTTACATCATATATTACGGTAGTTACTATACAATCTAGATTTAATTAATAAAATATAAATTAAATCATATGGTGAACCCCACTCATGATCGTTAATTCAGATCCGTATCCTATCGGTTTCTATTTCATGGCTCTTAAGGTTACTCAAGTCTCCTTGTATGACTTGCTTCAAATTCACTAACCTTGTAAAGATGTTCTTCAAAAATCCTTAGACATTATGTATCTCCCTCACAATACTCCACCTACACAAGTAAGTTCCATTTTCGATCATCTCTCTAATGACCCTAGCCTTAGTGATACCACACCTAGTCAATCCACTTGCATGTCAATTCAAGCTTTACATTGCTTGTTTCATTTCAAGAAATGGAAACCGCGATTACATCTCTCACCGCCGAAATCTAACATCTTAAGGAATCTTCTTAATCCCATGCTAGTTCTTCTTTTTCTACTCCGTATTCTAATCATATGTCTTCTACATGTGCTCATATCAGTGAACCTCAAGTCATACCACTACCAAAACCTCTCAAGTTTGATCTAAATTCTAAGAAATATGATATTCTTCCCGAGATCCTTAATCGAGAATTGATCAACTTGTCAACTACTCATTTTAATCTTCCTTATCGAATTTCAAAATACCAAGGTATTCCATTTTGTAATTATCACCAATTAATAGACATCACGACAATGATTACCATGCTTTAAAATGAAGAATTAAGTACCTTTTGCATCAGGGTTTTATTTCATTTGTTGCATGTTCATCTCTAATTGGTAAATCCCACTGGGCTCCAAAATTTAATCCCTCTATGTCCAATGAGCATCAATCTATAGTCATTAATATTACTTCTTTTGTAATTCAAGAGTCACCTATCTAACCCATTTCAACTAAGAGACCTCCTCTCAAAATCTATCCTCTATCCCCTCCTCCTATCAAGTCTTCTATGGTATTACCAATTCCAACTAAGCAATGCTTCTCAAAATATATGGTCATCACAATGATAGGTGGGAGTAAGAGTAAAACCAGGGGTTGGATTTTGGATTGAATGGGAGAAATCTAAATAGGTCATCTAGAGTTCATTGGTTTTCTTATTTGGAGTTGGTAATGTACACTTGGGGGTACCACTATTCCCCCCTTCTAGCATTATAAGTTATATCTAGTCTCTACTACTTATCTATACGCTATGTGCTTTATATATAAATTTTCTAAGAATTCTCACCTCTTTGGCACACACATTGTACCATCGTTACCTTATGATGCACTCTAGCTCTACGGTTCATACTTGATTGCTGAGGGTCTAATTCAAAATGAACCTCACATCATCCACTCTTTACACTCTGTTCTTCACAACATATATTTCTAGCATCCCTTATCACACACTCATTTCTCGATGAAGTACTCTTGTTCTATGGTTCATTCTTGAATTTTGAGGAATCTTTTATAAATGAACCTCATCTATGCACATCCTTTGGGGCACGTTGTTCCTATCATCTTCACACTTTTCATTGCATACCATCACACTCATACATTGTATTTACATATCTTGGTTACATCTATTCTTGCTAGCTTATGCTATTTACATGTTACAATTTATTTTCCATGATATAAAAATTCTTATTATCCCAATATCTTTCTATATATACACATGCATGTTCACTTGGTATTTTGAGGTGAATATAGATCTCTTATAGGTTTTTACACACTAAAATGATTCTTGACATTGTATCTTTTACCAGTCTCACCGAGGCTTCACAGGGTAATCTACTTTCACATACTACATAGGTTCTATTTTTACATCACATTTATAGTTACCTTACCTTACACTTTGATTTATACACACTCTTGACATGCTATTTATCTTTCTAACATGCTCATGAGTGATTCATGTAACATTTTCTTTTCAGGACTATAGATAACCATGGCTATTTTTCACCACTTGCTTTTTATTATATGTTATTGTTTGTGACATATGCCCTATGTATTGTGTGATCATTGTATGTTTTTGGCCGCTTCAACCATGATTTTCTAGTGCCATCGTGAGTGATGTCCCATGTATGAAACCCATGTTTCACGGTCTATCTTGTTTACACACTTGCTTGTTACATTTTTTTCTATTACATGTTTTCACTAACACATAGTTCTAACCTAATTTGTTTGAATGTTCCTTGGTTTATACCATGCACATCCCCTACCCTTGTAGGTATCCCCTTAAGCTCACCATTACGTATTCTCCTTTATGCCACATTCTATTACCATCATTACATGCATCTCAAACTATGGGAATACATTGCATGAACAAATCACCCCTGAATAGCTCGAGCTACGATTCGGATCAGCACAACCGAGGAACGATACAAGAACAAAGTCACAAAACATCTTAGAATTAGACTTGGGTTAGAATCATATAAGCAGAGACACCAACGCCTAGAATTAGATAGTAACTCTTGGAGGCTTGTGTCCTCCCTAGGTGTTAATGCCTGCAGGGGTAGATACAATCAATTTCGAGTAAAAAATTGTCTATATTAGTTTGCACAACAATTCTATAGTTACATGAAATAGAATTCAGTTATAGAATGCATATTATTTCTATGATAAGTTTTAATTAGTATAATCAGGAACTAATCAAGGATAAAAGGAAAAAATCGAGACACATCATTTTCACTTGTGCTTATTTGGAAGATTCATGGAAGGAGAGTAAAACTAGACGTCTCTCCCTAAAAATTTCCTTTGGTGAGAGATCACCCATAAAACTTGCACTTGGCATGAGATCACCCAAAAAAATCACACTTAGCATGAGATCACCCAAAAAAATCTCTCTTGACATGAGATCACCCAAGAATCTCACCATCAACATTCCAAATCATTAACTCCAAGTAACAAGACAATTTTTTTTTATCTCATACTTTTTACATATCAGTGCACACTTTCCTTTTACACCCTTTTACAATCTTTATATAGTTATACACATTTTTATCTGATTTATCAATATATAAAACTTTCACTAATTTCTTTCTCTTCTTTTACAGATCCATCCTTACAATAAATGGCTCACATAGGCCATAACAACATGCTACAACACATACACTTCACCCCTAGGGTCAACTTCCCTTTCTTAGTCTCCACACTTTGCCTGTCCACTCAAAGATGCTATCGAAACACTCTTCTCTACATGATCATCGGTATGCATATTCTATCTACTTTATGTTATCAAGTATTCAATGAACAACATAAATTGGGGAAAATGTAGACATGAAATCATATTTTTGGGTACATTTCTAGGTCCTAAAATCATGCTAGCATTTACATGATTCATAAGAAAGAAAACTAGTAATTGAAAACTCTCCTTAGCCTTTTACTTTGTCTTACGCACTTTTATTAGCTTAATACATCTATTACTCCCCGCTTTCATTTGATTTTTTTACTTTTCTATGGCTTCAAACAAGAACACCTAATTCAAATAGTAGCATGAAAGAATCTTGTCCTCATGGGAACTCTTGTCCCTCTTTATTTTTGTCTGCCTCTTTTGGGAACCTTTCACTTCTTAATTACATTTAATTACCTTGAGTTGGAATTTCAATTTTCAATTAATAAATTCAAACAAGGGAATCATATAAATATATAGTTATGTTTTCAAAATGAGGGACCAGTACTAAGCATTACTATCATCACCTAAGCTTGCATTCCAAGGGAACTAAACCACTTGAAGGCATCCATCTAGCACTCGTTTAAGGGACAAGGGATACATATTTTATGAATACACTACATAGGAGGGGGAGGACTATTATATTCCATCCAAACATACTATTACAATGCTACATTCTAGCTACATCCCACTATCATTTGTGTAACTTACACAAGGGCATCCTAGGGTACCATTTCTACACACACACAAGAATTACATGGGGTTTGAGATGTAGTGCAGTACTTGGTAGTAAGTTCACTCTTTGGGTAACCTCTAGGGTCAGTATGAATCCCCTATGAATTTTACCTTTTACATTTGATGAAGTTTGTGGATATGCGTAGGTGAACTTATTTCTTATAGGTTACAGGTACATTTAACGATCATAGTGTGAACACAAGAGGAACCCTAGTGACATAAAATAAAGTAGGTTATGATAATTTTCACACCCACCAACACCCTTATCTGGTCACCAATACCCAGGCACCTCTACCCTCCCATGGGCACCCTTGTCCAATGGCTATGTTCGTGAGTTACAAATTTTACAGTGAGCAATGATGACATTTTCTACAACCTATTTAACACCTTCACCTACCCATATTTCTTCATGTTCATTTGGAAATTGGCTAAGTCTTCTTATCTCTCCTCCTTATTTAGCGTAGATAAAAATAACGCACTTACTACTATTATTATACCGCTAAGTATGGTTTTTACATCTGGATCTTACGTAAGAAAATTATTCACGATGACCCATTCTATAGTCCATCCATTTATCTTGTTGGCCTCTATTACTATTTTTCTTTCACGCTTATCACTTATACACATAGTTCTAGTTATGTCTCAGGGATCGATGTCTATCAATTCTCAATCATTTTTCATCACTTGTCTCTAGACACTAGCACTAGCTGTAGTGGAAACTAGCGGCACATGCACTTATGTCCATCTTGGGATCCCCTATCCTCTTTATGTTTGATCTTATTTTTTGACACTTGAGGTCGGTCTTTTTGATTTTCCCTTTGATCTTTCGAGGTACTATTTGGCATGTCGAGTCATTAGTGTTGAAATTTGAACAAGAGATCCCTATATAAACACAACATACATACCATTATATGGGCGGATTATTCTTATCAAGAGATAGCTATCTACATAGAGCAAGGGACTACATTTGGGCCATTACTCTACATACACACTACATAGGAAGGGGAGTTCATTCTATTCCATCCACACATTTACATTTTTATCTAGTTATTTCCCTTTATCTTGGCATCATTGACATGAGGGATACCTAAGAGCACTATTGCACACAAAAGCACACAAAACTACATTGGGTATGAGATCTAGTTCGGTGCTCAGGTTGTAATTCCACTATTATGGCAGCTTGAGGACAGTCGACCCCTCAATATAAATCTTTCCTTTTAGGATGTGATATCTATTTGATGGTTTTATTTGTGCTTTCTTCATTGCATTTTTACAAGTACCTCGAAATCTAAGTGCAAAATAAATGCAAAAAAAGGAGAACAAGTGCGAAGCCCTAGTGACCATATTGGAACAAGATTAAGAGTTTTTCTCAGACCCAGTGCCCATAATCATGACCGGGGCACCCTAAGTGCCCCGATTACTCTTTAGGTGCACTAGTCCAGTTGATTCCACCTCTCTTTACATCTTTCTATGTTTCATTGTGATGATTTGTTCTTTTGTTTAATCACACTACTCATTCCCAAGTCACTGCAAGGTAAGAAAAATCAAGGTAAGTTCTTTATCCCTCTCATTTCCCTTCATTAATAAATTAAATAAATTGTTTAGCATTCATATTTCAGTGTATTTCATTTACAATAGTTCTGTACATTTAGATTTTAATAAAATAATCATATTTTATTGAATCATTTTGGTGAACTCGTAGCTCTTCAAAATATTCTCCTAAGATCCACTAAAACCCTAATGGCTAAGGATAACAATCATCCTTCTCACTCAAATCATGGCTCATGTGAGTATCAACCCCATCTATGACAAAGCAACCATTGTTGAGCTCACTTCCTTATATTGTGATGTCACTCTTCTAGATCATACACAACAACAAATATTAGCTAACGAATGCAATGTACCTACTAAATTTGAGAATTCTACCATTGGAATTGTTTATGATCTAATGAGATTTACTTGTTGCACACCTTGTTATACAATTAGCCACATTCCTCTTTCTGAAATTTCTAATGAAAACTTAGATGATGCTATTATAAGTTTCATGCTTGGTCTTGATGATACTAAACATGTGCCATATAATTCTCATACTAGTCACGCTGATACTCTATCTATATCTCATACTTCTCCTATTTCTTAAAATTCTTCTCATAATGCTTCACATACTAGTTCTCCTACTCCTTCATTCTATGTCAATGATACACTTAATGATATCCTTCTATATAAATCTTTGTTTGATTTCGATGAAACATTTGATAGTCAATATTTTACTTTTTGTATACTAATGAGTGTGAATCCCCTACTCCACTAGCTTTTCTTCTAAGATTATATCTAATAACATGCATGACTCATCTCCTTCTATCGGTGCATCTGCTCCTGTCAATCCATCATCGTCTATTATGTCATCTCCTCCTACCACCTCATCTCCATCTATCCCTTCATATCATAGGGATATTTGTGATGTTATCTATACTATTTCTATGGATGTTCCATGTCCTTCACCACCTATTACTTCTTTGTAAAACCAACATCTAATGTGAACTTAGCATCGTAATCTCCTATGTCTCCTCTTGATATACCTATGATTACTCATAATGGAAAATTCAACCGCTTAACACATTATTACAATCATCTATTATTCTTTTACATGATATCTTGTCCCTCATGTATGTTGTTGGGCACTTACGGGCTCATGTCCAATCTCTCACCTTAGAAATCAAGGCCTATTATGCTTCCATTGACATTAACTTATTGCATGGAAATCCTATTCCCAAAAATATTCACAACTCAACATTCCCTAAGGATTTCATTATGCCTACATTTACATGTTTTGATGGTACTAGAAATTTATACTTGCATCTCAAGCATTATTGTATGGATATGGCTTCATATTCTAATGATTGATTATTACTTAAATCCTTTTTCCATAGTCTCACATATGATGCTCTCCAATGGTACACACATCTACCCTTTGGATCTATTAGTACCTATTGTGAGATGGAAGAAGCTTTTCTTCATTGATTCATAGTCAACAATGGCCTTAGAGTCACATATGATCATCTACCTAGCTTACATAAGGTAAAAACAATACCTATCATGGATTAGATTTTATGATTCAATGTTTACATGCACCAAATATTCTTTTAGCCTATTGAATTAGAGAATAAATTTATCTTCTGTCGTGGTTTGATTCCTTCCTTAAAACAACAATTGCAATATGAAACATGTGAATCATTTACACTTTTATGCTATAAAGTCATTGAATTAGAAAAAGATCTCATTTCTTCACATGTTATACATCCTCCTCATATTAATACTATTGCTACATCATCTAGTTATTCTCTTCTCCCATCTATTGAGCCTCCTAAATGGTCTCCATCTCCTCCACCTTGCAAGAAAATTTAGTCTACTCCATTACATACACATCCTCCATCTCCTACTTGCGTCGGACTACACCTCGAATTATACACATGTTTTGTAAGGACCATAACATTTTCACCTTATGTTAGACCTCATGATGTATTGCATGCCTTTCTTGACAAGAGTTTAATCCGCTTACCTTCTAATCAAAACCATCCACCACATTGCTTGCAATGCTAGCGTGATAGACCTTATTGCAACTATCACCGTATCAATGGCCATAGGGACAATGACTATTACACCCTTCATGATTGCTTACAACAATTAGAAGATAAGGGAATCATTTCCTTTTGTTCTCACTCACATGAGTGGTCTATATCTCCACTCCCTCATAGGTGTGTTGTTACTCTAGTTGAGTTATCTCCTTCATCTAGTTCTAAGGTCATTGTTCATCTACCACCACAAGTTGTTACTCATGCGCATTCTCCATATCATCCATCCATCTCTACACCATCTCATTTTCCACGTCATGCTACTACTACACATTGGCTTCCACAAACCTTAGTATTTTTCTTCACATCGCCACTTCACCCATCATTGGCACTACTCCACATGACATTAATTTCAGCTCATACACTCATGATGCTTTCATTCCACATGCTTCTAGTGTTTCACATCGTCTTGGTCTTTTGTAGGTGATTTTTATCACCTTACCCCTAATGATGCACTTGTGTTCTCAAAATTCTTACATATATGTTGAGAGATATGTTACAATAAGATCCTCTCTTCAAATACGTTCTCAATTCATGTAGCACACATTATCGAATCATTTCCCAGGTGGTGCACTCTTACTTTATGGTTCATTCTTGACTGTTGAGGGTCTTATCTAAACAAACCTCATCATCTATACACTTTGGGGGCATCACTATTAAAAATTATCCATATTAATCATACTAACATGCGACCACAACATAATTTTATACATCATCAATCATTCATCAAAATTTTACTTTCATCATCATATTACGTACAAAGTATATTATCATATACACTATATCATAGTCACATTACTCATTACTCAACAACTATGAATTACAAATCAATTCAATAGATACGAATAACACTCAACACATCAATCACCATATATAGCAAAAACATTCAAATACATCATACATCATACATCATCATCACATCATAACATCAATAAACAAAAATAGAGTGATCATATGCCAATAAATCCGTCTATATACATATATATCGTCCATAATCATAGTTACAAAACATCTCATCACCGGGGGGAACTCTCATACATCAATACAAGAATACAGATCATATCTCATCATCGTTATCACTATATACAAGTGTAATAGATCTAGAAATCGAAGCCTTGCCACTAAATTTGTGTTGTTGCTCATGACCTCTATATCTTTCTACATATTTATGTAGTAGGGTCACCTCTATCGACTACTCTACAAATTGACTCAGTAACTTGAAAAAACATGGAAATACATCCTTTACTAGTGGAATGCCACCTACCACCTCTCTAGCTCCTTGTGTCTCCTCATGCACCTTAACCCTCTTGCTCAAAGAACACGGTACACATCGTTGCTGCTATCATAACTAGATCAAACAAATGGGCATGCTCGCCCACAATATCATCTACACACTCTAACATTCCTGCACCCATGATTATTTCGTGTGGGCACATTTCGCATAAATGTGTGGATATATGTGTCCACAATTAATGACCAATATGTATCACCTACAACCATATAAAAACACATTAGACAAAAATGACCATTACACAACCAAGTAACAAATCATACAACATAACTATACAAATACTCACACTCTATTATCATCACCAGTATGCCACCAAGGGTAGGAACTTTCCCCTTTACTCCTCCTCCCGGTGGTTCTTGCACCACTTCTAAAAAGACTGGAAACAATTATACCCACCGATGTGATTCCCACAATGCACGATATGCCTCTATAAACCTTGCATTATTTACATCTATGGTTTCTATCACCGAATCAGCCCTATCTCGGCCCGTGAGGTACTAACCACTCTCTTGTCAACCATAGTGTAGCTCCGGATCCCTCGGTGCTCTAATATCTCTAGCCCATACATATGGCTCACGAGGGCATGTCTTGGGCCATACCAAATTATCGTGAAACCCGCTCAACCTGAAATAAATTGGCCACCCCTGGAAATTGATCCTCTAACCACATCATTTGTCGTATGCATTGTATCTCTATTGCATCCTATGGACATCCTCCCTAGAATTGGTATAGCCTCCATATCACGGGATCTTTCCCCATTTGATCTATCATTACTCTATAGGTTTCTATATCCATCCTTCCCCAGTGCGTACCTACCCATCTACTAGAAAATATGTTTGGCCTCACCCAATCTCCCCAGGTCTACCAATTGGTCTCAATACTACAATATACTCATAGGCCCATACATGAAAAAAATTGTGGCTCTAATAACACCCTCATGCTCCTCCCGAGTGAATATATATAGATCCTTGTATAGGTGAGCCAATAGACATCATGTGTAGGCATACCTAGTTATTTCCTCCTCTATCCGGTGGGAGATATCATGCATCTTATATAAGATTCCTACACCACCACCCTCCACTCCAATCGAATATTCTATCACCATGGAAATAAACTTAATCACAAAGTCCCCGATCTCATAATAACATCTAGGATAATATGGGCCTTGGTAGGTACTTGAGTCCCCACAAAATACTACCTAGTGGCCCACATATGTCTCTGCATATCATCCACAACCATAACTTGTACCATTTCGCCAACAATAGGTAATTAGAGTATGTGATACACATCCTCTAGTGTAATTATCATCTCCTATGCGGAAAACAAAAGGTACACATATCTACGCACACCACCTCTCACACAAATCTCTAAGCATAGGAATATTATGGGACAAATCCCCATCCTTGTTATGTACCACATGTTAGCATGTTCCAAAACATCCTACTCATCATCTGACAACCCTAATTTGAGAAACATACTCAAATGGCAGCCACCACAAAACTCTCTCGAATGGATATCCCTCTCGCACACCACATATAAAAAAATTCCCACCTACAACATCAACACACAAAAATATTTACATCTAGAACACTCTTTATTCAGCTAAGTGTCTTCTAGACACAAGCATATAGGCACAAGACTAGGGCACCCCCGAGTAGGAAACTAGTGCCCATATTTGGGAACTCCTGTCCCAAAGGTCACTATTACCTTTATTGCTCTTTTCCAAGTCCAAAATGCTAGGAAATTCAAAAACAAAATCTCACAAAAATTCATCAAACACGACTACTATCAACACATTTTTCAAAAAATTCAATCTTACCAACTTTTTCATCATACGCGATGCCACAATCGTCACTACCATCTCAAATAAATTTTTTCACGGTGCTCTAACTTGTGGAATCCTCACACACTCAAATCTCACTATCAAACTCACGAAAAGAAAAATGAGTTTCCTAATCAATTTTTCACATTACTATTTATAGTAACTTTTAATTATTTATTTTATTATAGTCATTCTTTGCACTTATTTTCTTTGCTAATACACATCACATGATTTTTCTCACATATTGAGAATACTTAATCTAATTTATCTCTCGTTTATGGCATTTTCTTTAGTATCCATCCTATTATCGTATCATACACATTACACACACAATATTTCTCCTTGACATTGTTTTCTACTCATTATACACACACTTTTTCTATATCTCTCATACATTATCCATTACATCATTACACACTTACTTTCAGCTCAACGTTCATTCTCATTATCACTCCCCCTTTCATTGAAAGGGGGAATACAATTGGGGTCATCCTATAATTCCCCTCGCATCACTATGCGATCAGTATTTATTCATAATCCATCATTATCAAACATTTAATCATACACCATACAACATTTCACACTACTTTCTATCGATTCCCCTAATGACCTAACACGGGAAACAACCGTAAAATATCTCCATGAGTAACTAATCCCTCAATCACATACACTTAAATATCTATAAAAATAGAAAATACACTAGCCAATGAACATGAACAAAAAAAAATTATCCTCACATATGACCTAACTTGGGAGTTACATCACCACTTTCCCAGATGACCTAACACGGGAAGTTATTCCACATTTCACGATTGTTTCCGGATGACCTAAGATACAAGTCACCTCATACAAATTGCAACGACACCTTTGGAGTGGGGGCAATGAGACTTAATTGCCTTTTCTATTATGCTCCTCTATGTGTTATCACATTTGATCAAAATTTGGATTCAAAATCAAAAATTTTGATCGTATTCCATCTACAACAGCTAAATCTTTTGAGGTTGTAGTTAAAATTGGAGAGTAAAACTAAACCTCTCTCCCTACACTCTTCCTCTAGCGGTAGGATGCCCAAATCCTTAGTTTTTCATACACACGCAATTAGTTTGGGAACTGATCACTCCCTTCCCCATCACATCTCCATCAATGAAAAAAATTAAAACATACAATCATTCAACACCATAATCATCAATCTTGTTAATCACTCCTCATAATGGTCCCACATTTCTTGTTACTGTGCATGGGTTTTCCACACTATAATTTCTCACTCGAATGCACTTATACTATAATATTTGTGTACTTCAGTGACATGGGCTTCTCCAGACTTCTCAGGTATGCATCTCTATCTACTTTATATTACCGATCTTTCGTTCACCAACATAAAGTGGGGGTAAATGTAGACACAAAATCACACACTTACTATTATTATTATACCACCAAGTATGTTGTTTTATATATGGATCTTGCATAAGAAAATTATTTACTAATGACCCATTCCATAGTCCATTCATTTTTCATTTTGGTCTTTATTGTTGTTTGTCTTGCACACTTCTCACTCAAACACACAGCCTTAAGTTAGGTCTCGGGATCCCTGTTTGTCAGTTTCACTCATTTGTTGTCACTTGTCTCTAGACACTAGCACCATGTGCTCCTATCCATCCTAGGCGCTCCTGTCCTCTTTAAGTTTGATCTTATTTTTGACTCTTGAGGTTGGTATTTTTATTTTTCCCTATTATCTCCTTAGGTACTAGTTGGCATGTTGGGTCATTAGTGTTGAGATTTGAATAAGAGATCCCTATATAGACACAACATGCATACCATTATATAGGTGAAATATTCTTATCAAGGAATAGCAATCTACATAGATCAAGGGAACTCATTTGGGCCATTACTATGTATACACATTGCATAGAAAGGGGAGTTCATTTTATTTCATTGAAACATTTGCATTTTTATCTAGTTATTGCCCATTATCTTGGCGTCATTGGCATGAGGGTGACCTAGGACCACTATTACACACACAAGCACACAAAAGTATATTGGTTCTAGATGTAGTGCGAAGTGCTCAGGTTGTAATTCCACCATTGTGGTGGCTGAGGAAAGTCCAAACCCTCATTTTTCATCTTTCTTTTTAGGATTTGATGTCTATTTGAGGGTTTTGTAGGTGCTTTCTTCATTGCATGTTTAAAAGTACCTCAGCAATCCAAGTACAACATACAAACAACAAAAGGATAACAAGTGTGAAGCCCTAACAACCATATTATAACTAGATTTTGAGATTTTTAATACACCCAAATGCTCGGAATAATGATCGTGGGCACCCCAGAATCCCCATCCCTCTCCGTGCACCCTAATCTAGTCGGTTCCACCTCTACTACATTTTTCTATTTTTTTGCGATGGTATGTTCTTCTGTTTCATTACACTACTTAGTTCGAGTCACTACGAGGTAACAAATATAAAGGTAAGTGCCTTATCCCTCTCATTTCCCTTCATTAATATATTGAATAAATTGTTTATCATTATGTAGACAAAAATCACACACTTTGGGTATTTATCTAGTCTCGATCACATACTATTATTCATATGGTTCCTATGTATGAAAAGTAATAATTAAATCATATCTGTGACCATTTTTTTTTTTTTTTTGTTTCCAATTTTGGTCTTCCACCTTTAGCAGCCTAGTATTTCTTCTCATACTTAAGTTTTACCTTTTTTGGACTAGAGCACCCACTGGACATTAGCGCGAGGCACTCATGTCCCCTATAGGTGCCTTTATCCTCTTTACAATTTACTCTCACTTTTTGGGTCCTTTCTCGTTGTTTGATCATCTTATATTTTTAGTAGTCGGTATTTTCGGGGTTAGTTACGAAATTCAAGCGAAGCAATCATATAACTATAAAGTTATGTTATCATAATAAGGGACCAAAGACTAAGTATTTCTATCTCCACCTAAGGTTGTATCCATCAAAGGCATCTAGAGCTCCATTTACATCCATGTAGCTCCATCAAAAGGGACAAAGGTTGGTTCATCTACATCACACTTCATATGAGGGGATTTTTTTATCCCACGCACACGTTATTTAGATTCTACATCTAGTTACTTGCTCACTACTCAAAAAGTGCGACATACATAAAATCACCTAGGGCACAATTATGCACACACACACATAACTACATTGGGTATGATATGTAGTGCAATGCTTAGTTGGTAAGTTGACTATTGTGGTGGATGAGGACACTACGAACCCTTCATATACATCTTTATTTTTTAGGGTTTTAATGTTTTCTTGGGGTTTTGTAGGTGATTTTTTTATAGCAGTCTAAACCGACATTGGTGATCATACAACAAAATACACGTGAGTAAATAAGAACATAAGAGAAAATATTGTGACACCTCGGGAGGTTTAAATAGCTTATTTATAGCTAGGGCACCCATATTTCAGACTACGGTGATCTAGGTGCTCCTATCCTTCTCTAGGCGGCCCATTCCAGCTAAACAACCCAAATCTACATTTTCTCAAGCTCATGTATGACGGTTTCCTCCTCCTATTAAGTTGGTCTCTTGTGTGACACAATCCCATGACCTCTTTGAATCAGCTAAGGCTTCTCTAACTCTATTTGCACATTAGAATTTCATATTTTCACAGACTTTAGTTTCTTAGGTTATTTCCTTTATTTATTTATTCATTATTTAGTGCTCTATAGCATATATTTCATATCTAGCTTAATCACATTCATATTTCACTATATTTCATTTACAACAGATTTTGTATATTTATATTTTAATAAAATAAACATATTTTATTGAAACACTTAGGTTACACATTTTATATGCTTATTTGCATGTGTCTTTCTTGTATTTTAGAATTTGTATATCATATAATACAAAGAGGTTACTCTCTATATAGATTTAATTAATTCAATTTAAATTAAATTAGTAGGATTTCTCTACGACATTGTATAAACCTAAATATAGTATGATCTATTATGACAATGAAATGAATATTAGTGATGTAGCCTTTTACGTCAAAGGCATTTGTTACAACTAGGAATTGGGTGATCTCTGACATTTGTACCAACAAGCAGAAATCTTGACCATCCACTTTGCATGACATATCAATGACCTCTAGGTGACCATGGTCATCCATGTGTTCTCGCTAAAAAAATTACCAAAAATGTGAAAAATCTTGGCCTTCGAAGTGTTTCATTTAGAAATTGTCCAAAAACACCCAAAGCCCTGTAACTTTATATTGATTTATATATAGTGATAGAACCGAATGATTCATAATGAAAAATAATAGAAGGAAAGAAATAACTATCATATAACCCAATAATTAAATGAAAGAATCAACCCATCGAAATCCATTTGTATTGCAAATTGATTTGGATTTCCAAATGGGGTCTAAATTTCCCTCAAAATTTTGATGAAGAGAATTGTTTTACATCATCTCTCGAAATAAACAACAAATTTACTGGACCACAAAAATAGGGTCTATAATAAAATGTGATTTATAAGACTATTACAACAATTAAATACGGCATTAAGCTAATCATTTGTATGATTAGGTCAAGAAGCTCGAGTCTCATCCTTGAAGCAAGAAAGGAAGAGAATAACAAGTTTTGGGATTCGATTACAATACTACCATTCATATTGAACCAAGATTAACCTTGCCAAAAGGCACCCGATGTATTCTTGTTAAATAATTATTATTTTTATTGAGCACCTCAAGGGTGCCATACAGTTGGGCACTAGATTAAATAGTTTAACGACATTTTTGCCTAAGTTTCGGAGGAAAATATAGATTCAATAAATAAAAGTAAGTGAAGAAACTAAGATAGTGATCACCTTTAGCTAAGCAACTACAGTTAAGGGGCATCCATGCCATCAAAATCACCCAAGGCATGATTATTCCCTAGATCTGTTTGACTCTCTACGTAGGGTGTCTCTAAGGCTTGCGAATCGCAAGTGTGATCCCTAACAGGCTCGTTGAAATCCATACATCAAAACCAATAGCCCAAGGGACCTTCAATAACTAATATATTTTAAATTAAATAACAATAAAAATTATTTATTTAACATATTTCGACATTAAAATATTAATAAAATGATATAAATTAATATATTTAATGAATCATTGGTTTTATTAAAATATTAAATACATCCAATAAAAGAATTAACTTCTAAATATTTTTATGGAGCCAAAAGATAAAAAACTTTTGAGCTTTTATTGCTTATATGCTAAATTTGTTTGATTAAATAACACTCAATCATACTTTATCTCGGCAATGATTTTTCTCTTCGTGTAGATATAAACAATTGTAGTTTCCACATTACGGAAATATTAATGCCTAACATTTACATATTTTCTTACTAAAAAAACACAAGACCTGAGATTGTAAAATACTACTATTAGTGTGGGAGTATTATTCACCACTCTTAAGCATTTTTAGATATCTTTGAAATATGATGCATCACATTACACAAAAAGCCCTTTCTCTATCTTACGGTTGACAAAAAATGAAATGATGTTGTAGGAGAGTATTATTTCTCATCCCCCTTACCCCGACCTACCTTTTGTCCTCTATCACGCTCTTCCTTTGCCCCTCATTCTCTCCCCTAATTTCTCTCTCCCCTCTTTGAATTATTTGATGCATCCCCTTGATTCCATCGTACATCTCATGAACTATTTCTAGTAAATTTGTAAATCTCCATTTTTTTCAAACCTTAATTTCATCTATCTATGAATATTATTCAAAAGGAGGGTAATGACCCTTAGGAGTAGGCAATTGTTAGGAGTAGATGCAATGAAAATATAGAAGTAAAAAAGGTTTGGGAATGAAAAATCATGTGTTGAGGTTTTCTTGTGTGTTTTTTTGGTGGGGGAATCTTAGGGTTGTAATTTGAAGGTGGGTAGCATTAGGAGGAAAATTCACGGGGTTTGAATGGCTATTTCAAGTCATGGAACAAACTTGTAGATGAGGATGCCTGGTCATGGAATTAACTATCAATTTCCTTCCAAGGGTTGCAAAGATGAAAACATTCAAGGTTTATACTTTCCTACCATCATAGAGTCAAGACCCGGTGACACAATGGTTGCAGATGGGAGGAGGAAGAACAACAATAGGCATACATGTTTGTGAGAGGAAAAGGAGAAGGGGAGCCACCACCACTACTGCAGGTGAGGTAATAGATGTGGATTTGACAGAAAGGTGGGAGATGCTTATAAGAGGATGCATCTTCCTCGGAATGGTGGTGGAGGTAGGAAGAGAGGAGTGGGAATCGGAAGGGAAGGTGACAACGGGAATAGAGATGATGTATTCGAATAGGAGTTAGCGTTAGAAAGAAAGGTGGTAGTGGGAGTAGAGAGGGTGGTTTCGGGAGAGGCAGAGGCACTAGTGACATGGTGGACAAGAAAGGTGATGTCAATAGAGGTGGTGATTCCATCTTCATCTTCTCGACTAGGTGTATTCTGAGATATAGAATTTTGGGTTCTTCCTCGGGGAGTCCTTACCAAAGTGGTGGTTGATAACATAAAAATATATTTGATTAGACACATGATAAATCAACCAAATGACACTTTTGTAGTTTGCATCTATGACAAACACTTATTTCTTCTAGAATCTATTATGGAGGTTTTGTCAAGATGTGGCATTGAGGTTGTTCATGGTAATATCGATGATTTTATCGTAGGACTTGTTAATATGATGAATCCTTGACGCCATACCATAACTTTGGTCATCTCCAAAGATAGGTATCTTACAACCGACTTATTCGAGATACAGAGGTTACGTCACACTATTGTAATCACCCAACTTGTTTATGGTCAGCTCAAGGAATGGCCTAAACTTGCTACCTATTAAGGAAGTCTCACTCTCAATAATCCTCTCCTCTCTTCTCTTTCATTCCAGTTTTAGTTATTTAATGTTGGGACTAAATTCTCTTGTTGCATGTCTCATACATTTTTACTAGGAGAAACCTTCCACTTCAAAATAAAAATGTAGCAAATATCTCTGGGGACTTCAACAAAAGAAATGCTTTTTTCTTTGTTAATTTTGTATTCAATCAAATTTCTCAATTTATAATAAATTTATGGTGATCTCCAATGTACTTCAGAGATCAATTTCAAGAAAACAAGGTGGCATTGGAGGTGGATCACCTCTAAACCTTGTTGCGCCACTAGGGGGAAGTTTCATGAAACGTTGCCCAAGTTCTTCATCTCCCACCAGGTGTTCCTCACCTTCAGCCCATGGTGGCCGATGCAGCCAATCTCAACATTGTATTTTTAGTCATACCCACCACTCTCCGTGGTCGTTACATCAGTATAGTTACTCCTTGTTCGATATCGTGACCGGGGCTCCCGCCGCTTTCATCACTCACCACCAAGGTGGGATCACCACCTTGATAGTATAGGTGGGGTTCTCTGCCGCATTTATCATCTCACCAATAGGGTTGGGGCTCTCCTTTGATCACTTCTTCATAATAGGGCATTTGGCACCCACTACCACCTTTTCCACCATCTGAGAAAGTCCCTCACCTCAACCTCACAATTCCTACATGGGGAAGTGGACTCAAAGGAAGAACTTGCTGCTAGCTAGGAGATGCCGGATCTTGACAAGGACCTACTTGGTCTGGGGTGGCCAAGTGATTAGGATTTCTTGCCTCGGGCATGTTTTTTGTTGCTTCTTGATAGTGCATTTTAAGTTTTTTTGGGCGATGCCTTTTGTTTTGTTGTACTCTCCTAGGCTCGACCTAGTTTGTTTGTGGTTTTGGGGTGTGCTCTCATAATTCCCACTTTTTGGTTGAAAAATATCTTGTATCTTATTGCATTAATATAATATAAGATCCCTTTTCATAAAAAAACATTAGGCCCTGTTTTTAAATACACCCGAGATTTGGTTCCTTAAAAAATTGTATTTATACAATGGGCATGCCAATATGGAAATTAAGGAAATTCTATTATGAGAAAACAACTATGGTGAAAAATCTATCATGTAATAGAAATAATAAAGTTTCTATAAAAATTTTCTCCAAATGACGCTCATGCTACGAGCACAATCCTTCCCATCCTTGTTCCAATACCTTTTCTTCTTCCTATCAAGAAACTTTCCACTAATTTTCGGCGTTTCACTGCTTGTGGGAATATTTTTACTATTCTACTCGTTGGGGCATCTAAATGCTTCATTTCCTTTTTATCTCGCATGTGTCTACTTTATTTAAAGCAATATTACTTCACAATAGCACTTTAAAGAGGGGAAAGTCTAGACACCCCAAAATCACTCACCTAATCCCAATATTGTTTTAATGCATCATTTACTAAATCCTTTCATGATTGATGAATTCAATTGATTAATCATACCAATTGCACCCTTTTGATTAATTAAATTATCCTTATTACCCCTTTAGTTTTACTATCATTTATTAATTAATTATTAATTAATTACTAGTGTACATATCGTATCAAATTAAATTAGATATTTAATTAGGAAAATACACCTATTTCCTAGTCAATTGCCAACCTAATCAACCCCACATGGGCTTCACTTCACCAGTCCAGATCCAACCTAGGTTTTAGAATCCTAGAAAAGTTATAGAAATTCAATTACACCTACAACTACCTTTCGGATGCAACTTCTACAATTACATCCCTTTTACTTTCCCTAAATGGCAAATTAACTTCCCGAATTTGCTGCAACTTTCTCAAGTGCTAAAAATAGCATGTGCATTCATCCATTTGTAACCAATTTCCAACCAAATTTAGCCTTATAAAATATAGGCTTATCCTATCCCAAATCCTCTTATATTGTTTGTAAGTAAACTCTGTTAATTTGCATATTAAAGTTTCCTAAGTCAAATTCTCGTAACAATTTGCATCTTCATTTTGAGATCATTCAATAACACCCACAAATCTCTATCCCACAATCTTCCATAAGGTTCCACAACTCAAATATTCCAAAACCTTACTTGAGGTTTGCATTAGAAGACTACAGGATGTTTGTAATTTATTTGTTTATCTTTCCGATGTGTTATGTTTCTATTATATTTAGCTAATTGATGGAGGACACTTGAAAGGATTTGTAAAGGAGGAGTAAATTTCATCCTTTTTACCTCACATGAAGAAATTTATTTGTTAAAAAGGATTAGAGGTTGTTTATATTTTTTTATTTCACTAATTTAATGAGCTTGACTTTGTATTTTTGAACACGACTAGAATCGGTGATTTCGTTATTTATAACATTTCTATTACGATTGAAAAATATCGATTTATCATGATTTGGATTGTTATTGTTATAAATAATGGGTTGTGTTGGTACCTGAATTTACTCTTCTTCACAAACAGTAGTAGCATCATGGATTTGACAGACACTCAAAAGAAGATAAATGATTATATATGTCATTTTGTAGTTGAGGAAGCAATTTATCTCGTAATATCCCCTTTTGGAATATTATCCAAATATGCATATTATTCTACTAAATAGACTCTAGAAGGAATAAACCCTCCTAATTCGACCTCAAATAATCCAATGTTTGCTTTCACAACCCTAAAAGGGATTGGAGTGAGCCAAGGTGGTGGATTAGATGGGAGAACCAGATTAGGAAATTAATCACTTCAAATCTAAAATTAATTACAACAATAATTAATTTATAAATGCACTAAACTGCTGCAAACTTCAAAAATTAATATCTCACTCAATACTTGGAGTTTTTGCATGAAATAAATTGCAGAATAAAGTGGAAATAAAGATCTTTCCAATGAACTAACAAACTAAATTTTTATCCCACTAAATCTCCATCAAATACACCTATGAAATATGAAAACCAGTCGCTAGGGTTAGAGAAAATTAATTAAATAATTTCCAGCTCATAAAACCCTTCCAAAACACTCAAGCAATCAGCCCTTGATCTGATATAATTAACTAAACATAGCAGCAAATAGATCTAGCATAAACAACCTCAAAACATTATAGATCAAACCCCAAACCAAGTCAATTTTCCTCTAATAAATTGCAGCCATAATAACAATCACAAAGTACCAAAAACCCTTCACATATAATGCAGATTTATGCTTCAAATAAATGTGCCAAAACCCAAGACCAAGTCGCCAATATTAGAAGGAGAATCACCAACAAGTATATTTGCAAATCTCATGAAAATACTTCAATGGAATATCAAACTAGCACAATAACTCCCACGCAAGAGAGAGAGAACATTAATGGGCATGCATCCCAACTCCAAGCATGGAGCATAAAATCAAATGATCAATCAACATGCCCTCTAAGGAAATGTGACCTCCCTTTTATAGAACTAAGGGGTGCAATATCCAATAAAGACCTACCTTTCCCTTTTGGAGGGAAAACATAAACTCACATTAAAATATTTAATACTAAGACTATGTGCACTTTATTTATTTTTTAATTAAATAAATAAAAGTAACTAACCTATGTGCACATTAAACTAACTAAAAAGACTCCCACTTGTAGCACTAGGCATGCCAAGGGGTTACAATGCAAATTAAAAATAAATATTAATAATGTCTCAAAAAAGGGGACATTACAGTCCTCCCCTCTCGGAAATTGTTTTCCCTCAAGCAATAGCAAGCTCATAGATCCATGCATCATGCCCCAAAAGAAGATGTGGGGTGGTGCATCCAAAGCTTCGATCCGGTGCTTGTCAAGTGGTGAAGAGTTACAAAGAATAAATTTCTTTCCCTCATGTCAACCTAAAAAGATAGATCATCAGCTCTATAACATGTGCTCCAAGAGATGGTGTCCTCAACATGGCATAGAGAAGCATCAATAGGATGAGCTTTGCTAAGCTCCAAGGCTGCCCACTCAAAATGCCCTCATGAAATGAATAGGACAACAATCTTCCATCATATGTCTTCAATCTTGCACATGAAGCAAACTCATTAGAAAAACAAGTGTTGAGAAACACTTTTCCTGTTTCTTCCTCATGTCTCCAAGGCATGGAGAGCTCCCAAATCTCCCTCATGTATGGGTTGTCCCCAAAATCTGTTATGTGGCTCCCAACACTGCTGTAATCATGCATTACTTTCTCAAAAATTAGAATTAGGATGGTTGGTTTCCACCCCCAAATAGTCACACATGAGCCAAAATCAAATACCAACAACCATGCCACCAAATGTATGTAAAAAATATGAATTTTGGGACTGATAGTGGAGCTGGTCCTAATAGTATTATCCATAAAAATGAGAGGACAACAACTAGCATAATTCAGAATTCTTTTCCCAACATGAATGATCATCAACCTAGTCAATAAAAATGGCTCCCATATAGCTGAAATTTCATCCTCAATCATAACAAACTGAAAATTATTCACATGCACAACTGAAAATGAAATGCCTTGAGAAAAGTTCATACCATGTTCCTTCAAACTTCTCATACTTTCCATTGAAGCCCAAAAGATGGTGGTCATGCAAGCAACATCACTCATACATTCCCAATACTTATCCTTGGTTGACTTTACCCTTGGAAGCATCTCAATCAAACACCCAAATGGAAGACATAACTGTAGCTCAAAATCTGAAAATGAACTTCTTACCATGCAAAGTGTAGTCCATGTGATCCATCCTTCTTTCACGTCTTCCCAAGAGATAGGAGTTAGCATCATTTGACAAAGGAAATGAAATGATATTCCTATATCCAAACCAAACTTGCAAAACCCAAATCCTTTTATCCTCTTACCACATGAAGCAATATGTGCAAGATAACACCACAAATTTTCTCTTCTTCTATACTCAAAAGGAAAGGAGAGAGTTGAAATATAATGCATGCATTTATGAATATTATCATAGAGAAACCAAGGAACCTTGTACCTTACTTTGTGCCAATGATTTTCCCTTATGATAGGAGGCAAAACACATGAAATCATCATACCTTTGTGCCTTCTAATGATGAATTCCTCATACGGACCAGCAAGCTTATTGTTATGGTTTCCATCATTGGGAAGAGTGATGATCACTCTTTCTCCTTTTCCATCATGCTCCATATGCACCCAAATGTTAAGAGCAAGAGTACCAATAAAAATGCAACCAATATACTCCATGTTGCACCTCATATCCATCTCCCTATCATGCTCAAAATCATATCCATCAAAACTCAACATATGAGGAGAAATAAAACAAGAAAGATCATACCTTGGGCTGCCCCCAACATCTACAAAACTTAGAATTTCTGAGTTTGGAACAACACTTAGTTCTTCATTACTTTCCTTGTCTAAAACCCCTTTGTCCTCCCCACAAGCTTTCATACTTGGTGGGTAATGACTTGGGACATCCATGAGACTCATGCTTGGGTGAAAAACCTCATTCAATTGCCCATAAGGGCCTACTGTTCAAAAAATTACAGCGAACTGCAAATTACCATAAACATTCCATGATGTCCTTTCTTCATAAGCATACCTCTTCACAAGCCCATCTTCATAGTCCTCTTCATGCCCATCAACCAAATCTGATTTCTCCTTGCACCCATTCAAACCCATGCAATCATTAGATGCCAAAAATTCATCATCAAAAACAAAAGTGTGAATACCTTGGATGCATGTCTTTACTTTGCTTGCACATTGATTCTCAACTCTTCTTGCTAAGGAGTGAGTAAGACATGACTCCTTTTGTTCAAATCCTTCCACAAGTATGGATAACAAAGGTTGTGGAGGTTCTTCATACTCATTCAACATTATAGACATTATTGTTTGCATAGAATCGATTATTTCATGTGAATGCTCCTCATGTATAACATCAAAGAAAACCCCAAACATGTGAAAAATTACATCATTACAATCAATATCTAACATTGGAATGCAAGACCTTACTAAGCCATGTTCTTTAAGATCTTAACCCTCTTATCAAAGTGAGGGTTTGTGATGTCCCAAAGCTTTTGAAAGCTTCCAACCATGAGATCATATACCTCCTCCATGGTAGTATCATCATATGGCGATCTTGGGGATGTTATCTTATGACCTCACTAATGCATCCAATGACCAAAAGTATCACACCCACCTCCTCATGTCTCAACAAATTAGTTCTAGCCAAGTGTGTTACCAAAGGAGCTACAACCGAAAACATAGAGCTATAATCAAATTGCTCTATCAAATATAAAAACTCACTATCTCTTCAAGAGTGTGTAACAATACACGCTTCTCAAATGAAATTTTTTTGAGTTGTTTCCCAAGCTTATAGAGATTGGTTCTCAAACATCCATCACCGCAATCTCCATGATTCGCAAAACAATACCAAATTTTAAAAAGAAGAAAATTACTCGATTTACCTCAAACAACTTGCAATAATTATATATATATATATATATATATATATATATATATATATATATATATATATATATTGCCAATCTGAATATGCCAAAACAAATTTTTCTAACTCAAAAAATGGGAGACTTCTATATATAGTAAGTTTGTCACTATCCTTAGCTCAATTTAGAAAAATTGCATAACTTGCTCAAAACACCTCGGAATTGCATGAAAATTAGGGAATGGTAGATAATATTATAGAGAAAATTTTCCAAAAGGAATTTTATGAAAATAGCTTAAATCTGATTTTTAAATCAAACACTACGTAAAAAATAAAGAACTTCAAAAATCCATATCTTTGGCTGACAAGTCCAAAAGAGCTAAAATTTTGGATCTCAGTCACAAAAATATGAGAAACAATATCCCAAAACCATATTTTGACTAGAAAACACCAAACCCTAATTTTTGCTAAAAATTAGGTCACCCAACACATTTAGGGCACCAATTCAAATCCAAAATTTATGAAATTAATTTCTCCTTATTCCTCCTTGTTTTTTCCACACAAACCTCCACAAGAGTAGAGAAAAATCTCTGATACCAATGTAATATCCCCTTTTGGGATATTATCCAAATATGCAGATTATTCTACTAAATCGACTCTAGAAGGACTAAACCCTCCTAATTCGACCTCAAATAATCCAATGTTAGCTTCAATACAACCCTAAAAGGGATTGGAGTGAGCCAAGGTGGTGGATTAGATGGGAGAACCAGTTAGGAAATTAATCACTTCAAATCTGAAATTAATTACAACAGTAATTAATTTATAAATGCACTAAACTGCTGCAAACTTCAAAAATTAATATCTCACTCAATACTTGGAGTTTTTGCATGAAATAAATTGCAGAATAAAGTGGAAATAAAGATCTTTCCAATGAACTAACAAACTGAATTTTTATCCCACTGAAGCCCCCTCAAATATGCCTGTGAAATCTGAAAACCAGTCGCTAGGGTTAGAGAAAATTAATTAAATAATTTCCAGCTCATAAAACCCTTCCAAAACACTCAAGCAATCAGCCCTTGATCTGAAATAATTAACTAAACACAACAGCAAATAGATCTAGCATAAACAACCTCAAAACATTATAGATCAAACCCCAAACCAAGTCGATTTGCCTCTAATAAATTGCAGCCATAATAACAATCACAAAGTACCAAAACCCTTCACATATAATGCAGATTTATGCTTCAAATAAATGCGCCAAAACCCAAGACCAAGTCGCCAATATTAGAAGGAGAATCACCAACAAGTATATTTGCAAATCTCATGAAAATACTTCAATGGAATATCAAACTAGCACAATAACTCCCACGCAAGAGAGAGAGAACATTAATGGGCATGCATCCCAACTCCAAGCATGGAGCATAAAATCAAATGATCAATCAACATACTCTCTAAAGAAATGCGACCTCCCTTTTATAGAACTAAGGGGTGCAATATCCAATAAAGACCTACCTTTCCCTTTTGGAGGGAAAACATAAACTCACATTAAAATATTAAATACTAAGACTATGTGCACTTTATTTATTTTTTAATTAATTTAATAAAAGCAACTAACTTATGTGCACATTAAACTAACTAAAAAGACTCCCACTTGTAGTGCTAGGCATGCCAAGGGGTTACAATGCATATTAAAAATAAATATTAATAATGTCTAGAAAAAGAGGACATTATATTATCTAACTTTTTAGCACTCATGCCTTGAAGAAGTGGGTAGCACCTTAAAAGGATTTGATCTTATCCTAACTATTTTAGGTTGTGCCTTTCAACCAAGGTAAGAGAACCTATTTTGTAACCTCTTTTATTGAAGGAGACACAAATACCTTTCTTTTGCACAAATTTTATAAATAAAACCTTGGGAAAATATGATCAACACACCAAATCTAACTCTCACGAGTTGTCACTTCCAAATTATGGAGATATTTTCAATACAAGGAAAAGGTTACTAAAGACATTAAGAGATCCTGATTGTTCTGCATATTTTTGCAAGTAGATTTTGTTCCTTTGTTGATACACAGGGAAAACAGGGGTAGTTCAGGGTGGATCAATGGTTTTTAAATGATTTTGGTGGGAGATGAAGTAGGATAAAGTTGATTATACTAGATCTTTGGAGGGAATTCACAATAATGAACAACTTCACAACAGAAAGCTTCAGAATAGTCAAGAAGTTCCTTCAACCAGAAGGTGTGCCTCAATGGAGGCCCATATCAACGACGTTTTCACATAATCTTTGAGACTCCAACATGAAGGCTCAAATTGGAAGACTCAATTAAACACTAAAGTTTCTGATTAATCATGCCTAAGGTACACTTGAAGACTTACAAACAATCTTTATCAACAAATGACAGTGAATTGATTTTAAATTTGTTTATCTCATCCAAGATGAAGGATCTTCTTGAAATGAAATTGCAAATACCATTAGATTGTCATAGGGATGAGATCCTATGTGATTTCACAAAAATTTTAGTGTAAGATTGCAATAGGAATGAAAGAAACTATTTGCAGACATTCTAAAATAAAGTAGACACAAAATTGCTAGAGATTAGACATAAATTAATTCCAAAATTGCTTAGATTCATCAACAAGGGAAAGCTTCTAGAGAAATCTCAGAGCTTTTCAATGGCTATACATCTACAACCAACTTGACATGATAGAAAATCTAACACAGAAGAAAATAATAGGTAATCTCGGCTTTGGCCTCTCGGGAAGATGACTTTCTCAAATTTTTCTCAAGAATTCATACTCTAACCTTTTGCAAGAGTATTCTCATTGCATTTATACATTTTTGCCCACTCAATTTTTCCCCAAAAGAGAATAATATTCGAGCGACCTTTTCTTTTACCAATTTGTTTCAGAAAATGACGTTTAACAAATTCAGATTCGAAATTTTCTAGGTGGACCAACTATGAATTGATCCCATTTCTTGGGCCTTCGACTAATGACTAGATACCATGCCACAACTTTTCAGGATTCCCTTTAATCATTATGATTCTTTCATGCAAGAAATCCCCCTTTTAATCATTTTTCGGAGCCTCTACATAGCTCGACTTTGATAGGTCATCCCTTTTTGCTCTCGAGGAAACATCTTTTGCACTGCGCACTTTTACTCGCAACTTTTGATCTAGCATTTTGCGGTTTTACACAAGCCTGAGCAAAAATCCACTTCAAAAGTACTTCAGATTTACAAATTGAGCTCCCAAATTGATTTAATTGAACTTTGCAGACCAAAATGACACAAATTTGCCAAAAAATTGATGAAGAATGATGTAAAAATGCATCTCCAAACATCCTGGAGCTTCAATGGTGGCAAAATCAAATGAAATGCATAGCTACCATTGATCTTGCCTTTCAAATTTTAATTTGAGCCCTCCACATGGAAAAATGTGATTGGAAACGGCCCGGGAGCACTTTTTGACATTTTATAACTTTTGGAAAAAGGAAAATTTTCCAAATTTTTCCCGTAGCTCTGCCCTTCCACCTTTAGCTTCTGATGTGGGTCCTAGCAGACCTGCGCTTCATTTTTTCACTTTATACTTATTTTCCAAAAAGGAAAAATTTCCACATTTTCCCCATGGGCCCACACCTCCATTTTTGACTATTCAATGTTGGCATTACTTTCCTATCGTAGGGCCGTGCTTCAACTTACAATTTTATTCCTTTTTTACAAAAGGCAAAAACCTTAAATGACCCCAAAGCTCCATTTCTCCATTTCCCCGCTGCTACATGTCTTAATGGCACATTTTGAGATGGTCCCAAAAAGAAGGGACCTCAAACAAGTGCGGGCTCAACACGTGTCTCAATCCAGTAGAGTCTGTCAAAAGGTTGAAGGTTCATCGGAAGGCGTTATGTGTCTAAGGTCCGAGACAGTCTCCTTCAGATGGACAGAGAAATGTAAAAAAATTGACCTTTAAGTGATCCTCAACCCAAGAAGGGATTGATCACGGTAAACCAAATGGAGGACAGAGTCTTTCAAGCACCAACACATGGAAACAAAAAACATGACAAAGGCCATAAACTGAGGAAATTCAATGAAAAATGGGGTGAGACTAATTTGAGCACCAACATAGGCTCTAACTTGGGGATGGGTACTCCTTATAATTGCCACAAGAACCAAATAACACCTAGTGCCAAAATAGACCATTAGGCAACAGAGTCAAAGAATAAGCTTGTAGAGTAGAACAACCATAACCATCCTCCAAAAATGAACCGAGAAACCAGCAAAACCAAGTCACCAAGGACTAGAACGAACAAAAACAAAAATCATACGGGAAAAAAGAACTATACACTGTACAAATGGAATATACCTTGATTTTGAGAAATCAATCAAGGAAATGCTTCAAATGCCTACCATTAATAGGCAATTCAAGTAGTTCCCATCTAGGTCTTTTAGGAAGAAGGTATTTTCACCAATTCAAATATCAATTGAATAAGGGTCCATCCAAATGCATCAAATTTACCATGCTTTCCCTTATCTTCATGCTTGCTATCCCATAAAAGCACAAGATCCCCAATGCTTGAAAGCTCTGGGTGTCACCTTTTTGTCAAATAGCTTCTTCAACTTTTCTCTGAACTTCACATGTCACTGATGGGATGCCCTTCTCTCTTCATCCAACTCAATAATTTGATTGATTTGAGCATCATATGAACTAACTCCTTGGTCTTCAATATGTTGAACAAATTGAAATGAAGACAATTGTAAATGGAGGGGTAGCAGAGCTTGAGTTCCATATACCAATTTAAACGGGATTTTACTAGTAGCTCTTTTGACAGTGATTCTGTTAGCCCAAATAGAAAAATTTAGTTTCTCACCCCACTTCCTTTTATTCATCTCTAAGGTTCTTTTATGATCTTTAGTAAGTTTTTATTACTGGACTCGGCTGTCCATTTCCTTGGGGATTGTAGTTAGAAGAATATGTCAAATTAATCCCATACTCTTTTCACATTGCCACAAAAGGTTTGGCTCTAAAACTCATGGCACTATCAGTAAAAATTTAAGCTAGCACTCCAAATCTGCATATGATTTGATTCAGCATGAAGTCCATGATCACTTGGTGTGTTTCCTTCTTGGTGGGGATTTCTTCTACCCACTTAGTGAAATAATCAATGGCTACAAGAATCCATTTATGACCAGCACTGAAAGGATAAAAATTTCCCCTATGAAATCTATCCTCCATTTTTGAATGGGGCTTCAACTGACATAGGATGCAAAGGAAGGGAGCCTGAAGCTTTCATTCTTCCAGAAAAATGTTGGTAACTTTCACATTTCCTCACTAATAGAGTTGTATCCTTGAAGAGAGTTGGCCACCAATAACCAGCCCTCAAGATTTTATGTGCTATAACTCTTCTAACAAAATGTCCCCCACAGACCCCTCCATGGAGATCAACAATTATTTTGGGGGCCTCATTTTTAGTAATGCATCTCAAGAGCACTCCCTCGGGGTTCTTCCAAGCTAACCCAAAATCAGTAATGACATATTTCTGAGAGGCTAACTTAAGAGCTCTTTTCTAATTTTTACTCAAATTTTCAGGGCAGCATAGATGTCTAAGATAAAATATTATATCTTTGTACCATTCAGAACTTACCAACTTTTCAAGGACATCCACCCTTTCTCCTTCTACTTCATTTACCTCAATAGTTTGCAAGTTGCTCTCAGCCATAAGCTTAGCTAGACCCAAACCTCTTACCAATTTTGTGGTTTGGATATCCATGTCATACTCTTGTAACTTGTTCACCCATCTGCATCTTTTTCTTGAGACCTCCATCTCTGATAAGATGTCTTTCACCATGGTGTGGGGAACATAAGCAACAACTTTAGAACTCAAGATGTAGGGTCTAAAACCTTTGTTGCTTTCACCAAGGAAAACACCTACTTCTCCATGATGGTGTATTTTAACTCAGCTCCCTGCAATGCCTTACTAAAAAGGAAATTGGTCTCTCAGCCCCTTCATCATCCTTTTGTAACAAAACAAAGGAAATGGTGTTTTCTGAAGCAAAAGAAAATACTTGAAAATGTTTCTTGTAATTTGGGGCTGCCAAAATAGGGGCATGCTTTAGTGCTTCTTTGATCCCATCAAAATCTTGAATGGCTACTTCTTCCCACTTGATAATCTAGTCTTTCTTCAACATGCAAGTGATGGGGAGAGTCAACTCAGCAAAGTTAGACACAAATATTCTAATGAAATTGATTTTCCCAAAGAAGGATTGGATTCCCTTCTTGGTTCTTGGAATTGGAACCTTGTTGATGGCTTCTACCCTCTTGGGATCAATCATGACACCATCCTTTGATACAATGTGACCAAGCAACTTGGCCTTTTGCACTCCAAAATGGCACTTCTTTGGATTGAGTGAAATGCCATACTCTCTATCTTATCAGCATTTTTTCTAAGTGTTGCAAGTGATCACTTCTCTTTCTGGAAAACATAGTCACATCATCTTGGTAAATAATAATAAAATCATTAATGTAACCAGAAAAAGCAACATCCATTGCTCTTTGGAAGGTAGCTCCAGCATTCATCAAACCAAATGGCATCCTGACATAAACATATGTGCCCCATGGAGTGGTAAAGGTAGTCTTTATTCTTTCTGACTCCTTCACAACAACTTGATTGTATCCAGAGAAACCATCCAAAGTAGAAAGAAACTCATATCTAGTCACTAATTACAACATATTTTCCATGTTTGGCAGAGGATAATTATCCTTCATTGATGCTCTATTTAGATTTCTAAAATCTACGCACAACCTAATATCACCATTCTTTTTTCTTACTGGCACTAAGTTTGCAACCCAAGAAGAATACCTTATTGGTGAATGATCCCTCCATCTCTTAGCTTCTTCAATTCATCTTGCATTTTCATGGAGAGGAGTGGATTAATCAGCCTCTACTTTTGTCTGAATGGTTTTGCATTGGATTCCAAAGGAATCTCATGTTGAAACAATTCCTCTCTGTATGCTTTCAGTTCAGAATAGGACCAAGTAAGGAAGTCCTGATATTTCTTTAATAATTGGACATAGGATTGTTTCTCTTCCTTGTTCAGATTTCTTCCCAATAGAATCTTCCTTGGTTTTTCCTTTGTGCCAAGCTCATGCTCTTCAACATTCCTTGAGGCTGCTACATGTCTGTTAATAATGCAATCAATATTATCAAAGTTTGATTCAAGAGCAACCAACCCTCTAGGAATGGTATTAGTTTTCAATTGATGATATCTTTTCCGAATAAAGTTTCTTTTCCTTCTGATGCACACACCATTAGCTCCCAATCAATACATTGATCAACAAACTTCCCTTTATTCTACAGAAACCATTTCACCTAGGCATCATAATCAAATACTTGTCAATTTTTTACATTGTCAAGGATAGATGGCCTTGTTAGTACTTCAACATTATATTCACAATTGGGGGACATTGAACAAACATCAAACCGAGATCCCAAGACTGCAAGTTGGTTTGCAATAGTATTGAACTTTCTATCATGATGCACAATATTAAATGAGTCAAACATTTCAATCAAATCCCAAACTACATGCTTGTATTGTTTCATTCTCTGATTTTTAGTAGCATATAGTTTTCTAATTTGTTTGAAAATCAGTTCTGAGTCTCCTTTGACAATGATATCTTTAATATGATACTTCCAAGCAATTCTCAAACCTAATAATAATGCTTCATACTCAGCAATGTTATTAGTGCATTCAAAGTTAAGTTTGAAAGAAAATACAAACTCTTCTTGGCTTGGGGAGATCAGAACAATGCCGGCACCATTTCCAAACTTGGAACAGCTCCATCAAATAACAAGGTCCAAGGTAAACCAGCTTGTTCAAGACATTCACACTGATCAATCTTGTGCTCCTTGTCATCAGCAAACCCCACAAAGTTATCTGCATCCACATCAACATATAACACTTCATAAGAAGCATTATTTGGATCCTCAATGAGGTGCAACATTTTCTTCTCTCCATACAGCTTTACAAGGTTGCCTTCAATTGGAATGGTGGCAAAAAGACATATCCATCTAAAAACTTCCACCAACACTTGCAGCCCACTTTCTTGATAACAACATGCCCCATTTGGTAGGGCAATCAACAATGACAACATCAAGTTTTAGGTTCTTACCTAGATAAGCTACAAGTTGTACCACCAATCCTTTCACACATCCAACAATGGGCACCTCTCTAGAGTCCATGGTAGTGCATCTTCCATATGTTGTTGTCACTTTGATATCCATCTCATTCATGACCTCAAGAGGCATGACATTGCATGATGCTCTGGAATCAAACATACAATTGTGCAGCAGTCTGTCCTTAATGATCAAAGTTGTAAAAAATGGATCAACATTTAATTGGGATTCAACCAAAGATGTCCCCAAGTAAACCTCAGGTGCTTCTCCAAGCTCTTCCAATGCTGGTGGTGTTTCAAGGTCTGTAATGGTTGGAGGAGGAGTTTCTACAATGTTTACATTTCTACCTAGGGTACTCTTTTCTTCTTTCAATCCCAAGTACTCAAATGCTCTCTTCTTATGCTTAGGAATCCTAAGAAACTCAACAATTGGAACACTAACTTTGATTTGACTCAAAACTTGGGCAATGTCATATGGAACATTCTTTGGCAAGGTAGCATTGGAAGGGAGATTAGCAAACTCATCAGATGGCATGGGATTCTTGACAGTTTGGGCATGAGGAGAAGTATGAATCTTGTTTGGGACAGCAAGGCCTTTGGAAGGTGTATCTTTCTTAGGAGCCTCTTTAGGAATACTAGTAAGCAATGGAGTTTTAGGTTTGGCTTGAGGCCTTGCTCCTTTGACAACTCTACTCCTAGTATTATAATCCTTTTCTTGAGCAACAACAACGTTCATCAATAACTTCCTATCTTCCTCCGAAGGGATTCCTCCATCATACTTCTTTATCATTAAATCTCTTAAATACTCAAAGTCATTATTAGGTATTTCAAAAGCTTGCACTACATCTACTTCAAAATTATGAGAAGGAGGAAGAAGTGGTACCCAATGAATGCAATCCCAAAAAGTTACAACAGTTCGAGCACTTATCACTTCGGTTGAAGTTGCTCCTTGTTGTGATCTTGAAGAGCAACCCATCATGCAAACATCATCATTATTAGCTTCTTCTTCTTGTTGATTTAATTCACATGGAGGATGGGGTAGAAAGCATCTATCACACCAATCAATCACATTGGCTTCATCAACAATAACAACCCGGGAAGTTATAGGATCAGGCACCATTCTACTTTCACGTGCTTGGGGATGTCTATTTACAGATCCCATGGGTCCTTTACCTCTGTCATCTGACCTCTGATCACCCCTAGGATGATTGCCAAATCTGTCATGATTTTGTGCCTTTTTCTAACCTTGTGAACTCTACCCAATTCCTTTCTCTACCCAAGCTAGTTTGTAAGAGATTTCTTTGACAACCCCTGCCAAAGTTTTAACAACCTCCTCAAGATCCACACTCTTGCTTGCTTGAGGTTTTTCTGGTTTATCAGTTTGACACCCTCCCTCTTAGGAGGTTTTCCAACTACTTTGATGTTGTTCTCAATTTGCAGAGCCATGGTAAAGGCCTAGCCTCAAAGTGCCAGGGTTTTTATCCCTCAAATAGTATGCAACCTTCTTGTCAAATGTGTCAACATACTTTATAAGACAAGACTCATCACATGGCCTCAAATTCACAAGAAATATCCTCAATGTCTTATTGAATCTCGTATTAATTCATGCACTAAATCATTAGGATTCTTTTTAATATTCTCAAATTATGACAAAAGAAACCTAGGGTCTGTTTTATCACCATACTGCAATCTAAATGCATTCTTCATTTCAGTCCAAGAATCAATAGAGTTATCAAGAAGAGCTTTATACCAATCCCTTGCATCCTCTTCTAGAGTATGAATAAATAATTTAATGAATACATATTAAAACTCTATTTCAAAATCCTCCATCATATTGATAAAGAGTTTCAAGTGTTGATCACCAGTTATTGCATTATTTCCTTAAAACTTAGGCAATCTGTTTCTTACATCCTGTGGCACAACATTCGGATAGCCATCCATACCTCTAAAACTAATGGGACCAAAATTATTAACAAAAAATGGAGGTCTGGGTGGAGGTTGAGCCATATTATTCTGAGGAGGTGATCTTACAAGGGAAACAAAGTGATGAGGAGTGAGGGGTCTATGTGGTACATGGATACAATTTTCAGAATGACTATCCCCTAATGGCTCTTTTTCATAGTAGACACTATCAAATTTGGAAAATATAGGGGTAGAATGAGATACAAATCTTTCAAATACAGGGGTGGAATGAGAAGGCCCCTCTCTAGATGGAGAATTCATATTTACAAAGAGACTACCTGATTCATAAGTAGTTGAGGAAGCATTGCAATCTTCAATCATGTGCCAATTAGTTTCACCAATGGAGATCTCTTTTCTTGATGCTTGATCTCCAACAACCTTCCAAATTCTTCCTCCTTTTGAATTAGACTTTCCAAACTCTGGAAACAACCTTCTACTAGGGTCTGCGGTGAAGAAAGATCTTCTTCCTTCCAGCTTTGCAAATATTAGTAACAAATTTACATTGACAGAGGTTAAGACACTGGCATTTACCAAAAACAAATCAACATGGAGTCACCACTAAGGATTTTCACCCTAGTTGTGCAAATGCACTAAAATAATCTGTCAAATTTTGTCAGCACTAAAATTACAAATCAGACCTTCCTTCACCCAAATTTATCAATGGTGAGGCAAACTTAGTACAATAATAATTGGACAAAACTGGACATACTTGTTCAATTCTTACAGATCTGATCAGATAATGATGTTTACAAAATGTATTTGCACACAGAACTGCAAGAAACATTACCAGGGTTTGGAAAACTTTAAATTCTTCAAAGAATCCTGAAATGGCGCCAGAAGCGTGTTGATGGGCCAAATGGATACGAATTGGTAATAAATAATCGAATCAGTCTCATAAACGCAAATCAATTCCCAAAACGTGAATCAGTCCCCAATAATGGTGTCGAAGTGTTGTTGATGGGTCCAAATGCTTAAATGTTTCAAATACTTTATCCTTCTAGAAAATATCTTCAAATAATCCCTAAAGAAGGTGCCATTTTGGTGTTGGTACCCAGATTTACTCTTCTTCACAAACCGAGTAGCATCATGGATTTGACAGGACACTCAAAAGTAGATAAATGATTATGTATGTCATTTTGTAGCTAGGGAAGCAATTTATCTAACTTTTTAGCACTCAAGCCTTGAAGAAGTGGGTAGCACCTTAAAAGGATTTGATCTTATCCTAACTATTTTAGGTTGTGCCTTTCAACCAAGGTAAGAGAACCTATTTTGTAACCTCTGTTATTGAAGGAGATGCAGATACCTTTCTTTTGCACAAATTTTATAAAGAAAACCTTGGGAAAATATGATCAACACACCAAATCTGACTCTCACGAGTTGTCACTTCCAAATTATGGAGATATTTTCAATACAAGGCAAAGGTTACTAAAGACATTAAGAGATCCTGATTGTTCTGCATATTTTTGCAAGTAGATTTTATTCCTTTGTTGATACATAGGAAAACATGGGTAGTTCAGGGTGGATCAATGGTTTTTAAATTATTTTGGTGGGAGATGAAGTAGGATAAAGTTGATTATATTGGATCTTTGGAGGGACTTCACAATAATGAACAACTTCAAAACAGAAATCTTCAGAACAGTCAAGACGTTCCTTCAACCAGAAGGTGTACTTCAATGGAGGCCCAGATCATCACGTTTTCACATAATCTTTGAGACTCCAACACAAAGGATTGAATTGGAAGACTCAATTAAACACTAAAGTTTCTGATTAATCACGCATAAGGTATACCCAAAGACTTACAAACAATCTTTATCAACAAATGACAATGAATTGATTTTAAATTTGTTTATCTCATCCAAGATGAAGGCTCTTCTTGAAATGAAATTGTAAATACCATTAGACTGTCATAAGGATGAGATCCTATGTGATTTAAAAAAAATTCAGTGTAAGATTGCAATACGAACAAAAGAAACTATTTGCAGACATTCTGAAAATAAAGAAGACACAAAATTAGACACAAATTAATTCAAAAATTTCTTAGATTCATCAGTAGGGGAAAGCTTCCAGATCAATCTCAAAGCTTGTCAATGGCTATACATCTGCAACCAACTTGACACGGCAGAAGAAAATAATAGGTAATCTCATATTTGGCCTCTCGAAGATGACTTTCTCAAAAAAATCTCAAGAATTTATACTCTGACCTTTTGCAAGTGTATTCTCATTGCATTTATACATTTTTTCCCACTCAATTTTCCCCCAAAAAGAGAATAATATTCGAGGGAAATTTTCTTGTTACCAATTTTTTTAGAGAACAATGTTTAACAAATTTTGATCCGAAATCTTCCTGGTGGACCAATTGGAACATGATCACGTTTCTTGGGCCTTCAACTAATGACTAGGATACCATACCACAACTTTTTGGGTGTCCATTTAATAATTCTGATTCTTTCATGCAAGAAATCCCCCTTTTAATCATTTTTCGGAGCCTCTGCATAGCTTGACTTTGACAGGTCATCCCTTTTTGCTCTCGAGGCAACACCTTTTTCACCTTCACTTTTACTCTGCAACTTCTAGATCTAGAATTTTATGGTTTTTCATGAGCCCAAGAAAAAATCCACCTCAAAAGTATTTCAAATTTACAAATTGAGCTCCCAAATTGATTCAATTGAACTTTGTAGACCAAAACGACACAAATTTGCTAAAAATTTGATGAAGAATGATGCAAAAAATGCATCTCCAAACATCTTGGACCTTCAATGGTGGAAAAATCAAATGAAATGCATAACTACCATTGATATTTCCTTTCAAATTTTAATTTGAGCCCTCCAAATGGCAAAATGCGATTAGAAACAGTACGCATGGATCAATTTTTGACATTTTATAACTTTTGGAAAAAGAAAATTTTCCAAATTTTTCCCGTAACTCTACCCTTCCACCTTTAGCTTCTGATGTGGGTCCCAGGTGGACCCGCACTTCATTTTTTTCACTTTATACTTATTTTGCAAAAGGAAAAATTTCCACATTTTCCCATGCGGCCCGCACTGCTTTTGACTATTCAACACTGGCATTACTTTCCTATCGAGGTTTTGCTTCAACTTACAATTTTATCCCTTTTTACAAAAGGCAAAAAACCTTAAATGACCCCGAAGCTCTGTTTCTCCATTTCCCGCCTACTACGTGTCTTAATGGCACATTTTGAGATGGTCCCAAAAAGTAGAGACCCCAAACAAGCACGAGCTCAACACGTGTCTCATTCCGGCAGAGTTTGTCAAAAGGTTGAAGGTTCAACGGAAGGCGTCATGTGTCTAAGGTCTGAGACAGTCTCCTTCAGATGGATAGAGAAATGAAAAACAAATTCTGGACCTTTAAGTGATCCTCAACCCAAGGGGACCGATCACGACAACCAAATGGAGGATAGAGTCTTTCAAGTGCCAACACGGGGAGAAAGAAAACATGAACAAGGCCGCAAACCGAGGAAATTCAATGAAAAACATGGTGAGACTAATTTGAGCACTAACAAAGTTGATTTGTGCATGTGTCGTAATAAGGCCCTTAGCAATGAGAACTATATGTACCCAAAAATTGTAGGGTACTACACCACCGGAAATGTTACACATGCCCCAATGATGATACAAGTCTCCTCACAAGGTGTTCGGGATCTAGAAAAGCTCTCCAAGTATGCATTAACATCCTGCATGTCCCGCTTAGCCCTTGTGTGCTTTGTTTTCCTCTTCTCCCTTCTTTTCTTTGCGTTTTGATCTTCAGTTACGAAACCACCGCCCTACCTAGGTGGTGGTCCCGAACCGCCACCCCTGCTCGGTGACAAATCCTTCACGCATTTTCCAAAATGTTCTTTTAATGTGACTCATGTAAATTTTCAATGTTTACCAGCTTTTTTCACCACCTTTGCTCGTATTTATGATTTTGGTTCCCTGGAATAGTGTTTTTGCATTGTTTATGGTTAAAGAGTTCAATTTGGTTTTCACCTTTGGGTAAATGGGGATTCTATAAATAGCTGGTTGATCTTTAAGCAAATGGCCCCTCAAATTTGCCTCTCAATTTCTCATTTCAATAGCTTAGTCTTCCAGTTTTGCTTAGGAATCAATAGTTTTATTTGTTGCATGCATAGTTAGTGTTGTTTTGCTGTTTAGAAGCCACATAATCTTCTTGTGCTAATGTTGTCACTGTTTCACACAATCAATTGGAGTAGAATAGTTTCATTCTCAGTCAGAAGCCATTAAAGTTGCAGGTTTTGTTCATCAAACAGGATAGTTTCAGGTTCTGGACGTTTCATGTTGTATGACTCACAATAAATCCCGCTAGGAATTACATAAGCCAAGCTTTGTTCTCTTGCACTATCCCTCTCCTACTTGCATTGTATTTGGTCTGCATCCTAAGCTCGTCACCTTTGTCCCAATACCTACTTCTATTGATGCTGGAATTACACGCTTTTCTGGATTCATGTGAGCACAAAGGAATGAAGAGATCACACTGAGGGGACAAAGCCACACACAACCGGATTTACCACTATTCTGCAAAATCTAGGTTCAAGCTATCAAAGTTCTAGTTAAAATATATCAAATAGAGTAGTCAATCATTTCATTTTAGTTAATCTCACTTTTGATATTACCAGGAAGTTGTGGGATTGATAGTTTCTGAGAAACTATGATTCATTCCTCACTTCTAAGGTAGGATCGAGAGTCTTTCAAATAGATTAGATCAATTATTTCATTATTTAGAATAGACTTACAACTGCACAGCACGTAGCTATACTTGGCTACCTTGTTTGTTTTAATTTCGTCATTAGTTTAGTTGTCAATTGCTAGATATTTTAAATAGTTTCTCTTTCAATTTCATTCAAATAGTTCATCAAAAACACAAAATAGAGAAGTTATATATGCTGTAGATATACTTTACATAATTAGTTTTACTTTACTTCAGTTAGATTTACATTGTTTCTTTTGCATGACAATCACGGGACCTAGGGAGCCCAGAGAATACGTATTCGAGCCAATAGTGCCTCAGCCCAATCTTATTGCAGCAATAACTGATATAGATTAGAATCTTAGAATCCAAGTCTTCCGAACAACAACAGACTTACAAGAAATTAGCTCACAGCTAAGAGGATTAAACATAGAAGACAACCAAGCACACATGTTTTGGTCAAACCAGCCAAACTACATACCCCCATTAAATATCCACATGACTGTAGAAGGGCTATCCTTTCTCTCCAGTGTGACATTTCTGAGACATTATAACCGATATAGACACTAGGAATTCTTACAACGAGAAAGAAAAAACATTCGACTACTGATACTAGGGGGTTAGGGATTGATTCCGCCACTGGGATTCACTTAGTAAAAGTATGGTATAGCACTCAACTTATTAAAGAATACCCTTAATTATAGTTTCTACCTCTAATTATTCAATTGATAATACCCCCTCTGTTATATTATTAGAATGAAAATACCCCTATTTTTCCATGTACCTTACTTATTTTTCAATACAATTTTATTTACCCCTTTTTATTTCTACCCCAATATATTAGACAAAAATACTCACTCAATTTTTTTAATATGCATTTCTTCGAAGAATTCAAATTGCTATTACAACACATGTAACATTTACTCTTCAAGAAGATGGTGAAATAATATCATTTGCATACTCAATTCTAGTTTTCTAATTCTAAATTTCTAAGAGGCTAGATTTATTTATTAAAAGGCATAATTTAATTTATGACTACACTCCTTTTGATATTTACGTTTAAAAACTAGGTTAAACGGGTAAACCTCTATTTCCTTTGGCCCATCTCTAACTACCCCCAATACCCGATGAAAACATTAATAAATTAAACCCTTTCACCCCCTCATGGAGGTTCATAACAACCTCAAATCTACGGTTGTGATCCACAGTCCCACAACCCAACGAATCCACAAGAGAATCGACATTGATGCTGGTTTACACACATTAGTATTTAGATCCACTCCACTTCCACCAATCATCATCGCATAGTTAACCTTGTTAGACATAACAGAACTAACAAAGCTAAGGATTTCTGGACTAGACTAGAGAATCACCCATAGAATCCACCATCAGTTTGTCATTCGTTTTCATGACCCTGTCTGGAGACATACACGAAACAATTCCAGGGCATTTTCCCCTTATTCCATAACCTATAGATTGAATCATGCCAGAGCTTGATATTGATTGGAGCCTTCGAGCAATCATCCTCGCCGACCGATCTATCACGCCAGTTCAGGTTAGGAGGGCCTTCGTTGCCTTAGATTCGCAGATTCCATTAGTGTGTGTCGAAGATATAAGATTTCCCAATTAGTTTTTCCATAACCCATGTATATTCCATCCCCACTGGCTGTCTTAGCATGACCTCGGGAGGTCGGGTGTGAGGAAGAGTTACTTGTAGATTCCCATGCTCACTTGTCACTTTTCCATCATACAAGAACCCTCTCGAATTTTTCCTTCTCAATAACTTCTTCAAGTTTATCAAACAATGAATTTGCATTTGAAAAGATAATTCTAGATTTAGACTGGGATAGAAATAATAACTATTTCTCTCGTATAGGTCAAGGGAATCGTCTTGCGATTCCTTGCAATCGTTGAAGAAATGATGCGAATTTTTCACTATTCCTTTGTTTTTTATTTCAAAGGTCCATCATTGTGATTTAAAATCTAAGTTGCATGCGAAGTGTTTGAAAAAAATTCCTAAAAGGTTTTCAAACACTGTGATTGATCCCTTTGGAAGGTGTGATAATCAAAGATAAAGCTTGTCCTCCTAAATTTTTAGGAAAGAGGCACAAGAGAAATATGCCATTATATGCCACTTCATGGCATGCCATAAATATTTTTAACATGCTCTCTTGGATCATGTTTACCCTTATATTTATAAAATTTGGGTGTTTCAAATGATTTGGGAAAAGGTACATGCAACATGTCCTTATCGAATGGGTAAGGACATAATTCATCTAAATTATTTTTTTTGTATGCTTTTGAAGTCATATTAAATTTTATTTCATACTCCATTCTTGTGTAAATGGAGAGATTCACTAACGAGTATCCATATTTACATCATTTTCATGCATAGATTTGCATTTTCCCTCTTTTTAGCATTTTTGTTGTTTGTGAGTTTGTGTGTTAGTTATTTGATTTTGGATAGTAAATCTTATTTTGATGAATCATATGTAGTAGTATTTTTTTGCATTTTGTTGGTGAGAAAATTTATTACCTAAATGGTGCAACTTCGTGTTTGCATGCATGTGAAAATTTGGATTTTCCTAGTGGCCTCGCAACCAGGATCTAATAGGGACACTCCACTAACCCTGTGGTAGAGCATGGAATTTCTTGTTAGAGAGTTCTTTGTGAGAGAAGGGGAAACGAGTGAGAAAAATAAAGGAGGGGATTAATGTTGTAAGTAGAAAATCAAAGTCCCACACCCATTAATCAGAAATTTCCAACTCATTAAATTTAAGAAGAAACAACTTTGTAAATGGCAACAAGACCAATTAGGACTTATGAACACAAATAATAAATAAATACCTAAGTCGAAAAAGGCTATAAACTCCTTCTTCTTGTATTGATGCTTGACCAGAAATTGTACATAACAAGAATAGAGGAATGCAAGAGTGGGAAAATAGAAGAATTCCGAGTTATCTCTTTTTTCCTTCATAATAATTACTCTCTCATGATATTACAAGTTAACAACCAGCTAAGAAGAAGCCCAAATGAGGGGCTCATTACAACTTATAGGAGAGAGATGCCTCTTCATTGTCCTAATGACAGTTCATATGCCTTCTCTAACTTTAGGCTCTTGATATTCCTAAGAAAATATTAAGTCCCTTTTATATAATCAAGGTAACTTAATTTACATTACGCTTCTAATTTTTTTCTAATAACTTAAAGGCATATAAAAAGTGCAAACCCCAAAAATAATTAGAACATCTTGAAGAGAGAGAAAGTTGTGGGAGGAAGAGAGGAAAGAGATAAGGAAGGAGGGGGATAATGACGTTGACCATGAAAGAGGTGTCTCCGATGAATTCCATAGTTCCTTAAAGATGGCTTGATGGAATGTCTCAATGTGACGATCTCTCAATTCCTAAACTATTTGCAGCCCGAGAATCTCCTTTGAGGGTTCAAATACACCTTGGGTTAATTTTTCAAAAACACTTGTTAAACGACTTCACTAATGCCCAAAAACATTGACTCAAACAAATCCTTTTGAAGAAATAGGAGCTCAGAACCGATCCTGTCAAGTTGAATGAACTGTTTCATTAATGATCACAACCTTCACCTCACACATGATACTCATGCAACTCGATCCATGAGGTGAGTTTCAAAATACATTGTTGAGTCCCCCGAGATGAATCTCAAATGCCCTATAAAAGATGCCAAATATGATCCTTATGCCAATTTAATGTCCCGAATGATCATCCCTCTATGTCCCATTGTGTCAAAATTTCCCTTTGAGTGTGACTTACTATTAATAGCAAGTTTCGGTATGGAACTTACAATTTTTAGTAAGCATCATAATCCACCTCTCCGAACTTCGGATAATAATTCTAACTTGAATTTCCAACTTCCCCTATGCTCCCTTTGTGAAATCCTCCTTCTATAATAGCTTACTATTTTTAGTAAGTGCCTATGAGACAACTTATTATTTTTAGTAAGTATGAAAATTCAGCTCTTTTGAACTTCACTTTGATATGAGAGCTTAGATCTCTTCTTTTCACTATGTTCCTCTCGCCTTCTAAAAAACTTACTATTTTTAGCAGGTTCTTATGGAGACCATTTAATATTGTAGAAGTGTGAATTTTTATCCGAGGAAACCTTTCTATGATTTTCTCTATGATACCTTCTTTGTGCTTACCATCTTTTTGCATCTTCCTCGATGGTGACTTACCCAAATAATAGTCTCCTGTGTAAAAAGGCCTATCATTTTTAGTAAGTATAATTATGGTGATCCAATATAAACCCTATGAAATTTCAGGCCTACCTACTCCCGGTTAGTGAGATTTTAAAACTTGAAATTTTTTTACCTAGAGTGAGTGCAAAGCACGACAACCATTAATGAAGCTAAATTTTTTTAGGTATTCTTCTCTTCCTTGGATCTTGATTAAATTTATATCTTTGAGGTGGATTGCAAATTGATCATTGGTTGGTGAGGAAACGAGCTCTTTGTCTTCGTTGCATGGAAAAGAGGATTTTCTTGTTGGGAAAAATCCTTACTATGAATGGGAAATATGTTGCTGAGGTCTTTCAGGCCTCTGTTAATGACAAATATAGAAAAAAAAATGGAGGTCTTTACGGCCTCTATTAATGACAAATATAGAAAAAAAACGGTTCTTAAATATGTGCTCTGCTCAGTAAGTTACAACAATTTCTTTGACGTGTGGCAATGAGGGTTTTCAAATGAAATTCTTCATTTTACCTTTGTTCTTCACCTTTTCGATCTGATTTTCTTCTAAAATATCTTTGTTTCAATTTGAGAAGTACTTTCTGGATCTTTTTAGTGTAGCAATGGTGGTTTTGATGTCTTGGGAAAATTTTCCAAAGTTCGGAAGGGTATGGAGGTGTGGGGGGATGAAAAGGTATGCAAAAAATGACTAAGTCTGAATTTATTCATCCAAGAAGAAATTACAAGGGATGGGGAAAAAATCCTGATGTCTCTTTATCTAAAAGGATGAAAATGACATGAAATTCTACATCATGGCTCATCGTGACACTTGACGGGATTTGACTAGCTAAGCGTTTGAGGGAGAGAGCTTAAGGGAAGCACTTGGGGGCTAAGTTTTGGGCGTACGGAGGACAAAAAGATATATCTTGGGAAGGGACAATTTTTTTCCCCTGATTTCCCTTTATTTAAAGGGATGAAAGGGACATTATTTTCCACATTGTGTCGTCGTGACACTTGGCAATCATTCGATAGTGTGAGGAAAGGCTCCAACTAGCTCTCGGGGGATGAACTGGAAATGCGAAGGGTTGCATTGGTGATAAAAGGTATGAAAAGGGTTAGGAAAATTTTCATGTTCCTTATTTACCTTTTCTAAAGGGTCCAAATTCTTAGTGCTAACACGTGTCCTCTTTGAAAAATGGCTAATTGTGAGAACTCTTAACTTGAGAGAAAACTTGTGAAGGCCATATCTAGACTTCCCGTGGACTTATTTGACAAATTTTTATATGTTTTTGAATGGAAATGGAATTTTGAATCCAATGGTGGGGATCTTGGATCTTGATTAATCTAACCAGGCCCTAAAATTTTTTATTTTGTTTCTGGCCATATGATTGAGCATGAGAAAAATGGATGTAAACCTATTACACTGATGTGTTGTGAAAACTATGATTCCACCTTATTCTAGTGCTCTTGATTACATTTACATTTATATTTTTTCTAGATCCTAAATCCTTACAAAACTCCTGAAATATCTTCCCAAAGCTCAGGTGTTTTTTAACACTGTGTGTTGCCTAGGCTTGAGAACCCATTTCTGGTGGTCCTACCCCAAAACTTCCAAATATTTCCTAAATCTTCCAAAATATATTCCTAGATGTTCTTGGAACTTTAATTCACCTCCATGTTTAAGTTTTATCCTATGTTCTGCGCTCTAGGAGGATACACTAGTCCCGAGAAGGCCAATGATAGCCCTTCCTAAAATTCTCAAAATTGCATGTTTCAATAGATCCTAAATCACCTAGGAGGATTGACTTGAATTTCCTAAATCACATAGGGTACTGAATTGACATCCATTGGGGGTCATTGACTAACTAAGTAAGACCGGTGTTAGGGATGGACTAGTCGTGTTTGGAAGGTATGGCTTTGAAGTTTTTTGACACTGTGGTATCATTGTCCCACCTTCGGATGTATTTTTTTCCTTAAAAATATACTTGACAACATAGTTTTGGTACTAGATTCAGGTTTTCTATTAATTCCTTCAAGCGCTCATGCCCAAATGTGACGATAAATCTACCCCTATTTCAAAGAGGCAAAGAAGATATTGGTTTTTGTTTTTATTATGAGGTTATTAATAACTTCATTCTTGTTTTGTGATAGTTTGGGGTTTTCTCGTAATGTCATCTTCAAAATAAAAATAATTATGAGAAAAGGATTTAATCTATCATATTTTTAGGCATGTGCATGAGTGCCTTGATTATGTGTAAAACCATTGTTTTATAGGACAATACATAAGTGAATGGTGGTTTTGATATTTTCTATAATTTTTACAACGTTTGAGCTAAAAATGGTGGATAATAATGATTTGTTTTTATATTTTATTTATATGATCAAAATGTAAGCTTAAGATTTGGATTTTTATTGGATATAATTGGATTTAGTTTTATTTATACGTATATGGCTTCAATTTTTTTTTAAAAATTAATTAGTATGTGATTAAGTGAATACCAATGTATATGGTTTTGGATTTGATTCCCGCTTTGATTGGTTATGAATTTCCTAAAATTGAATATAGTGAATATTCAATACATAAGACTCTTGATTGAGTTCAATTTGATTTGGTTTAATATGTGAATAAATTGAATATTCAATGTATAAACGATTTGATAAAATCAAAAGTGCTTAAACTTGGATATGGAAATATCTCAAAGTAAAATCCTTAAACCAATGGTATGATCGTTGTTTGATTTGATATCCAAAGGCGTAAATATTTAGATCTTATTAAAATTTATTTGGATTGGATTTTGACTAGAATGTTTGAATATAAGTATTCAAGGTAAAAGATGTGAATGTCAATAGGATTACTTTTTATTTTAGGTTGAATAAAGACAATGTTCAACGGTATAAGGATTTGATTCTGATAAGTTTCTAGAAAAATATGGAATTTAATGGCCCCATTTTTTATAGTTTGGGAGATTCTCTCCAATACTATCTGAATGAGTACATGTACCAAAAATTTCTACTTAAGAGATTTACCTCAATAAAAAATGGGGTTGTTACCACATATAATCATTGGTTTTCTCGCAGTGTGAAACTAGTCAATAAATATGAGGCACTACCCTTTTAACTGGCTAGTCCTCTCAATGTTCTAGCTACTTTGGGGTTCTTCTAGTATTCATAATGATTTTTAGGGATTATACCCAAGTACTTTCCATATTTATGCAGACGGGTATTTTCCTTATCCAAATGTATAATAAAAATGTTTGTATATTTTTTAGGAAATTTAAATTGTATTCGGCCAATAAAACTTGCATACAATGTGTTAGTAGTTTGTTACTTGATTTTGGTAAGATATTCCAAATGAAGCAAATCCTACACAAAATTGATTAGTAATTTATTTACAACCACAAAGTTATAAGAAAAGAGGAACAAGAGATCACAACCCTTTTATATTCTCAAGATCACCCAAATGTGCAAGAGAAGAGCATACATGGAGTTGATTAAAGAAAAAATACTTAAATACATTAAGAAAAGAAAGTTAAAAGTATGTTTAAATGATAGAAAAATAATTAATGATCTTAAAATTTATTAATTAATCTAAAATGACAAAAACAATAAGAAAGTTACTTTAAAAACATAGGTAAGAGTAAAAATTTCAAATATAAAAAAATGTATAAATAATTTTTTTGCATAAAACAAAAATGCAGGCTAGGGGAAACGCATAAAATGGAAATGCAGCTAGGGAAAAATAAACACAATTACTTGGAATGTATACATAGGTATTTGAAACACAAATAAATCTTACATAAATGCAAACACACCTAGTTGGTACACAAATGCACCTAGAATCACGAGCACACCTATAACCACGAAGACATATATATAATCTTATTCAAACAAAACTACTAAAAATATAAATTAAAATGCTAGTGCATGTCTATTCATGCTAGGACAAAAATAAATGACTAGAAATAACTAAAAATAAGAGTTCACAGAGACGTAAAATTGAATATGGAAAAACATATCTAATCATGCACGCGCATGTTTAGATGACACAAATGCATGTTTCAAAACACAGACGCAAGATGAGACACATAGACACATGTATTATTATGCAGATGCATTTTACGAGATACGTAGACACACACACAACCATGGAGATGTAGGGAACCTATAACTACACAAAATAGATGTGAAATCTAGTGAAAATGACTATTTTATAGAAATGTTCACAAGAGAGCTCACTAGAGAAAATGTAGCTTTATCAAGTATGTTGCAAACACTTTAAAAATATGAATATGAAAACAAATACACAAGATGGTAATGGAAAAGTAAAAATAGAAGAAAACATGTAAATAAAAGCAAACCAAATCTTCCTTTATGTTCCTTGCAATATGAGATGAGATGGCTGAAGCGTGGAGTGAAGTACTACACTTGTCAAATATCCTTTGATGGATTATTTTTAGAAGCTCTAAAATTGAACTGAATGGAAGTATACTATACTAAAAGAAATGGATAAATGGTGCACTTTGATGATGAAATGAGTAGCCTAACAATGTATGAATTCAAGTGGAAATTAGGAAGAGTAATGTTGTAAATGCCTTGAGCTTCCTAGGGATGATTTGTGAAGGGATGAGCCTCTTATTTATAGCTAAAGGAGAGGCCATAGATTTTTTGAAGATTTGTATAAGTTGTGGGTTAATGAATGCATTTTCCTAATTTAGCATGTTGATTTTGCCATGTAACTAGTTGAGTTTAAATAAGAATTTAAGATACTTTATTACAAATTGGTGGGCTTTTGATTTTATTTTATAGTTGGTTGTACGTGAATATTTAGCTTAATATTTTGTAGAGTTCTACAAATTGAGTGAGCGATCTAGTGAAATGGAGTTAAATGGATATTTATTTTTATTTTAGTTAAATAAAAAATAAAATTAACTAAGTGTAGGTGTATTTTTTATACATGATAGAATTAATTAAATAAATTCTAGTGAGATGTGGGTGAATATTATTTTAAATACCAATATATTCAATAGTATGTAATTTTAGGGCATCTACAACATGTATTCAAAATAACTAACAAAAATCATAATCAAATTGGACATGTGAGGGCTTTAGAAAAATAGTTAAAAGTGAAAAAATATTTTTAGTGTTATATGTAATATTTCAAAATCGCTATTTATAATGTAAGAAAGATGATATTCAAATTGTAATCATGTGTGCTAAACATTACACTATAAAATAATTTTAAAAAATTAAGAGGAGATTTTACATTAAATATTTTTTAGAGCACTCAAAACCTTATATTTGTCCCCCTTGTTGATTTACATGCTATATTAGGAATAAATATTTTAATTTTTCAAAAGCACATCAAAACAATGATATAAGACATAAGACTATAGTTACATTGTGTAAGAAAACAAACATTATGATACATCATCCAATCACACAAAGGAACCAAAACATGTAGAATATCTCATGATGAAGAAAGAATTGATAAAGCCAACTTATAAAGGAATATTAACCCTTGTATAGAAATAACCCTTTCTAATTCATATGCAAATATAAAAACAAGAGCCTCATATTTTTTTGTATATAATGGTAAACATTGATAACCTAATGTTAAATGAAATGGTAAATAAATGTAAATTCAATATACTTACATACCAACAACCATATAAGATCTCTTTATTGCTATAGAAAATCATATTTTGGAAAATGAAATAGTTTTTATTAATTTTGGATTGATTCAAATACAAAAATGAAGTTGATCTTGGTCTTTTTTAAAAAATGGGAAGAAGAGGAAGAGGAAGAGGAGGTGGTATTGCCCAGATGAATAGAAATATGCAAGATCTGCAGAGGCAAGTTGTTTTTCTTGCTATAATTATAAACTAGAGAGGAAATCAAGGTGGAGATGACATAGATGAAGAAGAAGTTTGTGAAGAGGAGGAAACATGAAGCACCACCATTAGCTTTTGAAGAATGTATGCTTCGAGCATTAGAAGGAAATAATGATGGGATAAGAGTTGATGTTTCAAAGTATGGTGGTAGTCTAAAACCGAGAGGAGCTAATAGACTAGTTGACTAGCATGGGGAAATGTTTTGGGTAGAAGGCTATGTCGGAAGAAAAGAAGAAGTAAAATTTGCATGCACAAAATTGAAAGGTCATGTTATGTTATGGTGGGATAACCTACATAAAAGAGAAGTCAAGAAAGTGGAATGAAATAATTAGGATGTGGAGTAAGATGGAGAAGAAGATGAAAGATAAATTTCTCCTGTGGATTATGCACAAACCCTTTACATGAGGTTTCGAATCTTAGATGACAACTTATAAATAGTGCAATAATACACTGTATGAGTTCTACAAGTTGTCCATTTGTGTAGAGCATGAAGAAACCGAGGAAAAATGGATGCAAGGTATGTAAATGGATAAAAATTCTATTCAAGATGAGATAAGTATGCATAGGATTAAGAGCATGGAGGATGCTTATCAATTAACCTTAAAGGCCGAGGAAAAAAAAATTGTCAAAGTTTTAGGATATCACCTGGAATGAATAGGGGCTCCTCATATTCCTTTTGGGGATGAGCTATTTTCAGCCAAGGTAGGGGAGAATCATCTCGTGGATTGGAAAAGAAAGAGGGTACGAGAAATTTTTTACGTAATCAACAAAGAGGTAGAGGATTTTCTAGGGGCGAGAGGATATGTTTGGCGAGAGAGGATGGAAGGCTCCACGAAGACCATTTGTTTGCTACGATGTGGTGAAGAGGGGTATCAGGATTTTGAATTCCCACATTCTTATACACATGACAAGAGGCAATGAGATGCTCCAAGAGTAAATATTGTTGAAGATGAACAAGTAGAAGATGAACATGACCTAGAAATTCCACCAGATGTTGGAGAAAATTTGATGATCAAGAGGATGATGATTGCTCCAAGAAAGGATATCAAGGGGGATGCATGGCTACGTACAAATATTTTCATAACAAGATGCACTTTAGGAGGAAAGGTATGTAATGTTATTATTGATGGTGGTAGTTGTGAGAACATGGTTTCAAATGAGATGGTCAAGAAATTGGGTTTGCATTGTGAGAAGAATCCTAACCCTTACCGTATTGCATGGTTTAATAAGGGTAATGAAGTTATTGTTGATAAGAGATGTTTAATAAGTTTTTCTATTGGGAACAGTTACAAGGATGATATTTGGTGTGATGTTATTCATATGGATGCATGTCATATGTTGCTAGGAAGACCATGACAATTTGATAGAAAAGTTATTCATGATGGGGGAAAGAATACTTATAATTTCTGGAAGGATGGAAAAAAATAGTTTTGCTACCTCTTAAGGAAGAGGGGAAGGCTAAAAATATGCTTTCTGCAAAGGAATTTGTGAAGGAGGCAAAGGAAACCGGTTTTTGTTATGCACTAGTCACAAATAAGGATGAACCTACAAGTGCACAAATACCAGTAGAAACAACATAATTAATAGAAGAATTTTTTGATGTTATTCCTAATGAGCTACCAAATGGATTACCACCCAAAGAGATATTCCACATAATATTGATTTTATTCCAGGTTCTTCACTCCCAGATCAAGTGACTTATAGGATGAGCCCAACATTGCATGCAGAGTTGAATAGGAAAGTGGCAGAGCTCGTGAGAAAGGGGGTCGTAAGGGAGAGCATGAGTCTATGTGCAACCCTAGCTTTATTAACACCAAAGAAGGATGGAACATGGAGAATGTGCAAGGATAGTAGAGCAATCAATAAAATTACAATCAAATATAGGTTCCCAATACCTCGCCTTGATTATACGATGGATGTGATTGCTAGATTTAGGTATTTCACCAAGATTGATCTTCGAAGTGGTTACCATTAGATTCGAGATCAGACAAGTAGACAAGTGGAAAACAAAATTCAAGACATGAAATGGATTATATGAGTGGTTGGTGATGTTATTCGGGTTATCCAATGCACCTAGTACTTTTATGATAATCTTGATGAACACCATGTTTGCATGGAGTATAATGGTAAGTTTGTTGTGGTTTATTTTGATGATATCTTAATCTTTAGTAAAAATAAAGAAGAACATTTGAGGCATATAAGGGTGATATTTAAAGTGTTACGGTAAGAGAAACTCTATGAAATATGAAGAAATGCACATTTATATAAGAGATTTTGTATTCTCGAGCTTTATTATTTCAGCAAATGGGTACATGATGGACTCATAAAAGATAAAGGCAATTATTGAGTGGCCTTCTCCATGGAGTATAATAGAGGTAAGAATCTTTCATGGTTTAGCAACATTTTACAAAAAGTTTATTAAAAATTTCAGCAGTATTGTAGCACCTATAACAGATTGCACAAAAGGAAGGGAGTTTTTGTGGACAAAGGCAACTGAGGATAGTTTTCAGTTCTTGAAGAAGAAGGTGACAGAGGCACCCATTTTGGCACTACTAGATTTTGATAAAGTGTTTGAGGTTGATTGTGACACCTCACATGTGGGTATTGGTGATGTTCTAAGTCAAGGTGGAAAGCCAATATATTTCTTTAGTGAGAAATTGAATGAGGTAAGAAATAACTACTCTACTTATGATGTGGAATTTTATGCAATTATACAAGCATTAAGGCATTGGAGGAATTACTTAGTTCCTAACGTGTTTGTGTTATCTACAGACCACATAGCCCTGATTTATGTGAATACACAAAAGAAATTGAATAGTAGGCATGCAAAGTGGGTTTCATTTTTTCAGGGTTATAATTTTTCTCTAAAACATAAATCAAGAAAACAGAATCAAGTTGCAGATGCATTGAGTAGGTGTGTGACTTTGTTTACCACTATGGAAAATGAGGTGGTGGGTTTTGAATAATAAAGGGTTTGTATTCTTCTGATTCTGATTTCAAGGATATTGTTGAAAGGTTAATTCATCCATTGTCAAACAATGTAGGAGATGTCTAGGATGAGTACATTTTATAAGATGGCTACCTATTCAAGGGATGCCAACTATGTATTCCAGTTGGGTCTATGAGAGAGAATATAGTGAAAGAGTTGCATAGTGGAGGATTGGTTGGGAATTTTGGTAAAGATAAGATGATATCCTTGGTAGCAGAGAAATACTATCGGCCAAAGCTGAAAATATATGTGGAGAGTTTTGAATTTTCCAAGTCTCGAAAGGTCATGCATAAAATACATGGTTGTATATGTCATTTCCTGTTCCTAAAGAGTCATGGACAAATCTGAGTATGGATTTTGTTTTGGGATTACCAAAAACACAACAAGGTAATGACTCAATTTTTGTGGTTGTTGATAGGTTTTCTAAGATGGTTCATTTTATTTCCTATAAGAAAACAAGTGATGTGACAGGCGTAGCAGATTTGTTTTTCAAAGAAGTTGTTCATTTGCATGGTGTTCCGAAACCATTACTTCAGATAGGGACACAAGGTTCTTAAGTCACTTATGTCAGACTTTATGGAAGAAATTGGGAGCTCAACTACAATTCAGCAGTGCCTATCATCCTCAAATTGATGGGAAAACAGAGGTGGTAAATTAGAGTTTGGGAAACCTGTTAAGGTGCATCATTGGGGAAAAGCCGAAACAATGAGACTTAGCATTACCACAAGCTGAGTTTGCATAATAACTCCATAAATAGATCCACATGAAAGTATCCATTTTCAATTGTGTATGGGAGTAATCCAAATGGGGTGTTATATTTGGTATAGCTACCAGTTGATGGTAGAGTTAGTGATGATGTAGAAGCATTTTCCGAACATATACAACAATTGCAGGAAGAAGTGCGGAAGAAGCTACAGAATAGTAATGATAAGTATAAGGAAATAGCAGATGTGCACAAACGGAGAAAGGTATTTATAGTTGGTGAGTTGGTTATGGTATATCTTCGAAGGAAAGGTTTCCAAAAGGAACCTATAACAAGCTAAAGTACAAGAAGATTGGTCCCTGTAAAATTGTGAAAAAATAAATGATAATGCTTATGAGGTAGAATTGCGAGGGAATTTGTATATTTCTCCAGTGTTTAATGTTTCACATGTGTATTATTTTCATGGGGATGATGCAGAAGAGGATGTTATTGATGAAGTAGTAGATTGGAAGTAGTAAGTTCCAGTGAAGAAGAAAGAAGAAGTGGATCATATTCTAGATAAGAAAATAATGGACACGCGACATGGGAAATACAAAAATATTTGGTACATTGGAAAAGAATGGAACAAGAGGAAAATAATTGGGTCACTAAGTGGGAGATTTAGAAGTTAGATGCAGATTAATGGAAGAAGTTTGAAGAAGACAACTTGCATTAGAGCAGCATTTTTTCAAGCAGAGGAGAATGATGCGCCAAAATTAGCAGGAACTTGACAAGGTCATAACTTGAGATCCAGTGTCTGTTTGAGTCTGTTTTTTTAAACCACATGTTTCAATGAGATGATCACGCCGGTCAACCTGCCCTACTAGTTGGAGCAAAATTTCGGTACATTTTCGGGCCCTAAATCCGCCATCTTGAGGCAAAAAATTAGGATTTAAGTTTTAGTTCGGTTTTTTCCTATTTTTGGGCATTAGTTAATTTTAGTCTATTAGTTATATTATGAGTTAAAAGTTGGTGGTTCCTCTAATTTAGGAATGTAGAAGATGTGTGGAAATTTCTGTGCTTGTACAAATAAGCATGCAAACTTACTAAGAATAGCAGGTTCTAGTAAACTGCTAAATATAGTAATTTCGCCACCTAGAGTAGATTTAGTCAAAGTTAGTTATAGTTTTCTTGGATACTTGAGTTGGGATTTGTTTTCCTATTTAGGAAAAATTGTAATTCATTATTGGATAACGAAGAAGGAGATATATTTTCTTTTGGAGTTCATATTATTTGCAGTGTATCAAGTTTGTTTAGAATTTGGCTACATTAGGCTACAACAACACCGCTTGCTCCCTCTAGAATGATATAACATGGTCTAGAGATGAGTGACCTTTAGCATAACCTTCCAAGCTTACTTGCATATAGAAAAAGACATTGGAAATAATCTTAACTTTATTATAAGACAAAAATTGTAATCTACAACAACATGAACACAAATAGATGGATCTATTTATTTCCAAATGAAAAACATAATTTGTACTCTAAACATATACCAAATATGAGGGAAACTATATGGAGGCAAGGTCAATATCTTAAGAGGATATTCATCCTAATGGAATTTATATATTTTTATTACGCCAAAGGCATCCCCCTATGGGGAAGGCCCTTTCGGATGTTTCTGTGACTCGAGTTAAATTTGATGGCCATTTAGAAATCTTTTCAATTCAATTAATTTTGATAGTCGTTTGGACGTTTTTGTTTTTTTGAGCTATTTTTAAGAGTTTAAATTTATTTTTTGTTGTGTTTAATGCCATTGGACTACCGGAGCCCCTCTCTGTGTTTGTGGACACCTGTGTAATGGGCACCATTCTCAGCATCATCAAGGACACCTTTGATTTCATGCCCGACATGATTACCATCAATCTCAATTTGAAGAGGGGTGGAAATGGGAGGTTTTAGAAGACTACTGCATACGGTCACTTTAGAAGGGAAGACCTTGACTTCACCTAGGAAATTTTCAAGCCTCTCAAGAAATCCACTAAATATTCTTCTTTCCCCCTCTCAACCGTAATCCGTATGTGTTTAGAGAATTGGAAAGAAGGGTGTTTCTATGACTCATGTATTATGGTGAAGAGATGAGCCTTAAGGCTCTGCAAAAACACATGGCCCTCTTTTTTGTTGATTGCCCTGTCCAAATTTCTCTTTCTTTTCCCCACAGAAAATTCTATCAATATAAATTTCATTTCAAAAACTTTTAATTTTTTTTCTACCACAATCGTTTTCATGGTTCTTTAAAATATTGAAATTTTAAACTAATTTGTAGATATTAACAATTGAATCGAATTGGTTCAAGCTGAACTTTGATGGAGCCTCTAAGGAAACCACCCCGAATCGGGAGGAGGAGCAATACGGGACCACAAAGGTAATTTGATTGCTGCATATCTTTGGAAAAATGGGAATCCAAACCAATCATTTCTTTGAAGCTTTATCTGCTCTTCTGGGATTGAGAGTTGCACGGGCCCAAAATATTCAGAATCTTATTGTTGAAGGGGACTCCTTAATATTATTAAACTTCTTAATCAGTCCTCATCTCCCAAATTGGAATATCAAAGATTTTATCTCTCCGAATCCATAAGCATCGGTCATACCTTCAAAGAAAAGATGATCGAGAATCATACATACTTACAGGAGGGAAACAAGTCGGATGGATGCAATCGCCAATTATGGCATTAATATAAATTTCACTATATGGGATAATGATAGTATCCTAATCGGCCTTCACAACAAAGATTCATGAGGACCTTCACATGCAAACAATCTCTAGAGATATGCCTTAATCTTTGGAGGAAAATCAAATCCATAAATTCTTCCACACGTGCTGCTTTAATATATTTGGCGTGGCAAATGATATCTATTTCAAATAATAGCAAGATTTTGTTAAGGAACTTCAAGTGGAGATATCTGAATTTAAAAACAGCGCACGCGGGAGATACAATAGCTGTTGATATTCGGATGCCAAGCTCCATGAAAACCGATGATAACTACAATGTGAAAGCTGACAGGGAAAGGGTTTTCACGCGTGACTCCACGCAGGCTCAGATCGGCAATCATACAGACGTTCGTGGGAGGACCAACGGCTACAGTTCCCATTTTTATGCGACCCTCAATAGTGAGAAACGAACTACTCTTAACACCCAAAGGTATTCTGGAAATTGTTGTAACCAGCACATCACAGTGAAGATGGGAGGGCCTCCCTGCCAAATTGAGCCGTGCGCGGACCCTGACTGGAAAGAAAACACTGAGCTCTGGAACATTCTAAGCATCGGCGGCTTCACCAACTTTGTGGAAAGGGTGCAAGGGCATGATCAAAGCATCTCTGTTCGCTTTGCCAAGGAGTGGAATGAGAGGACTGTCGACTATGGGGGGCAGAAAATTCTTATTAATGAAGAGCTCATAGCCGAAGCGACTGGTCTCAGCTTGGAAGGGTACCGATTCTTCAACAAGAGGGTTATCAAAGAGGTTGAAGAGAGAAGATTTGTGGAGGAGGAGGAGAAGCTTATTTTTAGCACAGCGGGTCTGCTTGTAAACTCTATTCCATCACCGTATGATGAAGTCACCCACATGATGATTCACTTCATATCCTTGGAAGGCAGGTTTGTTACTTCGTCCTCGCCAAGCACCTTGTCTTTTTAAACCACTTTCGTAGGAATAGGTTGGTTTGCTTCCCTCACTATCTGTTAAACTCTCTTGAGCGCTCCATTTTGGAGTTCCAGAAGCATACCCAGGCGGTTCCCTTGCATCAAGGGCTTATTTTGCTAATTCACAAGCACCGCCTTGTTAAATTCCCCTGGTCTCCCTTCCTCTCCCGGCCCGCTCCCCCTTTGATGGGCTCTGTTGCCCGATCCTGTCTCCCTGCTGCCCCTGCTTGCTGCCCCCGTCATCCTTCTGCTACCCCCGCCGGCTGCTCATGCTTCTCCTTCTATTCCCTACTGCTGCCCCTCGCCACCCACCTTGCCTCTACCTCTAAACGAGTCACCAAGGCTTCTGGAGACTCAACCTTGAGGCTCTTCTGTGAGGGGGATGAACCTTTGGAGCTTGACATTGCTCGTGATCTGCTGAACATTAGTAGTGCCAGTCCCCGGGTGACACCCATGGATAACCCTTCTATGAGATTGGAGGCCTTAGAGGCAGAGCTTAAATTGCTGAAGGATGAGGTCAAAAACCTTGCTAAGCAAAAAGGCAAAAAAAGCATTGAAGGGGAAGGGAGCATTGGCAATAGCCAGATTGATGATATATACAAAAAACTGACCTCCTTAGACTCCCGCCTTGGGAAGGCGAAGACTAGGCATGATTACAATATTGCCGCCTTCAGGGCCATCGAGGAGTTCATCGAGGGTCATGCCAAGAGTGTTTCAAATCTTAGCGGTGTCCCGGCAGACTTTGGGGCAATGATAAAGAGAGTAAAAGAACCAGAGAGGAGCTCGATAAGACGGATGCTTTCTCGATGATGACCGTTAGGCATGTTTCATGCTTGGAAAAAGTGAAGATCGGTATTGATCAAGCGGCCAAGAAGTAGTCTGGATACTTCGCTGCTCTTTATTGTTTTTGCTCTGTTTCTTGGCTCGGTTTTTATTTTTTGCCGTTGTTTTGTTTAGTCTCGTTTGTGTAGTGTTTAAGGCTACGTTGTTTTTGTCAAACTTTTGAGCTTTCATGTACTCCGCTCCTCTCTCTTATTCCGGCTTTTAGACCTTATTTTGTATTCAAGGGTATAGTCCCTTTCAAAAACTATTTGCCAATATTAAAAAAACAATTCTGAATCAAAGATGGATTTGATGTAATTTTGGAAAAAACCTCATGTGGTTGGGGTTGACTCTTGCGTTATTAACAAATTAAAAATGAAAAGAACATGCAATTATTCAATTACTCAACATAGTGCTAACTATATTTAATTAATAAAAATTGTGAAAAATATTCTCATATTTAATATTTGTATTCCTAGTGTGGTCTTTTATATATTATTTTTAGTTTTTAAGTTTTGCATGTTGAATGCAGGTTTGTTGTTTTTAGTTTTGCATGTAAAATATATTTTCTAAATTTTTCTTGCGCTCTAACATACTAGGAACTTCTATAGAGCACAATCGCCAACATGAACTTTAGAATTTTGGAAACTTCATGTATGATGGGTCAATGAAAGGGTCATTTCTTGGTGCGAAGCAAGGCCAACTAGAAGATTTTTATTACAAACCCAAGATTCTAGAATGACATATTTCATAACTTCATTTATCAGCAGCTTCCATAACTATGTTGAATTGAATTGAATTGAAAGATTTTAATTACGTCCACAAGACCAACAGGTCTATGGGACCAAAGAATTACACCAAATATTTTAGACCATAACGAGGCTTTTTGAACTCTTTTAAGAATATGTGAAACGCTCTATTCCATCCGATCGTGATAGCATTTCCCCCAAGCCCTTTATTTTGTTTTCCTCAAATAGCTCTACCATGGACCCACTGTTTAGGATTTCTTCATATCTGGATCGAATATCCGTGAACTTAGGACATTGGAGAATAAAGTGTGCTTTTGTTTCAATTGCCCATGTATTGCACAATACACAAGTTCTCTCTTCCCCTAGTTGTTGTTTGATTTTGATTGAATTTGTGTTCACATGCCAATGTCAAAGATAACTCCATCCACATTTGATTGTTGCATGCTTCAGACAAAAAACCTTAAAAATACTTAAACAATGTACAATGTAAGCTCCGAAAGAAAATTAACAAACAAAAATCTTACCAACTGAAGAAAATATCCATGCAGACTCACAAGATTCTGATGTTTGATGCTTCCAACTATTTCCAGATTAGTTTCAAATTCACACATGCTTTGCGGGTATTGAATCTATAGTCTTTTTATAAAGATTGGATGATAATTCTTTACAACACATTTATAAACAGTGCTTGTAGCACCATAGCGATTACAGTATCATCTATTATTATGGAAAGGGGATTAAATTTGTAAATCCTATCTTTCAAAACCTCACAAAGAAATGGGAGGAAAAAGAATCCTCACAATGTATAGTAAATGATACTGATTGGCTAACTTAAATGGCACTTCCCCTGATAAATTGTATAAATTTAGCTAGACTATTTATTTCTCTATAAATACTAATCCACAAAAATGCAAATTGTTCTCAAGGAACAATGCAAACCCTTACAATTAGTGGGTCATTGCACTAGCACTGAAGAAAAGGAAGTCTTGAGAATATTATCAATGCTTTTGGCAAAAAGTAGCAGAGCCAATGATCCCAAAACATATGGTTTGGAACAATGCTTCAAAAGTCCAGATTGCTTTTCCATGTTAAAAAATTCATATCCTTGATGATGATTATGATGCCTTGGCATTTCTCAAGATGGATCTGACCTTTACCAAGCTTTTTCAACAATTGTTTTCCAAGAAGGAGATGCACATTTTTTGGTGGGGCTTGACAGTGGTAAAACTACCATTTTATACATGTTCAAGCTAGGGGAAGCTCATCACCACCATCCCAACTATTGGTCATACTTCTTTACTCCAATGAATAGTGATTCAAGGGTACTATGTTTTTTGTAGCATGATTTAGAAAAGTTGCTTGTGTCGGTGAGAATTATTTCTTCTAAAATTCCTAACTATACTAATATGACACTCACAAAAGTTGGCTCTTTATCTATGGAGGTTAGGTCCTTTTTTGTTGTCTTGTTTCATCTTTACAATCACAAAAGAGAGCCTCCTCCTCTCTGCCCTCCTCTCTCTCTCTCTCTCTCTCTCTCTCTCTCTCACGCATTCACGCGTGCTGTGCGCGCATGCACACACACACACACACACCCTTGCAAATAGAATAAACTGTACTAATAAGCAGCTAAAGGTATTCAATTATGCAACTTCTGTATCAACAATTTCAGCCTTTGTTTGTGAGTGTAGATCTTCTCGTCATATCTGATTTGGGAGTGTGGAAAGTGGTATCAAATGTATTCATGTTTAGTGCCAAAAAAATTGGCCATAAAAGGCTACCACTCATGATATAAAAACTGCAAATGTACGAAGTCTTCATGTATTCATGTTTAGTTCAAATAAAATAGTCCACAAAACATTGTCACTCATGATATAAGCTATGCAAATGTACATGTACGAATTTGTAACAAATTTGAAATGTAGAGATAGAACCTTTAACTGTAATGCTTCATCTATATTCCTACACTTACAAAATCAATCACACACCTTATCAACATCAATTATAAAAGTAATAACTATCCCTCTAAATCAAATAATATATATCATTCGAACATTCATTACATCACATTATACACATGCGATTACTAGTTTTATTTTATTTACAAAATCAAAAAAGTGTTTAACAATTTCAAAATACATTTCCCTATTTTTCATATTTTATACACAAAAATTTAATCTAGTAAAAACAATTTAATTGTTTTTCTATGGTGATTATTAAATTTGTATAACGAACACAATATTACCTCTTAAACATCTCTACTCACTTCTTTGAATTGATTTGATATATCTATTTGTTTGATTCTACATTCTTAAACTCATATTATTCTCAAATGTACGGACTTTTCTTCAAGTATTCCCATCAATAAATAAAAATTTTCTATAGAATATAAGAAACCCATCTACCGTACCAAATACATTTATTTCATGATTCACAACTTTACATTAATCTTATAATTATAGAGATTAACTGAACAAAAAAAACATGAAAAACCAACCCAACAAAAAGAAAATAAATATTACATTGAAAAGCATTATGTAGTCGAAACAAAAAAACATGATTGTAAACATACATATTGTATGACGCTGCCATACAATTTAGATAGTTTGCAATATAAAAAATAGTTTGTATTCGAATATAGGGTGGTATTCGAATATAGGGTGGTATTCGAAAAGCTAATGTTGGGTAGGTCAAACTATGATGTTATGTAAACAGTTTATCCTAAAGTTGTTATTACAATCAAATCAAAGGGTATGTGAGGTATTGTAAATGTTATTACAATCAAACCAAAGCTGCTAAAGCTGCTATTACAATCAAATCAAAGGGTATGTGAGGCATTGGAAATGTTATTACAATCATGGAAATTTTGATTTCATCATATATGTTTAGTTAAAAGCGTTTTCAACAATTTTGGTATGTTATAATCAGGATTAAATTTATCTATTGTTAAAAAGTTATTATTAAATGGAATAGAGATATTTCCTAATAAAACTATTTATATTTTAAAATTAAATACTTGAAATAAAAAGATAAAGAGATTAAAATCAAGTCAGTTATGGGAAAAGAAGCACGCAAGAATCAACACATATCAGAAATAATACCGGATCATAGGGAAAAAAATATAATCTTTATAGTAAAAAATGAAATAATGATGGAAAGGAAAAAAATTACATAAATCTAATTTTTAAAATTTATTATATGTTTAATTTTTTCAATATATAATTATAGCATTGAGCTTTTATTTGTTTTAAATTATACAAATATTAATTCTAATCTTAAACATTATATAACAAACAATTTTGTTCATTGTTACCATTCAATTCAATTAAGGATCCATTTATTTGATTGAAAGCATAAAATAACTAGCCATAACATTTTGCGGCCTCTTAATTTAAATAATATAAATGTATAAAATTTTAAAAATAAATCAAATTAAAGAATTGATATAAATCCATAAAATTTAAAAATTAATTAAAATTAAATAAAAATTAGATTGTAAATAAAATTTAATTAGAAATAAAATTTTAAAAATAAACAAAAATTAGATTGTAAATAAAAATCAATTAAAAATTAATATAAAATGAAATTTAAAACTAATAATCCAACGAGTAGTGGTGTAACAGCTTGGGTCTCCTTGTAATTGGGAGGTCAAAGATTTAAATCTCAACTCCATGTGAAGGCGGCCTACTGCCGACGTTTGGATACCCCGTGGGCTAATAATATCACAATGGGCTAGGGCCCTCTCCCTAAATAACCCAAGCGAAAAAAATATATTAAAAGATTAATAAAAAATAAAAAATTCATCATTAAAATTAATAAACAATAAATTACAAATTAATAAAAATTATAAATTCATAAAAAAATTAAAAATTAATGAAAAATAATATAAAGTAGAAAATAAAAAAATTAAAATTAAAAGTAATAAAAATTAGAAATAAATAAAATATAAATAAAAAATTAAGAAAAATTAAAATTTGAGAAAAAAAGAAACTAAAGAAATTGATAAAAAAAATTTACAAAATAATTAATTATGAATAACAAATAAAAATAATGAGAAGTCAAGGTCTTGGGCTAATTGTGTGTTACAAGTAGTTTGTAATCATCAACCCATGTTCCATTCCTATTGAGTTCACTGGATGCTTTCAATAAGTGGTCATGGGGACACCTTGAGGTAGGGGTCGAATTTCTCCATATGGACCAAGTGGAACATAGTTGGGCACTTTAAATGTAGATTGCTCGGTGGACATTAAGGACCCAAGCCCACCCTCATGTCCCATTTAGAGAAAGTGTTCTTCCATTACTCCAGTTTATAGCTCTGGTATAATAAAAGCATTTACATTCCAAAGTTTTGGCCAATGGGGTTTGGATGGATTAGTTAAGATGGACGGTTATGTCCGAATCCACCTAGGTTCAAATCTCATTGGGCGCGATCCCTTCAGGGTTGTTTACCGGTGGTGGCGGGTGTTTCATCACCGGTGGTTACAGCTAGTGGTTATTCTCGGCGGTGGCAGTGAATTTGCATCATCGGCATCGGGCGTTCATGGTAGTGGTGGCTATGAAAACGGCGGTGGCGAAAAAAATTACATCACCGATGCGGGGCTCGATGATCGCGAGTTGTGATGGTTTAATTGTAACATCTTATCTATGGACATTGTTAAGGGAGGGGACCCAAGAACCCCCTGTTCTAAGCTCCGATCAAAAGCATTAAACTATCTTTTAAAAAGTAATAATAATAAAATTGCATAATTAAATAAAATTTAAATATTAAAAATAACAAAAATCAAAAAATCAAAATTAAAAATAATTAAAAATTAAAATTTAAAATTAGAATCAATAAAAATAATTAAAATTAACATATTTTAATTAAAAAAATATAAAAAAATTAACAAAAATTTAAAATTAAATATTATTAAAAAATAATTATTATTAAAAATAAAAACTATTCATAAAATAAATAAAAAATTTAAATAAACAAAAACAAAAATTAAATTAAATTATAAATTACTTCAATAATATTTTTAATTAAACAATAATTAATATTAAAAATTAATCATAAATTCATAAAAATTAATAATTAGTAAAAATTAACAAAAACTAAAAAAATTATAAATGAAAATTAACATGGGTTCGCATATGCCAAGAAGGGGACATAGATGCTTCTCGAGTCCATGCATACACTAAATACTAACCGTGTTTTTGACAAGAGTGTGCATAAATTGATAGATGGGTGCATATGTTGCTAGGGGTGCACATACATCCTCAAGGGGTGTAAACATTTCAATATAAATTTTTTTAAAATGTGTTAAACTAACAAAAGGTTGTTTCTTTCTATTTTCTTACCACTGCAGGGTCATTTTGAGTTACATTAAGTGTTTTCATAGTTTCATTTTCATTTGTGAGGCTAGGATCACGTATGATCTTCCCTCACACCTTCTAGGTGATCTTGGGAATCAAAAATGATCCAACACCTCTTTCATGATTTTGAAAAACACTTCATTAAAATTTTTGTAAGGGAATGAACTTCAATTTGGATTAAAAAAGGAATGAGTGACATGTTTTATTCATATGCTTTCTTCATTGTTTACTAACTAGTTGGGTTCTACGTTGTGTATGCTCTTCCTTCGCGTCTTAGGATGATCTTAGGAATCAAAAGCAACATTTAATCCTCTTTCTATGATGCCTTGAAATACTAATCTTTGCATGAAGGACCATATCTCTTGCAAAATAATCAAGATCTAAACAAAGCTAACATGTTTGTTATAGGTTACCAACAGTGTGGAAAACCTCATTAAGCTAAAAGATAAGAAAACACACCACATTCAAAACACTTGATTTGTAGGTTTGGATAAGGGTAAACCCATCCACTTTAAACTAGGAGAAACTCCCTTTTGCATAAGCCTTAAGATAAAAAGAAGGATGCTCTTAGGAACCCCAAAGTAGTCCACGCAAGAGGGAACCTTTTGGATGAAATAAGAAGTGCTCCACTTACCTACTTGATTAGTTTTCCCTTATGAGTTTAGAGTCAAAACTATCTCCATTGTGACCCTAGTGAGAGTACAATTAAACACATTTATGCTCATTGTATTCGAAGGGGGTGAAGTAAATCAAAGATACTCCAAGGTTTAGTCAGTGCGACTTCCTTGACGCACCGAGCTCGTAGATGTAGTTTTTGACACCTTGTTGAGAGAACCAATAAGAATTTATATCATTTTGGAGCCAACTTTAACGTATCAAACCAATCATGTTTTATAGATCTTTTACAAAGTAAGAACTTGTTCGGAGTTGAAACCTTGTTTATCGAACAAAGAGAAATTCCATTCAAGTTTACACTAAGCATCATTCATCATGAGATTTACAAATCCTTACTTTGTCTTAGTTTCTCACTCACCCTAAGGTGAGGCAAAACTCTGCCAAAGTGACGCCAAGTATATTTCAACCTCACTTGATCTACACATTTTCTATCTTATTTTCCATTTTGGGAAAAAATAGAACAACATGCATGGATACCACTAGAAATAATCATGTCCACCACTTTTGTAGTCTACTTGCATGACTAGGTTGCAATGTCAAAATGTAAGTGTTGAAAGTGTGAATGATATGTCTTCATGTTATAGTAGGCCCTTTGTCTCAAACCCATATTGAGACACATTATCATCATAGTTAGGCTTGAGTCATCATTGATCTTCCTTATAAGTGTTATGTTGTTCACATCACCTCGTCATAATTATGATACTTACATCTTGTTTCTAGTAAACGTGGTCTAAGTATCTATATTGTAATGTTACGCTGCCCACATCTTAACAAATCCTTAGCATACTTTGACGTTGTTTTATTTCAAACATTACCTCAATCTTGAAAGAGTGTTGGTTACTTTTTTTCCGTATCAATATTATTTTTGATACTAATACCTTTCTTTCTTGCAAAGCTTGGGTAACGTATTCTAGTAGTATTGTTGTGGCTCACATATGTAACCTCCATTTGTTTTAGGGTTTGGGTCTTTCTTGTCTCTAAACTCATCATAAGTATCCTTTGATTGGAGATCACATCAACCCTTTGCTAATACTTAGTTCATCTTGAACTTGACATAAACATTGACATTGAGTTGATCATATAGCGTCAAACTATCTTTGGAAACATTAGCATAAGATGTAGTTTCTTGTTGAATGATTGGTTTGATAAAAAATTGGATGATTGTTCCTTGCATGTTATAAACATTAAAGACTTGGTTGATTCATTATTCTTTGGTCCATTTATTGACGTACTTTGAGATCATAAAACAAACATTTACACGTTATACTTAGGTTTTTATACCCTTGATTACACTAGATAAAACCTTGTGTAAAAAAACTCACAAAGACCTCCCCCTCACTAATATGTATGATAGAGTTGAGAAAGACACGCTTGTACTCCAATACCAACACCGAAGGTGAAACATCAAGACAAAAAGGTGGTTCTTGATCACCACCCCTTAAAATCCATCGCAAGATTAGGGTAGAATGTGAACATGAGGAGTTACCTCCTCAAAATGACGATGAAGAGGACCCTCAAAATGAGGAATTCACTATACAAAATCAAATACAAACCCTTAGCCAATAGCTAGCGAACTTATCTTCTTTTGTAAGTAAGAACCCAAGCAAGGGTACACGTCAAGAGAAACCTAGGACTAAAGATAGTGACCTTTACATTGAAGATGAAACATTCAAGAAAAGTTGAGTGCTCAGACCATCTTCTCCTACACAAGAGTTACAATCAATGAAGAACATGCTTATAAACCTTCAAGAAAGTAACATAGGCCATAGCAAAAAGTATCAGTATGAGGAGCTATGTCATTATCCTTTTGAAAGAGACCTATTGTGAACACCATTTCCAAATAAGTTTTATTGTCCAAAATTTGATAAATATAAAGGAAAAGGTGACCCTCGTGATCAAATCAAAGAATTTTACATGGCTTGCCAAGAAGTATCCTATAGTGACAATTACCTCATGTTTTTTCCCTCATAGTTTAGGAGGACAAGCATTAGAATGGTTCCTTCATTTACCAAAAGGGTCAATAATCACATGGCCTACACTAGCAGAGAAATTTGTGTGTCACTTCTCATTCAATATGGAGAATGATGTAACCATGTTATATTTTATAACGCTAAGAAAAGACCAAATGAAACTTTTTCTAGTTTCTTACAATGATGGCGAGGGTTAGCTAGCCACTTCCCTTGTGTAGTTCTTGAGAAACAATTGGTTAGTATCTTTGTGCCCAATTTAAATATAGACATTGTGTTTCACTTACAAATGCATCGTGTCACTAACTTCAAGGAAGTTATTAAGAAATGAAGCCAAATTGAGAAGGATTTAGTAAAAAAGGTAACAATAAGGCCCTTTTCTAAGGATAGACAAGAGTAAAAACCTATGAACAAGCCTAATTTCATTTTAAAAATAAGAACATCGTAGAATACAACATCATCGGCTCTAAACAAGTTCAATTAGGTCAAAGTGGTCCCCTTTTAAAACTTGGGCCAAAGGACCTAGTCAAAATATGATCAAATGATGGGTGTTCACTCCCCTTATCATTATCCACTATTTTTATACAATAAGATGTGGTGAACATGGTTAATATCTGAACACGATGCCTTATTTAGATGATGCACCCAAACTATGATGGTGTAGAGATCATGACTATTGTGATTTTCATCGTGTCAAGGGACAAAAAAAAAAGTTTAAAATAGAGAAAAATTATTCAAGAACTCATTTAGGATGGGAAGATTGAAGAGGAATCCCCTAAATAAGGACAAGGGCCTAATGGAAAAATGGGAATCTTTAAACAACCCTTTCCTAAGCATGATAGATAAGGAATAAAAAATATTGATCAAGATCACTCATCTGATGACTATAGAGCTATAAATTACGTGTATACCTCAGCTGATAATCCCTTTGATTCAGTCATAGGTTGTGTTCATTCATCCAATGAGAAATTGAAAACCATCAGAATCATTAGCAATGATTGTGTCGTGGCAACATGACGCATTCACCTAGTGATTCCAAAACCTCCTTCTCATACCCCTTAGAAAAATTAGTATGTTTTTTGGGATTAACTTGACAAAACCATGACTAAGATTTCAATCTTAGACCTTCTCAAGATATCAAGCCCTCATAATTATATCCTTTATAACACCCTCTAAGGTTGAGGAGTGTTAACAAATGTCAATCCTTAACACCTCCAAGCCATGGTCGCAAACCTTACTCTTAGTGACTACATTTCCTTTGACCAAAGTGAAGTCCCACTTAATAATCACATACACAATTTACCTATGTACATTGAGATATTTTTCACTTGTAGAAATATTAAAATAGTGTTTGTGTATAATGGGTGGATAACGGGTCAGTTTAAATATTTTCACCTTGAAGCTAGTCGACATACCAGGCAAAGCGTAGATATGGATTCTCACATAATAACAATTACAGACTTATGATAATGTCGAGATGAATCAACCTATACCATTGTGTTACCTATGGAAGTAGGGCCAAAAATCATGACATGAAGTTACATGTCCTTAACTGGATCTTCCTTATAACATGCTCCTAGGTCGCCCTTAGATCCATGTCATATAAGTTGTACATTAGTCCCACTTTTGTAACATCTCCATTTTAAGACTTTACAAACAAGGAAAAAAAATTCTTTTTTTTTTTTAAATAATGTTCTCTATTCTAAATAAAATATCATTTAGAACACACATTCCATGCTAATCAATCTTGTAACAGAGATAACCATATGTAGCTATAATGACTCGGTATGCTACCGATCTCTCATTCCATGACTCGGTTACCAATCGAATGTTAACTTAAAGTATAGAATACTTTATGTATACTACGTATACTTGGTTCTCCTACCGTATTCCGGGTACTGAGTGATCTATCTAAAGAACCTATCTAAATATTTGTTACTAATATTCATCGATATCACGTTGTTTTAAACTAGGCGACATAGGACAACATAACCAATAGCTTGTGATACTTTGGCCAAATATTTTCAACATATTGTTCATGTTACTATTCCTAGACGACATACTCGTCATTCTGGAATACGTCCTTCACCTCACTCTTTTGTTATCTAGATTGGTCTATATTGACTACCATCAGTCCACTTGCCCAAGGTTTAACCCTAGTCCGGTTAGAAACATAATTTATTATAGGAAGACGCTCACAATGCCTTAGGGTATATGGGCATACTCGGTTAACCTAAGTCAACCGGATGTGCCAAGGTACCCTGAGGCATTGAAATCTACTACCTATCCTAAACATGCTACTAACTTGACCTAGAGAGAAACTGAGTTCAAGTCCTTATTTGTGTGTAGATATAGATGATCAATGCAGAAGGGTGTTGTTACATGTCAATTGCAACGTTGTATCCTCGAGAAGACCTATGTCTTCTCAAATGGTCAAATCCCCGTATTTGGCGTGTGCCAACATCCTACAAAAACTACCTCATCACGATGTGCATACCCCAAGGAGGTTATTAATACATTATTAATTTGGATTATTACACAGATTACAACAACCCTGCTAAACCCTAATCTAACACTCCATAAGTCCTTTTCTATATTTGATTAAATTAGTTATTAAATAAAATCCTTAACTTAAGATTTCTTTTTATATTCACTTTACTTGGCTTAATGAACAGATATCTAAAATAGGACAACAACATCATAAGTTCCATTATAATGTAACTTAACCATTCAAAGAAGGTGTAACCACCAAATAGGTTCAACTATAGAAGAATTTATAGGAAATGAAGTCTAATGATTTAATGATCATATCACCATTCTTTAGATTACATTCCTTTGAGCGAGGAAGAGTCTTCCTCTACATGATTAAGTGTTAGGGTTTGTCATACCCTTCTTATCTTTCACAATTTCTATAGTTTTACTACATATTCATTACACATTCCATTACTATGTTAGAATTGTTTAGATAAAGATTGTTATCTTATGCAACTTAACAAGTTGCATCTTAATAAGGGAAATTAAACTAATTCCCTTTATCCAACAGATCAAGTTTATCCAAATTAAGCATATAATAGATATGAAGAATATCATCAAGATAGGATTTCCATTTCCTTTATAAAATACAAGATAATTTATACAACCAATACAAGTAATTCTCAAACATCCAATTTGTCATTATAAACTTATACATTTACAAGACTATGCATTTCAGGCATATTGTATAACATATAGTCTCTATTCCAAAAAGAATACAACTTTTCTTTTTCAATACAATTCAAGAATGAATCAAAACTCTTTACATAAGATACATAATTAAATAAGCCAATGCATCATGAAAGTTCTTGTCTTCTTTTATCACTTACGATGTCCATCTACAAAAATTGCTAGCATGGGTCAGTTCAATGAACTGAGCATGATAAGCACTAATCATTAAAATAAAGTGCTTTCCACTAATTGTTTCATTAATCAACTCTACTTTTATGAAACAATTAATATGCATCATACCAATAATCATAAGTAATAACATCAAGAAAGAAGTACAATTAAGAGAATCTGAATTCACTTTTAAGAAAAGAGCATAATTTAATCTGCAACCTCAGAATTATATCACAAGACTTAATTGGTCCTATCAATTACTTTAAAATAGTCAACAAGTCTTGTCCTTCAATCATTCCATAATCCGTAAGAATAGAAATACACATTTATCTTTTCCAAGCAGCAAAAGAAGTTAGTTACAACATAAGCTCATGTTAGTATGCTTCTTCTTCCCATATAAACCAAAGAAGAGAATCAATACATACCTATTCCTTAGACACAATTCTTTTGAAGGAAAGAATCAGGTTTAGTACAAACAATACTGCCTCAGTCCAAGATATCAATATAAGGAGTCCATAAATAAAGAGGCAACATCTAACCAAGAATCTCAATTCAATCCAAGCAGATTTAAAATAGTCAAACTAAAAGTCTTACTAACTTCTGTATATTAACAGATTATGATTCAAAGGTCTGGAACCAACCTTTCCAAAAATCCAAGCTATACTCCAGTAAAATAAATTCTCTTAACCAATCCACAAGAAGTTCCCATCTCATAAGAGAGTCAATTAAAGAGAAGTTTAATCAATGAACTCATATAGTCAACAAAAAAAGGGATCTCAAACCGAAAAGGACCCAATCAATATTTCATTTCATTTATACTATGAAATGAAATCCTTTATTAAGTACAAACTTAGAAATTCTTTAGCTAGTTCCCAAAAGAGAACTCAATAGAATGCACAATCAAAGAATGCACATTACCAACTTCCATTACAAAACTTACAAACTGAAGACCTATTTCCATTCACCTAGCTCAAGTTCAAATTCAAACTCTAAAAATTTCACAATTTCAACATATAATACAATATCACTTCCTCTCTAAACAACATACGAAATACACAAGATAGAAAAGGGTCAATAAAACTCACGGACCCAAAGACTAAATTTCCAAGCATTCAAAATAGGGATACAATATCCCTTCATACTACACTAGCATACAAGGTTTAAATTCAACATTCAAATAAAACCCTCGAATCAGATGAAAGATCAGAATGTAGTAAGAAACTAAACAATTTGTTTACGACAAGTAATGTCCCAAACTTCTTCCAACTCGACTAAACAGAATCACCACAAGCCTCTCAAGTTCCATTCAAAGGCTTATGATAGGTAGGAATTTGTTCAACATCAAGACAAAAAGGAAGTAAATAATACATTCCAAAAACCTCTACAACTGATATGACTGTCCCGTAATGGAACGTAGTTCCAGTCCATATATTTCAAGAATAAAATAGTCAAGCTTCCCACAAGACATGTTTTCTCAGGGAAGAGGAAGAAGGTACATTCCTGAAATTCACACACCTTGTCAAGTTTGAGAACACAGTTCGGCCCAAGGATAGAAGAAAAACCATTCCCTCTCAAGAATCAAAATGAAGGAGGTTTCAAAGAGAAATTTCACAGGTCCTATGTCCATCAAACAAAATAGAACTCTCAAGACCCCTTCGAGAAGACAGTCTGAAAAGAGAATAAAGCTTTTCAAAACCAAAACCAACCAAAACCCATCTCGTGAAACAAGTAAACACATCAACTCCCACATAGATCCAGAACACACAAAAATAGAATACCTATATAATGTTGAGTATGAACTTCAAACATAAGTTCAGACTTTACCAGACTCTAACACCGGCTCAGTCAACACAAAAATCCAATGCAAGTCTAGTATTCACAGTTCCATAATTAAGAATAAGACCTTAGCTCTGAGTAAAAGTATAGAGAAAACTCACAACTCGACTACAAGTTCAACATAAGAACTAAATATAAGTACAATGTCGAATACGAAGGCTCAACCAAAATTTCAGATCTACACTAAGTTCCATTCAGTCCAAAACAAACACAAGGCCCCAACAAAATCTCATAACAAAGCATGAAGCTTCACACAAGCTTAGAACATCCATGGAGCTCTATTACAACTCCCAAAACACAAAACTTAAACAGAGATACAAAACCAAACAAACAACAATGCCAGTTCAGAATGGCCAAGGAACTCTACTACAAACTCAACGAACTAATGCTCTTAATGATAGTTCAAAATGAAACATATGGCAATGCGTGCCTATTCAGACAACACTAGACTTGAATACAAGCTACAGAGCTTTCAAAAACAAGTTCATTTGAATACCACCAAAAACTAGTACAGATAAAGTTCTCAAAGGTGACTATTAACAACAAAGGATTAACATTCCAAAAACCACATAGATTTCAAGAAAACATGCAAGTAAATAACCAGATACATCATGCAAAAATATATATATCCAGTGACTAGAGTTGTTTTAATGAATCATTTAGAAGAAAGAAAGAATCTTAATGGGTAGAGCCTATCATGCCTGATAGTGCCTCTGCCAATTCAAAGAAGACTTCCAACTGAGTTTACAACACCTCTTCTTCTCCAAGCAAGATCAACCAACAATAATATTTTTCCACCATGCCTCATATACTTTCCTCGAATCGAAAATAGATCAGAGAAATCAAAAATAGCCACAAAGTGCAGATCAAACTTGCTGGTTTGAAGAACCAAATAGCTCCATGCAGAGAAAAAATCATGAAGCATACAAAGAAAAACAACCCCAAAAAAATCCGTCAGCATGCCTTCCAAGATGGTTTGCTCACCAAAACCAAGGCAAATTAATGACATTAAATTGTATATTCCTACCTACCTCTCCTTGCCACCGCCATCCAAAGTTGGTGAGACCTAATTTAACTTCCACATGCATTTCTAAACTTAGTGATGCCTCCACATAGGTTCCACTAAATTTCCATGTAATCACCAAATCTGGTAGTACTCTACCCTATTAAATAAAAATCACATCTCATTAATAGCTTAGGAACCACCACTTAGCTCCCACTTTCCAATCGACCCATAGGTTCCCTTTCATACCCATTAGTTTAGGATAGATACAATTTTCTTAGGTTAGATCTTAGGTTAATTTAAAAATATAACCTTAGGATATAACCTTCAAACAATAGATTACCACCTAGGTTAGGACATAGATTAACCAAATAGTGTAGGCAATAGGTTAGAAATAACTTAGCATCCCTTAGGTTATTTCCCCTCATGCTAACTTAGTATTAACAACTTAGGTTAGGATGTCATCCCACGTAGAGTGGCATAGAAAGAGTTAGGCAAATTTACCTAAGTCTCGAATCCCATTAGGATAGACCTTATGAGATCTAGGACACATTATATTTTCTCTTTCTCAAGAATCCTGAAGCAGGTTTCTATTTCCTTCACTCCATTAAGCACCCTGTAAGGTTTCAATCAAGAAGAGCCAAGCACAACACAAAACAGAATGCAGGCTCAGTCTTTCAAGATAATAAAGAATTTGCAACAAACACAGTTCAGTCCATTATGTATTTTAACCAATGAATGTTAGTTTACCATACAGTCTGTTAAGAAGATTTAAAACATTCCTTGGATCACTGAAATTGATCCAAGGATGAGTCAGTCAAAAGAGATAAGTTTGCAACCCTAAAAATCTGATTGTAGCTTATCAACAAGAAGTGAAAATGGATTCCTGAAAGCCATACCATTTCAGTCCACTGAATCCAAGAGCAAAGATGATTTATCCATAACAAGCATGATTTTCAACCATCAAGGAAACATACCTAATTTAAGAAAATCACATGCCAACACTTGTAATGCAAAGAGAAATATAATAGTTTGTTCAAGGTGTTACATACTTCCCTCCTAAAAAGAATCATCATCCCGATGATTATCTCATTTTAATCAATGCATTCAGGATAATCAATTTATTCACTTTCTTAACATATGTTTGCAACAATATTGAATTTAAAGTTCCAGAAATCAACATTCACATAGCTGTTTATTCAAAAACAATAGTTATCTGTTCATAACCGACAGACTTATTGACATATAAAGATAAAATCACAAATTTTTATCAGTCATCATAGTCAATTTTGATCAAATAAATATGGAAAAGCAATTTTCATATTGTCTAGGTTTTCCCAAGTTACACTTTCTTCATTAAACTAGTCCCACTGGACCTTACATTGACTTATCTCATGATTTCTTAAATGCAACTGGCAAGTTTCCAGCACTCGTATGGGTTTAACCATGATTATTCTTGGGTCTTGGACCTACAAGGAATTCTAATTTAACACATGTGATGAATTTGAAACATATTTCTTAAGCAAAGAAATGTGGAAAACATCATGCATTCGTGATAAAGCAGGAGGTAATGCTAAATGGTAAGCTACAGGGTTGATTATTTCAACTATCTCAAAAGGTCCCACATAACGAGGTGATAACTTGGCAGCCTTGCCAAAAGTTATAGAGCTCTTTTTCGGTTTAACCCGAAGAAAGACTTTCTCACCAAGTTCAAATTTCCTATCAACCCACTTTAAATCAACATAACTCTTTTGCCTATCTGTTGCTTCTTTCAAGCACTCACGAATCATTTTAACTTGTTGTTCCATTTTAGTAAGAATTTCAGGTCCAATTACCTCTCTATCCTCAATGTTATCCCAACTAACAGGGGTTCTACGCATTTTCTTCCGTATAATGCCTCGAAAGGTGCCATTTTAAGAGAGGCATGATATGTGTTATTATATGCAAACTCAACTAGTGGAAGGTACTCTTCCCACTTATACTGCTGGTCCATACAATACATTCATAACATATCCTCTAAAACTTGATTAACTCTTTTAGTCTGTCCATCCATTTCTAGATGATACGTAGAACTGAAATTCAACTTAGTTCCTAGAGCTGCATTAAGCGTTTGCCAAAACCTTGACATCATTCTAGGATCTCTATCCGATATGATTAATTCAGTACTCCATGTAATCTAAAATTTCGTGTACAAATCTTTTAGCTAACACAAGAGAATCATCCTTCAGATTACTAGCAATAAAATGTGCTACCTTTGTTAGTTTATCCACAACTACTAAGATAACATCGTGTTTATTTCTTGACATAGGCAACCCTTGTACAAATTCCATGCTTATCACTTGCCATTTATACTGTGGTATGCTATGAGGATACAATAAACCGGTCTGGGTGCATATGTTCCACTTTAACACATTGACACTCAAGGCAATGTGTCACAAAATCTATAACATCCTTTTTCTTTCCTTTCCAAAATATTGTTGTTTTATATCAGCAAGCATTTTTGTAATACCAGGGTGTCCAGAAAAATGTGAGTTATGAAATTCTGCTAACAATTTCTTTCTTAAATCATTTAGTGAAGGTATGTATACCCTATTTTCAAATCTTAAGATTCCTTCATTATCGAATGAAAACCTTTATACCTCAAATCACTAGGATCTACAACAAGCACTATCTTTACTTGCTGAAAGTAAGAATCAGATTCCATAACACTTTTTACTTCATCTTTAAATTGAGTTCTCAATGTTATAAGCACATAAATGTGCTTCCTACGAATTAGAGTGACACCACTCTATTTTCTTTACCTTTGATATAATTGATGTCAAAATCATATTGAGACAAAAACTCTAACCACCTTCTTTGTCTTGCATTAAAATTTGGTGATCAGTCTTCAATTCAAAAAAGTTTTACCAAGCAGGTAAGGCCTCCAAACTTGCGTGCATGAACAATGGCGATAAGCTCTAAATCACGTGGATCATAATTCAACTCATGTAACTTTAGTTTTCTACTTTCGTAAGCTATGACATGATCATTTTGTAACAAAATACCTCCTATACCCTCACCAGATGCATCAGTTACCACCATAAAGTCTCCATTAGGATCTGGTACTACTATAATAGGTGTTGAAGTTAACTGTTCCTTCAAAGTTTTGAATGCAATTTCACATTTCTCACTCCAAACATACTTTTTATCCTTCTTTTGTAAAGAAGTTATTGGTGTAGCTACCTTAGAAAAATCTTTTACAAATTTTCTATAGTAGCTGCTGAAGCCCCATGAAGCTTCTAACTTCATGTACATTCTTCAAAGGTGCGGAGCCACTCGATTATAGCCACAATTTTTGAAGGATCTACAAAAATTCCTTTCTTACTTATTACATGTCCCAAATAGTGCACTTCTGTGTCATAAAAAAACATTTAGATAACTTACCATATAATCATCTCTTACTTAAAATTTCCAAAACTATCTTCAAATGCTCATGGTGTTCCTCAATACTTTTAGAATATATGAGAATGTCATCCAAGAATACGAGCACAAATTTGTCCAACTATTCTTGAAAGATATTATTCATTAAGTTCATAAATGTTGCAGGTGCATTTGTTAATCCAAAAGGTAAAACCATGAACTCGTAATGTCCATACCTTGTTCTAAAATTTGTTTTATGAATATCCTCATCCTTAATCCGTAATTGATGATATCTAGATCAAAGATCTATCTTATAATATACCAATGCTCCACGCATTTGATCAAATAGATCATCAATCCTAGGGAGTGGGTATCTATTCTTGATTGTTGCTTTGTTTAACATTTTGTAATCAATGCATAATCTAAGTGTTCCATCTTTCTTTTTCACAAAAATTACAGTGCTCCCCAAGGTGAAACACTTGGTCTAATCAAACCTTTAGACAAAAGTTCTTACAACTAAGCCTTAAGCTCTACTAATTCTATGAGTCAATCATTTGTAAGGTGCTTTAGAAATAGGTTCGGTTCCAGGCTTGATCTCTATTGTGAAATTAAACTCCCTTTTGGGTGGAAGACCTGAAAATTCTTCTAGAAATACGTCATGAAGTCTCGTAACAACGGATATCGTTCCATGACATCATTTTCTCTTTAGTTGTTTCTGTATTTTTTACTGCATATAAGGTACAACCTTTAATTTTGGCCTTTTTAAGTTACATAGCTGACAATTTTCTAACAAAATCTCTCGTTTCACACCCTGAATCTCTATTGTTTTCTGCAGGTCATCTAAACAACTAATGTGTTTTTCAAAATAGTCCACTTTATCCTTATGCTCTGCTAACTAATTAAAACCTATGATTACATCATAAGACCCCAAAGGTTTAACATAGAGATCAAATTTAGTGGAAAAATTAGGTAAATCAAGGACTGCTCTAAAAAGACACATATTAACTGTATGGACAACACTGTTTCTATACTGTACAATCCATGTTTCCAAATTTTCTTTTTAGTTTTGATGCTAATTTAGTAGAAATAAAACATTCAAAGAGTCTAGTATAAAAACAATAGTTATAGGTAAACCAAATAACTTACCCAGAACTTCTATAGGCGTGGCCTATTTCTCAGCCTACTTGTCAACTACTGCAATGTATATCTTGTGTTGCTGATTACAATCATCCTTTTTCAAAGGGCATTGATTTACGTAATGATATTTGCCACACTTATAACAGCCTCCTATAGGTCCCTTTCTAGGCTCAGGTTTATTGTCAGCCCTAGAGTTATCATTTTGACCCCCATAGGACTTTTGCCCATTATTATTGTTCTTGGCAAGGTTTTTCATGCATTACCAGTAAACTTGTTTGTTGATGCTTGCTTATTAGTATAAGATAAAAACTTACTTTTCATTCTGAGTTTATTCCATGGTCCTTTCTTAGGTGTAAGAGATGATGAAGAGGAGTTGGGAATTTTCTTCCTTACTTCCTCCTTATGAGAAGAAATTGCCTTCAATTTATGTTCTACCTTATGGCCTTTTCAACAACCCCTTCCATCATGGTTGGGCTGTGAACATCCACCTCTCCTCCTATAACAGGATTCAATCCCATGATGAATTTCCATATCCTGAACTTCTCATCAGTTTGGTACTAATGTACATACTTGAGGAGTTTTGTAAACTATTCCCAATACTCTATTATAGTTAGCTTTCCTTGAGCTAAGTTTTGGAATTCAGTCATTTTCTGATCATAGTAAAGTTACGGCAGCCAACGTTGCCTAAAGTAACCTTTAAATTGATCCCATGTGATATTAGTTTCATCAATGTTTAACTCAGCCTTACGGTTGTCCCACCATGAAGATGCCTCATGGGAAAGCTGATATGCTCCCCATATCACCTTTGTTTCTTCTGAGAAATTCCTTATTGCAAAGTATTTCTCCATTTCACTAAGCCAATTCTTAGCCCCATCTCCTAATGTGGTGCCATCAAACTTGGGTGGACTTATCCTTTTTATATCATTAGTGAGTTTAGCTATTAGCCTAGCCTTTTGTTCTCAGGATGATTAGGTATGTTCACATTTTTATTATCAACACCTACATTGGCATTGTCCCCAGGAGGTGGCTGATTATTGTTATCAACATCTTCTTCCTCCTCATTTCCCATTACTTTTTGTTCAAGTACAACCAAACAATCTCTTGTGTCCAATAGGGTAGCAAGGATCTCATCAATTTTCTAGGGAAGTTGCTACTCCTTCCTCGGTGGAGGATTATTTGCAACATTTCCTCTTGTTCTAACCATTTTCCTGTTATGAGAAAATTTAAGTTTCATCAGATTATGGCCAATAGGACCAAGAGTTGTAACCTTCAAATCGATACCAAGATGTAACATCTCCATTTTAAGACTTTAGAAACAAGGATTTTTTTTTGAAACATAATGTTCTCTATTCTAAATAAAATATCATTTAGAACACACATTCCATGCCAATCAATCTCATAATAGATAACCATATGTAGTTTATAATAACTTAGTATGCTATCGATCTCTCATTCCATGACTCGGTTACCAACCGATCTCTCATGTTAACTTAAAGTATATAATACTTTATGTATACTCTGTATACTTGGTTCTCTACCCTATTCTGGGTACTTGAGTGATCTATCTAAAGAACCTATCTAAATATTTGTTACTAATATTCATCTGATATCACATTGCTTTAAACTAGGTTACATAGGACAACGCAACCAACAACTTGCGATACTTTGGCCAAATATTTTCAACATACTGTTCATGTTACTATTCCTAGATGACATACTCGTCATTTCGGAATACATCCTTCACCTCACTCTTTAGTTATCTACATTGGTCTATACTGACTACCGTCACCAACTTGGTTTAGTCCAGTTAAAAATAGAATTTATTATAGGAAGACGCTCACAATGCCTTAGGGTATATGGGCATACTCAGTTGACCTAAGTCAACCGGATGTGCCAAGGTACCCTGAGGCATTGAAAGCTACTACCTATCCTAAACATGATACTAACTTGACCTAGAGAGAAACTGAGTTCAAGTCCTTATTTGTGTGTAGATCTGGATGATCAATGTAGAAGGGTGTTGCCACATGTCAACTACAACGTTGTATCCTCAAGAAGACCCATGTCTTCTCAAAGGTATAGTCTTACAAATGGCATGTGTCAACATCCTACAGAAATTGCCTCATCACAATGTGCATACCCCAAGGAGGTTATTAATACATTATTAATTTGGATTATTACACAGATTACAACAACCCTGCTAAACCCTAATCCAACACTCCATAAGTCCTTTTCTATATTTGATTCAATTAGTTATTAAAGAACTTCCTTAACTTAAGATTGCTTTTTATATTCACTTTACTTGGCTTAACGAACAGATATCCAAAACAAGACAACAACATCATAAGTTCCATTATAATGTAACTTAACCATTCAAAGAAGGTGTAACCACCAAATAGGTTCAACTATAGAAGAATTTATAGGAAATGAAGTCTAATGATTTAATGATCATATCACCATTCTTTAGATTACATTCCTTTGAGCGAGGAAGAGTCTTCCTCTACATGATTAAGTGTTAGGGTTTGTCATACCCTTCTTATCTTTCACAATTTCTATAGTTTTACCGCATATTCATTACACATTCCATTACTATGTTAGAATTGTTTAGATAAAGATTGTTATCTTATGCAACTTAACAAGTTGCATCTTAATAAGGGAAATTAAACTAATTCCCTTTATCCAACTGATCAAGTTTATCCGAATTAAGCATATAATAGATATGAAGAATATCATCAAGATAGGATTTCCATTTCCTTTATAAAATACAAGATAATTTATACAACCAATACAAGTAATTCTCAAACATCCAATTCATCATTATAAACTTATACATTTACAAGACTATGCATTTCAGGCATATTGTATAACATACAGTCTCTATTCCAAAAAGAATACAACTTTTCTTTTTCAATACAATTCAAGAATGAATCGAAAATCTTTACATAAGATACAAAATTAAATAAGCCAATGCATCATGAAATATCTTTTTTTCTTTTATCACTTACGATGTCCATATGCAAAAATTTCTAAAGACGGGTCACTAATGAATCGAGCATGATAAGCACTAATCATTAAAATAAAGTACTTTCCACTAATTGTTTCATTAATCAACTCTAATTTTATGAAACAATTAATATGCATCATACCAATAATCATAAGTAATAAAATCAAGAAAGAAATACAATTAAGCAAATCTGAATTCACTTTTAAGAAAGAGCATAATTTAATCTGCAACCTCGAATTATGTCACAAAACTTAATTGGTCCTATCAATTACTTTAAAATAGTCAACAAGTCTTTTCCTTCAATCATTCCATAATCCATAAGAATAGAAATACACATTTACCTTTTCCAAGCAGCAAAAGAAGTTAGTTACAACATAAGCTCATGCTACTATACTTCTTCTTCCCATATAAACCAAAGAAGAGAATCAATACATACCTATTCCTCAGACATAATTCTTTTGAAGGAAAGAATCAGGTTTAGTACAAACAATACTGCCTCAGTCCAAGATATCAATATAAGGAGTTCATAAATAAAGAGGCAACATCTAACCAAGAATCTCAATTCAATCCAAGCAGATTTAAAACAGTCCAACTAAAAGTCTTTCTAACTTTTGTATATTAACAGATTATGATTCAAACGTATGGAACCAACCTTTAAAAAAAAATCAAGCTATACTCCAATAAAATAAATTCTCTCAACCAATCCATAAGAATTTCCCATCTCGGAAGAGAGTCAATTAAGGAGAAGTTCAATCAAGAACTCATACAAAGGAACAAAAAAAGGATCTCAAACCGAAAAGGACCAATCAATATTTCATTTCATTTATACTATGAAATGAAATCCTTTATTAATACAAACTTAGAAATTCTTGAGCTAGTTCCCAAAAGAGAACTCAATAGAATGCATAGTCAAATAATGCACATTACCAACTTCCATTACAAAACTTACAAATTGAAGACCTATTTCCATTCACCCAGCTCAAGTTCAAATTCAAACTCTAAATGAATTTCATAAGACTGCATCTCTAAGCAACATACAAAGGCAAGATATAGAAAAGGGTCAATAAAACTCACGGACCTAAAGACTAAATTTCCAAGCATTCTGTACAAGGACACAAGCTTAGAACATCCACGAGCTCTATTATAACTCCTGAAACACAAAACTTAAACAGATACATAACCAAACAAACAACAACGCTAGTTAAGAACGACCAAGGAACCCAACTACAAACTCAACGAACTAATGCTCTTAATGACATTTTAGAATGAAACATATGGCAACGTGTGCCCGTTTAGACAACAACAAACTTGAATACAAACTACGAGCTTTAAAAAACAATTCCTTTGAATACCACAAAAACTATTATAGATAAAGTTCTCAAGGGTGACTATTAACAAAAAGGATTAACATTCAAAAACCACATAGATTTCAAGAAAACATGCAAGTAAATAACCAGATACATCATGTAAATATATATATATATATATATATATATCCAGTGACTAGAGTTGTTTTAATGAATCATTTAGAAGAAAGGAAGAATCTTAATGGGTAGATCCTATCATGCTTAATAGTTCCTCTCCGCAATTCAAGAAGACTTCCAGCCAAGTTTACAACACCTCTTCTTCTCCAAGCAAGATCAACCAACAATAATATTTTTCCACCATGCCTCATATACTTTCCTTGAATCGAAAATAGATAAGAGAAATCAAAAATAGCCACAAAGCGTAGATCAAACTGATGGTTCGAGAACCGAGATAGCTACATGCAGAGCAAAAATCATGAAGCATGTAAAGCAAAACAACTCCCAACAAATCTACCAAAGATGCCTTCCAAGACATTTTTCTCACCAAAACCAAGGTGAATTAATGACATTAAATTGTATATTCCCACCTACCTCTCCTTTCCACCACCATCCAAAGTTGGTGAGACCTAATTTAACTTCCACATGCATTTCCAAACTTAGTGATGCCTCCTCGTAGGTTCCACTAAATTTACATGTAATCACCAAATCTAGCAAAGATTTCACCCTATAAAATAAAAATCACATCTCATTAATAGCTTAGGAACCACCGCTTAGCTCCCACTTTCCAACCGACCTATAGGTTCCCTTTCATACCCTTAGTTTAGGATAGATACAATTTGCTTGGGTTATATCTTAGGTTAATTTAAAAGTATAACCTTAGGGTATAACTTTCAAACAATAGATTGCCACCTAGGTTAGGACATAGATTAACCAAATAGTGTAGACAATAGGTTAGAAATAACTTAGCATCCCTTAGGTTATTACCCTCATGCTAACTTAGTATTAACAACTTAGGTTAGGATGTCATCCCACGTAGAGTGGCATAGAAAGAGTTAGGAAAATTTACCTAAGTCTTGAATCCCATTAGGATAGACCTTATGAGATCTAGGACACGTTATATTTTCTCTTTCTCAAGAATCTTGAAGCAGGTCTCTATTTCCCTTCACGCCATTAAGCACCCTGCAAGGGTCAATCAAGAAGATTCGAGCACAAAATAAAACAGAATGCAGGCTCAATCTTTCAAGATAATAAACAATTTACAATAAACACAGGTTCAGTCCATTATTTATTTTAACCAATGAATGTTATTTTACCATACAAATGCCTATTAAGAAGATTTAAAACATTCCTTATATCACCAAAATTGATCCAAGGATGAGTCAGTCAAAAGAGATAAGTTTGTAACCCTCAAAATCCGATTGCATCTTATCAATAAGAATTGAAAATGGATTCCTGAAAGCCATACCATTTCAGTCCACTGAATCCAAGAGCAAAGATGAATTATCCATAACAAGGATGATTTTCAACCATCAAGGAAACATACCTAATTTAATAAAATCACTGCCAACGCTTATAATGCAAAGAGAAATATAATAGTTTGTTCAAGGTGTTACACTTTTCATCAATGCATTAAGTGTATCATAGAGGATAGATGATCACTATCTTTGGATATCTTGACCCATTTTCACATTGTAGAGCATTACATCATTTGTCCCTAGAAACATATGAATGTCCCTCGGGGACATTATTGTACCATTACAAACAAAATCTGAAATCTTAACTTGATCCCGATACATTACATGTGCTAGTGATAAAAACACTCCATATTATGTTTCTCCTTTACTACATGGGAGATGAAAGTCCAATACAAAGGCCCAATTGAGGAATACAACCGCCAATAGGTACTCCTAGTTGTTGACCTCTTGATATCACCTAAAACACATGGTAGGCCCGACATTCAATTCACAAGCTCTCGGGATAGCCATCTACTCCCTTTGATAATTTTTTCCGCGCGACCTTTTGTCGAGGAGAAGATGTTGGATACATGTATAAGTTGGATCCTTGAAGGAAAAAAGACTCATGTCACCAAGCTCCTAATACACCAAACTACATAAAATGATGTACGTCATGGGCTATAAGGGATTTTAGCTTTGGGGTTTCAATTTGGAACTCGAGTTTAAAAATTACCAATTATTAAGTAAAAACTCTGAACCCTGAAAGACCGAAAGTCTGGAATTTTGACTTTCGTGGTTTCAAAATTTAGAAATTTGAAAAAAATTCAAATACTCACGCTATTAATCTCCGAAAGAGAAAATCTCCAAAATCCAAAGTCCAAAATTTAGATTTCGGACTTGGAGAATTTTCAATTTACAAAGAATTTTCTCAAAAATTGTCCGATTACTTTTGACATATGCTTCTCAAGGTAGATTAAAATGTTAACACACATCAAGAGAAACCTATAACTAAAGATAGTGAGCTTCATATTGAAATGAAACATTCAAGAAAATTCGATTGCTTCAAACCATCTTCTCCTAGAAAAGAGAAACTCTTTACACAAGAGTTACAATCAATGAAGAACATGCTTACAAACCTTCAAGAAAGTAATGTAGGCCATAGAAAAAGTATTAGTATGAGGAGCTATGCCCTTATCCTTTTGAAAGAGACATGTTGTGAACACCATTTCCAAAAAAGTTTTATTGTCCAAAATTTGATAAATATAAAGGAAAAGGTGATCCTCATGATCACATCAAAGACTTTTACATGGCTTGCCAAGAAGTAGCCTATAGTGACAATTACCTCATACATTTTTTCCCTCATAGTTTAGGAGGACAAGCATTAGAATGGTTCCTTCATTTACAAAAAGGGTCAATAATCACATGGCCTACACTAGCAAAAAATTTGTGTTTCACTTCTCATTCAATATGGAGAATGACGTAACGATGTTAGATTTATGTAACACTAAGAAAGATAAAATGAAACTATTTCTAGTTTCTTACAATGATGGTGAGGGTTAGCTAGCCACTTCCCTTGTGTAGTTTCTAAGAAACAATTGATTAGTATATTTGTGCCCAATTAAAATTAGACATTTTCTTTCACTTACAAATGCATTGTGTCACTAACTTCAAGGAAGTTATCAAGAAAGGAATCCAAATTGAGAAGGATTTAATAGCAAAGGGAACAATAAAACCCTTTTCAAAGGACATACGAGTCAAAACCTATGGAAAATCCTAATTTCTTTTTTTTTTAAAGAACATCATAGGATACAACATCACCGACTCTAAACAAGTTCAATTAGTTTAAAGCGGTCCCCTTTAAAAATTGCCAAAGGACCTAGTCAAAGTCTTGATCAAATGACGGTGTTCACTCCCATGACAGATTCATTATCCATGATTTTGAGACAATTAGAGGTGGTGAACATGGTTCAATATCTGACCACAATGCCTTATGTATATGATGCACCCAAACTAGGATGGTATAGAGATCATGACTATTGTGATTTTCATCATGTCAAGGGACACAAAACAGATAAATGTTTAAAACTGAAACACTTTATTCAAGACCTCATTGAGGATGGGAAGATTGAAGTGGAATCCCCTAAATTAGGACAAGGGCCTAATGGAAAAATGGGAATCTTTAAACAACCCTTTCCTAAGCATGATAGATAAGGAATAAAAAATCTGGATCAAGGTTAGTCATCTAATGACTATAGAGCTACAAATTACATGTATACTTCAGCTGATAATCCATTTGATTCACTCATAGGTTGTATTCATTCATCCAATGAGCATGTAAACACCATCATAATCATTAGCAACGATTGTGTCATGGCAATATGGCATGTTCACGTAGTGATTCCAAAACCTCCTTCTCATACCCCTCAAAAAAATCGAGTAAGATGATTTTTGGATTAACTTGAGAAAACCATGACTAAAATTTTGATCTTAGACCTTCTCAAGATATAAATACCTCCTAATTATATCCTTTATAAGACCCTCCAAGGGTCGGGAGTGTTAACTAATGTCGATCCTTCACACCTCTAAGCCATGGTCACAAACCTTGCTCTTAGTGATCGCATTTCCTTTTACCAAAGTTAAGTACCATTTAATAAACACATGCACAATTTACCCATGTACATTGACATATTTTTCACTCGTATAAATATTAAAATAGTGCTTGTGTATAATGGGTTGATAATGGGTCGAGCTTAAATATTTGCATCTTGAAGCTTGTCATATACAATAGGGCACACAAAAGCAGATATGGATTCTCACATAATAAAATTACAACTTATGATAATGTCGAGCGTGAATCAACGTATACCATTGTGTTACCTATGGAATTAGGGCCAAAAAATCATGACATGAAGTTCCATGTCCTTAATCTGGATCTTCCTTATAACATGCTCCTAGGTCACCCATGGATCCATGTCATATAGGTTGTACCATCAACTTTTCATCAATGCATTAAGTTGTATCATGGAGGACAGATGATCACTATCCTAGGAGATCTTGACCCATTTTCATGTTGTACAACATTACATCATTTTTCTCGAGCAACATATGAATTTCCTCAACAAACATTGTCGTACCATTACAAACAAAAGCTCAAATCTTGACTTGATCATGATACATTATAGGCTATTGATAAAAACACTCCATATTATGTTTCTCCCTTTACTACCCGGGAGATGAAAGTCCAATACAAATCCCTATTTGAGGAATACAACCTGTAATAGCCCTCCTAGTCTCCAACCTCTTAATATCACCTAAAACACGTGGTAGGCACGATATTTGATTCACAAGCTCTCGGGATAGTTGTCCTACTCCCTTTAATAAATTTATTCCCACGACCTTTTGTTAGATGAGAAGATGTTGGATACATGTATAATTTGGATCCTGAAGGAACAAAAGACTCATGTCACCAAGCTTCGAATACACCAAAGTACACAAAATGATGTTCATCATGGGCTATAAGGGATTTTGTACTTTCAGGGATTCAGAATTTGGAACTCTGAGTTTAAAAATTGCCAATTATCAAGTACAAAACTTCGAACCCCAAAAGTTTGAAATTTTGGACTTTTGGGGTTTTGGACTTTAGAAATTTGAAAACACAATTTCAAAGACTTGGGCCATTAAACTCCAAAATATTAAATCTCCAAAATCAAGTCCAAATTTGGATTTCGGGACTCGAGAAATTTTCAATTCATAAAGGATTTTCTCAAAAAATTGTCGATTACTTTTGACATATGCTTCTCAAGGTAGATTAAAACATTAACACATGTCTAGAGAAACCTAGGACTGAAGATAATGAACTTCACATTGAAGATGAAACATTCAAGAAAAGTTGATTTCTCAAACCATCTTCTCCTAGAAAAGAGAAACTCTTTACACAAGAGTTACAATCAATGAATAACATGCTTACAAACCTTTAGGAAAGTAACGTAGGCCATAACAAAAATAATCAGTATGAGGAGCTATGTCATTATCCTTTTGAAAGAGACCTATTGTGAACACCATTTCCAAATAAGTTTTATTGTCCAAAATTTGATAAATATAAAGGCAAAGGTGATCCTCATGATCACATCAAAGACTTTTACATGGCTTGCCAAGTAGCTTGTAGTGACAATTACCTCATACATTTTTTCCCTCATATTTTAGGAGGACAAGAATTAGAATGGTTCCTTAATTTACCAAAAGGGTCAATAATCACATGACCTACACTAGCAGAGAAATTTTTGTTTAACTTCTCATTCAATATGGAGAATGACGTAACAATGTTAAATTTATGTAACTCTAAGAAAAGATAAAATAAAAATATTTCAGCTTTCTTAAAATGATGACAAGGATTATCTAGCCACTTCCGTTGTGTAGTTCCTGAGAAATAATTGGTTAGTATCTTCGTGCCCAATTTAAATCTAGACATTTTGTTTCACTTACAAATGCATTGTGTCACTAACTTCGAGGAAGTTATCAAGAAAGGAAGCCAAATTGAGAAGGCTTTAATAGCAAAGGGAAAAATAATACCCTTTTTGAAGGACAAACAAGATTCAAAACCTACGGACAAGCCTAATTTCTTTAAAAACAAGAACATCATAGGATACAACATCACCGACTCTAAACAAGTTCAAATAGTTCAAAGCAGTCCCCTTTTAAAACTTACCAAAGGACCTAGTAAAAATACGATCAAATGAAGGGTGTTCACTCCCCTTATAGATTCATTATCCACGATTTTGATACAATTAGAGGTGATGAACATGGTTCAATATCTGACCACGGTGCCTTATTTATATGATGCACCCAAACTAGGATGGTATAGAGATCATGACTATTGTGATTTTCATTGTGTTAAGGGACACAAAACAAATAAATGTTTAAAACTAAGACACTTTATCCAAGAACTCGTTGAGGATGGGAAGAATGAAGAGGAATCCCATAAATAAGGACAAGGGCCTAATGGAAAAATGTGAATCTTTAAACAACCCTTTCCTAAGCATGATAGATAAGGAATAAAAATCTTGATCAAGATCAGTCACATGATGACTATATAGCTACAAATTATGTGTATACCTCAGTTGATAATCCCTTTGATTAACTCATAGGTTGTGTTCATTCATCCAATGAGAAATTAAAAACCATCATAATCATTATCAACGATTGTGTCGTGGCAACATGACACATTCGCCTAGTGATTCCAAAACCTCCTTCTCATACCCCTCAGAAAAATCTGTATGATTTTTTGGATTAACTTGAGAAAACCATGACTAATATTTTGATCTTATACCTTCTCAAGATATCAAGCCCTCATAAGTATATCCTTTATAAGACCCTCCAAGGGTCAGGAGTGTTAATAGATGTCGATCCTTCACACCTCCAAGCCATGGTCGCAAACCTTGCTCTTAGTGATTGCATTTCCTTTGACCAAAGTGAAGTCCCACTTAATAATCACACGCACAATTTACCCCTATACATTGAGGTATTTTTCACTCATAGAAATATTAAAATAGTGCTTGTGTATAACAGGTGGATAATGGATCAAGTTTAAATATTTGCACCTTGAAGCTAGTCGGAATGACGGGGTGCACGAGAAGAAGATTTGGATTCTCACATCATAACAATTACATCTTATGATAATGTTGAGCATGAATCAATCTATATCATTGTGTTACCTATGGAAGTAGGGCCAACAAATCATGACATGAAGTTCCATGTCCTTGATCTGGATATTCCTTATAACATGCTCATAGGTCGCCCTTAGATCCATGTCATACAAAGCTATATTGTCCACTTTTCATCAATACATTAACTTGTATCATGGAGGATAGATTATCACTATACTAGAGATCTTGACCCATTTTCATGTTGTAGAGCATTACATGGTTTTTCTTGAGTAACATATGAATGTCCTCAAATAAATTGTTGTACCATTACAAACAAAAGCTTTGAAATCTCGACTTGATCCTGATACATTATAGGCTAGTGATAAAAACACTCCATATTATGTTTCTCCCTTTGCTACATGGGAGATGAAATTCCAATACAAAGGCCCAATTGAGGAATACAACCTCCAATAGGCCCTCCTAGTCTCTACCTCTTGATATCACCTAAAACACATGGTAGGCCCGATATTTAATTCACAAGCTTTCGGGATAGTTGTCATACTCCCTTTGAGAAAAAATTTCCCATGCAACCTTTTGTTAGATGAGAAGATGTTGGATACATGTATGAGTTGATCCCGATGGAACAAAATACTCATGTCACCAAGCTCCTGAATACACCAAATCAGACAAAATGATGTACATCATGGGATATAAGGGATTTGGGTGTAACATAAATGCACAGGCGATTAGAGCATGTCCCAATCCCTATTTCAAATAAAATAAGCATGATCTTGGCATTAAACCTCATGGGAAACCACTCTTAGAAATGGATGTCACCTCTTTGGAATGTGAGGAAGATTCACCTACTTCAGAAAATGACGTAAATTCTTATTATAGCATATATGAAGACCTTGCCTCTACCCACATTTTTCTCGATTATGTTTCTTTACCCTTTCCTAGTCCAATTTCCAAGTAGATCCCAAAACTACCCTTATATATCTCAACCTCATTGATCGAACCAACAACTTCATATGCCAAGGTAGATTTCTTTGAAAACGGTGAGGCAATCATAGAGTTCATGGGTATTTGTGATGTCATTCTAATCAGTGACCATAAAAATGGTTTCTCCATCAATCTAGACACATGTGTGTACTTCGGGAGGAGGTTGAGGTGTGTGGTCAAAAAACAAAAATGAAAATGAAAATGAGGGAAAAAGTACTACCAAAAAGCCTTGACAAAAGAGAAAGTCCAAATTGCATAGTGAAAACCTCTTTGAGGTGCTTGCGGAAAAACAAATAGAAAAAATAAAGGACATAGAAAGTGGCCACACCAAGGGTGAAAATATGTGTTTCTTGATTCTTTCGGATATCCAAAATATCCTTTATGTACGAAAGAATAAGTAGCAACAAAACCTCTATTCTTTTTATTTTTTGAAAATCCTTCGATCTTATTCAAAATTTGTGAAAAACCCTTGGAAGAAGACCTCAGTCTCCCCCTTGATCTGACATGAATGGAAGATACATATAAAATATTGATTGAAGATACTATCGATGTGTAACATTAGATCGGAAGAGGATCCAAAAAGGTTAAACTCGCGAGCTTCACTCTCGGTGCAGGAGCATAAAACATTTGTGGCACTATTGAGAGAATTTTTGGATGTATTTATGTGGTCTTATACAAATATGCCAGGTTTGGATCCAATCTCAGTCATACACAACCTTTTAATGTATCCAGGATGAAAAACCTATCAAGTAGAAGCTGAGAAAGATGCACCCATATGTTGCACTACTAGTTAAAGAAGAATTGGAAGATATCAGCGGTAGGTTTTATCGAACCTATTAACTATTAAAAATGGATATCAAACATAGTTTCAAGTGCAAAAGAAACCGGTTGGTATCCGAGTTTTCACAGACTTCAGGATATCAATAAAACATGTATAAAGATGATTTTAATTTTCGTAACATCGACATAATTTTTATTCTACTATCAATTATGAAATGTTTTCCCTCATGGATGGCATTTTTGGCTATAACCAAATTAAGATCGTAGAGGAATATCAGCATAAAATTTCTTTGACCACCCCTTGTGGGATATTTTTCTACCAAGTGATGCCTTTCAGCCTCAAAAATTCTAGAGCCACTTATCAAAGAGCAATAACAGTCATCTTCCATGACATAATGAATGAAATCATGGAGGACTATGTGGATGATATCATGGGAAAATCCAGAACTAGAAAAGAGCACCCAGAAGTGTTGAGGTGTATCTTTCAACGCCTCTAAGACTATAAGGTTAGATTGAACCCTAAATAATGTGTTTTTGATGTACAATCAAGAAAGCTATTGGTTTTCATCATTTCAAGAAGAGGGATTGAGGTAGATCCCACTAAAGTTACAACTATCAATGAGATGCATCCACCAAAGAACCTTAAACAACTACATAGCTTACAAGGTAAAATATAGGCAATCCACCGATTCATTTCACAACTTGTGGATAAGTGTCATCCTTTCACACATCTACTCAAGAGGATGTTACCTTTAATTGGGTCCTAAATTTCAAAAGGATTTTCATTTACCTAAAAACATCTAACTAGTCCTCTTGTTGTCATGTCACCTACCCTGGGTGAACCCCATTGTTACATTTCAGCTACCCAATATGCTACTATTGGTGCACTACATGCCCAATACAACCTTATCCAAAAAGAGAGGGTGGTTTATTACCTTAGCTACACTTTGATCACCTATGAGCTGAATTACCCACAAATTGAAAAAGTGTGCTTAGTTGTGGTATTTACATTTCAAAATCTTCGCCACTATCTACTCAATAACAAAACCAAGCTCATTTCCAAAGTTGACCCTTTGAAATACCTTCTATCTAAACCAATGCTCACTAGACAGGATGGCTAATTGGATCATCCTCCTAAGTGATTTTGATATTGAATTTTTCAACTAGAAATCACTCAAAGGATAGGTGTTTGTAGATCAACTAGTTGAAGCTCCCCTACCAGGAATGGAACCATTGTGTCTAGATCTCGCGATTCCTCTATGATATACATTGAATAATTTTTGTGTGGCAGATGCACTTTGATTGATCATTCAATTATCATGGTTCAAGAGCCGGTGTGGTACTTATCACACCAACCAAACACTTCATCCCGCATGCTTTTTAATTGATTTTTCCATGTACTAATAACATAGTAAAGTATGAGGCACTCATTTCTAGTTTGAAAATTACTATTAGAAAAAATATCTAAAACTAAGGGTCATAGGTGATTCACAGTTAATCATCAAGCAAGTCAATGATGAATATAAAGTTAAGGATGAAAAAATCATCCCATACAAGAATATGGTTGAGAATCTCAAGGAATATTTTGTACTCATTAATTTTGAATAGATGTCGAGGGAGCATAATTGATCAGTAGATGCCATGGCCACAATCAGAGCTTTTCTTCGCATTCCACCTCAGGAAAAGAAAATTCCTTTCTTTGTGGAACATCTGTGAGAGCTTACATATGACATACCATAATCATGTCTAGTATGTGAATTTTTGGTCCTTTCTCCCCTAGTATGAACCCATATTCAATTACCTACAAGACAATACCTTTCCATCAAATATTTCCCTCACTGAGAAAAGACCATGTATCTTTGTATAGCCTGCTATACCCTCCTGAGGGCACCCTTTATCATTAAGGTCATGATGGGAATGTACTACGCTACCTTGATTTTTCAAGTCGATCTAAGCAATCAAATGAGTACATGAAGGAGTTTTTGGATCACACACAAGCGGCATGGTGCTCGCCAAAAACTTCTAAGAGTAGGTTACTATTGGTCCACCATGGAAGTAGATTTTTGTAGCTATGTCAAAAAGTGTGAACTTTGTCAAAAGTATGGAAACCTGATTCATGCACCAACATAAGCCTTACATCTAATTAAAACACCATGACCATTTTGAAAATGGGGATTAGATCTCATAAAGAAGCCCACTCCAACATCCTCATATGGCCATACACAAATTATAATTACCACCGAGTATTTTTAAAAATGGGTAGAGGTTATACCTTTGACATATGTTACTATGCACAAATTTCAAAATTTATCATGAACCACCTCATCTACTATTACAACATCCCCTCCACCATTGTAGTAGACAATGGTAAGTCTTTCAAGAACAAGATAGTTAAAGCGTTATGTCAACGCTTCCAAATCTGTTTAAATTTGTCCACTCCCTATTACCCTCAAGGTAACAAAAAGTAGATGACACTAACAAAATTATTTCTCACATAATGGAAAAGATGGTGAAAACAATAGGCCGTAATTGGCACTTACAAATCCATCCCACCCTCTAGGCTTATAGAACCTCCATCCACACTCCTACTAGTGTTACACCCTACTCACTAGTCTTTGGCACTAAGGCCATCATACCATTGGAGATTGAGCTTCCTTCCCTAAGAATATCTCTCTGGGACTATCTAGACAATGATGAAGACTACCAAGTGGCTTGACTAGTAGAGTTAGAGCTACTAGATGAGAAACATATGTGGGAACTTAATCACTTACAGGTATATCAGAATCGAGTGTTATGAGGTTACAACAAGTGGATAATACCTCACCAATTTGAGGTAGGAGATCTAGTACTCAAGGAAAACTAGTTTAACATTGTCAAGGACTAGGAAAAGAAAGGAAAGTTTGAACCTAATTGGTTAGGTCCTTATGTGGTGATCAAGAAATATGGATCAAGGGCATACAAGATCACATACCCTAATGGAGAGGAACTCAAGGATCCCATGAAAAAATTCATCTCAAGCGTTTATGCTTGAGTATGAGGTTCCCAAAAATCAAAAGAAAAACCAAGCATAAAAATAAAAAAATCATGAAAAAGTAAAAAGAAAATAGGTTGTCCAAGTGTGAAAACCATGCAATTGTGGCACATTGGGGAGGTCCCTTGGTGAAAATTGGTTTCTGGCACCTTTGGATGGTTTGTTTTTTGTTCACAAGTATATCTCATATCTATAAGGGGTACACTTTCTTTAATCTAGGGATCATTTTTCCCAGAATTTGAGATCCTTTTAAACCTATTATTTGTGACCTTGATCCGTCTTATCTATTCTCGTATATATATGAAGGGATCTCTTTTCTACATTCCCATCTAATGGTGGGGTGCACCTTTGCATCTTCACCTTCTGACACATACACATGTGGAATTCTACCTTTTATATTCCCATCTAACGTTGGGGGAATCCACACTTCTTTGTTTTCTATACATAGCTTCAGAAAAAATCCTTTTAGAAAATTCCAAAACCATTTGTATATCTTCGAAAATCATAAAAATATTTTAATACATTAGAAAAACCCTAAACATCTAAGAAAAACCCTTTTAGGGATGAAACTAAAAAAATAATATAACATTGTCTTACAAAAATCCTAAAAACAATGTGAATAGTAGCCTTGAAAATGGTCTCAGGATAACACCAAAAACAACGAAAAACATTTCAAAACTATCCTGTAAAAACAAAGTAGTAGTTTTCTTACTTTTAGTTGTTGGTTTGTATAGTTTTGATTGCATTACTTTTTCGTGTTGTGTGCTTTAAATTGAATTCATTTTCTTACTTAGATTAAGTGTTACTTTAATCTGTTGTACATTACAATGAGTTCATTTTATCTTGCATACTTGTAGATAGTTGTGTTGTTTTAATTAGGTTTGATTAGGTTGTGCTTTTTATTTTCTTTTGCAGTTGTTTTCATCATATCATATATCACCTATCACCTATCACCTATCGCATATCACATATCACTTATCATCACATATATACATCATATATCAATAAAAATCTAAGCTACATAATCATGAACATGAAAATTAAACATGTATGTTAAGCTAACATCATATAATATCACCACAAGGGCAATAAGGTTTGCCTTTATCCCCCTCAAACATAAACCATAATAAAAATGTGGACAATCATAAGTGTCACATGCAAAACAACATGATATCATCTACTATTATCCCATACACAAAATATGATAAGTAGAACATGAAGTAGCTCATCAAAATGTTCCATGTCATCTAAATACTATCTCATAAATCAAGAACATGTGATACAATCATAAACATCATAAATAAAGTCCATAATCATTGTGTGTGTGTGTGTGTGTCAAAATATCAATGTCCATATACAAATGTGTCTTTGTACATAATCATCAAATACATGGTATGCCATCATGGGCATCGATAAAAATGTGCCTTCATAGCGAGGCATAGCCAAAAATAATACATAAACATCGATAAAAATATTCCTTCATATCGAGGCATACATCAAAAATACATACATTTGTAAGTACATCAAATAAAAATAGAGTCATGATTGACTCTCTCCGTCACGTGGAATTTTTGGCCTCGATAAGATGGTGGTCCCATCACCTGTGACCTCTGCGACTCATTGATGGCTGCTCCACCGACCTCTTTAATGCAACTACTCTATGTAATGATGTCATGAGTGCGTAAATTGATCTATTATATCATCTATATGACTATTGATTTATTCCTAAAAATATTAATTTGTGCTTGGGGGATGTTTTATATAGTTATATCCTAGCAAGGTTAATGCATTTCTCTTGTTTTTGTTCATGTAAACTATTGACCGTATAAATTACCTACTAATTTCTTCTATGAGTAATGTGGTGACATGTGCAAGATAATAGTGAGCATTTACTGCCAATTCTAGGAGGTTGTAATCAAGGAGGCTGAGTCTTTAGCCATTATGCCATCATGGAGGACTTTTCCATAACTAGCCTACAAACACGAATCCTGTTTTTAGCATTATTATAGGATTTCAATGAACTTTAATGAGGTTGTTAGTGGATGAATTTGGTGCCTATAATCATGGCACGTTTTGTAACTGATTGTGTCTATAAAGACACCTTCTTGAGAACAATTTGTAGTTAGTTGATGTTAGTAATTTACATCCAATTATAATAGTTCATATATACCTTTCAGTTTCATGTTGAGTATGTTTTGGAACTCTTTTTGAACCAATATATTTGATGTTTCTTTGAAAATTCTATGGTGTTAAGAGTACCTCTATCCCAAGGAAGAGAAAGGGTCTCATCACAAATCCAAAGACACTATGATAATTCTTCACCGGAACTCCTCGTGCTATGATTATTTACTAATGCACAACCTTTATTTTGGTGGATGTAATCTAGAAACAAAACAACAACCGAACACAAGAATACCATTGACTATGATAAGACTAATGATGACAAATCTGAAATCTCAAAGTAAATTATAATATTAACATGAAATTGTTACAATCTCACCCATGAGGTACTTCAACAAGACTATGGGAGAAACTTTACAATTACACCTCTCGATGGCTTCTTCAACACACCTTTAACTGATGGCTTCCTTTGCATACTTCCTACAATATTTCTCACTACTTCTTTTATGCTAAATGAGGGGGTGGCCTCTCATTTATAGAACTTCTAGGCTTATCCATCCTATCTCTAAGATAGGATAAGAAATCCACTCTACGAATCATATTCCATACCTTAACTCTTATCTTGTACATGTAAGCTTATCTCTTAAGATAAGATAAACCTTATCATTTTACATGGGTTCCACATTTTTAGACTTTTTACAAATAAAATACACAAAATATTTATGACCTCACTCCTTGTTTCTAATTCCTAATCATGTAGACCCTACTTCTCTAATTACCCAAACTTTGACATTTTAACATTACCGACCACTTACGACAAATATTTACTTTTTACAACATTCCTATTGTACTTTGACTGTTACCGTACTCCACATTATTGGTGACACCGTACTGACGGCGCCATTATCTTCTATCAGACGCTACTACTAATTATACTTAACAACATCCTATTCCTAATACATACATTAATGAAATAGAAATTATGGAGGAAAATTTTAGTGTCGACATCTTCCCCCTTCCTAGCTTCTACTCCGTCCTCGGAGTAGACTATTCTGGTGCTTGGAAAATATTCAACTTGTCGTGGTTGACCCATTTCGTAATGGGAGTGCCATCCAATTCCTCCAAATGCAAGACGTACCATTTTCATGAACAAATTGCTATTTTGTAGGGCCCCATCCATTTTGGAAGAAATTTTCTCTGTCTTCTTTTTTTGTATCTGGAATCATATACTAGGACCAAGTCATTCACATGAAATGGAGACCATCGGATCTTTTGATCAAAGTATTCCTTCTGCTTCATTTTCTTCTTATGGCTTGTATCTTTTGCTATTTCCCTCATTTCCTCTAGCAAATGAAGATGTACCAACCTTTCTTTTACTGAATCACTTTCATCCATCCTTTCATTTTTCATAACTCTCACAAAGGGGAATATCAAACTCAATAGGAAGAACTGGATCAATGCCATAGGCCAACTGAAATGGGGAGTATCTTGTTGCTGACTTTGATGTTGCCCTATATGCCCACAATGCTGCATGAATCCTTTTATCCCATTTATGTACCTGCAAGGCTGCATCTTTTGCTAGAATTTGACACATCACAAAATTTGTTGCTTCCACTCCGTCCATTTGTGCTTGGCTTGTATGTTGTTGCCTTCCTGTGCTTAATAGAAAACTTATTGACTAGGGATTCTACCACCTCATTAATGAAGTGGCTTCCTTGATCTGTTACAATTTATAATGGACAACCAAATCTGGTGACAATGCGTTCATATATGAACCTTGCCACTTCATCCATGGAAGTTGTTTTCAATGGCCTAGCTTCAACCCACTTGGTTAAATAATCTGTGGCAACTACAATATACTTATTTTGGCGTGATGTAGTTGGAAGTGGACCTACAATGTCTATTCCCCACTTTTCAAAGGGACCAAGTGGAAGAATAAGACATAATGGAGCTGATGAAGTCTTACGATTACCATGTGTTTGACAAATATCACATGTCTTACAATAATTATAACAATCTTTAAAAAGAGTGGGCCAATGATAACTTGCATCCAAGATCCTTCTTGTTGTAAGTTGTCCAGAGAAGTGCCCTCCACATGTACCATTGTGGAATTCTTCTAGCAGCTCCTTTCCTTGATCACGTCCAACTACCCTCTTGTTCTTGTCCATCAGGTCCTATTCAAAATAATGCTCCATGCGAGAATAGAATATGGACGATCGGCTTGAGTAATCTTTCTCTTAGTCTTTGCATTGGCACCATCAGGAAACTTGAATTCATTCAGATAATTCCAAATATCTATGTATTCACTAGGGATTGTGTCAAGGGAGAACAATGCTGCATCGGGAAAATCATCATCATCACAAGATGATCCTAAACCATCATAGGCTCGAGAGAGTGCATTTGCATTGACATGCTTCTTTCCTGGCCTATCTATAATATCAAATTCAAATTCTTGTAGCAAATTATCCATTTTGCTATCCTCCCGATGGGTTAGGCTTATTGACAATATATTTCGTGAGCTTGATGATCTGCTACAACTATAAATTTCTGCCCTAGCAAGTAATTTCTAAACTTCTTTACAAAAAAAAATGATAGCCAGCCTCTTTTTTAGTTACATAAGATAGTTTACCTCAAAGACTCGCTCATTTGTCTTCTCCCAAAGTAAATTGGATGTTCATTCTCATTTTCATCCTTTTGGCTCAAAGTACTTCCTAGTGCTGCATCTCGAGGCATCAGTGTACACAATGAATGGCTTGCTCCAATTTGGATTCTTCAAAACAGTGAAGACACCAGGGGCTTCCTTCAATTGTCCAAAAGCTTCATGCGCCTTATTTCTGGTTCATAAGTAACATCCTTCTTCAAGAACTCAAGTTAGTGGTCATGCAATCTTTGAGAAATTCTTGATGAACCTTCTATAGTAACCCACATGGCCTAAAAATGATCTCAACTTACTTCTATTAAGAGGAAATGGTAAATCTTTGATTTTTGAAACTTTATCGTGATCGCATCAATACCATCTCTGGATACAACATGCCCTACAAAACACCTTTAGAACATCTAAAGACACACTTTGTAGGGTTTAGTGAGGCTTGTGCTTCATCTAACCTTTGAAATGTTGTCTCCATCTCGTGCAGGTGGTCCAACTTGCTCCCATAGATGCAAAAATCATCCGTAAAATACTCGATGAAGGTCCCAATGTAGGGTTCGAACACCCTATTCATCAATCGCTGGAATGTTGCTTTAGCATTACACAACCCAAAAGGCATAACTCTATAAGCAAACGCTCCCAAGGAGTGGTGAACGTGGTCTTCAAACCTGATCTTTCTCGCTATGCGAACTTGGTTGTAGCCGCTATATCCATCAAAGAAACTATAAGCACTCTCGCCAGCTACTTCGTCCAAGATCTGATCTGAAAATGGAAGAGGGTAATGATCCTTCTTTGTTGCCTTATTGAGCTTCCTGTAATCAACACAAATGCGTAGCTTCCCATTATTTTTTATTGAGATCACAATGGGAGAAACCCATTCTGAATTCTCCACAAAGAAATATGAATCCCGTATCAAGCAACTTATCTATTTCTTCTTTTACGCCTTGGAAAAATTAGGATTCATCCTATATGGCATTTGCTTTATGGGCTTAGCACCATCTACCACTCAATACAATGTTCTACCCAACTTACTTGACGGAGTTCCTTGTAATCAAAAGTGAATAGGTGTATGTACCTTCAAAGAGCTAGAGGTAGGATTCCTTCTCACTCTCCATCACAAAGATCACCAATCTTTATTTTTTGGAGACGATCATCAACTTCTTCTTCGTATAATTTTATGGGGTCATGAGTTGGTGTGATCGGCAGGATATCCATGACTCAAACATCCACCTCACTTTCTTCATCTTCAAAGTGTCCACTTCACCGGTATTAGAGTAATCGAGAGGATGTCCAATCATCGGTTTCATCACTTGAATCCACAAAGTTCTACTTTATGATGTCGAGGATCACGTTTATCTTCACCCTCTCTCTACCACGTCCAAGTGTCATGAAACCTTCATTCCAGTAGTTTCTTGCATGAACTCTCCTTAGCCATGGTCTTCCCAAGAGCATTGGGTACGCAATACCATTTTTCATCACCCGAAAGTCTACCACACATACAACACCCATAATGAGATATTGCCACATTTGAAACTACACCTTCGGTTTAGTTTTTCCTTATTTAATGACCTTAACATAAGTGTTGAAGGGTGATCAAATTTTAAACCCAACATATTCATTACGGACTCGGTCATTACATTAATCGCAGCACCTCCATCAACTAAGACATCATGAATTGAAATACCATTACATAATACCTCACTTGTGGAGCATAGGGATCTCGCCTCTGCCTCCAAAACAGGGACCTCAACCTCCTTCCTTCTTCGAGCATTGATTCCACCTCGCAACTCCCGCCTCTTCTCGAAGACATAGCCAAGAGTTGACCATATGTAATATTTGCAGCCTTTTGGACAAATCTTCCAAGATGGAGTATGGTCCTTGCCCCGTGAAATCGTAAAAATCCTGCACACCCAACTTTCTTCTCCTATGTTTCTTACTAGTTTCTCCTTTCATCTTCTTAGATCAGTTCCATCTTGATTATCTTTTTCTTTCTTTCTTTTTTACAAACACATCTACTTCATTATTTCTACTCTTATCTACTACATCAAGAGAATTCACAGTGCTTTTCCTTTATCATTATCTCTTGTACTGTGTGTTAGAAGCTCTATCTCGACAATTATACTTATAATGACCCTTTTTATAACAACCATAACAAACAACTTCAGAAATATTTCTTTTTGGACCTCTATCTCCTCCCCGAGAACTAAATTCCTTTCCTTGAAGAAGATTAATAGTTAATCGCCCATCTTTCTAAGCGAGATCTTCATACTCAAGTAGATGTACTAGGAGAAATATTTGTGCTCACCAGAGTGGTTGTGGATTCTGACCAAAGGTGCTTTGGTGTAGGCTCTACTTTAGCAACAATTTCTTTGGGCTCCTCTTCCATGCTTTCTTCTTGCCTTCTTGCAATCTCCTTTGCTTGTTCAATGGTAAGTCAAGGCGGTCATACTTCACTCGTTGTCTCGATCTCTCGGCTTCATCCCAAGAATGAAGTGCTTACATAGGAGATTATCCATGCCATTCATCAACCCATCCGCTAGTCCTTCCTTCCGGATCCGGGCATCGAGCTTCCTCCTTAGCTCTAGAACACGAGCATGATAATCCCTTATCTTCTCCTTCTCTCCTTGGGATAGCTTTGTGATCTCGATCATGAGATCTCGTATATTTCGTTGTTCACCAAATTCTTCAAGAAAACTTTCAGCTTAATAAATCCCATGAATTTTTCACATTATCACCTAGTGTTTTAAACCACCTAAGTGCTGAACCATCCAAAAAGGTAGGAAAAAATTCAGTCCATTATTCCCTTCTTATGAGGCCATTACAAATACAAGATCGTTTAAACTCTTGAATGAAAGAAGAAGCATCTTCATTAGATTGAGCTGAAAAAACAGGAATCTTTCCCATTTTCAAAAGTAACCACCGTGAAATACCAACTCACAAGTACAATCAACAAGACTTATGTGCACAAATAATTGGAATCACTATAGAAATGACCACGGTAAACTATGGTAAAACTTGACTTACTGCGGTAAAAACTGACTTTACTGTGGTAAACACTATTCACGGTAAAAAGTGAAGTTACTGCGGTAAATACTATTCACGGTAAAAAGTGACTTTACTGTGATAAATACTATTCACAACAAAAATGACTTTATCATGGTAACTACTATTCACGGTAAAAATGACTTTACCATGGTAACTACTATGCACAGTAAAAACAAGGTTACCCTCCAATTGATTTTTGACTTAGTGGGAATATCTCTCCAGAAAATCCACCAACGAGGAATGGTCCCGGCAACGGAACCAAAATGTCATCACCAATCCGGCACTATGATAATTCTTTCACCGAACTCCTCGTCTTTATGATTATTTACTAATGCACAACCTTTATTTTGGTGGATGTAATCTGGAAACAAAACAACAACCGAACACAAGAATACCATTGACTATGATAAGACGGAATGATGACAAATCTAAAATATCAAAGTAAATTATAATATTAACATGAAATTGTTACAATCTCACCCATGAGGTACTTCAACAAGACTATGGGAGAAACTTTACAATTACACCTCTCGATGGCTTCTTCAACACACCTTTAACTGATGGCTTCCTTTGCACACTTCCTACAATATTTCTCACTACTTCTTTTTATGCTAAATGAGGGGGGTGGCCTCTCTATTTATAGAACTTCTAGGCTTATCCATCCTATCTCTAAGATAGGATAAGAAATCCACTCTGACGAATCATATTCCATACCTTAACTCTTATCTGTACATGTAAGCTTATCTCTTAAGATAAGATAAACCTTATCATTTTACATGGGTTCCACATTTTTAGACTTTTACAAATAAAATACACAAAATATTTATGACCTCACTCCTTGTTTCTAATTCCTAATCATGTAGACCCTACTTCTCTAATTACCCAAACTTTGACATTTTAACATTACCTAATTACCACTTACGACAAATATTTACTTTTTTAACATTCCTATTGTACTTTGACTGATACCGTACTCCACATTATTGGTAACACCGTACTTACGGCGCCATTATCTTCTATCAGACGCTACTACTAATTATACTTAACAACATCCTATTCCTAATACATACATTAATGAAATAGAAATTATGGAGGAAAATTTTAGTGTCGACAGTCCACTCAACCAAGGAGATTGGAGTATTTATGTTTCATGCATGCTTTTTATTTTTAATAAGTTCAAGTTTAAATGCTTTGATTTGAATGTTATCTCGAATGCGATACTTATTTTCTTTCTTAAAGTAAATTTCAATTCATTACTTTAATTTTGTGTGTGTTATTTCAATTCTCGATATTTCCATTCCATGCATGTATTTTAATTCGGTGTATGAATTTTGAATTCAATTAAAAGTATTTACTTATAACAATGTTGTTTCAATCATTTAAGAAGCTTATAGGTATTTCATTTTAGTAGTTTAGCATTGCATTTCATTTATGTAGAATAAAGGAGAAATAAGGGGAACTACATCAACCAAAACCCCACAAAAGAAACCACCAAAACAAATGAGTTGCAAAAGCTTCATCAGCATACAACCTAGGATACACAAAACTGGTTTTAAATGACACTAATAGTCAACTCTATTGGTTAAATGATTAGATAATACAACGACCCATAACGAGGAACTCCTTCTCATGGCCTATTGACTAAAAACAGGGCTCTCTGTCCCTCTCGGAACAACATTGTAATACAACAATCTATACTATGCAACCTCTCCAATGGATGCGGCAATATCCATATAAACCTAAGGTGTGGTAGAAGATCCGATAGACCAACACAAAGAGGGAAGCTCCTCTTATATCCTGGAAACTATGGCTTGAGCATGTACTCACTCTATTTGGAACTAATCTCACTCTACTATGGGTGCATGTACCTGTGCATGTTATGCTGCCAACTGATTTCACTCCACTATAGATACTTATACTTGTGCCTATTGTGTGGCCAACTAATCTCTCTTGGCCTACAGATGTGCCCTCTCTACTACTATTTGATCCCTCTTGGTAATGACCTGATCTCTCTCTCTACGGTGACTTGGAGCTAAAGAGCTATCACCTACTGTAATTGTTTCTGCAACGCAGCTAAATACCATGTACCATGTGGATCATGATCTCCTCCACCTCCTACTAGACTATGTGGTGGGCTAACAATGAGAGCCTTCTGTGGTGTATGTTGTCACGAGGTCCCCTGTGGCAAAACTTGTTGTAAAGGAACATGAATCCCAACCTATATACCCACCTGGGGCATCTAAATTTTAGATGTCCCCTGTCCATATCCAACCCCACAATCTCCATCAAATCCATCATCATCACTCATGTCATCATTATCACTACCTTGCTAGCCCCTCCATTGTCCTCTCCCTCTACAAGGTTGATTCTCCGATTGGGGGCACACTCTTGCACCCCACGCAACCCGAGGGATAGTCAACTACCTCAAAAAAACTATAAAATACCAAACAACATAGACCACTATGGTCCCTGGATCCATAATATACCACAATGGTGCCTATACTAGTGGAACCATCTCGCTTAAAAACTATCTCAAACTCATTGTGTCTCAATCGAGGCCTAGTGTCAAAATTCTCTCGAGCGTGGCATGTGTACCACATCTCTGGCCCGAGAATGTCTTGAATGACACCAAACCGTGATGTGCTCAATCCACTTTTTAACACTCCATAATATACCCATGGCTCCCAATGAGAAAACTATCCACTAAGGCAAGGCTGAGCTCCACTGGATCCTCTGCTCGCCACTGATAGTGTCTATAAGTTCTTCATACAATCATCTACAATTGTCTATCATTGAAAGAACAACTATAGAAATAATTATTCCCCATGTTTTTAAGCACATTATCAAAAATAGGAACCAAACCAAATCCTCGAAGGCTCATCTATGGCCCTAGCTTATAATGTTCATGTAGGGTGGCCAATAGCTATATGGTCTTAGTCCCATATCTATAGTAAGGTCGTTGGACCCACGATCTTCTGACCATGGTAGGTAATCAAATGTAAGTCCCCTGTCTAGATACACAAGAACACATTGTCCCCAATAGTAACACTCTCCTTTGATTAGGCCTTGAATCACACGAATTAGACCTAAAGGAAATGATGTACCCATCTTGTCGAAGAAGCGTAATGCCACCGATAAGCACCATGAGATACACTGTATGCATGATGATAACCTTAGATCTCGTGAAGCACTTGATGGATCCGTACCATCATGCCCCATTGAGGTATCTAGTCTACACCGAAGAGATCAATCAATTTTTTTGTAATATGTGTGGCATCATCCTCATACTCTATCAGGTGGCCTTGAATCAGTTTAACAAAATCCTCCAAACATCCTCAAGTGTAATAGTCATCAACCAGTCGGGAGCCTAAAACACTGGCTCTCACTATGCCACCTCTCAAAGGTTATAAGGAGGTTGTGGTCTAAGGTGATATGTGGCATCTGTGCCACATAGCTAATCCCAATAACATATAGGGTGATATCTAAATAGTCCCTATCACGTTGTGAAAAGGTCACATCAAAGTTGGCCAATCGTTTGTGTCACTCCCATGCTTGAAAGGTAGGTAGTTGCATCTGCAAGATCAAACAACACACTTATTAACCTTTCTTCTATCTAACATCATCTAATGATTGGCTTGTTGATCCTGTATTCTTCTAACAATTTCCCTTTTTTAAGTATTCCCCAAACCCATCTTCAAAGTATGCGCCCCCTAGCGAAGCATGCACGCCCCTATTAGCATGTGCACTCCTATCACACATACGCCCCCTTTCCAAAGACTTGCACACTCATCCTAGCGGTGCATGCGCATGTAAACATGTATCCCTCCTTTCCCCAATGTATACGAGCCTCTAAGGAAACCTACGCATCTTTGACAATGCCTTGCCCACGCGCGCATTTGACTTAAACACCCTCGGTGCATATGCACCCTATCAACATATGCACTCGTTTGCATATGCCCTACTAACACTGTAACACTTGTCGTTCCGATAATGCATGTGCATCCCTAAGGCGTGTTCATACATTATCTCCCCCTTAAAATTCCTAATAAATGACATTAATTGTTATAAAACACAAAAGGGATGGGGTACTCATGTAGGGTCCATTGATGGGCATCCTCACATACTCCCAGACTATGTATGCTCACATCTTACACCTCTAAACTCGCACCATCTCTCTCAAGGTTCATAGAAAAGGTCAATATAAATCAGCAAAGTCTCGATAACAAATGAAGTACTCGTGATGATTTACCCCCACCACCCGAGAGGGGTATATGTGGTCATTTTTACCCCACCGTGATGTTTTGTACCCACCATTGTGTGCTGAGAGGTGATTTGACCACCGTAGTCATTACAGCAACTTCTTTTATTTCCCACCGCAATATTTATTTTTAATAAATGATCATTTTTGCCTATTTTCATCCTGTCGAGGCATATTTTTGCTACACAGGTGCCCATTGCTTCTCTCTAGGGAATTTTTCTTGCTTTTAGGTGATTCGATCATCTAATTTATTCTAAATAAATCAAAAATCACTAAATAATAAAAACAATCAATATTTTCAAATAAAATGGTCAAATCATTAAAAATCCAAAAATTGTAAAAATTAAAATATTTGTAAAAATTGGTAAAGCATTGATACGCAATCAAGCATGTGTCAAAAAATTGTATTCAAATTATATATTGTTTATGTTTTTTCTTGTTTTTTACAACAACTCCCGTGATCATTTGGATCTACCCCATTAACAAATCTGGTTTGCGTGCTCTGCTGTACCATCTTGCACAACAAGTTGCACGATACTATTTCAAAATGCATGAATGCTTTTTCATTGGACCCCTATGTCCACCATATTTTCCTTGCATGTATCCTTTCTTGGGGCACCACTTTTAACCCTTGTCATTATACACAAACATTTAGGAACTGCATCTTGATAACAAAACATTTGTGCAACTATATTAAACATTGTTAGTTTAAATATGTGTTTGTACTTGTTTCCATGTTAGGTTGGCTTGTTTACTTTCTCATATTGCATTACATCCTGTATGTTGCATGGAGTTAGTATTTTAGCAATGGAAATTTATTTGTACTATGTATTTTCATGTCATTCCACATTTCGTTGTATGCTTACATTTTTAATGAGGACCGATGATGAAGATCAATGGAAATATGATGAAAATTAAGTTGTTTACATGTCATTGTATGGATTTTAGCTCAATCCCCTTCCCTATAATTATCCTCTTTTATATTCCTTTTTTCTCTCCATCAAAATCAGCTTCGACATTCTTCATCTACATTCTACACACACACACACACACACACACACACACACACACACACACACACACACACACACACACACACACACACACACACACACACACACACACACACTACTCTCAATATAAATATAACATATTTGGTGTCTTGCCATCAAAGAGGGCAGATCACTTGTCAACTTAGTTATTCAAGATGATGTGGAAGATGAGAAAAGAAAGCTGAAAGCTAGAGAGTTAAGTTTCATGGGTAATTGGTACTAAGTATCAACAAGACTAATATGGATTCCTTTCTTCTCTTCAAACTATTCTGCTCCTTTACTAGGAAGATCTCCCTCCCTTCATTTCTTCCATTCACTTCATCTTCTCAACCGACCTTTGATGCTCGAGGGCCCCCTTACATAATTTGTAACAACATCTCTTAATAAAATCATATCTTGTACCCACATGAACTTTTTCAACAACAAAGTTTGTACTAGTATTATGTAGAGTCGAGGCCCGCACCTCTACTCTATATGAATACTAAGTAACTCAACATCTGTCTCCCATTATCATGGAAATTTCCCCCGCTTTGGTGCTTTCTTTTTAATCATCGATCGACCTCTTTCATCACCCCATCAACACTCGAGGGGGCATCCTTCACTCTATTAATTTTTCTTCCACTGTCAAAAATTTATTTGTCTATGTTTTTCTACTATCTTTGAAGTGGCATAGCTTATGCCACCCCAAAGAGGGGAAAATGTAGACACCTATAATTTGATCAAAGAAATTTTATTACTAACATTACACTAACTATTCTATTCCTGTAAATTGATGACACTTCATCAATTAGGCTCATTTTCCCCTCAAAATCCTCTTAATTAACTATTATATGTTGATTAAGCCTCATATCATGCATTTGACCGATAAACCTTCTTATTGGCTAACTCTTACTTCCATAACATCCAAAATCTATCAAAACCTCCTCCAGATGCTCCCATGAAACTTAATAAGCCCACCTAACATTCTTAATTAATCTTAAAATATTAATTAGATTCTAGTCCTAGTCAAAAAGTGCTTTGACTTGTAAAAAGTTCTTTTGGACTTACCTTTTGTCCACATGCACCAAAATCATACCATTCTTGGAATGGGAAACCTATAAATAGAACCCTTCTCCTCATCATTTATTAGAACACTTTTCCTCCTCTAACATAAACTATAGGCATTTAGGATCTTGATCATTTCTCCATTTATATTGAGCTAATATCTTCATAGTGCATCCATTAACTCAAGCTTGAGTAATATGGAGAGAACCATATGGCCTTGAAGCCATTATTGGTGAGACTCCATTCTCAAACCTTGGGATCATACTAACAATCATATTTAATTGCTAAGGATCTTCTTAGGTTCATTTCAAAGTTAGCATTCAAAGAGTAGAGATTGATTTAGGCATGTTAGTTTGATTGTTTTCAAAGTTATATGCATGTTAAAGAAATTATCCTCCCTAAGATCTTATCTTGATGGTTCTTGTTAGATTAGTTTAAATATCTAAAAATCTTAGGTGTTTTGTTTCAAATCTTATAGTTTTCCTAATTTACACATGAACATGGAAATATCCCTCTATGATGTAGAAGAGTTTTGGATGGGTTTTCACATGAAATTTAAGTAGTAAAGAGACAAGATTACCTAGTGTGGGATAAATGGTGTCATTAAAATATTGAAGTAAGATGGGTTTTTTTGGCGATAATGCGGTGTTCGGTAACCTAAGTATATTGAAAGTGATGGATGAGATAATGTTGATAGTATTTCCCCATCAATCATGACCCTTTTTAAAAGGACATCATTTATTTGAGTGGTGATGAAGAGAGACAAGGTATGATCCTCTTTTTGTAGTAATGGTATTTCGAAGATTCAAAAGAGATGGCGAAAATGCTTTGAGAGCACCCACAAATTTTGTGAAAGAATCAAGATCATCAGCAGTAGGTATTGATATGGATTGAATGGCTTCAATCATGGCTTACTTATGTGATGGTGATGTTTGAACAAGCTTGTAAAGTGACATTTTAACCAGAGATTGGTGTAATTATTTGATAACAACTTTTTGTCTTGTGATGGAAAAAGGTGGAGTGGTAAGAATGGAGATTTTAGTTTTCTAATTAGATGTGTTAGGGGAGAGTGAGATGGAAACCTTGGATTTATTAGAAGAGGAGGAAAGTTCTAGAGGTAGGGAGATGGAAAAAAGTATTATATTTGTTCTATTCGATGAATTGAGATTGCAGTGTGTGAGCATGTGGTGATATAGACAACATCAACTTGATGAGGAAAGTACTTTTAGAGGATTCCTTAGATGTGGTCAAGGATGTATTGGTAGCTATTGTATGAGGTTTTATGGGTTTGTGTGACTCGGAGGAAGAATACCTTTACTCTCAAGTTTCTTAATGATTGTGTGAAAGGCTTTACAATCTTCTATAGAGTGTCCTAGTTTCGATGGTAATCACAGAAAGCTTCAAAGTTATACCATGATGGTTTCCAACCTCGAGAGCTACATGGTTTAAGAGGAGGTAACACTATGATCATTTATTGAAGTAGTTTCTCTAAAGTTTCTACATAGTGGTCTTTAGGTATGAATGTCAATGGTATTTCACTCATTTTGACATTCACAAGAAACACTATTTTGGTTGTAGATTGTTTAGTCTTTTGTAAATGGATATGTTTCAAAGATGTGTTGGTAATAGGTGATTTAGATGAAGGGTGTGGACCTAAGATAGATGGTTGATACTTTGATTTTTACATGGGATGATTTTGAGATATGACCATAACCTTTTTAGATGGGGGTGGAATACTTTTTTGAAGGTTACATGGGAAATATTGGGCCACGCATCATAAGAAATTCTCATGATTTGGATGACTGTGGTTCTTTGTTGAGGTATTTGGAAAGAGTTCTTAAGAGGGTTGGTGAAGAGGTGGTAGCTACAGATGTAGAATATTCATTTTGGATAGTGAGTTGTGGGGATGTTTTTGGTTGTTTTTTAGATGTGGATTCGGGGTCTTATTAAAATATGTGGGAATGGATTTAATGATAGGAAACGTCTTATTAATGGTATTTTTCTATGGTGAGCTTGTACGTTGTTGGCTTGTGGTTGACTACTTGACAGGGAATGATTCGGGAATGTTTTCTTGAAGACATAAAAGTTTTTATTTTGGGGTGTATTAGGGTTGTCTAGTGTAGCCTAGTTTTTACCCACAAAATCCCAAGGCATGCTAGCACATTACCCTACCTAGATTGAGTGCTCAACAAAAGTGTGCAAGTATACTATGTCCCTATTCATGACATCTTTCTCAAGAAGATAGCATGATCATACAAATATTTTAGATCCATAATAGATAATTAAGTATATTGCAGTACATAAACCAGATCTAGATCTCAATCATAAACAAGATTAACTTTACCTTAAAGCATGAACTAGTAATAGATGTGTCAATAATCAATATCCAACCACAAAGATTCATTATATTAATTTTTGTAAAACACAGAATCTTCATACATACATAATACTGTCATCATAAGTCATGCACGCCCATAAATTAGTAGCATAAATCAACAAAACATCATTGATCAAATCCCAAAGCTGTGCAAATCAATACATATTTATAGGTAAATGGGACTTTCCCTTCACTAACTAAGCACCTTCAAAATAGAATGCATGCTAATAATAGCCATACACCCTTACATGATAAATACAAAAGCATGTAAGCTCACTAATAATAGATCATCTAGTAATATAAGTGTAGTATAATCCTATTAATAGCCTAAAAATATGCATGGCTCTTGATCTCCTACTTGTCCAAAATAGTTTTTGCATGCTCTTCACTCCATGTCCATAATTATCCTTGCCTTTGAAAAATGGTTAAGTTTTGAATTTACGTTTTCCTGGGTGTGCCTGTTTTCATGTAGCTCGTGTGCATATACACACCCTATGCCCAAACACCCAACCCTTATGTACTTTTCATACTCAGGCTATATTCACCATCCCAAGATTACCCCACACTAAGTTCATTTCCGTGGAACATGACAATGAGTAACCATAAATTATCTCTCCTTGAACAAATAATAAGGAATTAAAGCATAATTGTACAAAAATGAATTAATACTTGGAACTCTAATCTTCTACGGGAGAATCAATTATGGATATTCATTCTTGATCTCTACCTCCAAATCATTCCAATCCATAAGCACCTTATTTGTTTTGTCTCGGGATTTCAATAAGGACTGCTTCCATTTCACCAAGGGTCATGTTCTCACTTTCATTCTATAGTACTTTGATAACATTGGCCAAGCTTGAGACCATCTGTCCATGACATCCATTTATTGCGCTATCAATTTCCCAATATCCTTTGCCTTCTCCTTGTGTGGGTCTGGGCTCTGCTGAAGTGCATAGCATTTTTTTGTTATCAAAGTTAGCCTCTCCACACATCCGAGTGTCTCATTCTTAACTACTTTTAGGACCTCATTCTCTTCTTCAATGGTCCTTGTCTTTATAATTGTGTCAGGATCCACGCACATATTCAAGGCCAAATCTGCTTTCTTCAGTTCATCTTTAAAGGTCTACAGTAATGCTTCATATCTAGTAATTTTGTGCATGACCGTTGCTTTTACTTTTTCTTCTTGAGCCTCGACATCTTTAGGCTTTGGAATGTGCACTAGTCCTTCATCTAATATCATATGAACTAATGTGTGTAAATAATTTAGGGAAGAAGGGAATTTCTCACCACCTTTTCCTCATATTGTGGTCTCACTTTTAGATCTCATCCCTAGTCTGTTCTACCATTTGAATAAATTATGCATCTTCACCTCAACTTTATCTCTCTCCTCTATTAGGCACTTTATTTTAGTATATTAATCCCTTCTATCCTCCAATAGGGCCCGAATAGTTATCACTTTATCAATATTTTGGTGCACAACTTCTGCAGACACCTTTATTTAGTGCATTACTGACATGTTCATCCGAGAATTGAGTTGTCTTGATGGTGATATGGTGAGTATGTGGCACCCTCTTCATTCTCTATGATACACATGATTCCTCATAAACATCAAATTTAGGATCATCCATGTGATTCTACATACACAATAACAATTGTTTATGAGTGTGCATTGTGTCTCGGGTCCATCAAGTCCCAGTCCATATAATTGTTCCCTTAGAATACTACTCTAGAATCTAGCGCAAATTATCTTGTCGATGTCATCAATATATTCAAGGTTTAGAGTTCTTACTAGCTCATCTTCCTTATGTTCTCATGTTCTCTACTTCCTCTCCTTCCTTAGTTTCTTTATCCATGCACGCAGGGTGTATTATAATTTTTGTATCTCCACCAGCACTACTTTCATCTATAGATCCTTGCACACTTATACTGGGGGTACCCTCCTCATACATAGGTTTCTTGCCACCTATCTCCTCATATTCTTACACTTCTAGGATTGGGGTAGAAACATCATTCCACACACTCTTTTGTGAATACTTCTCCTCCTCACTATCCTTGACCGGAATATACTTTTAGTGCCTCTTTCTTTCTTCCTTGACATTTTTCATCAAGGGTTACTATACATACCCAAAATTGTAGGTTACTTGCATCAAGCTAGAATGATGTTACACATGCCCCAATGATTATACAGTCTCCTTGTAAGGTGTTTGGAATCCAAAAGAATCGCCATGTATACCCTTGTACCTGCGCATGCCCCTCTCACCTCCGTGTGCCTTTTTTCCCCATTTTCCCCCTTTTTCTTGCATTTTTGTCTTCAGTAATGGAACCGCCACCCTTCCTGGGTGGTGGTCCCATGACCACCACCAAGATAGGGGCGGTCCCGTAACCACCGCCCTAGTACAGGGGTGGTGGTTTTTTCATGTTTTCCAGATTCTTCCGACGATCGTGTCAAACGTAAATCTTCAAATTTACACGCTTTCTTCAACCACTTTGGCTTGCATTAATGTTTTCTGCTCCCGGGAATAGTGTTTTTCCTTTGTTTATAGTAAAAGAGATCAAATGGGAGTTACCCTCTGGTAAATGCATTGGTTATAAATAGCCAGCTTGTTTTCAAGCAAATGGCCCCTCATCTTCTCAATTCTCTTATTCAGTCTTTCAATTTCTTTCTTAGAATTCTATTAGTTTCATGTTTTGCTTCCATTGTTGGTATTTTAGAGGTCATATAATCTTCTTGTTTCAGTCTTGTTCCATTGCTACTTCATACAATTAGTTTAACATAGAATAGCTTCATTTCTAGACTAGAATCCATTAAAGTTGCAAGTTTTGTCACAAGGATAATTTTGAAACTCTCGGTACACTTGTGTTGTATTCCCATAATAAATCCCACTAGGAATTGCATAGTCAAGCTTTGTTCACTTGCGTTATCCCTCTCCTACTCGCATTATATTCGGTCTATATCCAAAGCTGCCATTGTTTGATTGCTATCTTATTGATACTATCATATACACACTTTCTGGATTCACGAGGACATGAAGGAATGAGGAGATCACACTGAGGGGACAAAATCACACACAACTAGATTTACCACTATTCTGTAAATGCCAGGTTTGAGCTATCAAAGTTCTAGTTACAATATCTCAAATAGAGTAGTAAATTATTTCATTTTAGTCAAAAGTTTGCTTTCGATATTACCAGAAAGTGTGGGGATTGATAGTTTCTAAGAAACTGTGATTCATTCCTCACTTCTAAGGTAGGATCGAGAGCCTTTCAATTTGATATAATTAGTTTCTTAGATATTTAGGATAAAATCACAACTACACAGAAAATGGCCATACCAAGCTACTTTGGTTATTTTATTTTGTTATTAGATTAGTTGTCCATTGTTATAAATATACTAGAGTAGCTGCTCTTTAACTTCATTGTAATACGTCATTGAAAAATACAAAAATAGAAGAATACTTGCATAGTGAAAATACTTCTTTTGTAATCAGTTTATTAAATGTTAGTTAAAAGTTGAATCATTTTGTATGACAATCACAGGACCTAGAGAGCCTAGAGAATATATATTTGAACCCATAGTACCTCAACCAAATCTACCCACGACTTTAGCTGATATAGATCAGGACCTTAGGATACAAGTCTTTCAAGCAATAGCAAACTTACAAGCAATTAGTGAACAACTAAGAGGATTAAACATCGAAGACAACAAAGCTTACAACTTTTGGTCAAATCATCCTAATTATAGATTGCCTTGATAAAATATCTGAATGACCGTACAAGGATTCGAACGAGAACAAGCATTTGGTTGCATGATCCTTTGGTTCCACAGCCTAATGCAGGAGACCTCCTCATTGACATAGACACTAGCTTACGTATCCAAGTTGTCAGAACACCTGTTAGGTATTCCGAGAAAATCATACAACTTCTAGTTCTAAATATAGAAGGCTGAAAAGGCATACGATTACTAGATAGTTGGGAGAAGGGATTGATTCTTCACATGACCATAACAGGTCCACAACAACCACAAACTCATGGTTGTGATCCCCAAGTCCCACAACCCAACGGGCCAACAAACCAGTCAAGTATTGACACCGGCTTACAAACGTTGGTATTTAGATCCTCACCACTCCCGCCAGATATTATAGTACAATTATTTGTATTAAATATAGAAGCCAATCAATCTAATATTTTCTGGGCTAGACCAAAAAACCACCCATAGTTCACTACAAATCTATTAAACCACCTATCACCATTTCATGACCTTGTCTGGAGATATATACGAAGCTCCCACAAGTCACTTCCCACGTATCCAACAACCAAGAAACAGGATCTCGGTAGAGCTTGATATCGATTGGAGCCTCCGAACAACCATTATATCCGAACAACCATTACACCAATTCAGGTTAGGAGGGCCTTCTTCACCTTAGATTCATAGATTCCATTATTGCGTATTGAGGATTTAAGATTACCCGATTAGCTTGTCTATATCTATCCACATTCAACATTCACTAGATTGTCTTGACATGACCTTGAGAGGTTAGGTATGAGGAAGAGGTACTTGTAGATTCCCACGCTCGCATGTTACTTTTCCATCGTACAAAATTGGTGAACCCGACGTGAACAAACTAATATTCCTCTTTCTATTTTCATTTCTTCCATCCACCTTCACTCTTTCCCATTATTCTGCGGGTATTCATATACCCCCCAAATATGTCAGGATACGATGCATATGGCAGACCTCTCTCAGGTCTCGAAGTAAACTATAGTCAAACAAATAGACAACCATTGCCCTCACTTTCTGCATGGGCTGATAACTATTCAAGTAATTACTTGTCATCTCAAACTCCCCCTCACAGAACTAGTTCTAGTTCTTCATTCTAAATTGAGGAGTTTGATCAGTTTGCACAAACACAACAGCCAGAGCCATCAGGCTCTAACAATATGACATTTACTTGGAGAATCCACTTCATCTCCTTGGGTCTTGTTCAGACCACAGATTAGTAGACAATCAGACCCACTCCCCTTTTTGGATGAGGAGTACTTAGCACGCTTCGCTAAAAGTGAACAACACTTCCAAAATATGTATCCACCTATAGGGAGTTTACAAATACAGTCTGATGCCCTATTCCAGGAGAACACCCCCATAACTCCACCTATGGGAAATACACTTGGTGAAGCTTGGCAGGTTAACGACCAATTCATAGTAGGGTATCATACCCCTTTACAACCTCAAGCTATACAACAAACACCCTTAAGGCAAAGCACTACGCGTCTTCGCCAATGGAGGTCATTTCAGCCTTAGCTGAGAAGGTTAGAGGGCTAGAACTTGCTCAAGCAAACCAAAATTCATATTTTGGGAAAGCGAGAATCCCCAACCCTCTACATCATCCCAGTCAGGTCGACCTCCTTACAGGAATAGGCACATTAGGCATGCCTCCTCAAAATCCTTATACTTACCCACAAATAAACACCAACTAGGACCACATTTTCAAATGCCACTCTAGTTGAAAGCATGACACCTCCCGGCTTGGCACCAAACAACCCATACTAGAACAATGCTCCTCCTTACTTAAACATTTATTCAAATTCACCACAAGGAGACATGTTCTCTTCTCTCGGGATGTTCGTTCAACCACAGGGATTCCCTTATGTTCCTACAAATGCATATGCTATGCCATATCAACAACCCATCCCCCTCAACCCCCTCAGCAAGCCTCATCGATGGTTGAGGCCTACATAGTAGGGACTTACTCAGAATATTTGAAAGAACCCCTAGACTTCACCATATGAAGCGTTATGCTTCCAAGACCTCTTCCCGATTTTCCCAAATACAAAGGGGAAGGAGACCCAAACGCACACATTAAGGCCTATGCCACAACCATACGGGAGTTACTCCCTTGGGACGGGGTTGTCGCTAAAATATTCCCTAAGACCCTAGAAGGTATTGCCCTTGATTGGTATTACAGAATACCTAAAGCTTTGATACACTCATTTAAACAACTCGTGTCAGAATTCATCAAAGCTTTCGACATGAACAAATTGTTAAGAATGGAATCAGGGAGTTCTTACATATCAAACAAGAACATAATGAATCCACCACTCATTTTATCCAAAGATGGCATATGGTTCTCTACTCATCAGCGAGTGCTCCAAATATGGATCAAATGGAACTATGTGATTTATTCCTTAATTCACTCAATAGAGAGATAAAGGAAGAAGTCCAGAAGTTCCCACTAAGAACTTACGATGAAGTACTCAAGAGTGCTCTCCGAATCGACCAAGCAGTGATTGATAGTGGTCGTAAGACATATGGGACAAACGGGAAATTAACCACTCCCAATCAAAACACCATGGCCTATCCTAATGTTAGGAATGCTAATCAAGGACCTAAGATCCTTAACAAGAACCGCGGGTTACAACAGATGGAGTAACTGACCAAGCTAAAAGGGCAAATGTTGTAAACATTTCGCCACCTGTTAATAATCAGCGAAATAATAATTTTACCCCAACAATCAATGTGGTGGATTTTAATCATCCACCATGGCAAAACAACAACAACAACAATGACAAGTCCAAACACAAAGTCCAAATTGAAACCCAACTAGATATCGGGTCAAAACCAAAGGCAACAACCTCAAAATTTTAAATCTAACAACCAACAATCTTATCAGAATTTTGGGTCACAACAAATTTTAAATCAACAACCTCGAAATTATAATCCTAATCTATATTGTGGTTTCCACAAGATTTAAGGCCATGATACTAGGACTTGTCATGAATACAATAAATTCATGCAGCATTTTCCAGAAGATCAAAAGCAACTCTTTATAGATATGTTTTTAGCAAATTCTGTAGTACCCACACCAAACGCTTATGCAGGGGTAGTTTCCCCTCAAAATGCACCCCTCAAGATCTTTAATGACCCACTCCCAAACCATTCTAACAACAACATGTTAGATCCTAACAGAACAAATAAGGGTGTCATGACAGGAAACAATGATCATGAAGCTTCAACTTCATTAAATCCACCAGTCGCACCCCAATTAGGAACTCGACCTCAAACTAAGATAGTTGGTTTAGTGGAGTTAGACGCCGAGCTACCCATAGAAACCATAACAAGAACATGGGATTATTCATCCCAACCTACTCCAAGTTATCCATTGGAGCCGACAACAGTCAACAAATGTTGGTAAAACCCATAGGCGCCTATGATCTAATTAATGATTTAACTAAAACCTTCTCGCACATCTCCTTTTTGGATTTGTTAAAGAACTCTCCCACCCATAGGGCTGCCCTCTTAGAAGTGTTAGGCCTTGGCCATTTAATCAACATCACTCCTCCTCTAGAAACACAAGTAAACCATGTGGATTTTGATGTTTATCCTCTAGGGCAGCTAGATAGGGATACTGAATTTATATTCGATATAAGCAAAATGCCAATGACACTTTGAAATTACATGAAGAGGTGACCCAACTTTACATTTACAAGTTTGGGTCTACAATAATTATGTTAAATGTGCAATGGTTGACGATGGGGCAGCAGTTAACATAGTCCCCTTCACTTTCCTTCAAAAGTTAGGATATGGAGAGACAAATTGTTCCATGACGCAAAATACACTAAGAGGTTATGATAGCCTCAAAGCCACTTCGATTGGAACCATAGTTTTACCAGTCACTTTAGGACCCAAGACGGTCCTCACCGAGTTTTATATTATAGATTAGGAAACCAATTATAATATGATCCTTGGTCGGCCATGGATACACCGCATGAAGGCAATCCCTTCCACGCTATTCCAAGAAATAAGATTTCTACACTTAGGGAAAATATTCGTGGCACAAGGTGACCCAAAACCCTTCGATATACACCTAGCTGATTTGAAGAAAAGACTAGGTGTTCACTCTGAGTTTGAACTTCCAAAACCAGCTTGTCAAACCAACTAATTCACAACCAAAAGAAAAGTTGATACCCACCACTGAGTTGGAAATTTCAAATCCAGTGAGGACGTTCCAATACTCAAAAGTGAGACCAATGTTATAAAAATAGTATCACTAGGGACCACCGCAAAAATTGTCGAGTTGCTGGAGAAAGACTTACCTATTCTCCTACCATTTGATTCCATGGGTATGGGACACACCTTGGGAATCACTTCTCTTCCATCAGATGAATTTTTATGGTAGAGGTAACTGAAGCAAAAGAAATAGCTATGACAGATATCCCAACATCCATTTTTCCAAGTGAGTATTGGACTCTCCACTTCAACGGAGCTAGATGTCATTTTGGAGCTGGGGTGGGAGTGATCTTTACTTCACCTAAGGGAAATATCCTACCTTTCACCTTTAAATTAAACTTTGAATGTACAAACAACGGGGTTGAGTACGAAGCTCTCCTCCTTGACCTCTAGCTAAAAGAATGGGTGTCAATGACATTAGAGTGCTAGGAGACTCGCAACTAGTTGCAAACCAAGTCTCCGAAGGTATATGAAACTAGGGCTGAACATTTACAACTATACAAAATAGTCGTGTTAGATCTAAGAAAGGGATTCAACTTCATATCAATTGAAGCAATCCCACGAGAGCAGAACCTTCTCACAGACTCAATAGCAACCTCAGCTTCCCGTTTCACCCCAAATAGTGAGTTGGAGGACACAAATTTCACGGTATCACTTCATACCGAGCCATTAGTGCGTAAAATACCAACAAACTCACTCCTGACTCATGGAGAAGCCGAGGATGATTTTTCTATCATGGATCACTTTGATGATGATAGAGTCACTCTCGAATATCTAAACGCCTATGCGGAGCTACATCTTTCTCATCGTATAGTTGATCTTTCCCTAATACCACATTCCTCTTCCTACTTTGGAAATCCCATGGTAGAGTCTCCTCCACATAAGGATCTTGATATCTATGAGATAGAAAATGGAGAAAGCTTGGAACTACCTCTAGCCCCACCTAAATTTGAAGAAGGTAACGCTTCTTTGATAGAATAAACCATTGACATAAACATTGGAACGGAGGAAGAACCAATAATTTTGAAGTTGGGATCCTCGTTAACTCTGGAAGAGATAGAAATACACACCCAAATCCTCAAAGAACATCAAAAGGCTTTCGTGTTTAATTATAAAGAAATGATGGGCATTGCACCCCAAGTTGTGGTACACAATCTTGTCACTAAACTGGATGTGAAGCCAATTAAACAAAAGTCAAGACCAATGAAGCCAAAAGTGGCTCTCATGGTAAAAGAGGAAGTAATAAAACTTCTCCAAGTAGGATTCATCAAACCCATTGACTACTCACAATGGGTATCTAATATCATTCCCATCCTCAAAAAGAATGGGAAAATACGCATTTGCATAGATTTTCGGGATATTAACAAAGCTTGTCCCAAGGATGACTTCCCATTACCATCCATTGACGTTATCATTGATGCAACAATTGGATTTGAACTTTTGTCCCTCATGGATGGGTTCTTAGGGTACAATCAGATTAAAATATCAGAAAAAGATCAAGCCAAAACCACATTCATAACTCCCTGGGGAACATATTGCTACGTTATCATGCCATTTGGTCTTAAGAATGTTGGCGCTACATATCAATGGGAAATGACTTATATATTCCATGATCTTATCCATAAAATTGTGGAATCCTATGTGGATGACTTGTTGGCCAAAGCCAAGAAACGTTGTGATCATCCAAAAGTGCTCTGTATCATCCTCTCACGATTAATTGAATATGGCGTAACATTAAATCCAAAAAGTGTGTGTTTGGTGTGACAGGAGGTAAACTTCTAGGCTACATTATATCTTCACAAGGGATTGATGTTGATCCAGCCAAAATATGGGTGTTCTCGAAATGGTCCCACCCTCAGATGAGTCTAGAATCAGGTCATTTCTTGGGAAACTTAGTGCAATCCGTAGGTTCATCCCAGATCTAAGTTTTTCCATTCATCCAATCAATAATCTATTAAAGAAATATTATAACATTGATTGGACTGAAGAATGCAATGAGGCCTTCAAAGTAGTTAAACGCTTCTTGTTATCTCCACCCATGCTAATGCCTCCCAAACCAGACCATCCTTTGATCCTATACTCACAAGCCACTCATGTCTCGCTGGCCTGCATGCTAGCTCAAGAAGACAATGATAAATAGGAACGTGCGGTCTATTTCATCACCAAACGTTGCTCGATTATGAAACATGCTACACACAGGCAGAGAGAGAATGCCTTGCCATAGTATTTGCAACAAAACATTTAAGGCATTACATGTTAAACCAGGAAACAAGGGTCATTGTAAAGACAAATCATTTATGAACATTTCTCACACAAGGATCTTTATCTAAAAAGGTGTTTTCATAACCTTAATGGGAGAATTTGAGTTAACGTTCATGAACCAGAAATCCATTAAGGGACAAATCATTGCAGACTAGTTAGCTGACAATCCACTAGATGGAGGCGAGCTGGTAAATCTAGACTTTCCCGATGAGTGTGTATACTTCATCGAAACCAGGCCCCCATCTCTACATGTCCCTGGTATACTGATATCATCAATTTTATCATGGACCATACATACCCGGAAGGTGCCACGTCACAAAAAAGAAGGTGGTTACACATTATTACCACTAAATATGTTGTTTTAGATCGGTACTCTATCGTAAAGCCTTTGACGACATGCTTCTAAGATGTGTCGACACGGAAGAATCCAAGAAGATTCTTCATGAATCCCACAGTGGGATATGTGGAGGCCACTTCGGTGGTCATGCCACCACTCACAAAATACATCGGATGGGCTATTTTTGGCCCACTCTCGAGCATGACACAGTGGAATTTGTATGTAAGTGCCACAAATGCCAAGAATTCTCTCACAAGATTCACATGCCAGCACAATCCCTACAACCAATAGCGACTTTGTGGCCCTTCTCCATGTGGGGTCTGGACTTGATAGGGAAGTTCTCTCCCTCATCAACCGATGGCCATAATTTTATAATTACAGCCACGGAATATTTTACCAAATGGGTGGAGGCCATGCCTCTCACCACCGTACTAGGTTCGGTAATTGCCAAATTCATTCTGAACCAAATTATCTGCAGGTATGGTGTCCCACAAGTCATTATCTCAGATAATGGCACATCCTTTAAAAATGATGAAGTCCATGAATTATGTAGCAAGTTCAACATAAACCATCACATGACCTCTCTTTAATACCCTCAAGCCAATGTGAGCAGAAGGCAGTTAATGCGAAAAAAATGTTTAAAGCTATTCTCCTCAAAATGGTCAAGGAGAATAAGCAAGATTGGAATCTAAAACTATATCTAGCCTTGTGGGCCCATCGAACCTCAATAAGAACACCAAGTTCATTACTTGTACATTATAGCTACCTACATTGCATTAGTCTTTTAGCTAGCTTCATTCTATCCATTTCATAAAAGTGGTAGTCCAGGAGCTTACTCTTAAAACAATTTGTTACAAATTTCTAAAAATATTGGCAAAAGCATTCATATCACATCTCTTCAAACATCATCAACTATTTTCAAATCTTCTCATCAAGTTTGACAGACAAGCATTGACAAAACCATACCAAGGCCTGCATACTTGGCTTTTCTCTTTCTTTCTACTAGGTAAAGTTGTCCTTACCTACGGTCTATTCTAGAAGCTTCTTGGTGTCACATCTATCCCTCTTAAATCTCTTTGAAAGAAAGGATATCCCAAAGTTATAGGTCAGAAAATTCAAAATCAAATGAAATCAAAAGCACCAAGTGAACAAAATATTTTATTTTACACACTTCTTTACCCCATCAACCTTCAGTGATAAGCCCACATCTCTTACTGGTGGTGTGAGGTTGGGAAAGGAAAGAAGTGCCCTTACTCGCCTATATCTTGCCTTTGGTGACAAACCCATGCTTCTTACTAGTGGCGTGAGGTAGGGTGTAGGGGGTCCAGTCACACAAATGAACAAATCTTGGTATGCTAAAAACACAAATCAAATCCTATTAAAAGAAAACAAATATCCAAATTCCAAAGAGATCAAATCCTCAAAACCAGATTTTGTCAACTAGTTGTTGTTTATGAATCTAAGTCTAGATAAACTGAAAAGTAAGTGGCCTTCTAAGCTTGGTGGTAGTTCTGGTAGGGTAGGTGTGTGGGTCCAAACTTGGTTTTTGTTACTTAGTTTTTCTATCTCTCATCATTCCATTCATTCAAACTCATACAACTTGTGCCCTTCCTAACTCTTGGTGTTGAGCCCTCGCATCTTACTAGTTGCGTGGAATTGGGATTGGGGCAAGTTCATCTCTTTATCACTATGCATTCATCACATTTTTCCAACATAAGAAGAAATCACTGACGTTGCCCAAAGAGTTCAAAAGTTCAGTACTACCATATGTTAGTATCATCTCATATCAGCATTACAAAAACATACAGAGTAAAACATTCTATCTACTATCATTTTTTATCCATTGCATACATTCTGAAAACATGAAAATAGTATTCTAAAAAGCATCTAAGTACACATGTAGAAATGAGTCACAAAATTCAAGATGCCAAGAGTCTAGATCCAAAGAGATACATATATATATATATATATATATACAAATCAAGTTTCATATACAATGCCATCATGCACTAGGCATGGTCAAAATGCTCAATGAGCCCGAAAAGTACAAAAACACTCATATAGACATCTGGAAAAATGCTACAAAAATAGTCTCTCAATCCCTATGGGATCCCTCATAAGGTGCATGGCCATGCCTAGGACTCTAGCTACGCCGGCACTCCGAATGCACTAAGGGCTCGTGGTCACACCCGATAGCTACCATCTCACCATGAGAATGGCTCCTCCTCATCAAGCACTTGGCCATCCTGTATCCAGCTACCTCTGGTGTGGAGAGAAGTCATGATCTTTGCCACATGCCAGATAGAGGCAAACACATCAGTATGCCTACCAGCTACTGAGGGCTCCCCCACATCCATGGAAAGCTCAACACGAGTCTTCTCCGAGGGGAGAAGCAAGGTATCAGTACACACTCGGTGAATCAAGTCTCACCACTCATCAGCAATCACTAAAAAAGGAGAAAACAAGTTAGAAAACAATCAATGATAAAACCAAGAGTAAACAAAACAAAAAGAAATAACAAACTAAGACGATTCTAACTAAAACAAATGTCAAGAGAAGAGTGACAACTCACTAGGATCTCTAGGCCTCCAAGAAGGATCTCTAGATCCGCGCCCACCACCGACTGTGCCACCGATCGGTGCCCTCTCCCACATCTAGGGTAATGTGACGACCTACAACAAACTCACCATCTCCACCTGGGTCCCGAGAGAGTAACTCCTCTAAAACCAGAGTCACCCTCTCTACGCTCCGCTCCGCCCTCTCGGCCTGCAGGATCTCCTAGGTGTCATGCCACTTAGGATCACTATCATCCCCCACCACCCATCTCACTGATCTCCATGTCCTCTATCTCCTCCTCGGTCTCTCCCCTAGTGAACTCCTCAGACTCGAGTCCACGTCAATGGGCTCATCACTACTATGAGCGGGACCAGCGGTAATCTGCAAAGTAAGGGTGCCTAAGGAGCACCGCTCTCCCTCGTGCATGTACCACCCTCCTAGCCATAATAGGAGTACCAGGAATAACAATAGTCCAACCCCGGCCTCTAGGACCTCCCCGAGCCTCGTGGATAGATCTATACACTGGCATCACCAGAGGGAGCATGTCACTATAGGGAGGCCAAACTGTTGTGGAACTCTATCAAAGGGGTGTATCTCCAACTTCCCCACCCTGTCTATCAACTAGCTGGTGGTCTGACAGGCAATCAAAGTGACGGTCTCCTCTCCCCATACCCCTGCCATGGCCTGATAAGGAGTGGCCTCCATGTCTGCAGTAGTCAAGGAAGCCACTAGCTGGTGGGGTGCTCTAAGAACTATCATCCCCATCCACCTCGCTACCCTGATGGCCCCAGGATCCTCCACCTCTACACCTCTCCCATATGGGATAATGTGCTCATACACCCAACTCATGACAAGATTCGGGTGGCTCAGTGACTGCCCCTATAAATGGACTACCCTATATAAGTCATGGTAGGTAGTCCCGAGGATATCTGCTCCCCAAGCATAGACACATCCATGGCCCTCAATCTGTGTAATAATAGGGGCCCAACAATATAAGAGGGTATCCCCTCCCTTGTCCCCAATCAGTCTGGATGCAAGGATGCCCATGATGGCCTTGCAAAGAGCAAGGGAATGTCTGACTCAATGATAGATCGGATCCTCACGCCCTTCTTCGACCCCATCGATACAACCGCATCTCCCATGTAGGTGGCCCACTGAACCACCTGTGATCTAGATATTGTTGTCTTAAGAGACAACCACCGCCCAAGGATCGAACCCCCAGTATACGGTAAACATCCTCCAGGGTGATGGACCACTCACCCCTAACTCCTAGCAATCGGAAGGTGTTCCGATCCACATCCCAATATGAGAACAAGTCACACAATATGTGACTGGTAGGTGTAACATGAGGAACCTGTGCAATCCTCCATATACCAGCCCTCTCGAAGTATCCTCCAGAGTGCCTCCAACACTCCAGAGCCAATATCCCTCTTTGCCAACTCCATCTCGAGTGCCATCACCCAAAAACACAAAAAGGAGTAAGTTAACTGAGATCCGATTGCCAAAAACACACTCAAAAACAAGTCTCTTGGCTCTATCATGAACCGCCACCCTGTAGGGAGAGTCTCCAAGTGTCCTTCTAAGGTGGCGGTCCCATAACCAAAAATCCCACAAAAACCAAACGGGCCGTAAGCCCTAAAAATGCTTTAAAACAAGCAAAAACACCTTTTAACAAAAAAGAAACCTACCCTATGGGCGCCCCCTAAAGACACATTCAAAACTAACATTTTCAAAAATGATCCCCCCAAGTAAAAGATTTCATCATTTCCACATTTTAGGTTTAAAAATGATAAATCAAGAAGAACTAACCTGAGACTTCACGGGTCGATGTTCCACTCTCGAGGCATGATCGCTATCTCACCACGAACGTTTTGACTATACTCTCATCGAAAACCATCACCGTGGGTCCCAGAGCTCAAAAATCTATCAAATCAATCCACGCAAATGAATAGTAAAATGACTTCATTTTATATAAATAACCCTCTTAATTTGATTTCAATGTCTTTCACAGGGTCGAGCACCGACGGAGGTAAGTTCTAAAAACCCCGCGTAGATGGTAAGTCCTCTTTTCATGTCAATTCAGTCTTATTTCTCAAATTGTTTTATCTATCTACACTTGAGTCCCCTTTTCATTTTTTTCAGGTAGCGGGATCTTGGATGGCAACTTTCCAGCACACGAGGTGTGTCAGGTATAGCTCCTAACTCCCATTTCAGGGACTGCCATACTCGGATCCACCATTTTACACCTCTTCATGGCTAAAACACTTCTCCGAGGGGGAAATATGTACGTACCCAAAATTGTAGGGTACTACACCACCGAACGATGTTACACATGCCCCAATGATGATACAAGTCTCCTTGCAAGGTGTTCGGAATCCAGAAAGGCTCACCATGTATACACTTGTACCCGCATGCCCCACTCAGCCTCCGTGTGCCTTGTTTTCCCCTTTCCCCCTTTTTCTTGCATTTTTGTCTTCAATGGAAACCACCGCCACGCTGCTACTGCAGAACAGAACCGCCGCCCTGCACAAGGCGGCGGTTTTGTTCACATTTTCCAGATTCTTCCAACGATCACGTCAAATGTAAATCTTCAAATTTACACGCTTTCTTCAACCACTTTGGCTTGCATTAATGTTTTCTACTCCCTGGGAATAGTGTTTTTCCTTTGTTTATAGTAAAAGAGATCAAATGGGAGTTACCCTCTGGTAAATGCATTGGTTATAAATAGCCAGCTTGTTTTCAAGCAAATGGCCCCTCATCTTCTCAATTCTCTTATTCAGTCTTTCAATTTCTTGCTTAGAATTCTATCAGTTTCATGTTTTGCTTCCATTTTTGGTATTTTAGAGGTCATATAATCTTCTTGTTTCAATCTTGTTTCATTGTTACTTCATACAATCAATTTAACATAGAATAGCTTCATTTCTAGACTAGAATCCATTAAAGTTGTAGGTTTTTTTTTGTCACAAGGATAATTTCTGAAGCTCTCGGTACACTTATGTTGTATTCCCACAATAAATCCCACTAGGAATTGCATAGTCAAGCTTTGTTCACTTGTGCTTATCCCTCTCCTACTCACATTATATTCGGTCTATATCCAAAGCTACCATTGTTCGATTGTTATCTTCTATTGATACTATCATATACACACTTTCTAGATTCACAAGGACATGAAGGAATGAGGAGATCACATTGAGGGGATGAAATCACACACAACTAGATTTACCACTATTCTGTAAACTCTAGGTTTGATCTATCAAAGTTCTAATTACAATATCTCAAATAGAGTAGTAAATTATTTCGTTTCAGTCAAAAGTCTGCTTTTGATATTGCCAGGAAAGCTATGGGGATTGATAGTTTTTGAGAAACTGTGATTCATTCCTCACTTCTGAGGTAGGATCGAGAGCCTTTCAATTTGATATAATTAGTTGCTTAGATATTTAGGATAAAATCACAACTGCACAGGAAAATGGCCATACCAGTCTACTTGTGTTGTTTTATTCTATTATTAGATTAGTTTTCCATTGTTATAAATATACTAGAGTAGCTACCCTTTAACTTCATTGTAATATGTCATTGAAAAATACAAAAATAGAAGAATACTTGCATAGTGAAAATACTTCTTTTAAATCAGCTTTATTAAATGTTAGTTAAAAATTGAATCATTTTGTATGACAATCACAGTGCTAGAGAGCCTAGAGAATATATATTTGAAACCATAGTACCTCAACCAAATCTACCCACAACTTTAGCTGATATAGATCAAGACCTTAGGATACAGTCTTTCGAGCAACAAAAAACCTACAAGCAATTAGTGAACAACTAAGAGGATTAAACATTGAAGACGACAAAGCTTACAACTTTTGGTCAAATCATCCTAATTATAGATTGCCTTGATAAAATATTTGAATGATCGTATGAGGATTTGAATGAGAACAAGCATTTGGTTATGATCCTTTGGTTCCATAGCATAATGCAGGAGACCTCCTCATTGACATAGACACTAGCTTACATATCCAAGTTGCCAGAACACCTGCTAGGTATTTTGAGAAAATCATACAACTTCTAGTTCTAAATATAGAAGCTAAAAAGGCATACGATTATTGGATAGTTGGGAGAAGGGATTGATTCTTCACATGACCATAACAGGTCCACAATAACCATGAACTCACGGTTTTGATCCCCAAGTCCCACAACCCAACGGGCCAACAAACCAGTCAAGTATTGACACCGGCTTACGAACACTGGTATTTAAATCCTCACCACTCCCACCAGATATTATAGTACAATTCTCCATATTAAATATAGAAGCCAATCAATCTAATATTTTTGGGCTAGACCAAAAACCACCCATAGTTCACTACAAATCCACTAAACCCCTATCACCATTTCATGACCTTGTCTAGAGATATATACAAAGCTCCCACAAGTCACTTCCCATGTATCCAACAACCAAGAAATAGGATCTCGGCAGAGCTTGATATCGATTGGAGCCTCCGAACAGCCATTATATCTGAGTGAACTATTACACCAATTCAGGTTAGGAGGGCCTTCTTCACCTTAGATTCGTAGATTCCATTATTACGTATTGAGGATTTAAGATTACCCAATTAGCTTGTCTATATCTATCCATATTCAACATTCACCGATTGTCTCAACATGACCTCGAGAGGTCGGGTACGAGGAAGAGGTACTTGTAGATTCCCATGCTCACATGTTACTTTTCCATCGTATAGTTACACATGGTGACCTTCTAACTGGATGTGACGTTCCAAAGTGCCATCATCTATGCCCATATGCCTTCTCATGCATCACCCTTATAGTATTATCCAATCTTGTATTGTCTCGCTTGTTCTTATTCTTGTTGTTTTAAGACATTCTTTAAACCTTCAAGTATTAGCTCTTCCTTTCTGGAGGTGTATGTTCAAATTAATTCCTTGTTCGCACTATGTGTTTCCCCTTCGAGGACATGGAAAAGCTAAGTCCTTTCCTGCAAGAACTTTTCCATCCTTGAAACATGGCCTTAGATACACATAGATGAGCATAAGCTCAATTTTACCCATGGCTAGAGTCTCTAGAGTTATATCAATATTTTCCATCTCCATTGTTTCTACATAAGCTTCCCTGTTTGGCCACACATATGTCTTACACATGATATGTATATCTGCATCTACCTTGTCAAGCATATAATTTAAGATTTCGCATGTTATGCAACTGTTTACTCAATCTTTAAAATAGTGTGCAGTGAAGGCGAAGGGTAACTTACACCAAGGGCTCTTTTCGCATGTCTTAATAAAGAACCTCCCTAGATTAAATTTTTGTTCACCACAAAGTATTATTTTCCATCAAATAATGTGGGTAGCTCGTGTGGTATGCATCTCTCTCCTTTGAATGCTCGGTGCATCTGTTTGAACCATTTCTCTTGGCACTCCTTATACGTGCTCAAAATGGAGCCATGGTAGGTATACTTTGAAAATTTCAGTGTGGGTAACTTATTCTCCAAGGGTTACTCCCAAATTTTTCCCTTGGCCCATCGATCACACTAATTTCACTGAAGACTATCAAAAGTAAAATAGCACCCCATGTTATCTTCTCACCTTTGTCAACTTTTACACGTGCCTATGCTACTAGAATCTCTATAATATAAACGATGATGTTGTAATAGGTATTTCTTTCCATTTTATGTGTTATGTGATGCCAATGCTAATTGACCTCTGCCACCTTTCGAAGCACCTAACTTGCAACATACCAACCATGTTACAACCCTTGTGGCCATATCCTCTATGTTTTTTACTTTGAACACTTGGATTCAAATCCATCAAAGCATATGTTAGATCCCCGAATCTCTAACCCTAAGTCATGCAATCCTATAACTTTTCTCGACTAATTTGGCGGTGATCCTCATCCTCCTACCCACAAAATAAAAGAAGTCTTCATGTACCCACAATATCGGATGGTACAATTGGTCAGGATTTCCAAAATATGGTAACTCAAATATTTGCATGACCCCAAAGCTCTCCAACAATCTCTTCATTGAATCATCCGAACCCTTCTTTCATCTATCCTCTTCTTGTTTGTGTTCGGATGGTATTTGTGACAATATCCTTAACAGTCTTATTGGTCATGTGATTGAGGTCACTAATTTTACAATGTGTTATCTTTATTTCCCATGGTCTCCCTTCGATCACCCCCTCTAGATACAACATCTCTACCAACCATTCTTTCACATATTTTTCGACCTCCTTCTCCACAATTAGGGCTCGCCTAGGTGCCATCTTTCCTTTTTCACTCACAGGGATGTTCTATAACTTGTCACCTTATTACCTTGTATGCCTCGAATTTGAACCTGTGAAACCCTAGCTACAATATGTCTTCCTAAAACCATAGCCAAATGAACTCACCTTTTGAGCACATACACCACCACCTCAATAAAACTTTTATGCGGAATGATATCACAATGTGCCTCAACCTCACCTAGTTTTTCATTCTACATATTACTCAACACACTAAGCTCTTCTTCGCACTTCACAATTTGAATTTGATAACTCAAAAATGTAAGGTAACAATAATGTTACACTCACCGAATTTATAGCTTATTTCAAAATTCCTCATTAATTTCTCCCCAACTACCACCGTACATGGCATTAATTCCACCTCTTCAATTTTCCACACATCACGCCCTATCTTTCCATGCCTAAATATTTTGTGCCTCAGTCATAACTTTCTAGTGTGCCTACTACTTCTAGGCCATAGACCTCCTTTTTCGCACCTTCATGTGCTAAAGTACCTATCCACTATGCCCTTCATTAAGTATTTTCCACTAAAGCGGCCTACCTTGCATTACAATGAGCGTCCAACTTCCTTCACGTGGTCTTCAATCAGATAAATTTTTTTGAAATATATTATCAAGTATATATTTTCTATGAGCACCTGTAATTTTTCTTTTCCCATGCACTAAAATCTATTCTAAGGCACCAGTCAATCCTTCTTGATCCACCCAACACTACGGGTATACACAATCTTTTGCATGAATGCACTAAATAGTAATTAGCTTTTGGTGTGCAAGCGTGCTTATTACAAAAACACCAAACTAAAAATGATAAAGCATAGGTATGTTGAATGGAAACACATAGAAAGAAAAAGCATTAAGTGAAACCTAATACAACTGGAAAACCTACCTTATTATAAACACGAAGAAGACTTATTTATAGTAGGGCTTCACCTACTCCTATTGAAGTAACCAGTAACCTTGTCCCATCTAGTGCCTCCGATTGGCAAGCCCCTAAATCAAGTATGTAATTCACAATATATAGTCCTAACCAATGCACTTTAAGCTTTCCAGGTGGCACAAAAAATTGAAGTCATAAAGAAGAACCATATGTAAAGATTCAAGCTTCTTATCCTTAATATGTCTATCATGCCATTCCTTTTTCCCGGCCTTTTCTATCTTTTCACTCCATCTAAAAATGGTGCATCTTTCATCTAACTACATCATTTTGTCCATGCACTCTTAAAGTTCTTTATCATTAGCTAAACCTCCTGCACGTGCAATACAGAGAAGGTAACATAAAATCCACCGGTATAACAACCTCCATGAAAAACACCAACTGGAATGGTGTGGCTTGTTCAATATTTTATAAGTTGTCCTGTATGCCTAAAGTATAAAAGATACTTTAGCATCCTAGTTTTCCTTCCAACATCACAAATTTTAGTCAAGGTATGGCTCGATATCTTGTTGAAATCCTTAGCAGTTCCATTTGCATGAAGATGATAGGGTGTTTTTATGGTGTGTAACCACAAATTTTTCCAATAGTATCCCGATAGTCTCATTAAGGAAATGAGTACCCCTATCACTTGTAAAACTCAATCGGCACCCATATCTACTGATAATGTTCTCCCACATAAACCTTATTATCATAGTTGTTGTGCAATCCTTTGAAGGTGCCGCTTCTACCCACCTTGTAAGATAATCTATACAAGTTATAATTTAGTGTGATCCAATCTGCTGCGCGTGAGTGGGGAAATAGGATCCACAAATTCAATTACCCACTTTTACAAAAAAATTACACTAGCAATAGGCCTCAAAGGCATTTCATCTCTAGGCCCACGCTTTCCAAGGTGCTAAAAATGGTCACATTCCTTACAATATTCTTAACAATCCTTATACAATGTTTCCCACCATAGACCATCAATTAAAATTTTATGCAGGGTGGCATCTCCTACATAATTTCCACCAACAATTCCCCTATGATATTCTTCTATAATAGCTTCCCACTCATATTCAAGTATGCATCGGCACAAAACTTCATCTCATCCTACTTTGTATAAGTCTCCACTAATCAACATGTAAGGTGCGACATGGATGGAAAGTTGTTTCTTCTATATGCTCTTCATTCCTTCAAAGTGCCACACTGTTTGTAAAATTATAGCAATATCTTATAAGTTATAGGGTGTGTGGTTCAATCCAAATAGATGTGCATCTAACATTGTTTCCTCAATGCTCTGCATGTCCTCACCAAAATTAATCCTTGACAAGTGATCTGGTCTAAAATTGCTCTTACATGGCTTAACCACCACTGTAAAATCAAAATCTTGGAACAACAGAATCCAACGACATATGTGCCCCTGCAAAACGGGTTTGTTCACCAAGTGCTTCAATGCCATGTGATTTGAATAGAGAGTAAAAGTTGTTTCCAATAAGTATCGTCAAAACTTATACAAAGTGCGTGTAGTGTTAGAACTATAATATTAAGTGCATCATAATGTTTAGTTTATAGTTAAATAATATAGAATAGTTATATTCTTATTATTTAAATATAAACTATAGATTAGGTTTTGTTAGTTATTAAATTAACTAACTATTAATTAAAATCGGGTGTGCCCATCACTTAATAGACATAACCCTTCGGGTTATTTATATATGACTATGGGTCATATTTGAAATGTATTGGAAAATATAATCATGTGAATCTGAATGATCACGGGTAAAACAGGGGGTTGAAGGAAGGAGGAGTTACTGGGCCATAAATAAATGTTTCTCATACTAGTGGATTATTATTCATGGGTTTTACCCATTTACGGGTTTTCCACGTTAAATCATGTGTCAATGTGTTCACTCATTTATTTTTTAAATTATTTCATTTATTGTAATGTTATGTTATAATGTTTGAATAATATTTAATATTATGTCATTAAATATCTCGGCCCTGACATGGTACCAGAGCGAGATAATTAAATTTAATTTAACCACCTAACTTATTAAATAGGTGCAACTGTTGGGAAGTTAGGTAGTTAGGGTGAAATATTATATAACCCTTCCTCCCCCTCTTCGAATGTTAGTTGCACAGGTGGAAGTCAATTGGAGTCTCCACAACGAAGTGAAAAATCATTCGAATTATTCAACCTACAAAATCAAGGTAAGAACTATTAATATTTGAAATATTTGTATAGTTTATAATGTATGCAGGAATTCAAGAAAACAAGTAAAAATTCCAAGTGAAAAATAAAGTACACAGAGACAAGATTCAGGAAAATAGGCCATTTGAATTTTTTCATTGGTCGTGTGAAAAATATGGTCTCCTGGTAATATTGTTTTTACATTTTGTTTGAAAAATGAAATCCTATCCTATTTTTGACTAGTTCATTTGGAATTGTTTTCTATACATTTTTTTGTTTATAAAATTATATATAGTTGTTATATATATATATATATATATATATATATATATATATATATTAAAAAAACTTATATTTAAAACCCAAACCCTAACTATTGGAGTGACCCCCTTCCACCAACCACCCCTCCCACATTTGTGCCAAGTGGCACATTCTAGTGCCCTCTACGCAAAGTGATCCCTATATGTACCACATGGCCCCTCATGAGGGCCCCTCTATCACAATCACCCGCTACCACGACCTCCCCCTTCTTGTTGTGTGGGTTTTAGTCCCACATTGGGGATGGGATAGTGGTGGGGAAGGCTTTATAAGCCTTCCCATATGTAGATGGTGGTGTGACTTAGGTCACACCACCCCATGTTTTTGCTTTCCCTTCGTGGGAACGGTGGCTCGGTCATTCAAGTGGCTCGGCCATGGTGCATACTTTGTCTTGGCAATGGTAATATGTGGCATTCAAAGTTTGTGTTTGGTTGGAAATTTGTGGCATTATATGTGGTAAATAAATTTGGTTTATATGGTTTAAATATAAGTTGGAATATAAATATGGCATTCGGTTTATATGGTTTAAATAAATAGCTTGATCGAGTTGATTCAAAAGCTCGAACTTGAGTTGATCATATCAAGTTGATTATATGGGAAAGAGCCCAATATATATATATATATATATATATATATATATATATATATATATATATATATTATTTATTTGTAAAAAAATTTTTTGTAAAAATATATATAGTCATTTTATAAGAATTTTTTTAATCAAATTATACACCTTTATTGTCATAATTAATGATAAAATTATCGTTTTTTCTATATGTCGTGTTTTTATTGTCATAATTTTATTGTGAAACTAAAAAAAAATCACTCATGTTTTGATTCAATTTATTGATATCATTCTAATATTTTTGTGTATAGATTCTTTTTATACAGGATCTCTCTTGTTGTGACATAAAAGTGATCGAGATCAATTACGAGGATTGAAATACGACATGGGGATTTATCTATCGATCTCTTATTTAATCCTTGTTTGTTAATTATTATCATATTTTATGAACAAATGGGATCTAATCAGTTTTAATTGAAAAATCATAGATGTTGAATGGAAACAACTACAACATTTGGAAAATCCAATTGAAAGTAGAATTTATGGCTCATGCAAGTTGTGGGAAGTTGTAAGTGGAACAGAGAGAGCTCCTACTGGAAGACATGTAACTGTTGATAATGTTACCTCATATCAACAAAAAATACAAGAGGTAATGTCAATTATATTGTGAAGCGTATAAGATGACTTTTTGCTTCATATCGGAAACCTTGTGAGTCCTAGTGAAGCTTAGGCACAATTGGAGTCGATACACAAAGGTACGTGTTTGTCAAAAGTTATTAAATTGATTTTAGAGATTATGACAACTCCCATGAAGGGAGATGAAAAAGTGATTAATTATTTAGCAAAATTCAAAAATATTAAATCACAATTAGATGGATGTGGTAGTAATTTGATTCATGATAAATTACTTTATTTTATTTTTCAATTAAATATCCATGAAAATTTTAGAAATTTCATTTCAATTTTGAATTCTAAATACCAAATAGAACAAGACATACTAGATTTGCAAACCCTCAGTGCTCTTCTAATACAAGAAGAACAAGTAATGACAAATTTTGATTCTAAGGAGAATGCCTCTCAGAACTTCTCGCTCAGAAATCAAAAGATAAAAACTTTAAATTTAACAAAAACACAAAGCAAACTCCTAAACCTCCTAGCAAGGATAAGAAACCTGGAAATCTTAGAGTTAGCTTTGATGGAAAATGTCACAATTGTGGTAAATTTGGACATAAGAAAGATGATTGCAAATTTAAGAATAGAACAAATTCTAAATTTCAAAAGGGTAACAAATCTATTCAAAATCAAAAGCAAAATCAGAACAAGAATAAGAAGAACAACCAAAATCAAATGTAATTGCTTTGTATGTCATTTTTGTTACTTGCAAAAGAGAATGAATGGATATTAGACAAGTGGTGCTTCTAGGCATATGACATTTAGGTTTGATATTCTATCTAATCTTAGTGAATGTAATGAACATATCTATTTAGGAGATCATTCCATTCTTGATGTTCATGGTGAGGGAAAAGCAAAAGTAACAAATGGGTTCATTAACAATGTATTGTTAGTACCTAATTTAAAAATGAATTTGCTTTCTTGCTCTTAGTTAACTCAAAATAACTATAGTGTTACTTTATTAAAAGATAAATGGTTTATTAAAAATGAACATAATGTAACTATAGTTGAAGGCATTCAAAGAGATGGTTTATATGTATTTTTGGTTTTCCTTCTGCTTCTTGTTTAACTGCTAATAAAATTGATTTACAATTATGGCATGAGATACTTGGTTATGTTAATTTTAAGAGTATGCATGACTTACCTCATTTAATCCTTGTAATTGGTTTTCCTCACATTTTCAAAATCATGAGACTTGTGAAGGTTGCTTACATGGTAAGCAATCTACTAACCCTTTTCATAGTCATCATGATGATAACTCTTCAGAACCTTTAGAGCTTGTTCATAGTGATGTTAGAGGACCACTAGAATTTCCCTCTCTTAATGGTTCCTTGTATGCTATCACTTTTATTGATGATTTCTCTCGTATGATTTGGTCATATTTCATTAAAAAGAAATCAGATATCTTGTTAAAATTTAAATAATTTAAAGTTGTAGTTGAAAAATCTTCTAAATTTAAAATTAAAAGGCTTAGAACTGACAATGGGGAGAATATGTGAGTCATTAATTTGACTCATTTTGTATTGAATGTGGCATTCAAAGGGAATTAACCACTCCCTATTCTCCTCAACAGAATGGGATTGCGGAAAGAAAAAACCACACTATTTTGGAGATGGCTAGGACCATGATTCATTATGCTCAAGTTCCTAAATTTCTTTAGGTAGAAGCCATGAACACTATTGTTCATATCTTGATCGAGTTCCCACTAAAGCCTTGGTAAATTCAACTCCTTTAGAAAAATGGTCAAACCAAAAACCTAGTGTATCTCATTTGAGAATTTTTGTAGCCCAACTTCTCTCTTTATTCTGAAGTCAAAATGAAAGAAGCTTGATCAGACTTCTTTTCCATGCATCTTTATAGGATATGGTATAAAAACTAAAGGTATTAGGATCTTTGATCCCTCTAAAAGAGAAGTTATAGAAAATAGGAATGTTAAAATCTTAGAAAAAAAAAAATTGTTCTTCATCTTCATCTTCTATTTCTTATGATGTTTTAAATGAAAATGAATTTGAAACTTGTGAAACTGATATATGTAATGAAGAAACTAGTATAGAACCTATAGTTAATAATGATATTGTCCCTAGTACTTCTGTAACTAAAAGACCTAGATGGGCTGAGTATGTTATTCAAGACTCTAACTCAGGTAACCTTCAGAAAATGACAAGAAGTCATCATACATACCATGCTTTGATGACCTTGTATGAACCTAAACCCCAAACCTTTGAAAATCCTCTTCTAACAAAAGATGGCAAGATGCTATGAAATCTGAATACATTGCTTTAATTAAAAATCAAACATGGGAATTAGTCCCTCCTCCTGAAAAATGAAGTATAGTCGGATCTAGATGGATATAAAAAATAAAATATAAAGTAGATGGCAGTATAGATAAATTCAAAGTCCAACTTGTAGCTTGAGGGTTTACTCAAAAACCCGAGTATCGACTAAGTAGAAACTTTTGCACCAATTATGAAAATGAGCACAGTAAGGATTTTGATTTCCATAGTTGCTTTGTATGGTTGGGAAATCCATCAAATGGATGTAAAAAATGCTTTTTTGAATGGTGATTTACAAAAATAAATTTATATGACCCAACCGAAAGGCTTTGAAGAACCAGAAAAGAAAAATATGTTTGTAGATTAAAAAATATTTGTATGGTTTAAAACAAGCTCCTAGAGCTTGGTATTCTAAAATCAATAGTTTTTTTAATGAAATTGGTTTTTCTAACTGTGCATCTGATAATGATTTATTTGTTAAAATAGAATAAAATGCTATTATTCTCATTGTATTATATGTTGATGATTTACTAATCACTAGTAATTCTAATGCTTTAATTATGAAAATTAAAGAAAAATTAATGCAATATTTTGAGATGACAGATTTAGGTTTATTACATCATTTTTTAGGCATGGCTATATTTCAAGATAAAAATTCTATTATAGTATCTCAATCACAATATATGCAACTAATCTGCTTAAAATATTTAATATGCTTGATTGTAAACCAATTTCTATTCCTATAGAAGTAGGATGTAAACTTGATCCTAAAACTACATGTGAAAAATCTAATCCTACTTTATATAGGAAACTTGTAGGTAGTTTGATTTATCTTACTATTACTAGACTTGACATTTCTTATGCAGTAGGGATTGCTTCATTTTTATTCGGAACCTTATCAAGATCATTGGAAGTTAGCAAAAAGAATTTTGTGTTATGTAAAGGGAACTATTAATTATGGTTTACATTATATTTCATCTAACAATGCATATTTACATGGATATTGTGATTTTGACCATGTTGGTGATGTGATAGATCGTAAATCTACAACTAGATATATATTCAAGTTTGGTGTAGGTGTCATTACTTGGAGCAGTAAAAAAGCAATTGACAATTTCCATTTCTTCTATTGAGGTAGAATACAAAAGTGTAATGGAAGCAGAAAAGAAGCCATGTGGCTGAAAAGGTTGTTAGAAGAAATACACATGGAAGTTAAAGGAAGTAATCCTCTTCTATGTGATAGCCAGAGTTGTATTGCTCTTGCAAAGAATCTAGTTCAACATCAAAGGATGAAGCATATCGAGATACATATGCACTTTATTCATGAGAAGGTTCTCAGTGGTGATATTGATCTCCAATACTACCCTACTAAAGATCAAGTTGAAGACTTGTTTACAAAGCCATTATGTTCTATGAAGTACTAAGTTTCATGCAATGCTCAACCTTTCAGATTTTCCATTGAGGGGAGTGTACATGCAATGTCACCTCCTAATGGTTGGTAGTTGATTAACTCCTCTTCCTCTATACTTCTACTCTAGTTTAAAATCATTGTAAAAGATCTTGTATGATCTAAAAGTAAACTGATAGAGTTTACGGGGAAAGTATAGTCCAGTATGTGCATCTATTTGTAAAGGAGGTCCTTGTGTTATAAAAGGCTCCTAAAGATGTGGTATAAGAATATTTCCATGAGAAACAGTGAGATGTAGTCTCACAAATCATGCTTAGCCTAAATCATATGTCTAATTTATGGATTCCAAATCCTTTTGTACCAAAAGGTAAGTTGAGCATGATGAAGGTGTTATAAATCCTTCAAAATTACATGTGTTATCCTAAACCTTTAGGGTTTATGGATTTGTAAATCCTATTGTACAAACAGGTAATGTTGGCATATGGATCCCCACTTAATATTAAGGGGGGTGTTAGAACTATAATATTAAGTGCATCATAATGTTTAGTTTATAGTTAAATAATATAGAATAGTTATATTCTTATTATTTAAATATAAACTATAGATTAGGTTTTTTTAGTTATTAAATTAACTAACTATTAATTAAAATCGGTGTGTCCCATCACTTAATAGACATAACCCTTTGGGTTATTTATATATGACTATGGGTCATATTTAAAATGTATTGTAAAATATAATCATGTGAATATGAATGATCACAGGTAAAACAAGGAGTAGAAGGAGGGAGGAGTTACTAGACTATAAATAAATGTTTCTCATACTAGTGGATTATTCTTCATGTTTTTTTACCCATTTATAGGTTTTCCACGTTAAATCATGTGTCAATGTGTTCTCTCATTTATTTGTTTAAGTTATTTCATTTATTGTAATGTTATGTTATAATGGTTGAATAATATTTAATAATATGTCATTAAATATCTCATCCCCGATATGTAGACCATGGAAAATGCCTTGTGCTCTATAGTGGTATAGTTTTATTCGGTTGGTGTTAACTTCCTGCTTACAAATAAAATAGGATGATCAACAATACCTTCTCTAGGTTGGGCTAATACCACACCAATGGCTATGCCAAAGGTGTCCACATGCACATGAAAAGGTTTGGACCATGAAGGAAAGCATAGAATAGGTGTTATAGTAAGTGTTTCCTTCAATTTCTTGAACATGCGTTGTTGCGCTTCACACCAATGGAACTTACCTTTACACTTCAATAATTCTTATAAGGGTGCAAAATTCTTAGCATTACCTTTAATAAAATTCCTATAATATCTTGTGTGCCCCAATAATCGATGCATCTCACTCTGGTTAGTAGGTTTCTCTAAGCCCAAAATAACAGTAACCTTAGCAGATCCACTAACAAACATTCCTTACAAATAATATGTCCTAGAAAAGTCCCAAAAGGTGTAGCAAAAACACCTTTCTTAATGTTTAAGGAGATGCTCAACTATTCACATATCTCAAACATAATCCTTAAATTATCATAGTGATCCTTGACTAGCCCATAAACTTTCCAATCATCCAAATAAACCTACAAGAACTTATGAATGAAGTCTTGGTATGCTTACACAACAATGAGCGAAAAGAATGCAGGCACATTCTTCAACCCAAATGGCATAACTGTGTAGGAAAAAAATCTTGATTCAGTGGTAAAATTTTCTTCTCTTAATCCTCTTTGGCTATCCTCACTTTATGATATCTATAAAATCCATCTCGTGAAGGAGTGGATCATGCGCCCTACGATGCATTCCAAGATTTCTTCAAAGAAAAGGTGTGGGAAAGAGAATATTAGAAATATTCAATTCCCTATAATCCAAAAATTATTATTCTTCCATCCTTCTTGATATTGATCACTATAGGGCTGACCCACTCCGACTCCTCAATGGGCTTAATGATTCCAAAATTCAACATCTTGTCAATTTCTTCCTTCACCTTAACATACAAGTTAGGACTCATTCTATAAGGCCTTTTCCTAAACAAGTGTGCACCTTTCTTTAGCTTGATTCTCATCTCATCCAAAATTCATGTACCCTTTCAATTCATGGCAGCCTATAGGGAATAAGTCCTAGAAGTCACGCAAAGATAACTCAATTATCTTAGCAACCTCAAAGTCGACCAATAATCATCAATGATGGCCTCCTTAGGTTTAACATATGTCCCAATGTTGTACTTATTCATTTTCATTGGCTCATGGTAGAACGTGCCTTCGATCTATAATGTCTAATACCTCACATGTACCCTCTATATGCTCACCCTTTAGATTCTCCACCTCTTCATCATCAATGAAAAATACCATATTACCCTTTTATTTTTCTAGGAAGGCACGCCCAAGTTGTTCTACATGGGTCTATTCTTCTTCCAAGTGTGCCTCCAAATCAAACTCCCTAATAACTCGGAAGAATATCCTCAGCCTTTGCACTATCTTCCATATTCAAGTGCTTCATAACCTATAATGCTTCATTCACCGGGGTTTATTGGAAAAATAGTCAAAGGTCTAAATCATACATGCGCTTAATTCTTGATAATTTTATATCTCTCTATTCAACTTTGCATAGACATACCATGTGCATGCGCAACTTTGCAAGGTGAAATAGAGATTTTGCACCCATAGTGATGGTGGTAAATCTTCTTGCCCCTCTTTCTATAGTGTCTCACACTTTGTTGAATGTGGTTTTAAAAAGGATCTTTACCGTGAAATTCACATATCCGAGTAGGCACATTGCTCATGAGAAATCAAGAAGAGAAGGTGATTCAAAATCTCTCTACTCCAAAATATTATCCTATTGACCATCCTATAGCACATTTCTATCCTACACATAGTATAAAGTAGCATATTTCTTATTTCCCCACAGATCTATCCACCGAACTTCCATAGCATGCGGGAATACTTTAGGATTTCCTTCATCGTGTGTACCTTGGTACTGGTTACTACCAAAATTCCTAACACAACACACGCCTTCTTATGTGTGTCACTACACTTATTATTTTGTACCCAACCATTTCATAAGTGTCATGTGCTCAGCTTGTCACATGCAACACTTGTAATATTTGTTGGGGTGTGGAGCCTATTTTTTTAGTCTTTTGGAATCAACATTGAAGCATTGGAGTTCAAACGGTTAAGTTTGGAGACTTTAGGAGAATTATGAAGTCATTTTTTTTATGTGTTTGTGATATTGAAGTGTATTTGATGTTAACTGGTGGTCAATCAAATGTTGTCATAGTGATGGATTTTCATCTGTGAAAAGTTGAAAGATCATGACTTTCTCAAGTCACGATTTTTTCAAACAAATTTTTCTAGGGTTGGTTATAGAACTTCCTAGAAGGATTGTAATCTTATAAATAGAGGTATTAGGAGCATCCTAATGTATCTAATTTGATCAAACATATTGGGAGTCTTAGAAGATCTGGAGAGATCAAAAAGATCTAGGAGTCTTAGATGTGGTTTAGCATCTTTGGGAATTCTATTGTGAGTTCATGAGTGATTCTGTGCAATTGTAACTAAGAGAAGACTGTGATAATAAAATATGAGCAAGTTCTTGGTGGACGTAGCCCACATTGGGTGAACCATGTTAAATCTTGTCTTGTCTTTTTTTATTTTTGTGCATTGTTTATATATGTTGTTATATTTCTACAAGTACAAATCTGCTAAATAGTTTCCTACTGTTGTGATCTGAGGAATTGTTTCTACATATTTATTCTCTAATTCCTAACAACTGGTATCACAACTTTGGTATTTTTTGCTAAAATTGTGAATCACAGGGAAATTTTATCTTGAGTGGGAGCTATGGTAGATGAGGGCAGATTGAGGGTTAAGAAGCTCAATGGGAAGAACTTTGATTTGTCAAAGATGTAGATGGAGGATTACTTGTATCGGAAGGACCTCCATGTTCCTTGGTTAGAAAATCAAATAAATCTATGGCCATGACGGATGAGGATTGGGATTTTATGGATATAAAGGCACTTGGGGTAGTTCGATTATGTCTTGCATCTTCGGTTGCTTTTAACATATCACAGGAGAAGACCACAGAATGTCTCATGAGTGGGTTGGGGAAGTTATATGAAAAAACCTTTTCCTCTAATAAAATATTTTTGATTAAAAAGTTATATAATATAAATATTTCGATAATGGTTCTATTGTTAATGATTTGAATGAATTTAACACGATTGTATGTTTAACTCGGTTAAAATTGACTTTGATGATGAGATCAAGGCTTTGATTATTTTGTGTTCCTTGTCAAAGAGTTGGGACAACTAGGTTATGGTTATAAGTAATTTTGTCTCTAATAACTCAAAGTTGAAGTTTGAAGATGTGATAAATGTGATCTAAGTGAGGAAATGTGAAAGAAGAGCTACGGGGATTCTTCCACTTCTCGGAAATGATTTGATGGTGGAAAGCGAGGGAGATAAAAGAACAGAGGGAAAGGTAATTGTGGGAATTCAAATGATCGAGAAAGGTCAAAGTCTAAGAGAATTTTGGAAAATTAGCACTATGGAAAATTTGGTCATGCTAAGAAATATTGTTGGGTTCTTCGGATAAGAAGAACAAGAAGGAGGAAACTAAGGAGGTAAATGTGGTAGCAGGTGATTTTTTTCAGGATGCCTTAATTATTTCTTTAGATAATATTGTTAAGTCTTAGGTGTTAGATTCAGGGGCTTCTTTCCATGCCACCCCACATAGAAATTACTTTAATAAGTTTGTTCAAGGTTATTTTGGACATGTATATCTTGATGATGATGAACCATGCATCATAGTAGGGAAAGGTTGTGTTCAGGTGAAAAAACAGAATGGTAACACATGGCTACTTAAGGATGTTAGGAATGTGCCTAAGTTAAGGTGAAACTTGATATCGGGGGTCAACTACGTAGTGATGGTTGTACAGTTAGTTTTACAAAAGATTCTTGGAAGGTTACCAAGGAGATCTCGTGGTTGTAAGAGGTAAGAAAAATGGTACTTTGTATTTAACTAGTGGTGTTGATTATTATAATTAAGTTGTTGTAGATGGAGATGCAACTTTGTGGCACAAGGGACTCAGTCATATGATTCAAAAGGGCATGCATATTCTAAAAGACGGGTTTCCTGAGATTAAAGGAGAGATTAGGAATTCTGTGAGGACTGTGTTTATGGGAAACATAAGCGGGTGAGATTCCTCAAGGTTGGACCTACTAGGAAGGAGGGTAAGTTGGAGTTGGTACATACAGATGTATGGGGGTCAAGCTAAGGTAAAATTTATTAGTGGTTCATGTTAATATGTCACTTTCATTGGTAATGCAACTAGAAACATTTGGGTATATGGCATTAGGAAAAAATATGATGTGTTTGAAACTTTCAAAAGATGGAAATCCTTGGTTGAGAATGAAACAAGTCTCAACTTGAAATGTCTAAGGTCGGATAATGGAGGGGAGTATTGCAGCAATGAATTTCTTTATTACCGTTTGGTAATTAGAATCCTGAGAAAAAGACAATTTTGAAGACTCCACAAGAAAATGGAGTGTCGAAAGAATGAATAAGAAAATCATGGATCGTGCTAGGTGTATGAGGTTACATGTGGGGTTATCACTCATGTTTTTCATGAAGCGGTGAGCACAATTGTTTACGATAAACAGAGGACCCTCTATGGCCTTAGATGGAGGTATACTTGAGGAGGCTTGGTCTGGTAGTAAGAAAATTGATTACTCATTTCTTATAGTATTTAGATGTGAGGTATTTTTCACATTGATAAAGAGGATAGGACCAAGTTCAAGGATAAGTATGATAAATGCACCTTTTTGGATATGGCGAGGATGACTTTGGTTTTTGTGTTTTAAGTATTAAGGACAAGAAAATATTTTGGTCTAGAGATATTGTCTTTAATGAAAAATTCATGTATAAAGATCAGTTGCAGGAACAGAAAGAGGAATCAAAGAAATAATACACAGTGTTAGAGGACATTCTAGATGGCAAGGTGTCTAAGGGTCTAGTTCAGGTGCAAAGATGTTCTCAGCACAACCAGCTTCAGAACCTACTCATCAGGAATTCCAAACTCCTGAGGTGATAAGGTCTTCTAGGATAAGAAGGGAACCTGAACATTTTACTCAGTCTTTGAATTATTTATTTCTCACTAAAAATGGAGAGCCAGAGTGCTTGGAAGAGATGATATAGATGGATTTTAGGAAGAAATGGGAGCGAGGCCATGAATGAAGAGCATAGATCTCTTATGGAGAACCGAACATGGGATCTAGTGGAGCCACCCGAGGGCAAGAGAGCATTGCAGAATAAGTGGGTGTACAAAATCAAAGAGGAAGATGGAGGAAGAAAAAGATACAAGGCACGATTGGTGGTTAAGGGATTTGCAGAGAAGAAAGGTGTAGACTTTGATGAATTTTTTTCTCTTGTTGTTAAAATGACTTCTATTAGAACTATTCTTGGTTTAGTAGTAGTTGAATATTTACACTTAGAGTAGTTGGATGTGAAGACTATATTCCTTCATGGTGAGTTGGAGGAGAAATTACATATGCATGCATCCACGGGGTTATGAGGTCAAAGGGAAGGAGAGATTGGTGTGCAAATTGAAGAAGAGATTCTATGGCCTAAAACAAGCTCCATAGCAATGGTACAAGAAGTTTGATAGTTTTATGTAGGAGAAGGGTTACACCAGGTGTCACTCAGACCATTATTTGTACATGAAGAATTTTCTTGATGGTACTTATATTATTTTGACATGTATGAAATAAAGGTACTCAAGAAGCAATTAGGTAACTCCTTTTCTATGAAGGATTTGGGGAAGAAAAACAAATCCTTGGTATGAGAATAACTTAGAACATGAAGGAGAGGAAGCTGGTAATATCTCAAGAAGACTACATAAAGAAGGTTTTGGAGAGGTTTAGTATGTAGGATGTTAAATCGGTTGGTACTCCTTTGACAAGTCACTTTAAGTTATCAAATGAGAAGATTCCCAAGAATGAGGAGGATAGAATCCACATGTCCAGGTACCATACTCATTAGCAGTTGGAAGCTTGATGTATGTTATGGTAGGCACTAGACCTGATATTTCCCATGTAGTGGAAGAAGTGAGCAGGTTTATGATTGATCTAGGTAGAGATCACTAGCGGGAAGTGAAGTGAATCCTTGATATTTGAGAGGGACTATGGGAACAACATTATGTTTTAGTGGATCATACACTACATTGTGTGGCAATGTATGTTCGGACATGACAGAGATTTTGGACAGCATGAGGAGCATGAAAGGTTATGTATTTATGGTTGGTGATATAGATGTGAGTTGGATTTCACAATTACAAAAGGTTGTGGATTTGTCAACCACAGAGGATAAGTATGTTATTGTCACGAGAGGAAAAAAAAGGAGATGATTTGGCTAGAGTAGTTTCTTAATGAGTTAGGGAATAAGAAAGAAGTTAGGAGACTACATAGTAATAGTCAAAGCGCTATTCATTTGGTGAAGAACTCCGGTTTCCACTCTGTGACGAATCACATTTAGCTTTGAGATATCATTTCATCATGAAAACTTTGGAAAAAGATAAGTTAAAGCTGGAAAAGATTCATACCAATTAGAATCATGTAGATATAATGACCAAGGCGGTCATAAGGGAGAAGTTGAAATTGTGTTCAACTTTGGTTGGCCTTCATGGATGATAATGAAGGGTTGATAACTTTGTTCAGTGGGAACAGTCTCCAAGTGGGAGATTGTTGGGGTGTGGAGCCTATTTTTTGGTCTTCAAATCGTATTTAAGCATTGGAGTTCAACAGCTTAAGTTTAGAGACTTCGGGAGCATTTTTATTCATCTTCCATTTACATGTTGTGACATTGATGCATATTTGTTTTTAACTAGTGGTTAATTGACTATTTTCATAGTAATGATTTTCATCCATGAAAATTTTAAAGATCACAACTTGCTCAAGTCACAATTTTTTCAAACAAATTTTTCAAGGGTTGGTTATAGAACTTCCTAGAATTATTGTAATATTATAAATAGAGGTATTAGTAGCATCCTAATGTATCTAAAGTGATCAAAGAGATATGGAATCTTAGAAGATATGGAGAGATCAAAAATATCTAGGAGTCTTAGATGTGGTTTAGCATCTTTGGGAATTTTGTTGTGAGTTCATGAGTGATTTTTGTGCAATTGTAACTAAGAGAACACTGTGATAGTAAAATTTGAGTAAGTTATTTGTGGGTGTATCCCACATTGGGTGAACCACATTAAATATTATCTTTTCTTTTTTATTTTGTTCATTGTTTATATATGTTGTTGTATGTCTACAAATACATATATGCTAAATAATTTCTATTGCTATGATCTCGAGGCCTAATTTCTACATATTTATTCTCTAATTCCTAATATTATCACTCATGGACAATGCATCATTCCACTAGAGAACTCCTTCCTTTGATGGCTAAAGGACTTATGGATCTATAATGGTGTGCACATAAATTCTATTTAAATCTTCTTCACTTAAAGGCTCCACATAAGGTGCATCTTTCCCATCTTTCAAAGGGATGATGACGTGTTCTTCCTCATTCTCAAAAATAATATATCCTTTATTGAAGCATAGATTGAAATTATTCGCATAACACCAAGGACCCAAGTAATGCTTTGAAAACTACCTACTTCTACAAGTGCTAAGACCTCAAACTCCCAAGAAACTTGACCCCCTGTATAGTGATAGTAGCATCCTTCAAGACTCCAATTTGTGTGGCTTTAGTCATGTTAGCCATAAATAGCACATTTGAAGATGGCTGCAATGGTGGTCTCCCCATATAATTCCACACTTCTAATGTGATTACATTCTCTTCTACACCTGTATCAATAAAAATGTTACTCAAAATCCAAATGTCAACAAAAACATTGAGAGTGATCTCCTTGTCATAATCCAGACTATGAGGAGGTAGGTTAGCATGTAAAATCTATCTTTTACACTCAACTCCAGCATGTGACATCTTCCCCTTAACCATTCCCCAACAAAGGAATGATGTTTTCTTGTCACAACATCTTACAAACCTCCTTCAATTCGTCAACATCCTTCTCCAAAAGCTCATTTATTTCCTTCATTCTAACTTCTATGACCATTCTTTTAAACATTGTATCTCACCCTACAAATTCCTAATCACCTCCATGGTTTCTTGATAAAATTTCTTCTGATGTGTAGGGTCTAGATACTTTGCATATAGAACCTCCTCTTTTGTAATAATAGGCTTCTGATTTTAAACTCCCTAGCGCACACAACATCAACGCATGTAGTAACCAAAATAGGTACCACTCATGATTTGGTGTTGGATTAGGCATCCAATGATCTTCCATAGTGCTTTAAAATCTAACCATTCCTCTGCCCTTGTCCTTATTGTGTTTATTACTGAGGTATTCATACAATACTAGGCATTCTTCATAATTGTGGTTCTTTCCGCAAAAAGAACAAGTAATATTATGATGGAATTTACACTGTATTGATCAAGGGATCCACATGTATAACATTTTCCTTATGTAAATTCACTCCTTCCACTACCATGACCTCGACCTCTAAATCCTCCATAGTAACCTCAACCTCTACCACGACCTCCATCAAAATGCCCTTCATTGTGATTGTGCTCATGATGCTCACCTTGTTCCTTATAATTATGTGCAACACTAGTCTAATGTAAACCGATATCAATGGAATCATAAATCTGATCAATCAACCTATAATTTTCAATATCATGAGGTAGACCTGAAAATCTTACATTAGTAGGACACATTCTTTCTTGTTGTGCGTTAAAGTGAAAGGAATCTACTTGAATCATGATCCAAGTGATAAATCTTGAAGTCCAGCAACATGGCGCGCACCGATTTATGAGGAAAAATATCCTTAGTATGCCCTTCTACTTCACAATCTATGCACCAAATTCCATTGTGAGTCTCATGCGCTAAATTATTTGATAATTTTTCCAACTGTTTAGCCATAGCTGCAATTTGAGCCATCAAAAATGGGCTAACTCCGGTCTACACTCCAAACTTCCTCAACGTGCGAGCTACTTCAAGTTCCTCGCGTGGTTTTGTATAAGTCTTGTGTGAGAGCACCCTTCTAAAAGTGGTGATCACACATCTAACGAACCTTTAATCATCCTATCTTTGGTTAACGTCATAAGATAATTTTGACAAAAGGATTTTGAAATGTGCATCATACTCCTGAACACTCTTAGTCATTCTCTAATTGATGTCCTTCAACATGGTGACTCTCTTCTTCTCAAACTCGAGTATATGAAACTTTGATAAGAAAGCATCACGCAGTGAGAGGTATAATTTTCATAGGGATATTCCCCTCTATATTGAATGGTACAACTCTTATTATTGAATGTAACTAATCTAATCCTAAACTAAATGTTATGGGTTAGCCAAATAGGCTTGGGATCACACAAGAACACTCCATTGAACTTATGGAAAATATCTTATACATATTACAAGGTTGGAAATCATAACAATGAGGGGTTAAGGAGGAAAATTAGGAAAGGGAGGTTACTTGTCATGAGTAGGCCTATTGTAGAGTTCACACCCAGTGACCGAAGTAGTGAAACATTCAATATAGAAAAAGCAACAATGAAGCTAGTGGGACCAATGAATTAAAACACAATTTCTTAGATTCACTTATCAAGGATGCAAAGTACCTCTCCAACACTATACTTAATAAGTGCATATAAGAGGGAAAATATGAAACATGAGAATTGGAAATGGAAGAAATGTAGCTTTTATTTCATGTACATTGGTGATAAAAATCTCAACAACATATCACAATCCACTATTGCTACAAAGTAAAAAAATTAGGATCCCTTGGAATGGAGAAGACATCCCAATTTATAGCAATGTGAATTGAATATGTACCTACCCCCACATGACTCTTCGAGGTCTCATTCAACTCATGACTTTTCACCTTCTTTGGAAGTGAGAAATAAGTTCCCTTTTTATAAAAAAATGGGACTTTTAACATGTAACTTTATGAATTCACTTAAGTGCATCGGAAAAATACAATGATTATGCCCAACGAATAATTAGAAAGGGGAGAGAAAGAAGAGGGAGAAAGAGAGAAGAAGGGAGAGGTTGTCACATCTAATGAAGAATCTCCCTGTGATGAAGAACTTGCTAATGATGATCACAATCTCCTCCTTTTACATGATGAGTGGACACCTCAAGTTATCACCTAGTGTTTAGAAAAATTTGAAATATTCACTGATGTGAACTTGAGATGAACATGAATCTCACCCATGATGGAACATTCCTAATCTTACAATAACAATTATATTCTCCCTCTCATTTCTTAGGTTTTCACAATTATCGTTACTTGTGTTCCTATTTTCACACTATACTGCAAGATTGCAACCTTGGCCTTTATTACTCTAAAAATGAGAGATCTTTCCTAGCTCATTCCTATCTCACTAAGCTCAAATAAACTCACCGATCTCAAATCGAATCACCAAGATCAAATAATGTCACCGAGATCAAATCACCCATCTCACCGAGAGATGATGATGAATCCACCCGCTACACCATGTGATGCTCTATCATGCTTCTAGGCACATTTAAGATCGATATGATTACTCCAAGACCCCTATGGAGGCTTGATTTATATGTTTGATCTATGATACCATTTTCTAACCATGTGAAGAGTTCATAAAATGGTTCAATGTGAGTGAATATGGGGCCATCTCAGTAACTTTTTTCACCTATAATAGAGACTTTCTTTTTTAGCAAGGTAGGACCATGACATGTTATTTTGGGACATATCACTTGTTTGCTCCAATTTCAACTTTTGAACCTTCTAACACACTTCGTCCTCCTTATTTGATGATGCATTTTTATTTTTAGCAACTTTCTATTATTATTATGTTACTTTTTCTTGACTTGTTATTTTGGAAAGATTGACATTTTTGCCTTGTCTTTCATTTTGCACCTTTTCGGACTATCCCGGGTGATCCGAACATGTAATTTGGGAAACTTGTTATTTTTATCATGTGCAAGAGCATGGAATATTCTATTTTAGTAAGTAACAAAAACATACTCAATTTTTAATGGGGTAATATTTTTAGATTGGTCTCTTCATCATGATCTTGTGCTCCAAATTTCATTGTGTTTTGTTCATCGAAGTGCTTGGAAATAAAAAATGAAAATTTTCCTAATGAAAGTTTCAAGAAATAATCTACCATGATAACCATTAATAAATTCATCAAGATTTTTAAAATAATTATTTCCCACCTCAGATTGCAATGAAATCAACTTCTTTGGAATAGGTTTTTCATCTGGATGTAATGCTCAAAGTTTTAACTTTGGCCACTCTTCGGATTGATGAAAAACTAAGGAAGAACAAGCTCAAAAATATTTTTGGGATATTTCTTCCATTAATGATATGGAATTCCTCTGTTATTTATTTTTGTTTCAGCTTGAAGGTTCCTAGGAGGAAGGAAGATGGTGAAATATTTAGCAGTACCCAGTTACTCATTTGTGAGCTATGAAGCTTTCATGGTTTTCTAATCATGGGAGATTCGATGAAAAATGGACATGGTATTGGCTAGAAAAGAACTCGGCTTGGATGATATTATAGAAATGAATAATTTGGAATGGAAATTCAATGAGGAAATGGAGTGGTGGAGCAATGGATATTTACATCTTCTTCCTCGGTGAAGTTCTTACACGTACTGGGAAGAAACAGTAGAAGCAACACACTTTTTATTAAAACTAGTTTTTTTAATTATTCAATGGCTTGGGAATAATTTTTGGTCCTAATTTTTTGGAACATATTATGCACAAAAAAAAATTCACAATCCTTGTGACAATTGGTGCCCTTTGATTGGCCAATGAGATATAGCAAAAAGGCATTATAAAAACTCAGGGGATGAAATTGGATCACATGGATGACCAGGGAATGGGATAAGCGTGGGTGTAATTTTGTGTCCCATCCATCCCAAATTTTTAGAAATTTGGTGCACAAAAATTTTCCCTCTCCTGGTGTTGAAAAGTGGCATAGTGAGATTGGTTGGTGGAGGAGAGAGAAAAGTTAATGGAAAGCACACTGGGGCTTAAAAGCTGGGTCGATGGATGACCAGGGGAAGGGGATAGGATTGGGTGGAATTTTTTTCCTATCTATCCCAAAGTTTTTGGAAATTTTTCTCACAAAAATTTACCCTCACGTAGTTTTGACAAGTGGTGTTGCGGGTTTCGACGATGGAGGGTACTAAGGAATGGTGCACATGGGCTTAAATTTTTATTTGAGCTCAGTTGGGATCACATGATGGTCCATGAGGATAAAATGGAGTTGGGTGCAATTTTTTTTTCCCAAGTATCCCAAAAAAATTGAAATTTGGAACAATAAATTCCTCTTTGAACATGGGAGTGACTTATGTCCATAAAAAAAATTGACTAAGTCCTAGAGCATACCTTGGAGAGAAACTTATCAGAGACATATATTGAGCATCCAAAGCTATTTATTTGGAAATTTTTATATTATTTTGACTATAAAATTCATTTTTCAAAGAATTAAATTGATCTCATTATTTGATTCTACATAAAACCCTCTAAAAATAGCATTTTTCTCTCGGGGTCTCCAATTATGCATGCGAGAAAAATGGTCTATGGGTAGAATTTTTATGTCTTGTGAAAACATTGAAACCACCATCACTTAGAGAATTTAAATACCTTTCCAATTATATTTTTTTGACCTCCAAATCATCCTAGAGCTCCTAGAATCACTTCCCAAATATCAATTTTGTTTTTATCTCCAAGCTCCTTCGCCTTGAGAATCCTCTTTATTTGAACTTATCCCAAAACCTATGAAACTTTCCAAAATATTACAAAACTAGTTGGAAAATGTTCTTATCTCCTCAACCCACCCCCTTGATGAATTTAATACTTTTTCTACTCTTTGGTTGTGCAATAGCCTCAAAAAGACCAAAAATAGTCATTCTTAAGCTTCTTGGAAAGCATGTCTTGAAATATCTCGAATTGGAAGTTCTTGAATTAACTTTTTATCCCTAAATAACCTATGTAAAATGTTAACACAACACATATGACCACTTTTAAGGGTTTGATATACCCAACACATGGGATGGGTTGACCTAGGAGAGTGTCTGGGAGGTTTACAATCAAAATTTTTGACACTGGGGTCCGTTGTCATGCTTGAAAATATGAATTTTTCATGTTACACATTTAAATGACAATAGATGACTCTAGATTGGGAACAGGTTGTGGAATGAGCACAATGATGACATAGCATGATAATCCTAGAATCTAAATTTACTTCATGGACCAATTCCTTATCCATCTGGGTTTAATAGAGTCACTAAAAATATATACTACATAACTTGCTTTATTAAACACACACATGTGACAAGGACAAAACAAATGAGACAGAAAAAAGGAACACACAACACGAGGTAAACATGAAATAATAAAAGGTAAATAACCTAAATAATATATGTACATGCAAGAGATAAGCCACATTCATTAAGCAAAAATTGAACTTAGGGCTTACCCATAAATGGGTATCTTCGGATGGCTTTCTTCTACAAATCCATTTACGGTTTCGTTGAAGTATGAACATCTCCTCGGCTTCTTGAGTAATTTATCATGATTTTTAGTACAATTGGATATCAATTTGTTCATGCCATCACCTTTTTTATTTGACACAATATTTTTGGTCTCTCTTTGGTTCTCATGTTCATTCTACTTGTTGAATTTCCACCACTACTATGAAGATGATTCTTGATTATGCTTGACATATCATTTTCATACTCAAACATTTGTTCTTTGTCATATATTTTCTTCATGACCACCACTTCCATGGGTTGATTCTTAGCATATGTCTTAGAAATTTTGGCCTCATCCTCTACTTCTTGATTTTCTCTATTTTTCAATTGTTCCAAGAAGTCATATTTCCCATGCTCCAGGTCTTTTTCCATATGCTTCCCTATACAATGTGTCACATACATTGCATCATCTTTTTGGAAAGAGAATGAACTCAATATTGCACATGCAACATGGAAACTATCTTATCCTTTTCCTTGTTTGTTTTGAGCCTTGTTCTCCATTTTATGTTGAGAGCATATATCTCTTGAGCAGAGTGAGAACTGAAAGGTTGAAGTATGTTGAGAAAGTTTCCATTTTGAGGGAAAAAAAAAAAAAAGCTTTAGGACCAAGCAAAAATTTGTTCCTCCATTTTTCTTTTATAATGATTCCATCCTTTTGAAAAGGGAAAGAGCACAACATTGGGGCTGGAATATTGTCACCATCTTTTTCCCATTTCTGATTTCCAAGAAACAATAATTCCATTTCCATAATGAAACCTTCATCTTATTTGGTATGTTCAATTTCAAGAATGAAAGTATGTTACAACCCTTGATTTATGTGTCCTCTTCTTCTAATAAGAAAGATAAACTTTCAAGTTCAACTTCATACTCATCACATGGGAGATCATACTGATTATTGGGAATGTGATCGAAAACATCAAAGTTACCTGTCAAGAAAGCATTAAACATTATCTCCTCTCTCCTTGATCTGCATTTCTCATCACTTCAAGATTATTTTTTTGCAAGTTAAGGATCTCATCACCACCATCAGCTTCCAGTGGAACAAATTTTTATACCATCATCCCATGAGAAGCACACCTTTTCAAACTCATATTTCATTAACTCATCATTATTCTCTTTGACCAGCTTGGTGATATTTGAACATTCCTCCACCAACAAGGGCGGTTCAAGATCCTCCTCAAGGTCGTGAAGAAGTTTCCATATTTAGAATTTTAATATCCCATATAAAGAAGTTTCCGGATGGGAAGTGTTTTTACGGGGTAGAAGGAAGGAAATCAAAATGATGAGAGGTGAAGGAGGTAAATTAGGAAGTTGGGGTTATTTTCGTGAGTAGGCCGATTGTAGAGTTCACACCCACTAACTGGATTATTTCAACATTAAATATATATAAAAGCAACAATGAATATAGTGGCACCAATGAATTAAAATGAAAAGTTCTTATATATTTCTATCAATAATGTAGAGTTCCTCTCCAACACTATACTTACAAAGTGCATATAAGAGGAAAAGAATAAACATGAGAGATGACAATGGAAGAAATGTAGCCTTTATTTCATGTGCATTAGTGATATAAATCTCAACAACATATCACAATCCACTATTGCTACAAAGTATAAAATTTTTAAGATCCCTTGGAATGGAGAAGCCATCCCAATTTATAGCAATGTGAATTGACTCTTCCCCACATGACTCTTCATTGTCTCATTCAACTTGTGACTTTTCACCTTCCTAGGAAGTGAGAAATAAGTTCCCTTTTTATAAATTAAAGGGACTTTTACAATGTAACTTTATGAAGTCACTTAAGTGAATGAGACAAAATACAATGATTATACCTAACAAAGAATTATAAAGGGGAAAAAGAAGAGGGATAAAGAGAGAAGAAGGGATATGTTCTCACATATGAAGAAGAACCTCTTGTCATGAAGAACTTGTCGATGACGATCACAATCTCCTCCTTTTACATGATGAGTGGACACCTCAAGTTTTCAAATTGAGTATTTAGAAAAATGTTGAAATATTCACCGATGTGAACTTGATATGAACATGAACCTCACCCATGATGCTACATTCTTGATCTTATAATGAGAGTGAGAGTCACCCTCTCATTTCTTAGGCTTTCACAGTTGTTACTCATGTTCCTATTTTACACACTATACTACAAGATTACAACCTTGGCCTTAATTTATCTAAAAGATGAGATTACTTTCCTATCTCATTCCTAGCTCATCGAGCTTGAATCAACTCACTGAGGTCAAATCACCCACTCACCGAGAGATAACGATGAATCCATCCAATGCACCATGTAATGTTATGTCTTTTTTTCGATACAAATGAGCTCAAGATGATGCTTCCAAGGCCACTACGGAGGCTTCATTTATTTTTTTGAGCTATGAAACCATTTTTTAACAATGTTAAGATCTTATAAAATGGAAATATGAGTGACTACAAGGACATTATCAACTTCCTACACCCATAATAGAGACTTTCTATTTTTAGCAGGTAGGACTGTGACTTGCTATTATGGGACATATCACCTATTTTACTCTAATTTCACCTTCTGAATATTCTAGCACACTTCTTCCTCTTCATTTGATGATGTATTTTCATTTTTTATCATTTTTCTATTTTTATCGGGTTGGTTTTCTTGACCTAATATTTTGGGAAATTTCACATTTTTGCCTTGTCATTCATTTTACATCTTTACTGACTGATCCAAACTTGAATTCATGAAACTTATTATTTTTAGCATGTGGTGGAGTATGATCCAAACTTACAAGGGTTCATGAATTCGGCTCTTTGACACGATCTTATTATTTTTAGCATGTGGTGTTTGAAATAAAAAAGAATATGCTATTTTCATGCACAAAGCTACCATAAGACATTAATGGAAAAAAATATGGTTCCCACCTCATATTTTAATGAAATCGAATAGTTTTTAAATCTAAATGCAATTCAAATATTCTTTAGATTCGGCTCTTTGCCCAAGGAAGAAGAAGTCTCATCACCAATCCAACACTATGATAATTCTTCAAATTTCTATGCACACATGTGTTTCGTTGTAATATAGAAACAAAGCAACAACGTAACACAAGTGTTTGATAAGACGGAAATACAAATCTGAAATGAAAAAATTTCCTAGTGAAAGTTTCATACCCATGACAAAGGTGTTATTGACCATGGACCAGACATTAATTTACATTCACCAATATTTTTCATATAATTCTTTCCCACCTCATATTTTAATGAAATCAACTTATTTGGAATAGTTTTTTAAATCTAAATGTAAGCTTATCTTTTAAGATAAGATAAACCTTAATGCTCAAATATTTATGACTTCACTCCTTTTCCTTATTACGCTCTAATTCCTAATCATTGATGAAAAACCATTAGGAAGAAGAAAATATTTACTTTTAGGGACAGATTTTTGGATTTTTACTTCCATTAATGATATGGAACACCTCATCGTTAGTTTTTTTTAACAACATTATCTTGAAGGCTCTTAATGAAATAGAAATTACGAAGGAAGATGTTGAAAGTTTCGGAAGATTTTTGGATTTTACTCCATTTAATGATATGGAAGCTTTGATTTTTTTGTTTTTCTTGTCATGGGAAGGATTTTTCGGCAGTGATGCAAGTTACTCATTTCGAGATATGAAGCTTTCATTGTTTTTTTGAAAATTAGACATGAAACTAGATGGAAAAGTACTATCTTGGGATATATTACAGAAATAAATCACTTGGAATGGAGAGGAAATGATTAAATGGAGTGGTGGAAAGCAATGGCAATGGAGATTTGCGACTTCTTCTAATAGTGAAGTTTTTGCATGAATGGGAAGAAGCAACAAAAACATCACACTTTTTGTAAAAAAATGGTTTTTAATTCTTCAATGGCTTGGGAGGAATTTTATGTAGAGTGTGTCCCAATTTTTGGGACATATGGTCCAAAAAAAATTCCTCAGCCTCTTTGTGACAAGTGGTGCCCTGTGATTAGCTAGTGAGATATATCAAAAAGGAACTATAAAACATCGAGGGGCTGAAACTGGGTCACATGGATGACTAGGGAAGGGGCTAGGCTTGGGTGAAATTTTTCCCCATATTTCCCAATGTTTTGGTACATTTTGTACATAAAATGCACCCTCACCGGTGTTGACAAGTGGTATAGTGAGATTGGTCGATGGAGGAGAGAGATGAAGTGAGTGGAAAGCACTTAGGGGCTAAAATTGGGTCACATGGATGAAAAAGGAAGGGGCTATGCTTGGGTGGGATTTTGTGTCCCATCCATCCCAAAGGTTTGGTAAATTTTGTGTACAAAAATATTCCCTCACCTGGTGTTGACAAGTGGCACTATGGGATTCGACGACGGAGGGTGCTAAAGAATGGTGCATAAGGCTTAACTTGCTTATTTGAGCTCTGTCGGGGTCACATGAAGGTCCAGGAGGATAAAATGGAGTTTTTCATAAATTTTTGTCCCCAATTTCCCAAAATTTTGGTACATTTAGGACAATAAATTTATCTTTGAACCTAGGAGTGACACGTGTCACCCAAAAAATCGACTAAGTCCTAGAGCGTACCTTGGAGAGTAACTTGTTGGCCACATATCTTAAGCATCCGAAGGTCTTTTTTAGAACTTATTTATATGATTTTGACTATAAAATGTATTTATCTAAGAATGGTATGGGTCTCATCATTTGATTATTTCGAAACCCCTTAATATTTTTTTTTTTTCTCAAGACTTCTTGTTGTGCATGAAAAAAATGGTTTATGGGAAGAATTGCTTGTCTTGTGAAAAATATGAAATTTCCATCACTTAGATAACTAAAATACCTTTCCAATTATATTTTTACCTCCACATCATCCCGAGCTCGGAATCACTTCTCAAATCTCAATTTCTTTTAGATCTCCAAGCTCCTTCACCTTCAAGAATCTACTTTTGCTAAACTTGTTCCAAAACCTTTAAAACTTTCCAAAATATTTAAAAACTAGTTTCAAAATGTTTTATATCCTCAATTCATATCATTGATGAATTTTATCCTTTTATTCCACTTTGACGATGTGCACCAACCTCGGAAAGACCAAAAATAACCATTCTTATGCTTCTTGAAAAGCTTTGTCTTGAAATATCTTGAATTGGAAGTGCTTGAATTAACTTTTTATCCATAAATAACCTATGGAAAAGGTTAACACAACACATATTACAACTTGGAATGGTTGGATAGGCATGACACAGGGGATGGGTTGACCTAGGAGAGTGCAGGAAGGTTTACAATCAAAAATTTTAACAACTGCGGTCGGTTGTCATGTTTGAAAATATGAAATTTTCATGTTGCACATTTACATGAAAACACGTCACTTGTATAATTGAGATTATTTTTTTCCTATGTAAGTGAAGGAAGTGATAGTTAAAGATATTATTGCTTTGGAAAAGAAGTGTTTGTTGTTTTTAAAGATCTCACTCTACATATTTCTATGAAATGGGCTAGAAGAAGAAATCGTAACCTAATTTGGTAGCATTTCTCCTAAAGAATGTTTAGTTGTGTAAATATTCCATGAAACAAGTTAGTTTGACTTCATAATTGTTTTTGAAGGGTTTAATGCTCATTCAAGATAAGATTTTGATTTAAACTTTGAAAAGAAACACATAAAGGTTAGAGGGATAAGAATTGAGGTTAGTAGTACTATCATAAGCTCCATGAGTGGAATCCCCTATTTTGACATCAAAGTCATAGGGCACTCTTTAATAAATGAATTCATTCAAATATACCTAGAAGAAGTGAAACCCCTTCCGAAATCATACTCAACCCCCAAGGGATTCAAAAAGGGATAAAAAGGGAAAGATTTCTTGATCCTTGGAAACCTATAGCTTCATGGGTTATGAAATATTTTACATGTGAAGGGAAATTATATGTATTGGGTGGAGATTCCATTAGGCTTTAATCCACCTAAAGTGGGGAGGAGAAACCATGAACTCATAGTTAATCTCCCAAGTTGTGTATGTGACACATGTTGGCATGTGTATGGTGAGTTTTCATTGATGAAAAGACATATTAATGGCAAATCAGGATGTAGGATACCTCAAGGGAGCTTGGAATGAGTAAGACAAGGCAATACATGATAAATGGTTGCGAAATACATGTTTAAGTACTAATTTCTTGAGTAGCTAGTGACTAGATACAAGCAAGGTGATGATGTGAAAGCATACCAAATTGATGTCATACATGGTCTAGTATGTATATTATGTGGAAACAAGGTCATAAGGATGAATATAGTGGTACATGAGTTGAATTAGTTAGACTAGCTCAATTCGGTATGGCTAATCCACAGGGCCTAGTAAAAAATGGACCTAAAATGGTGGAGTGAAGGCTAGAGGCTAAAGGAGAATCATGGTAAAGGCATAAGAAACATGAATAGGACATTTCAAGGCAAGTACATGATGAAAATAGGGTAGGTTCATGAGGTATGAAGTGAAACTAGCTCAATTTGGCCTATTTCAAGGACCTAGAATGGTGTATGAAGAAAAACAAGCAATGAAAGGCCAATTCAAGCATGAGTAAAGTGTAGGAACATTGTAGAAAGGTGTTATATGATGTTACAAGTCATAAATCAACATTTGGATGCATGTTTAATGTCAATTCTATGAATATAATTGAGAACAAGCAAGAAATAATGCACAAATGAGATTGGTTTAGAAGTTACATGTGTATTTATGAGATACCAATCCTTAGGACATGTGAAGGGACTGATCATAGAGTTGTGGTCCAAATATCAAGCAAAAAAGAAGACTAGTTTTAAAATTTATGAGGTTTTTAGTGAACTCAAGCTCTCATAATGCTCTTCCCCAACTCGGATGTCAACTTTGAGGAATTCAAAGGTACGTAAAACCTTTGCATGATACCTTAATCCTATTACCAGTGTTATAGAATGGAATTAATACCACTTAGAAGTAAGAATGGGCAAGAATGATGGTATGAGCTTTATGAATGAAGTTTAATAGTGAAAGTCATTCCAAACCTTAAAATTAATTGTACAAAGCTAGGTTAGTGTCCTAGACATGTAGAGGACTTCTTGTAACTTATTTTGGTGGTATTTAAGTGTTCTCGATGTGATATTAATGTACTTTTTTAGCCCTTTTTAATGATTTGATGGTATAGTCCTGTATAGTAAGCTTCATGGTTGAAATTTTGGCTTGGGAACAAGCTTGGTATGTCCCCCAAATGCTCATGAAAATAAATGGGTGAGTATAGTGCAATATTTTGATGAACAAGGTCAATTTATGTGACCTACTACTAAAGGAGTAAACATGCAAAACTACACAGGTGAGTTTGAAGAGAAATTGATGAATAGAATCCTATTCAAGTGTAAAATGGTCATGGAAGGTTGTTAGAGGTATAATATGGCATGGTAAATCCCATGAGTTCATTTGGTGAGGTGGTTAAGTGTTCAAGGCTCAATGATCAGGTCTTACCTTTTAGGTTTATCTTGTAGGTATGAGAAATGGAGGTGTAAATGAAAATTTCTCCATATAACCCATGTATGTGAGTGCTTTAAGGTAAATTACAAGTCCCATATGAAGTGTTCCAAGCCTTTTTTATCATGAAAGTTATTTTTTGTGAGTTGGAATCCCATTCTTCAAGACATGTTTTTGGAGCTCTAAAGCTCGATCTGTATGTCTTAGAAATGAAAGTTTTCTCATATTAATATATTTGAAATGAATCTTGTTGATAATATAAGAATTCAAAAAAGGTCAAGATAATTCTAGAAAGGTATGACATGAGCCATGAACATGTGTTTAAACAAATTTATACCTCTTTTTGTGAAGACTATTTTTCTGGGTATGCAAACCCTTGAGAGACCTTTTCCTAATCTATATGGCATGGATAACGTAAAGGTTTCAGTATTGATCCAAGTGAATTGTGTTGTTTTATACCTCTTGATGAATTTTCCATATTATTTTCATTACTCTACATGATTTTTGATTCTCCATATACATCGAATTTGTTTAATGTGTTGTAAATCTCATACTTCTAGGTCCATGCAAGATCTAATGGAGTATTAAGGAGAAGTGGAAAGTTACAAGGAACTTCAATGTGATATAAGACAAGAAGAGATATTTTTAACTTACCTACATGTTTATAACACTTAACATAATCTAGATTCCAAGAGGAAGAAGACAAAACTGATAGGGAAGTTACACAAAATAATGTCAGATGTTAGCTTGTAAGAATAATATCTTTCATATGGTTCAAGTTCCTATAAAGTTTAGGAGTTTTTTTAGTCCCTTATAGGTATTAGAAGAGTTATGAACACTCAAATAAGGTATGAATATGTGACTGACGTGTCTGAAATTGTAATGATTGTAAACTAAATAGTTTTGTTTGTTGACATTCCTCCTTCCCTATTCAAATTGAAGAGCTTAATTGGAATATTTTATCTACAAGGTTAATTGCAAGAGTTCTTATAGAATATTTAATTTGATTTTCTAAGCACCTGATTTTGTATGTAGACATGTTGTTGAAAATATAGATCTTATAATACATGATGTGTATTGTATGAAGGTGAGTGCTTAATATTATAACTATGTTTTGAATGTACAAAAGAATAATAAAATTTAGGTGGAATCAAGATGAGTAAACAATATTTTCATGACTGAAATTTGATAGTAGCATGGTTTATTGAAATATTTCTTCAAGGATATAATCATGATAAGAATTTATGTGTAAAGGAATTCATGTATGAGAGTGTTTTACATACCAAGAGAAGATAAGAAAGGAAATGAATTAAGGACATAAAGAGGGTGGAAAGAAATGATAGAGGGTTTGATTTAGAGATCATAATATATTTTATTAGACAACTAAGTAAGAGTGATCAAACCATCTTGTAGAAGACTAAGTTATGGCTTAGCAAGAGGGAGTTAAAGTTTTCTTGTAATTTTTAGCTTGCATGAAGTTCAAGTAAGAGCTTGATTGGAGTTTTGGGAGTTGTGGCTTCCAAGCAAGTAGTGGCTTGTAGAAGGTCAAGTGGTAGCTTTAATAAATTTAGGAGTTGCAGCTTCAAGTTGAGTGGATGCTCAACAATGAAATCTTTGTAACCTTATAGGACAATTTTTCCAAGCTAGTGCATTGGTTTTAGTGGGTTTTTCTCCCTTCAAGGGTTTCTCACATTAAATCTTATCTCTCTATGTGTTCTCCTATTAAGTGTTTGTGTATGGTATTTTAATTTCATCATAACATAGTAAAGAAAATTAAATGTCTTTCAAATAATAAGCACTAATTAACCCCACATAGTGCCCAAAATTTCCAACAACACCATCAGTACCATGTCAAAAATACACTAAGGGAAATACCTAATCAAGAACCATGGACTAATACGCTTAATTTGCAAGTACCATTTATTGAAGAAACTAAGAGGGAAAAATGCTTGGTAAACCTTCTTTGGAAAATTTTTGAAATATAAAGAAACAATAAGAATAATTCCCTTACTACACACTTTTTCCACCCCTAGATCTACTTCGTAAGAAGTTGTTACCCACCACCAAGCCAATTTTGAGATTTTGAGACCTATATTTGATGAGCCAAGTCAAAATTCAAGAAAACCTACACAAATATACCTCATCATGATCAATTTATAAGGATAGGAAATAGGTGACCATATTCCAAAGACTTCAATGAAAAGGACCAAGGAAACAATATATTCTCGTACACCAACAAGAAAGAGAATAAGACTTGTACTAACTGTCAAGGTGTTGTACAAATTTTAGAAGAGTTAGCTCAAGTTGAAATACCTATAGCTATAGAAACTTATATTGAATCTCTAGAATCAAATTCTCCAAATCAAAAATGGGAGAGAAAGCTCTAAAATGAAAAAACAATCTCTAGAAATGAAAGAGTAAGCTCTAGAAATGAAAGAAAATCACCGAAAAAAAGAGAAAGCTTTTCAAATTAGGGAAGAAAAACATAAGGAATAAGAATCAATCCCTTCATTTTCTACACTCTTACATGTTGTCTCAAAAGGAAAGAACCAATTTTTCTTAAAGAGGAAACCATGCCCGCATCCTAGAAGAAGAACAAAAATAAGAACAAAAACAACTCCAAAGAAAAATTATGTTATCTAAAGTTGAAGCCATAATCCAAGAACAGAAAAAGGAGATAAATTTAAAAGGTATGGAAGAAGCTAACTCTTCTTTGAAAAATGATCTTCAGCAAATAAATATCTGAAATGTAGATAAATATAAGATCATTTCTGAATTGAAACTAGAAGTTTCTAGTTTAAGAAAACAAAAAAATATTGGGCTCCAAGCTTGGGATGATCTAACCACAAAATGTGTAAACATTTTTCAAAAAATTAGAATGTTCCTAGATGAAAATCAATATGAATCTATCAAAATAAAAAAATTAGAATCCAATCTTGACACCATTCATGAAATATCTCAAAAACTTCTAGCTTGTAGGAGGATGACTTCTGTCTATAGTCTATATCTTCAAAAGCAATTCAATTTTTGGAATCTCACCAGACTTTTCTTTGTCCTACCTCATGAATCAAGTGATGTTAAAAAATTTATGGATATTTACAATACTTGTTCCAAGGAACAACAAAATCTTCTCTATGAATTCTTTTTGTGTAATATGGTTATTCCTAATGTACCATATTTTATACTCAAATTTTATGTTGGAGAGTTTTAGTTAAAGTATTTTCAATCTCTTCTACATAAAAAAAACTTATGGAATAAAAATACTGATGATTTTATGAATAAGGCTAGAGCCATTGTATTCTATATAAGGCCTCAACTTGTAATTACAGTTCAAATGAGGATAAATTTCAGATCTTACTATTACCAATTGAAGTTTCTACGTATCCATCCACATATTATGGAGGATATCATTGTAAATTTCAAATCTTAGGGTCAGCACCATATAAGGAATATCTTTCTACATTAATACAATATGGGAAACTTTAAATATTCCATTAAAAATAAGGGAAGTAATCTCTCGCCAAAATATCATCAGAGCACGAAGAGAGAAAAGACCATTGTAAAAAAACATTCAACATCTAGCACATGAATAAAATGATGAATGGATGGGAATGAGGACTAGACCACCTTTAGTTCTCAATCCTATGACATCATGGCAAAAATATTGCACCACAACATGAAGAACAATTTAAAGAATGGGTAGATTCATTCTTTGAACACATGGGATTCAATAGTATAACTTCAAAAAGGTATGTAGATGAGTATGAATAATTTAATATGGCATAGATGCATGAGAAAAGGTTAATCCAGTAAGTCGTTTACAAGAGGACTTGCAAAAGGTAAGGTGCACGGAGATGATGAGTCCATAAATTGACCCATTAAATCACCAAATAATGATAATTTTTCTCATGAAAACATTAATCAATGCATTAGATGGTTCGATTGATCAAGTCCAAAGTAGGGAAATAATGCATCTTATCCTTGTTGAATTATGTGGACTAATGATTAAGGTATTTTTCAACTAACTACTTTGAAAATATGTATGGTGATGTGTGTAGGTTAATAAATTCATGAAAATGCCAATGCAAGGTGTCATAGTCAAGGTTGGATGTGGTCTACTCCATCATAAAGATCAGTTTGAGGGAAATTAATGAAGACTACAAATAAATAACTACGTTCCTAGTTCCTTTATGAGTTGTAACCAACTCCTAAATTATTCTCATATCCATCCCCCTAGATTATTGGGCATTTTTGGGAGATATTAGCTATAAAATACATGTCTTGACTGATTTGAAAATATATATAATGTAATAGGATAGAGGAGCACAAGTAGTATAGCAATTATAGTTATTTCCAATTTGTTGTAAGAAACTCCTTTTTGATAAATAAAAACATGTTGTTATGAGGAAAACTATGTCATCATCTCCAATCCAAGGGAGATCAATGGACCTCTCAACCAAAGAGTTGGTTGTTTTGGTATTTATATTCATGTTTTTCTTGCGTTCTTGAATTATGAAGTGTGCTTAAAAATAATCATTTCCAACATTTGCAATATTCTAGTTGAATCAACATTTCTCTTTAAGCAATTACTTCTTTGGACTTTGTTTTCAATTCCAACAAGTTATCTTTTAGAGTACTTTTCAATTCTAGGAAGAATCACTTTAGAGTAGTTTCATTCTAAAAACATTTCTTTTTGGTACATTGATTTTAATTGGTTTCAATAGATTAAATGTTATTTATACTACTATTTAATTCAGAATTTTAGAATTATTGCTTTTTAGTTTTACAAGTTGATTGATTTTCGCATTACTTATTTTAGTGAATAGAAAAGACTCAAACAAACAAACAAAACCCTCCTAAAATTAGAACCACTACCACTAGTTATATATTTTTTCTTTATTGCATACTACCTTGGAAACATCCTTGGTTAAAATGACATCAAATTTAGACTAGTTGATTAAATTATTAAACATCATAGTGACCCATCAAATAAAAAATAAAATACATGGCATACGATATTAACCTTCTCTACTACAAGAATTTTGTGGCCCTCCATTGATGAAATGCGGTTTTTTTGCATCTTTCCACCACTATGGTCATTGTTCACTATAGTTGGAACTCCACATTACGATAGTTTTGTTTTGGGGTCACATGGTGGTGTCAATGTTCAAAAGGAATAGAAGATGAATCAAGTGTTGGTGGTAAAGAATTTTAGGGTCACCATCAGTAATGAATATAGGGACAAAAGGATTTTTGTAAGGGAGCAAATGGATCATGTAATGGGGAATACAAACTCCCACCAAGAGCCCTAGAATGTGAGGCTCATAAAATAGACCACAAACACACACAAAAATGACAAGGAAAAATATAATGGCAGTATATTATTTTTTTATTTTCTTTATTAGGGTTTTCTCGCATGCAATGACTAGAGTGTCATACCCTTTACTATGTAGATAGCCAATAGTTATCCATGTTTTAATGACACATAAATTAATCTTGACCATCATATGACCGACACTTGTCAATGATAGGAAAACTCATTTCCCTTCAACTTCTATACCTTCCAATATGTTCCTCATGCATCCAATTGTTTTGTAGAAACTATGGCGTTTTTCACATCTCTCATCCCATGGACAACCGAAGAATCCAAACTTTTTATTTTCATTCATCATCTTGATCAACCATCCCATGTCCCTAAGCTCCTTGTGTCGATGACATTGACACTAATCAATATGATATATAGTACTCCCAAATCTTTGAGTATCTATCTCAATCTATAATTCCCTCCGACTTATCCAAAAATGGTAAGAGGTCATTTCTTCAATGTGCTAACCACTATGTCATCCTTGGTTGCATCATCTACAAACATGGGTTTGATGGTATTCTCCTTCAATGCCTTAAATCTCATGAATCTATCCATGAAATCCACAAAGTCCATAACGACATTTGTGGTGGACATTTTAGTGGTTTGGTTATTACCAAATGCATTCTTTGGATGGGTTATTATTGGTCCACCCTTAATCAATATTGTTGTGAGTATGTTAAGAAGTGTGTCAAATTCCAGCAACATTTTAATCTCATATGCATTCCTAGTCAAACCTTGCAGCCATCTCAAGATATTTTTCCTTCTCATAATGAGGTCTTGACCTCATTGGCCTCATCAATCCACATTCTTCTCAATGCCATCATTCTATCATCACCACAACCGAATACTTCACTAAGTGGGTGGAAGCCATTCCACTCACATCAACCAAAGCTAACAAAATTGTCGATTTTTATCAAAGCATATCATCTTTCATTTTAGCATCCCTCATATAATCATCATAGACAATGGAAATTTCTTTAAAAAATACCTAAAGAAACTTTATGAATCTTTCAACATCAAGCTTATCGTCTCATCTCCTTACTATCCTCAAGCTAGTAGACAAGCCAAAGATAATAAAAAATCTTTTTAACATCCTTTCAAAACTATTGATAAATCATAACTCAATTACAATCTTCACATCTCCTTTTCCCTTTGGGATTTGTTAGACTAGCATCCACACCTCTATAGAGCTACTCCTTTTCTCTTGTTTATGGATCTGAATTCATTATTCCTCTCGAAGTGAAAATCCAATCCTTGTGTGTTTCTCTTTGCAAATTTGTATCTAATGAAGACTATCACCAAAAGTGTTTAGCACATCTTGAATCGATAGATGAGTTCTACCTAATTTTTCTTCGACCTTATCATTTTTATCAAGAGAGCATCAAATATGCTTCTAAAATATCTCAAGGAACTAAACTTTAACATTGGTGACCTTTTCCTTATGGAAAATCATAACGTTTTTATTATATACAAGAGCCAACATGGAAATTTTTCTCCCAACTAGATTGGACCATACATTATCACACATAAGTATGGGTTGGGAACCTATCGTTTAGCATCTCTAGATGGTAAACCAAAAACGAAACCTATCAACACCTTGCACTTCCAACCTTTCTACTATTAACATATATACTAATATGATCATATTCATGTCAATGATCTGATCTCCCTCATTAGACCTTCCACCTCTCACTCGTAATGATTTAGAATTATGTGGTCTACCGTCACTTTTCTGTCTATGACCTTGAATATGGGCTCCACTACTCTTCCCATAGTATTTTCCTTATGGAAAAGTTTCTCCTTCTAGGTAGGAACCCCATGATCATTACATCCATCACCCTCTTATCTACCTACTATAACCATGCTAAGGTTCTATATGTGTCACTTGTATATCCTCTCATCCCCTCCCATGTGGTCTACTTGGCTATCCCCATCTCTATCCAAAGTCAAAACTATGGATGCTCATGTCAAAAAGCTATCATATCCAAAAACTATTTCTCCCTCAAAGGAAATTTGTTCATGTAAATCACAATTATCAAAAGTATAGACTGATCCCTAGAAGGACAACTATCATGCATATTCCATCATTCCATCTTAAAATCCAAAGTAAAAATCAAAAGTAAAACAATCTAAATTTAGACAACTCCCTCGAAGGATGCCTACTCTCTTACACTATGGAAGTAAAAGGCTTCCCACATTGATCAACTTTCCCATCTATAAAAACTTCCCACATTGATCATTTTTCACCATATTGCTCAAAGATGGGGCATAGACTTAGGACCATCACCTAAGGAGAACATATTGTTTCATATAAGTTCCATCTTAACCCCTCTTCTATGTCTGCAATGGGTCTATAAGCACATTTTCCATCTTTCACATAGGATCTTAAGTATGAATAACTATCGTTATTATGTGTTAACACATGCCAATGGTCACAAGTGCTTCACTTTGTCTCGTTCCCTTTCATGTTTACCTCTAATCTAGTTCAAAATCATATTTTCCACGTATTCTCCTCCCTATGATGAAGTTTATTATCTCACACTTGGATCACCCTATCAAGGTCACACGCCCTTTCCAATCGTAGCTTCCTAAATTCTTCATTTATTCATCATGTCATATCTAATTTGATCATGAATTCATAGTGATCTACATTCATGACTCATCATCTCATCTAAACATTTATCCATTACATAAATATAATCCAACATCCATATGTCAATCACATCATTTCCTAATCCACATGTATCATATCATCATCATTGATCTAAACATCATATTCGTGTGAATATCAAAAGATCTAATCAAAATATAACATTAATAAAAATAAACATAACATCATCAATAAACATCACATCTACACTAAAGCATCCCTAATATAATAAAATAACCAAACCATCAAATATCCCATCACATGACACATGTACATCAATAAAATAATGTGTGTGTATCCTTATCAAAATGTGTCCATACATCCGTGATAGGCCTCTATAGGTTCTATCTAAAAATTTATACATCAAAAATCAATATACCTTTCACCCTCTAAGTGGTGAACTAAAACTCAAATATTCTCGAGCTCTGATCCTTTCTCCCCTAGGGTAGGCAGTTTCCCACCATCTGCCTCATCATCATCGGGCCTGGTCTTGCCTCGCCAGTGCCATTTATCTATACTCTTGGATGTTGTTGGTCACATTGATCTCCCCACTCTCGCTCCCCTACTAGATATACTACATATCGCAACACATTTGTAGTCTTGATGTCACTATGCACTCATAGTAGCGCACTTATATACCTAGTTCCTTGTATGGATCTAGTGATATAGTATTTGGTGAATCCATCTAACCGCTCCCCGTGGAAGCCATGGTGCCTCACTCGCTAATGTTGTGATCGGAGGTCCAAGATCTCCAAATTTGGCCCTTTAGGCCTCCCTTTTCTATGATATATGTCTCTCTATTGTATCTCCGTGTCTCTCTCCTAGCACAATCTTGTATCTTCCTAGCGAGTGGCATCTAGCTATGCCTTTAAATGGGATATCTCCGCTACTACCCTCTATCTCCATGTGCATATCCACCATCATCTCCTTTAAGGTGTTTCCTCCTCCTCGGCTATTGGCACCTCCTCATCCACTCCTACCTCATCCCTCTCCTTTTCTTCCTAGGTTTCCCATGCCTCTATCATTCACTCTACAAATATTTCTTCGAATCCCACATCATCATCACTATCCCATGGATCCCCTGCCTCCTCTAGCAGATAAGCCATCACTAGACTAGGTAGGTCCCTCTCTTCCTCATCTTATATGTATCTAATAGGATCCCCCAATCATTATTTACAACCCCAAGCTGCCTCATCACTAGTGGAAATTGAATTGTCTCCACCATCTCCAACATGCGCCCTATACCCATTTGATTCTCTTCATACCATGTATCTCAATGTCTTCCTTGGTCATGTAGGAAAATATTAGTATGTCCTCCATTTTACCTACTCCACATCTAATTCACTCCAACCTATTTTCATACCAATCCTCTCCTCTCTCTCTTCTATTTTCGTGATCCCGGTCAACTCTCCATCTCAAGAGTCCAACCGATACCTCTATATGGTTCTCACTACCAATGGAATCTCAAAGGCGACCTAATCATGGCTATGTTTCTATAAGCCCATTTTTGTAGTAATAACCCTAAATCTAATATATATCTCCTCTCTGTAGTATGCTGCATACATCCATAGCTCATGATATGTCTAAGCTAATACTTTTGTACTAAATGAGAACAATATCCTATATTCCACTATATCTCGCTAGTACTCCCACCAATGACCATGAAAATTGTGCTCCATCGAATATGGTAGTGCATAGTATGATATTTCCATCATAATCATGAATATCATTCTACTCCTCGGTGTCACTAGCTAATATCTAGCCTCTATATGAAAGGCCTTGATGTGAACATGATCTATGGGATATTGGCATCCAATATAGTTATGTTAATACACCTAATCTCCTTTCCGATGTAATTGGCTCTATGGAATCCCCTATATTGGAAGCCTCAAAATATGGTATACATCTTTCAATGTGACTATTATCTCCCTATCTTGAACCAAAAATTCCCAGTCCTCACATCCCGCCAATCAATCAAAGCAATCATCAATTCAACATCCCTCGATCCTCTCGATAATGGTGGAATCTACCTAGTCCTACTTTTGCCATGAAATTGTCCCACTCTACATTGGTCACATCTCCTCTAATACGGTCATACATAGATGGGACTTTTTCCCTAAGGTATAATGTGTCCCTCGTCTTGAAAAGTCAATCAACAAATAAAACATCAACATCAACACATCCACAAATCATCAATCCTCGTCTATTTCCTCACTACGGTCACCTATCTACCCATTTAACGTCTATATAGGTTAGGTCGACACAGCCCAACCTAGGTCATTGCCTCTTAGGCTCGGTTGATGGTGACCATGTCTTGCCACCACCGCCACCCTAGGCACCTATTTCAAAATGTAAGAAAATACGAAAAAAAAAAATAATTCAATAACTTAACAACCAATTTAAGGGTTATGCACTTACCATCCTCTCGAGTCCTCTTATGCTTCCTCATTGCTCCATTGGCCTCCATCTTGCTCCAAATCTCAATTTCTCTCTCGCTCGGATATCTCGATTGAAAAATTCACAAAGTACAAATGAATTTGGTCGGATTCCACATCCACTTATATAATCCATCGACATAAGTCATCATTATTTGGCGTTATTCATCATCACCCCAACCCCATTTGATGTCAACCCGGATAGGTCATTGTTAACCTAACCTTAATTTTTAGTTGTTTCTCATCTCGGATCATTTTTTATCAAATTATCTTTTCTTCCATTTATGGCTTAAAAGTATCATTTTCAAAACAAACCTTTATTCATCCCACTTGGGCACCGTTGAATATATTTTGGATTATCTATCTATTTCATCTCACATCTTTCATTACATCCAACAACCCCCTCTATGGCCGCCTTCATGTCCCTCTTGGGAACCTTTTTCATCCCAAGCCCACAATTGTGGCCATCCTTTATCTTCTTCCCACCCAAACACATATCTTTGATTCCTCATGTATGAAGGATATTGCATTCACTTTTTTACTCGCATCTTGTCAAGATCTCTTTCTTGACCATCCTCCCACTTGTTCGCACATATTTTTGATGTCTACTTTGACCCATTCCCACATCTTGCACATCCATCTCGAGTGGATTGATCGGGGATCATTTTTGAAAACATTCCTAAACATCCCTAAATGGTGTCATTGCAGAAGATCATCTCAAGAGCTTTCCAACGACTATGAGAACGCGAAAACGGACATCTTCTAGATATGTCCGGTCAAAGTTCGGTCAACAAAAGTCAACTCTAGTCAATTGGTCAATAATGGACCAATCCGGCTTGGCGAAAAGGCAAAAGGGAGTTGTTTGTTGGTTTTCGACCACCGGTCTTCGACGAGCGTAAAAAAATAAAGGTGCTCGGGAACAAGAGGCTCAACTTTTATTACGGAGGGGAGCCCGGCCGCCGTGTGGACTAAGGTATTATCGCCGACGTGGTGGGTCCACAAGCCACCACGTGGCTTGCCACCACTCGTCGAATTCGCTCGATTTGCCTATCGAGGGTCGACAAGTGGTATTTTATTGCCATATTTCATTTGGAATGTCATTATATTAATTGGGTCGAAATTATATGATCTTGATAAGTCCACTTTTCATATTCTACGCCTTATTTCCAAATGCCACGCATATATCTAAACTTACCAAGCATATTTATCCATCCCACTTTGCACGCATTAGTTTGAACTGTCCACCACATGCATTATCCTATGGGATTGGGTGCTAAAACTAAACAATGCGCATCCCCAAATAAAGCGCCTATCACATAGGCTAAGGTGGCTTCCTTGCCACTTAAAATGCGCGCCCACCTTCTAATTTAAACCATTGGATAAGTTTCCATGCGCCTAATGTGGGATTTTAATCCCAAAAGGATAAACAAAAAGCTAAAGGAGGGGAATGGAACTCGGGTGGGCCGAGTAAAAAGATAGGCACCCAGCCGTCATACCAGGAGGCGCATAAACAATATAAATAGGGTGATATTCTATTTGAATAGAAGGAGGTACAGGTCTGTGCAAGAAGCTTAAGGACCAGATTGCAGAGAACTCCATTTTTGAAGGCCGTGACACTCAGATTGGGCATTCGAGTAAAAAGATGAAATGTAGAAAATTCTGAGATGATTCCAACGATGTAAGGTTTGATCTTTTTTGATGACTTTTAACCTGTTTTTGGAAGCTTTGAATGCAGATTTTAACAGGGATCTTCAAGACAGCTAGTTGGAAAACACGAATTTCAATGCACTTCTAGTCCGAATTGTGACTTGGTGTAAACATGAAAATTGTTCAGAATTCAGATCTGATCTCAGAAATATGATTTTTTTTCATAGATTGTTTTTAAATATCCATTTGTATGTGTTTTTCTAACACAGTTGCAGGGAGATCACATTGTGAAAACACTGTAGGAGCCACGGATCGTTCTTGGGACAGGTTTCTGCTATTTTTCAGAGTTCTTGGGACATTGATCAGCTCATTTGCAGGTTGTGATTCATTATTGATTGTTTTTAAGAGTTATTGTACTTGCATTTCAATATTATTAATGGATCGGTTCAATCTGAACCCGGGGACGTAGGAATTCCGAACCCCGTAAACAATCTCTTTTGTTATCTGAGTCTTTTCAGTTTTTCTGATTATTTATTTGCTATACAAGTTTTCCACACTTCTATGGATGCAAAATAATCAGAATTTAATCAATTTGTGGATTCAAGAATACTTAAAATTGGTTAAGAAAATCACGATCTTTGGAAACTTATAAAGTGATAAAAATACACATCACGTTTTCAGATCATGGATTCCCAATAGACTCCCTCCATTTTGTAGTGATTTTCACTGACTCACTAGTCAGTAGAACATTTCCATCGTCTCCATTGAGTTCGCACTTTATTCCCTACAGAAGGAACTTCCATATCACAACCATACTTTGTGTTTGTGTTTGTTTTTGTTTTTATTTTATTCCTCTTCTCTTGGGGCATTCTCTTTCTTATTTTTCTTATCTTTTTCACTCTTTATCCCTTCAACTATCTCTTTCAAACTCGTGATCAATTCCTCTTCATATCGTCGATCCCTAGTTTGAGGGGAAGCACCTTAACCATCATCATCCTCATCACTTCTTGTTTTTGTCTCGTAGATTTCCCAATGTAAACCACTCAACAAAAAGGGAAAATATAGACACCAATGTTTAGTATCCCTTTTCCCTCACCCTATGTTCGCTCCCCTTCATCGTCCTTTTCTACATGCATACCTCTTTTCTTATTTGAATTCCCTTTTCCCTCCTAAATTTCATTTATCCCTCTAATTTTAATTTCTTCACCTTACTCCCATCTTAATCACATCATTAATTTGTCTTCCCTAAACATCACTAATCATGATTAATTATCCCTAAACCTATTTATTACCCCTTTTATCCTCTATAGGTACCCTAGTTATCATCCCAAGGTTCCCATATACCTTTATTTAACACATTATTTTCCCCAACTACTCTTTTATCTTCCCTAAGCATCCATAACTCGTATTTATCACCCAAACCTTAATCCCACATCATAAGGTCTCTTTTGCATCAATCTAATCATATTTCTACCTCCCAAATCAACAAACTGCGTTGAGTCGTTTTGAAACCCATTTGGGTTGTCTTCAGCCCTATAAATATGACCATACCCCTCCTCTTTTCAGGATGCAACTTTGGAAACTTTGAGATATCTTGTGATCTTCCTTCATTTATTGCTTCTCTTTACAGCTTTCATCACCACCTTGAGTTACTTGGATATATTTTACATCATCTTTAGAGATTTGGAGTCCTCTCTTTACTTGGAACCATTATCTTGCATACTTGGAGTCCCATTGTCTCGCCATCAACTCTTATATATCATATTTTTCAGGTTCATCCTCCATCTCGAGAGCTTCACCTTTTCATTAGGAATCCCTAAATTCTTTTTGTAAATTCTTTATTTCTATCCATTTTCACCTATTAAACCCTATTTCACTCCCCTAGTCACCGTAAACTCAGCCTAGTCTTTGTCAACCTAGTCCACCTATGTTTTATTTTTATCACCCATCCAGTCATTTATCTACTTTCGATCCCACAACCCCTCGTGTCTATCAATCTTACCATTCTACACATCAATTGCTTCATATTCCTTTTGCATCACACCCAATCATCATTGATCCGCCTTTGATTGATGTCAACCTCGATCGTAGTTATCATTCTCTCATTATATTTATCAATTTTCTTGCATCCTTTATGTTTCATTCAAATCTAGGCTCTTATCTCAAATGTCATCTTTAATCTTAGATCAACTTCAGACTAGTTCTTCATATCTTCTTTGTTTTTATATCTTTTTGGCTCTCATTTCTCCAGTCATCTCCTAATCTTCTTGACACCTTGGTTCATCATCAACCTACATAGGTTTGATTTATTTTAGCATTTTCCATAATCGATCTACATCTTATCTTATCTAGTTCACTTCAAATCTTATATTTCATCTTAGATTCTATTTTACATTATCGCTTATCCATTATCATATTTTATCAAAAGGTGGGTTGGCATCCATCTTAGAAATTCTTCACTTCTTGGTACCGCATTTTCGGACACCCCACTCTCATATATAGTAATCATATTATTTGTTGAGTTTCTCTTTATTGTGCAAGTAATCAACTCGCTACAGGAAAATATTTTGAATCCATATCCATCATCATCTCATTTAGATGTATCCTTAAACCCTCTCATTTTTGAGTTACTCATTTTCTTAGTTTCCATTTCACTAATATAAAACAAAAATGAGAAAAATTGGTCAACATTTTGGCACACCCGACCTGGGACCCACCCTTCTTTGGTGAATTCTTTCATTTTATTTTATATTTTAATTTTCCATTCTTCTCTTTCTACTAACCTTTTAGGTAAGAGCTTTGTTTATTTGCGTACGTGGTGGATTACTTGCTTGAATCAACAACGTGCTTGTTAAATAAAAATAAAAAGGAAAAGGAAAAATATTGTTATCCAAGTATTCTTCATTTTTCCTTATTTACTCTTTTTACATTTTCTTTCCTTTCTATTTCTGCTTGATCTTATCAAATTATTCATTTTAATTTTGGACTCAAAAATAACCTCCTCGTACTTTCTTGAAAACATAGTCTAATTAGGAGGTCAATTCTTTGCATTCACTTCTTCCACATACAACCAAAACGTACACATCAATTTACACATCTTAAACATATCCTCCTGTGTGTAGAACTATTGGGATTCATCACCCAATGGGAAATCTACCATTTTTATGGCCGTGTTGTAAATATTTTGACTATCGACATATTAGATAAGATATTGACACCCTTATCACTACGGTGTGTGAAGTACGGAGGTAGGCCCCAATATTAGGCCATGTACCAATAGTCATCATAGGTTTGAGCCTCATGTACCTTTGGGTATATCAAGGATGCCATCCAAAATTACCTAAAACCATCCATAGTTTGGCCATTTCTTAGGTTCCCTTTGAGCCCATTTTCCTTTTATTATTCACATTTTTTAATAATCAAGATAATTAAAACTCTATTGTGTGACTTGTTTGAAATATTTAAAAATCAACATAGTTACTTTTCTATTTGTTTCATTCCCATTATTACACGTTCTCAAGAAAGAAACATGGATTAATCCATTTCATCCAACAAAATTCATATTCCCAACATTTCCTCCCAACAAACTTCATTCCTCTCCATTATCTCTTCCACCCCCTTAGTCACTTTTTCTTTAGTTACACAGACCCATGATGTCTCTTTCTCCTCTTAATGTGTCCCAACTTATCCCAACCAACACTCATATTGAAACTAATACCTTCGTATATCACCATCTTATTCCTTCTAGACTGAATACACCTCAATATGTCACTTCTTTAGAGACCGTTGGGCCTCTCCTTATCCCTCGTGGATCTATGGAGTTCTAGGAACTCCTAGACACTAACGTGGTCGCCGCTTCATGGCTACCTTCTTCCCAAAATCCACCAACCTTCCCATCGACGGTCACCCTCTTCAACAAATCTATGCTTATCATTCTCATCCCGAATATACCTAAGTCCTTACTAATCAAATCATTGTGTTTTTCCCATGAGATATGAATTAGCTTTCCATGATGCAATATGATTTTGGCTCACATCCATTTTCTCTCTTGCAGCTCCCTAAAACTCACCAATTGAACAAATTGGTGAATCCCATTTCTCCTAATCTTCCTCTCATCAACACTACGCCTATTTATTCCATCCTTATCAGTTTCTCATTCACTTTCATCACTACCATCCCTATCTAAACCCTTCAAGAATATTATTTACTTCCTCCACGACCCAAACAACACGCTAAAATTTGATCTATATCTCTACATCCCACATCCATGCAAATGTTATCACCTCACAACCTCACCCTTCGAAGTCTACCCAAACTCACCAACCTCCCTTTGAATCACATTTTTTTACCCTTCCTAATCAATCTAATAAAGCATCCCAAACCAACCCATACTTATATCTCCACTCACCCTATGCAAGGTCAATCCAACATCCACATCTCTCAATAAAAATAACAAATGCAAACTTATCCATTTAATTACATCCCTACCTCTCAACAACATCCTATCTCTCAACCCATTCAATCACAACCCTTCAACAATATTCCCCCTTATCAACCCCTTCCACCAATGTCTACTCATCCCCAATCATATCAATCCCATCCGCAACCTCATCCATCTACTTCTTATATCCAACAATCTCATCCATCAATGTCTCACCCCCACACATCCAATGACCCTTTTCATGTTTTACTAAGTAGAGTGGCTAGTCTTGAAACTACTACATTGGGGTCTAAAACCACCTTTTCCTATGAATAGATTTCTAATGAGCCCATCAATCCATCATTCTCTATCAATCCATATCTCCACATTGGGAAATCCCCAAATTTTCCAAATTTAATAGTAAATAGGACCCACAACATCACCTCTCTACATTTAGACATGTGTTCTATCTCATTTCTCATAACCAAGATCTTATGCTCTTCACCTTCCCCATGTCATTATTTGACATTTCTCTAGACCGGTACAATGACATCCCCTTACATTCTCTATTCTCTTTCACCCAACTCACGCAACTATTATTAGAGAACTTTTCTATCAACATTTTTTTAAGATCACCATTACCAACCTCTATTCCATTAGACAATTTAATAATGAATCATCATGCACTTCATCTCAAGATAACATGACATCATCTTCTCTCTTCCATAGACCGAGATAATCGAACTCTTTTCACAATCATGTGCAACGCATATTTCATCCACTCTTCAAATTCAATCCTTCTAAACCTTCAAAGAGGAATTTACCATGGCTCATAAACTTGAACTTGATGCCCTTAAGAAATTCCATCTCAATCTCTAACATAATAAACCAAAACCCAAGTTCACCAAGCCATCCAATCATGGTGACAAATATAAGAACACGATTAATGCCATCATCATCAAATCTTCATCTACGTCCACTTCTCGGATATAGCCTCCAAAAATAGATGCTAGGCCAATATCCAACGATACCTCTCTTGGGAGTCCTATAGTTATATTTTTGACAATCTGATGGTCATGCATTTCATCCAACTTTCACCTATCATACCCATTGATGAATCTCTACTTAAGCCCAAGCGGGTACCATGAGGAGAATTATTGTAAAGTACCACTAATTCCATGGTCATGACATTGAAATGTGTTGCACCTTTAAAGATATTTTACAATAGCTCATAGATCGTGGGGAAAGTCAATTGGATAACCCTAACGCACCCCCTAATTAACTCCTAGATGTCTTCAAACAACACTTCCTTAACCATCCACTAAATAATAAAACCACTTCTCATACATCTCAAGCACATAACACCCACACAATCAACACTATAAACAAATTATTGGCATCATCACCTACATCCACCATCCCTTCATATACTGCATCTATTAATACCTCTCCTCCTTCATCCATGGTATTTTCTACATCCCCACCTATTTCAACACCCATCATAGATACATTTATTATTCCCCTCACACCTACTTCAATCACACCCACTTCCTCATTTTTATATATCCCTATTACACAAATAACATCTAGTTCCTCATCCATATCTATTCCTACATATGTTATGACATCTTCCTCACATATCCCTTCATCTATATCCACTTCCATATCTACGACCACATATATAGCTCTCACCACTCCCACATAAACATTTAAACCTACTCAAAAACATCCCCTCCTCATATGATCACACATAGTCCCCCAACTCATCCACACCTTTAACCAATTCTACATCGAAACCTCTAAAGTATTCAAAACACGTGGCTTATTTTGAGACTCTTATTCAAACACCACCTACATCCTCAATAAACTCCACCTCTAAATCATCTAGTTTTACCAATAAGTACCATCCCCCTGTAGAGATCATTTTCATCCCCACTAATGGTAAACCTTCTTATTCCAAAACTAAATACCTTGGTGATCCCATTCGAAATCCCTCACCCATCCACATTAAAATTTGAATCTCCCTCATCCTAAGCCTCACCATCCTAGATAATATCATGCCTCATCATCAATCTTATGAGTGAGTCCATCTATTTTAGGACCAGCACCTTCATCTAAATCCTCTATCATCAATCAATCAAAATCAAAATCAAATGCACCTATCCTCTCTTCTAAATCTAAATCATAATCACAACCATCGGTTTTCCCTCTCCAAGATCAAATTACATTACAATGCACCTATTAATCCTTGTAAAGGTAAGATACCTCACTTACCTTCATCCACTTCTCTCAAATCCAATCCATCTACAACCCATACAACCTCTCCTTCAAGCACCCCCTTTGGGTTGCATCTTGAAATCTTTCAATGTCTTGTCCAAGCATCTGCCATCACTCTTCCTCGTATCAAATCTTTCAACTCACATGGATAAAAACCCACATGGTTTGACCTTAATTACATGTGTACCTATCATCACACCCCTAGATATGATATCTGAACATTATAGGACCCTCCAAACCCTTATCCATAATCTCATCAAATAATATGACCTTCTCATTGAAGAAGATCATCCTATCCCATCCACATCTAATCACAATCATCCCATCAAATATACAACCACAAAATATACTTCTTCATCCAAGACCTTCATTGCAATCCCCACCAAACACTACTTCTTCTAAAGAAGGTCCCCCTCTCTTTATCAACGTCGTTTACATCGACACTCACTCTCGACCTTATGACCCCTAATCATCTACCCAATCTAAATATAAATTTTTCAAACATAACTCATCCAAAGTCAAAGTATCCATTTTAGCATCTCCACCCACTTTGAAATTGGTTGTTATTGAACAAAGTATGGTAAAACAGCTCCACCATGCTCCAGTTAAAATGTTTCTCTATGATCTCATCTAAAGATCCCCCAATCATAGACAAGATCTCATCGATTCTCTATAGTGTATCCACATCACTAGCAATGAGATCAGCATTTTGGCCCTTGTTAGAGCACTCATAGCTTCCACCACCATTTTGTTTGATGACACTAAAATTCCTCATATCTCACCCGAAGACTATAATCTTCCTCTCTTCATCATTTTTTGTATCAATGATACCTCCATCTGACAATCAATGATAGACAATAGAGCTAGCATCAACAGTATATCATCTTATACTTTGACCACTCAAGATTCCCAACTCCATTGTCTCCCAATCACTCGTGGTCCTTCATGTTTTAAATAATGTTATTTCCTCTTCTTTGGTCATGGTCATCCTTCTCATCCACATCAATGAAAAACTCCTTCATGATTTATTTTACATCATGGAGGGGGAGTTTCAGTATAATGTCTTGCTTGGATGACCATGGATCTGTGTCATGGATTGTGTCCCTTTTACTCTTCATTGCTACATCAAGTATGAGCTTTTGGGAAAATCCTAACACTCCCCATAGAAACTCCTCCTTCAAATCATGGCATATGAATTATCGACCAAATGATGGACTTGTCCCTAAAAATGACTCATCTGAAGTATCCACCACCTCATTTTTCCCTTCACTAAAGCTCCAAAATTATTATTCTATCAACAATGTGATGCAAGTGTCTTTCACAAAGGGAGTATTGTCTCCTCACTCTCAATGCCCTTCCAACACCTAATCGACTTGGTAGACCCGATAAAGCACCTATGTATCAACCAGATTTTGGGGACATCATTTCTTTCACCCACATCATCTTTGAACTAATCTCATCTACGGTGCCATCGATCACACTTCTTCTCACTTCAATGCTCTCACCTCACACCAAACCATATAAAAATGGATTTGACATACTCAATAACAATTCCCTTACTTTCACCTACCTCCAACATTACGCATAGAAAGGATTTGGTATGGGAATCTATGAACAAGGTGTAAACGATCTCATCATCAATCAATCACGTAAACCTCATGAGAAGATTAGTATAGGCTTCAAATAACAATCCACCGATCCTCTTGGATATTATTACTCCTCATCCCCCATGCACATAGATCCCTCATCAACTTCTTCCCCATCCAATAAGCCCATGGATACAAATGATACCATGTCCATTTATTCTAAATTTTTTTTTAATCTCCACAATCACTTTGGGACTGCTCACTTATCAATGTGAAGGTGAAACTAGGTCCCTTCCTCTTCAATTTTCTGATATGGTAGAGTAAGACTCCCTACCATTAACATTATTCAATGGTTAATGATGATTTAATTATTTCCTACCTAGGGTGGAAGATTTCTATCTCCATAATACCTTACCTCTGGACACATCTACTCTTCTCAATGAATCCACCATCGACGTCAATATAGGGGCTCCATAAAAACCCTGCATCCTTAAAGTTGGCCAATCCCTTGATCTCTAAGAACTTTGATCTTTCACTACCTTCCTCTCTAAGTAAATTCAAACCTTTTCATGGTCTCGACACTCGACATGTCGGGCCTTGATCCTTCCATAGTCATCCACAACATCATTTCCATTCCCAACGCAAAGTTGGTTAAGCAAAAGATTCACCGCATGCATCCTTTTGTTTCCCTCCTTGTGAAAGAGGAGTTACAATGTCTTCTCTTAGCTAATTTCATCATACCTATCAACTATTTGTAATGTTTTTCCAACATTGTACCCATTTCCAAAGCCTCTAGAAAGATTCGTATCTTCACCAACTTTCAAGAGGTAAATATTTCATGCACTAAGGATGACTTCCCCTTCCTAATATTAATCATCTTTTCGACCTCACGATTGGCATGAGATGATTTTTCTTATGCATGGTTTTTATGACTATAATCAGATCCTCATCATTCCTAAATACCAACATAATACTTCCTTCATCACTCCTTGGGGACCTTTTGTTATTGTGTTATTCCCTTTGGAATAAAAATGCATATACCACCTATCAACGTGTTATGACTACATCTTCCATGACCTCATCCATAAGATCAGTGGAATACTATGTTGATGACCTTTTGGGTAAATCCAAGCATCAATACAACCATCTTTCTGTCCTTAAAATCCTCTTTGAGCATCTTATTTTCTTATTTCTCCATCTTAATCCTACCAAGTGTGTATTTTGGATTCTAACTACAAAAATCCTCGGCTTCGTCATTTCTATTAGGGAGTTAACCCTTCTAAAATCAAATCCATCCTCAAGATACCCCTCCTTCTAATCTAAATATACTTCATAATCTCTGAGGATGACTTCAATCATTTCATCAATTCATTTTAAAACTCTCTAATCGTCGCCAACCTTTTCATCATCTTCTTCACAAGAATATTGACTTCAATTGGGATGAAATTTTCCAAATGGCCTTTGATGATATTAAGAAATATCTCCTATTTCCACCCATTCTCACACCTCCACACAAGAGAGAATCTTTCTAACTATACTTCTCTACCACCGATCATGCTTTGGGTGTTATGTTGGCACACATGATGAGAAAGGAAATGAATAGGCCATCTACTATATCAGTCGCACCCTTCACAAATATAGAGACTCACTACATGCGAAGATGAAAATATGTGTATCTCACTCTTCTTCACCACTTCTTATCTTCGACACTATCTCCTTCACCATAAAACCTTCATCATCACCAACTTTCACCTTATTAAAACCATGCATTCTCGATCCTTATCATAGTGATCGTATCACTTGATGGATCATGTTCATGACCGAGTTTTACCTAGATTTCATTTCACATAAATATATAAAGGATCAAGCCATCATTGAATAGCTTGTTGAATCCCCTCTTCCTGATAATTATCCTCCTCATGATAAATTCATAGACAATTCTATCTTCACCATCAATCATGAATCTTCATCCCTTTAGATGAAACTTTTATTTGATGGATCTAAGTGTCTGTAAGGGTGAGGTGATAGTGTTATCATCATTCCTCCTCGGGATACTCCTTTCCCCATCACCTATAAGCTTAACTTCTAATGTACCAACAACATGGCTAAGTATGAAGGCCTCACCTTAGTTCTTTAAACCATTGTTATGCTCTGCGTCTAAATCCTTGACATCTATGGTGACTCTTAGTTTATCATCAATCAATTCAAGGTAATCTATCAATGGATAAATGAATTCATTCAAAAATATTTGGACATCATCAACTTCCTTCTTGAATTCTTCCTTTAACTTCTATACCATCAAATATGTTCATTGCTCATTCAATCATTTTGTAGACACGGTGGCATCTCTCGCATTTCTCATCCCATGGGAAACAAAAAAATCCAAAAATCATATTTTCATTCATCTTCTTGATCAACCATCCCATGTCCATGAGCTTCCTTGTGTAAATCATGTTGAAACTAATTAATTTTATATCTGGTACTATCAGATATTTGACTATCTATCTCAATCTATAATTCCCTCCGACTTATCCAAAAATAGTAGGAGGTAATTTCTTCAACATGCTAAACTTTGTGTCATCCTTGACAGAGAATCCTCTATAAATGTGGGTTTGATGGCATTCTTCTTTGATGCCTTAAATCTCATGAATCTACCCACGTCATCCACAAATTCCATGAAAACATCTGTGGTGGACGTTTTAGTGGTTTGGTTGTTTCCAAACATGTTCTTTGTATGGGTTATTATTATCCCACCCTCAATCAATACTAATATGATTATGTTAAGAAGTGTTTCAAATTCTATTAGCATTATAATCCAATCCACATTCTTCATCAAGCCTTGTAGTTGGCTCAAGATATTTGTCCCTTCTCACAATAGGGTCTTGACCTCATTGGCCTCATTAATCCACATTCTTCTCAACGCCATCATTTTATCATCACTACAACTGAATACTTCACCAAGTGGGTGGAATCCATTCCACTTGCATTAACCAAATCTAACAAGATTTTTTATTTTTTTATCAACATATCATCTTCCATTTTGGAGTCCCTCATACAATCATCACAGAGATAACGAAACTCATTTAAAAACAAATACATCAAGAATCTTTGTGACTCTTTCAACATCAATCTTAGCTTCTCATCTCCTTACTATCCTCAAGCTAATGGCCAAGCCAAATCTACTAAAAAAGTCTTCTTAACATCCTTTCCAAAACTATTGATAAATCAAGATGTAATTGGCATCTTCATATCCCCTTCACCCTTTGGGATTGTTTTACTATAATCCACACCTCTATGGGAACTACTCTTATTTTTCTCATCTATGGCTTTGAATTCATTCTTTCTCTCAAACTCCAAATCAAATCCTTGTGTGTTTCTCTTTGACTTCTTCTCTAGTGAAGACTATCACCAAGAGTGTCTAAAAACTTGAACTCATAGACGAAATTCACCTAATTTATCTTCAACATTATCATTTTTATCAATAGTACATCAAACATGATTATAAAAAACATATCAAGGAACGTGACTTTAACATCAAGGACCTTGTCCTTAAATAAAATAAGAATGTCACTACTCTGAGAGGAACCAATGTGGAAAGTTTACTCCCAACTTGATTGGAGCATACGTTATCACACATAAGTATGTATGTGGAGCCTATCATTTAGTGTCTCTAGATGGTAAACAAGAAACAAAACCTATTAACACCACACACTTGTGAACTTTCTAGTGTTAACATATCTACAAATGTGATCCTAGTTATATCAACAATCATATTTCCCTCATCATTCCTTCCACATCTCATTGTAATGATTTGGAATTTTGTGGTATACCATCACTTTCCTATCTATGACCTTGAATATGGGCTCCACAGTTCTTCCCATGGAATTTTTGTTATAGACAAGTTTCTCCTTCCAAGTAGGAACCTCACAATCATTACATCCATCACCCTCTTATCTACCTACTGAACCATGCTAAGGGGGTATAGGTGTCACTTGTACATCCTCCCATCCCCTCCCCAAGTGGTCTACTTGGTTATCCCCATCTCTATCCAAAGTTAAAACTCTAGATGCTCACGTCAAAAAGATATCATATCCAAAATTAGACTTCTCCCTCGAAGGAAAGCTATTCATGTAAATCACAATTATCAACAAGTATAGACTAGTCCCTTGAAGGACAACTATCATGCATATTCCATCATGTCATCTTAAAATTCAAAATCAAAATCGAAAGCAAAAAATATAAATTTAGACAACTCCTCGAAGGATAGATACCTTCTTACATTGTGGCAATTAAAGGCTTCCCACATTGATCACCTTCAAAATCTCTAAAAGAAAAGAAAAATTCAAAAGAAAGCATCCCTAGAAAGGTTCTTGCATCGGTCATCTTTCCCATCTATTGAAAACTTCCTACATTTATCTATTTTCACCATATTGCTCAGATCTAGGGCATAGACCTAGGACCATCACCTAAGGAGAATATATTGTCCTATACAAGCTCCATCTTAAACCCTTTGTCATGTTTGTAATGCGTCTTATAAGCACATTTTCCATCTTTCCATCAGGATGTTAAGTATGACTAACTATCATTAGTTATGTGTTAACACCTGTCAATGGTCGCAAGTGCTTCACTTTGTCTCCTTCCTTTCATGTTTACCTCTAATACACTTCAAAAGAATCTTTTCCATGGATAATTTTAGTGGTAAATATTCGTGATTTGACGAATATTCTATATTTGGAAAATATTAAAAGGAAAAATTTCATAGTAGGATAGTGTACCATTCACTGAAAGCTTCCGGTATAAATTTTTTAGGGGTCAGCTTCATCTACTATTGAAAACTACTCCTATATAGACATAGGTAATTTGTCAGGTATTATACTAGTAACTTACTAGTAAGGTAACATTCAAAGTTACAAGTATAATCAAGTACCATGTGAACTTACAAATTACAATCAGATGCATGACAAGAAGAGTAAAGAGGATTGAAAACACACGACAAGGGTGTAAACACACAACAAGGAATGCAGATGTGCGAAAAGTAAGGTTTTTCATACAAACTATAAGTAAGGTTTGTATATGCATGAAAAGTAGGGACAGAAAAGGATAAGGACATGCAACAACAAAGGTCGAGATGCACAATAACCATAAGAAAGATGCACGCCAATCAATAATTGACTAGTTGCATGAAAATTAAGGATGCCTCGATATGCACGACCGCAAAATGTAAGGTCACACTACAACCAAAAAAAAATCACATGATAAAAAAATAATCGTGGGATGACAAATGTTATCATCGCGTGACAAAAAAATTGTTTTCACCACCGAAATTTGTTATCATGTGACATGAAATATTTTGTCAAGTGAAAATTTATTAAAAATCCAAGGAATTTTCCTATTTTGCAAAATTTGTTTAAGGGATATTCCACCTCTAATTTCCCATATGCCTCTTAAAATGAACCTGATCATTTCCATGTATGCTCCTCCCTATGAAAAAGTGTATTATCTTACACTTGGATCACCTTATCAAGGTCATGCCATTTCTAACCGCATCTTCCTAACTACTTTCATGTATTCATCATGTCACATCAAATATTATCATGTAATCCTAATTCATCATGTATTCATAATTTTCATGTATTCCTAATGATCTACATTCATTTCTCATCATCTCATCTAAAAATTCATCTACATTATATAAATTTAATCTAACATCCATATGTCAATCACATCATTTCCTAATCCACATCTACCATATCATCATATTATCATCATTTATATAAACATCATATTTGTGTCAACATCAAAAGATCTAATTAAAATATAACATCAATAGAAATAAACATCACATCACATATACACTAGCATCCCTAATATAACCAAATAACCAACCATCAAATAGTTCATCACATGACACATGTAGACCAATAAAATCATACGTATATATATATCCTCATCAAAATGTGTCTATACATCCACAATAGGCCTTTATAGGCTCTATCTCAAAAATATATACATCTAAAATCAATATAACATTCACCCTCTAAGGGGTGAACTACAGATCGAGATGCTCTAGCTTTGAGCCTTACTCCCTAGGGGGTGGAGCCTACACAACTCTCTATCCACTATCTCACTCATCATCTGGGCATAGCTTTCACCTTAGCTATGCCACATTAGCCATGATCCCGGATGGTGTTGGTCAAGTTTAGCTCCTTAAAATTCACTCCCTGTTATATATGTTTCATATCGTGGCACATATGGTAGTCTCAATGTCACTATGTGCTCATAGTAGTGCGCCTTTGCACCTAGTGCCTTGTACTAATCTAGTGATATAGTATTTGGTGGAGCTATCTATCCAGCTCCATGTGAAGTCGTTACTTACCTTGATCCTCGATGCTATGATCAAAGGTCCAAGATCTCTAAATTTATCCCTTTAGACCTCCATGTACAATACAAGAGTGACAGAGAGGATGACAATCAAAAAGTAACTTTCTCCTTACCCGACCTCCGAGGTCATGCCGAGACAAATGGTGGTTTGAAATGAGGGTGACTTAGATGATAGTCATAGCCAAGATTATAGCCAATTTTGTACGATAGAAAAGTGATAGGCAAGGATGAGAATCGGAAAGTAACTTTCCTCCACACCCGACCTCCCAGGTCATGCTTAAGATAGCCGGTTGTTTGAAATTTGTGTGGCTAACTATAGGAGGATCGGTGACTAAGATCTCGCAGTAGTGTGATCTCCTCTGGTAGTTGAATTGACAAAGGGGAGATTCGAGGCTATGAATGGGTAGCGTAAATTCCTATGGTTTGTTGTCCTAACTAGGATCTAAGTGTTAATCTACTTTTAAGTCTCCAAATTAACTTAAACTGAAAATAAAAATCTATGATACTCTTTTGTTAAAAGGGAAACTAATATAAACAAAACACAAGATTGAAACATTACAATCATAAACAATAATTAAAATATTTCTATACTAAAACTAAACAAGCAAGATAACCCGGTGTGGTTATTCACTTGTGCAAATGTGTGAATCTAGATGAAAAACATCTAATTAATTCAATTTAAAACCTTCAATATTACCTCATAAATGAGGAACAAATCATAGCTTCTCGTAAACTATCATTCTCCACAACTTCCTGGCAATATTAAAGCAAGCTTAACTAAAATGAAATGATTCACTACTCTATTTAATATGATGCAATTATAAATTTGACAATTCAAACTTGGAATTTATAGAGCAGAGGTGAATCCAAATCATGTTCTCGATTCTTCCCCTCGGTGTGATAACTCTCGTTCTTATGTGTTCACATGAATCCAAAAGAACTTAGGAGTGTAGCATACAGAAGAAGAGAAGGCACTGGAACAATGGTAGCTTGGAGGTAAACTGAATGAATTAAAAGTAGGAGAGGGATGGTACAAGTGAAGTGAGCTTGGCCTATGTGATTCCTAGTATGATCGTTATAGAAATGATAAATTAGGGGAGAGAGGGGGAGTAGCAGCAGGTACTAAAAAAATGGACAATATCGTGTCGGAGAAACACAACGAAGTAAAAGTAGGAGAGGGTGGCGCAAGTGAACTGAACTTGGCCTATGTGATTCCTAGCAGGATCATTGTAGGTATACAGCGAGGTGTAACTGAATGTTCAGGGTTCTAGTCCATACTAGTGGGATTATTCTATGCAACTAGGACCTTTTCAACTAAATTACTCTCAACAGGTAATAATGAAGAGATTCATAAACAAATATGGGAAGAGACAAGAAAAGAAATCTTCATATCAAAGGCCTCTCTAGACTTAAGTGCAAGCATGCTATTTATAGCATTTGCAATCACCAGAAGACAAGTTCAAATTAAACTCTTCTACCATTTAAAAATGGAGAATTATTGTTACAAGGTGGCTGGAAACTTTAAACAAAGTAGAAGTGGTTGAGAGTTGCAAGTGCAACTTGATTTTTCACATTAATGAGTGTGTCGGAAGGTTCTAGAAAATGTGGGCAGGACCACCACCTAGCGTAGGGTGGTGGTTTTAGGACCGCCACCCTATCCTAGGCGGTGGTCATGGGATAGTTGCCCAAGCTGGGCGGCGGTCCTGACACTAATGACCAAAATGCAAGGAAAAAGAGGAAAGGAGTTAGAACAAAGCATGCAAAGGCTAGATAAGGTATTTTAGGATGCAAATATATACTTAGCGCACTTTGGATTTTGAACACCTTACGAAGAGATCCGAATCATGATTGGATTTTATGTGACTTCTTTTCGATAGTGTGGTACATATAATTTTGGTTACGTATGCCTCCCTTTTGTACCATATTTGTATCTATATTGTATCTTCAAGTCTCTCTCTTGGCCTAATATTATAGCCTCCTAGTGAAACATCTATCTTTTCCCATAAATGGGCTATTTTTTATGCTCTTCCATCTCCATCTCCATCTCTATCTCCATCTCCATCTCCATCTCCATCTCCATCTCCATCTCATCTCCATCTCCATCTCCATCTCCATCTCCACCCTCATCTCCTCTAGGTGTTGCCTCCTCCTACACTATCTAACCTCCTCATCCACTCCTACCTTTTCTCTCTCCTCTGTTGCTTTGGATGTCCATGCCTTTGTCATCAACTCCACAACTTTGGCTTCAATCCCACATCATCATCACTATTCGAGGATCCCCTACCTCCTCCTGACGGATCATCCATCACATGACTAGGTAGGTATCTCTCCACCTTATCTCCTCTATATCTAATAGGATCCCTTGGCATGGTCTATACAACCCCAAAATTCCTCATCACTCATAGAAACCGAACTTCCTCCACCATTTTTGGAATGTGCCCTTGTACCCATCCGATCCCCCTCATACCATATAGTTCAATGGCTTACCTTGACCATGCAGAAAATATAGGTATGTCCTTCAACTAATATACTCCACATCTAGTCCACCCAACCTCTCTATATACCAATCCTCTCCTCTCTCTCCTCTTTCTTTGTGAGCCTAGGTCAACTCTCCATCTCAAGAATATAGCTGATAGCTCTGCATGGTACCCACCCACCGATGGCAGCCCTAACGGCCTAATCACATCTATGTGCTCATAAGCCTAGAAGTGTAGTAAGAACCCTACATACAATTCATATTTCCTCTCTATAGAATTCATCCATAACTCATGATATGTTTGAGCCAATAGCATTGTACCAAATGAGAACACTATCCTGTGCTCCACTATATCTGCTAGTACTCCCGTCAATGACCATAAAAACCTCGGCTCCACCGTATACGGTAGCACATAGCATGATATTTCCATCATAATCACACACATCAATCTACTCCTCAGTGTCCTCGAATCATATCGAGCCTCTGTTTGAAAGGCCCCTAATATGAACATTATCTATGGGGGCATTAGCTCTAAATAGCCCTATCAATACACCTAATATCCTCTCCTCTATAATCGGCTCAATGGGCTCCCCATATTGGTAGCCTAAAAATCTAGTATACGTCCTCTAATGTTACTATCCTCTCCTCTATCCTGAACCCAAAATTCCCATTCCTCACATCCCACCTATAAATCAAATAAATCATCAATCTAACATCCCCAGATCCTCTCTATAATGGTGGAATCCACCCAATACTACCGCAAGATGGTCCCACCTCAGTATCGGTCACATATGCTCTAATACGGTCATACATAGTTGGGACTCTCTCTCTCTAAGGTATAATGTGTCCCTAGATTGCAAAATCAATCAAACAAGTAATCATCAACATCCACACATCCACAAATCATCACTTTTCATCTCCTTTACTCACTACAGTCCACATATCTGCCTAGTCAACGCTAATAGAGGTTAGATCGACATCACCCTAATTGGGTCGATGTCGCCCAACTTGGATCATCGCCTCTTAGGCTCTAGTCGACAGCGACCATGTCCGGTCACTGTCGAACACCCTTGGAACCTATTTCAAAAATCTAAGAAAATATGAAAAAATAAATAAATAAAATTCAATAACTTAATAACTAAGGTGAAGCTTATGCACTAACAATCCTCTGAGTCCTCTTGTGCTTCCTCATTGCTCCATTGGCCTCCATCTCACTCCAAATCTCAATTTCTCTCTCATTTAGATCTCTTGATTGAAAAATTCACATAGTGCAAATAATCTTAGTCGACTTCCCAACCACTTATATAGCCCACTAACATAAGTTTTCATCAACTTGTGCTAGTCGTCGCGACTAGCGCTAGTCTCTATCACCCCAACCCCAGGTCCATTGTCGAACAACCTTAATATTCAATTGTTTCTCATCTCATCTCATTTTTGTAATGAAATTACTTGTATAATTTAGATTATGAGCATAAATAGAACACCAAATAACATAATATTGCAGATAAATGATCTCAATATGCAATTAAAATAGCTTCGCCACTTTGAGGAGGAAACCTCCAAACCATACAATAAGACTCAAATGTTTGAATGATGATGAAATACTACCTACAATCCCCTATATATACTATTCATATGTTATGGCCATCACCAAGGCCAACCTACTAAGCATGAGAAAGTATAAATGATATAGTAAAATGATATGGTAAGCCACAAGTCGACTACTCATATCCTAATACAAGAAATAGGTTAAGGGCGTAGCATGCCCTTCCCCTTCAAACCAACATTGTCCTCAATGTTGAATAATCCTAGATGTCACTACAGAAAACCCTCATCCTCCCAGGTCACATCTTCTATGCTCAGATTCTTCAACATGATCAGATATTCCTTAATGTCTCTGGTTCTCTTCCTCTTAGGATGTGTTTGCAGAATCTTCTCTGGATCCAAAATGATTCTTCCTTCCTCATCAAGTTCTAGTAGCTCTTTCTGGGCTGCAAATTTCTGTCCAATAACCTTCTTCAAGAAGGAAACATGGAATATTGGGTGTATGCATGAAGATTGAGGCAACTCTAGTTTATAAGCAACACTTCCAATTTTCTGTAGAACCTGATAAGGACCATAATATTTAGGAGCAAGTTTGTTGTCCTTTTATGTTTCTTCAAGGACATCTTCTTGTAAGGTTGTAGACGTACAAAAACCCAATCACCAATTTCAAAATGTCTTTCACTACGGTGTTGATCTGCTTGTTGTTTCATCATGTTTTGTGTCAATGCCAAATTCTCCTTCAAACCAACCAAAACTTGTTGTTGATGTTGAATGTGTTCCTCAACATCTCTGACCTTAGTTTGCACCCTCAAGGAAGAAGTGATAGATGGTGGATGGTAACCATATAATGCTAAAAATGGGGTCATTTGAGAAGAGGTATGAAAAGATGTGTTATACCACCATTCTGCAAGTGGTAGCCATTTAACCCACCATTCCTGCTTATCTGATACAAAACAACGTAGATACCCCTCTAAGCATTTGTTGACCACTTCCATTTTCCCATCAGTTTGAGGATGGTAAGATGAATTGTGAGCTAGTTGAGTACCCAAACATGCAAATAATTATGTCCAAAAATTACTTGTGAAAATAGGATCACGATCACTTACAATTATCTTTGGGGTTCCATGTAGCCTTTGAACTGTCTCCAAAAAAAGCTGCAACTATACTAGCTGCAAATGGATGTGACAGGGCACAAAAATGGGCATATTTTGTGAGCCTATCCACAATCACCAAAATAACATTCTTACCCTCTGAAAAGGAAATCTGTGATGAAATCCATGGAGACCTCCTCCCATCTCTAGCTAGGAATTGGTAATGGTTATAATAGATCTTTGTTCTATTGGCACACCATACACTCTGATACAAAATTTTGTACATACCCCTTAAGTCCTTCCCAAAATAATTCTCTTTTTATTCTATGATGTCTTCAAAAACCCAGAGTGTCCTCCAACAAGTGATGCATGTAGCTCTACAAGAATCTTATGCTTTAACTCATAATCTTCACACAAGAATAACATGTCCTTGTACCATAGGGAATTACCTTTCCACTCAAATTTGTTAGATGTTATAGAGCCTTGCTTGATATTTTGTATCCTTGTCCTGCTCCCATTCTAATCTTGCTTCATCCACCCAATCAGCCTTCAATATGGACATTACACATAGTAAGGCATCTATAGATTTATCCCTGATGGATAGCACATCGGCTACTACAATTTCTTTACCCTTTTTGTATATGATTTCAAAATCATAACCCAACATATTTGTTACCCACTTTTTTTGTTCCTCAGATGATAACCTTTGCTCCAAAAATTATTTGAGACTATCATGATCAATTTTTACCTTGAAATGCCTACCCATTAGATAGGGCCTCCACTACTTGACTACATGAAGAATAACCATCATTTATTTCTCATAGATAGGTTTGAGTATATATTTTCCTTTGAATTGGTGAATCTCAAATGTAATTAGTATTCCTTCCTACATTAGAACTACTCCCAATCTTGATCCTGAAGTGTCACATTCAACAATGAAGGTTTTTGAGAAGTTGGGAGTAGCCAAAACTAGGGTGGTGCACATGGATTCCTTCAACTACTCAAAGGATTTAGTGGTTATGTCTATCCAATGGAAGACATCCTTCTTTAGCAATGTAGTGAGTGGAGTTGTGATTCTACCATATCCCCTCACAAATATTTTGTAGTACCTTGTTAGTCCTAGGAACCCTCGGAGATTTTTGAGAGTTTTGGGCCTTGGCCATTCCACCATAGCTTTGATCTTCTGAGGATCAACTTTGACACCTTCATGGGATACAATGTGACCCAAGTACTCTACCTCTTATACACCAAAATAACATTTGGATGGCTTTGCATAGAGCTTATGTTTCTCCAAAACTTCCAACACTTTATTTACATGTTGACAAGTGTTCTTCCCATGTCTTATCTGTAAATCAATATGTCATCAAAGAAAACTACTACAAATTTCCTTTTAAATGGCCTAAAAATAGTTTTCTTCAAGCTTTGAAATGTTGAGGGAGCATTTTTAAGACCAAAAGGCATTACCAAAAACTCATAATGGCCCTCATGATTCGTGAAAATTATTTTATGAACATCTTTTTCTCTTATTCTAATTTGATGGTACCCCAAACGGAGATCTAATTTTGTGAAATAAATAGCACCATGCAATTCATTAAGTAAATCATCAATTACTGGAATAGGAAACTTATCTTTGATGGTGTACTTGTTGAGTTCTCGGTAATATGGATATATCCTCCTTGTTTCATCCTTCTTATGTACCATGACCAATGGTGAAGAATATGTGCTCTGGCTATGCATGATGATACATGCCTTTAACATTTCTTGCACCATTTTATTGATCTCACATTTTTGGGAATATGGGTATCTATATGGTCTAATGTATGTGGTTGGCTCCCTGGAGTCAACCAAATGGCATGATCATGATCCCTAACTGGTGGTAGTCCCTTTGGAATTGCATCAAAAATAAACGAGTGAGCATCAACAATCTTCTAAAGATCGGGTGGCATTGAAGACTTTGTATTTTGTACCTCTATGGAAAATAAATTTTCTACAAATCCATCTACTCCTTTTCTGATAACCTTCTCGCATCTGATGAGAGCTAATAATCTGTGGATACTTATCTACCATCCCTTTCAATTGTATTGTCCTTCCTTCTGAATGAAATCACATGAACAATTCTTGGAAATTCATTTCTATAGTACCCAAGGTTGTGAGCCATTAGACACCCAAAACAATATCTACCCCTCCCATAGAAATAACAAACATAGGCAAGTCTAACATGTATTCTCCCATGGAAATATTGATAGTATGGCACTTTCCTATGCACTTGACTATCCCACCATCTGCAATCATAACTTGCATTTCTCGAGTTGGGTAAATAAATTAATTGAGGCAATCAGCTAACTTACTATTTATGAAGTTATGAGTACTCCCTAAGTCAATCAACATTGTCACCTTCTATTTTTTTGAGATAGCCACTAGCCTTGAGTGTTTGAGTACTAATACCTGACAACGCATGGCAAGAAATTGTAGGTTGGTGATCCTCTACTTCATCTTCTACGGTTCCTCAGCTTCTCCTATAATTTTAGCTTCCTCTTCATCCTCATTTCCTCCTTCAATATAGAACAACTTCTTCTCAACACATTTGTGTCCCGGTCCATATTTTTTGTCACAGTTAAAACATAATCCTTTTGCTCTTTTTTCTTCCATTTGTTGAGGAGTCAGTCTAATTGGCCGAGTGAATGATGGGGAAGGGGTACTACGGTCTCTAGTGTTAGTGAAAGGTTGCCTCCTATTGCAAAGAAATTTTTCCTCTACTCTACGTGCCATGATAATATAATCAAAATCTTGAGTGGATTAAACATACATACCTCATGCTCAATGTGGTCCTTAAGACCCCCAAGAAACAAGTCATTCAAGTTCTCTTCTGTAATATTCTCCACCCTTAAGGATAGGTTCTGGAATTGATGCACATAATCTTTGATTGATTTGTTTTGTCTTAACTTTTCCAATTGACTAAAGTAGTTATCTGAAACACTAGAACTATAGTGTAATTGCAACTCCTCAGTAAAAACTATCCAAGTGACACTGAGACCACTCTTCTTCCTCTGAGCACATAACCATCGATACTAGATGAATTGGTCTAGTTCAAGATATAGGGATGCCAAGGTCACCTTTTTTCCTGATGGGGTTTGATGTAACTCAAATAAGTTCTCCATTTGATTTATCCAATTCAATGGATCCTTCCCATCAAATTTGTGCATCTCCACTTTCGGCATCATGTTCCGTGGTTGCGAATAAGTTGGATTCTAATTGGGCTGGAAAAGTGATCCAACATGGTTATTTTTCCCATTATTCTAAACTAAAGATCCTCCTTGGTTGAGTTGGGACTGATTTGGGACATATTGTTTACCCTTTATATGTTGCATGATATCATCCAACCATTGATTGATTTGGTCTATGTCTCCTTTACATGCCATCTCAGATTGTACATTTCATAGTTCATACTCAAGTTGGCTCACCTTATGATCAACTGAGGTAAACCCTAGTGCTAAGGAATCTATATTTACCCCTTCAACTCCAACTCTTCTATCACTACCCCATCTTTATCTGGGGTTTTACTGAGTGACCAGATTCTTTTTGGCTCTTGTGGAAGGCCCCACCATGATGTCAAACCCTAGGGTTTAGGGTTTCGATACAAATTCAGCCGAATAGGAAAAAACACAAAGAAAATACTACCAATATTTTTTTGAGGGCTTTCCAAAATGTAAATAACTTGGAAAATTCCACAAATTGCAGCCTAGGGAGCGATTTTATGAAAAACCTAAATTTGCAATGACATTTGTGAAATAAATCAAAAAATTCTACAATTTTCAGGAATCTTACTTGGAATTATTCAAAACTCTAGTAAAAGCAACTTTGAAAAATTCTCTCTAGTTCGCAAGATATATCGAAAACAAAAAATTAGGGTTTTTGCCCTAATTTTGGCCAGATCACAACTCTGATACCACTTGTAATGAAATTACTTGTATAATTCAGATTATGAGCATAAATAGAACACCAAAGAACACAATATTGTAGATAAATTATCTCAATATGCAATTAAAATAGCTTCACCACTTCGAGGGGGAAACCTCCAAACCATACAATAAGACTCAAATGCTCGAATGATGATGAACTACTACCTACAATCCCCTATATATACTATTCATATGTTATGGCCATCACCAAGGTTGACCTACTAAGCATGAGAAAGTATAAATGATATAGTAAAATGATATGGCAAGTTGCCTACGCATATCCTAATAAAAGCAATAGATTAAGGACGTAGAAATTTTCATTATCAAATTATATTTTCTTCCACTTTTGTCTTATGTGTTACTCATAACACACCTTTATTTTTCCCCGCAGTAGGCACTGGTGAATATCTTTTGGCTTATTTATCTATCTTGTCTCACATATTTCAACAAACCCAGTGAGCCCCCTCTACAACCACCTTCATATCCCTCTTGGGGCACCTTTTTTCATCTCAATCCTACCATTGTGGCCATCCTTTATCTTCATCTCACCCAGATGCATATTTTTGATTCCTCGTGTATGAAGGATATCACATTCACCTTTTCCCCACATCTTGTCAAGATTGCTCTCTTGACCATCCTCGCACTTGTTTACACATATTTTTTATGTCTTCCTTTGACCCATTGGTCCCACGGCTTACACATCCATCCAAGTGGATTCCCATTAGACTCCCTCCATGTTGCAGTGATTTTTCGTTGACTCACCAAATCACATCAGAACATTGTCGTTGTCTCCATTGAGGACGTACTTTTTCCTTACCGAAGTGACTCCTACATCATCGCCATACTTTGTTTTTTTTATTCCTCTTTATTTAGGTCAATCTCTTTCTTCTTCTTCGTCTTCTTCTCATCCTTTCCGCTCTTTATCCCTTCAACTATCACTTTCCAACTTGTAATTGATTCCTCTTCGTATCATCGATCCCTAATTTGTGGGGAGCACCTCAACCATCATCATCCTTCATCACTTCTCTTTTTTGTCTCATGGCTTTCCCAATGAAAACCACTCAATAAAATGTGGCAAATGTAAACACTAATTTTGGTATCCTTGTCCCTCACCTCGTATTCCCTCCCCTTCATCATCCTTTTCTACATACATACCTCTTTTCTCATTTGAATTCCCTTTTCCTCCTAAATTTCATGTATCCATCTAATTGATATTTCTCCACCTTAATCCCATCTTAATCACATACTTAATTTGTCTTCCCTAAACATCACTAATTATCATTAATTATCCCTAAACCTATTCATTACCCTTTTTATCCTCCTTAAGCACCCTATTTATCATCCCTAGGTTCCCATCTACCTTTATTTAATGCATTCTTATCCCCAACTACCCTTTTATCTTCCCTAAGCATCCCTAACCCATATTTACCACTTGAAACCCTAATATCGCTTCATAGAGCTCTTTGCATCAAGCTAGTCATATTTCCACTACCCAAATCAACGCACTATTGCAATCATTGATGACCCATCTAGGTCACCATCACCCTATAAACATGATCATAAACCTCTTCTTTTCCAGATGTAACTTTATAAGCTTCAAGATTTCTTGTGATCTTTCCTTTGTTTCTTACTCTTACTTAAAACTACTATCAATACCTTAGAGCTACTTGGGAGATATTGTTCATCATCTTTGGATATCTGGAGTCCTCTCTTTTCTTGGCATCATTCTCTTGTATACTGGAGTCCCATTTCCTCACCATCAACTCTTGTGTATCGACTTTGTAGGATTATCTGTCATCTTAGGGCTTTTCCTTACATTAGCCATCCTTAACTTCTTTCTACAATTTTCATTTCCATCCATTTTCACAAATCAAACCCTAGTTCACTCCCTTTCATCATCAACTTATCCCGGTCATCATCGACTGGTCCACCTCTGTTTAATTTTTTGTCACCCATTCGGTCAGCTATATGCTTTCGATCCCACAATCCCTCGATCTATCAATCTCTCCATTCTCCACACTTTTTACTTCATATTCCTTTTGCATCACACCCGATCGCCATCAATCTTCCATATTCTCCTTCGACCTTATCGGATTTGTTATTCTCTCATTAGATTTATTAACTTTATTGCATCCTTTCTCTGTTTCATTCGGATCTAGGATCTCATCTAAACATCATCTTCATGATCAAATCAAATTCAAACTAGTTCTTCAAATTTTCTTTGTCGGTATCTCTTTTCGGCTCCCATTTCTCCACTCATCGACTCACTTGATAGTCTCGGGTCATTATCGACCCACACAGGTTTGATTTAGTTTAGCATTTTCCATAATTAGATATACATCTTATCTTGTCTATTTCACTTTTGATATTTTATCTCAATTCATTTTTTTACATTATCGTTTATTTGTTATCATATTTTATCAAAAAGTGGGTTGACATCCATCTTAGGAAGTTTTCACTTCTTGATACTAGCATTGTCGAGCAACCCACCCTCATATCAACTAATCATCTTCTTTGTTTACTTTCTCTTTATTGTGTAGGTAATCAAACCCACTACAAGGAGGATCTTTTACGCACGTATCCATCATCATCTCATCTAGAGCTAGCCTTAAACCCTCTCATTTTGGAGTTACTTATTGTCTTGGTTTCCATTTCACTAATCTGATATAAGAACGACAAATTTTGGTTAACAACAATAGTTTACAATAAGTTTTTTAAAGATTTGTCATAAAACTTACTTTTGAGCTTAAATAAAGCAAAAAAACTTTCATCCATGTATTGGTTGGCAAAAACATAAGTTAGATTGTTGACAACAATAAAAACACAATGAAGTACTTTTTGTATGATGCCTAGGTGCATAATCTAGATTTTGAATAATTCTCCAATGCAAAGGTTGCCAAATTTAATAGATATTAATGAAAGAAAAAGTTGATGGCATATGGTGGAGTTCCAATTTTGACTCATGCATTAAATTGATAGTAAGTTGAGTATATTATGTTAATATTATTTTTATAACATTAAAAATACATTTTCAAAAAAAAATCATGCCTAATTAATACATGTGGGTGGCTCTCTAAATAAAGTATATGAAAAATGTTAACATTTTGAGAAAATAAAATAAATAAAAATAAAATAACAATTACATATGATTGATTTTATGTTAATTTTGATGATTTGATTTTATGTTAATTTGATAAGATGAAACCTATAATATTGCCACAATAACTAACAAGGCCATGATTTATATTTAGAATCACTATAGTCTCTCGAGCTTGAGTATGAATATTTGTATTATGACAAGTATGAATTTTTATAAGAGGTTTATATTGATTTACAAAATAGTTGATAAGATTTAAAAAATGATAATTATTTATGTGGATGGATATGATGATCTCTCCATGGTTTACAAAGGGTTAGTTATTTTCAACATAGGTAGAAGAGTGACACTCTAATATCCCAACTTTGATTGATTGGTTTAATTTTATATTTTTATTATTTTTAGGAGGTAACAAATTTAGAAAGATATTTTGACATATATATTGATTAAAATAATTTTCATATTTACAAAAAAAAAAAAAAAGAATATTTTAAATAAAGGACAAGAACTATTATTAAATAATATTTTGTAAATAAATAAAATATGTCCAAAGGGGAAAAAATAGTTAATAATCATGGAAAAGTTATATCTCACTTTGCTTAAGTAAAATAATAAAGAAAACCAAAGTAAATGAAAAGCAAGTTACATTGTTAAGTTTTTTTTTTTTTTTTAATATTTAGGAATTGCTCACTTTTAAGAAACTTCTTTTAAACACCCTTTGGCTTAATATTCTCCACATGTGTCCAAGGTATGTATATTGTCTTGACCAAAACAAATACTCATTTTCTTGTCTATGAATTAGAGGTTGCCACTTGTATTTAAATATATTTTTTTACTAAAGTTTGATTGTCTAAATTCATTTTATTTGTAAAAAATAAACTTTTTACTTTAATTCTATTGGCTGGAGGGAATTTTCTATTAGTTAAAAACAACTTTTGTTTATGATGAATAGAAACATGCCATATGGAAAATATTTCTTCCACCCTAAAGTTATGATATTAATTTCATAGACTTGATTTAACAGTTACTCCAGAATTGGTGGATGGAGGGGGCAGTTTGTTGCTACAATTTTGGGCCATACTCTGACAGAATTAAATATTACACATAGACATCTCCTAATTTTTATATTTTTTGTTTTTGTGGCCATGACAGTTGCCTTTGTGAACCATATTTTGAAGCGGTTTTGTTCAGTTTTTAATAGATTGTAAGAAGCTTAGGTTGCAGAGTCATGCAAGTTCTGCATTTCACATACAATGTGCTCGGCCCTTTTCGGCTACTTGTTATGGCTAACGAGAACAAAACGAACAAACAACTGTTTATTTTTACATTGCCAATGCCTCTGACGGGCAGGTCGAGACATTTTTCTGCCATGACGAGATCAGGTGAGTCTTTCACAAACTATTTATTCTTACTTTTTTAACTTTCTTGTATTGATGTTTATTTCAATTGCAAGTCATGACATGCATCTAATCTCATCTTGAGAATCCATGGAAGCTCTGTCCCTGTAGATGAAAAAACAATGTCTGTCTGAACACTGGTAATTGCAAGTTTCAAAAATAAGCTTTGCAAAATTAATTCTAATTTTAGAAGTAGAAGACTTATAGAATATAGCTTCATGTATTCAACCTAAGCCCATTTTGAAAGATCTAGTGTTTGTTCCAAGTTACCATAGACATCAACAAGTGCCCTGTTTCATACAAAATATGAACTGTTCCTTTTGGTTGTTTCTGTCCAGATTCACCACTCAATTGTTGAAAGATATGTCCAAGGGGGAAGAACATGCATTACATCGAGGGTTTATCCAACTGCAGCCATTATTGATTCTGCTAAGCTTTTCTTGTTCAACAATGCCACTACACCTTTCATGGTCAAGAGCCTCAATGTGTGGCACATGCAGTCGGTGTTCATGCACCCCTACTCAGTGGGTGTTGTGAATTTGTGAAGAATGTGTTGAATGAATGAACATTATATATACTAGAGAAACATATATACAATTAAAATTAAAGGAAATCAACATTTCCATCTCATTTTGCAATTATGATGCATATGTCTGCAAACTGATACAGGATAGTTTCTCAAGACATGGGTGCTATGACAAAATTTCTCTCCCTTCTGTTGGAACAATGATTATGCTGATAGGTGTCCTAAAATGGAAGCTGGAAGGATAGTACAGGCCTGTAATGTCCATGCCTTAAATTGGACATCGATTTCACCATTGTAATACCTGTGCCAGATGAATCACTCTAGAATTATGAACAGCAATGTCTGCAATCTTTTCAATATATGGGTATTTCTATATTGTCAAAAAAAAAAATTACTATGCCTATGTGAACACAAAAACTGGCGCTCGTGTCTATTCCGCAACAATGCACAAAGAGGAGAGTTGGTGTCAATGTTATTTACGCATTCTCCTGTAAGAGTGTTACAAAATTTAATGCAGTGGTCTGAAGAATCACTACCAGATGCCATAACATTTCTTTGCCAAGGATTTAACTGCAACACAGTGTTCATGCCTGTGTGGATTCCATGTATAGTATGACATATTCCTATCCATATATAGAGTAAATCATCGTTTTCTTCACTTGGAACAAGATTTTCGCCCGGAGATTTACAACACATTAGGTCAATCCTTCGGTTACTAGGATCACTAAGCCTCTACTCATTGATGCATATTTCCCTGCCAGAGAATTTCTCAACAGCTTCGAAATGATTGTCCCAGTATGTTTGGATTATCTTTTCAGTCCTGAGATTCACTGGCCCATAATCAAAAGAATCATCCACAATTCGAGTCTCCTATCTTTTTATTATCCTATCTGTTGTTCATGTAGCTACCATTTTCTCTTGTTTTACAGTCCATTTATATCTCCACTGTGCAACTCCTGTCTATACTTGTACATAATGTTCTGTTGCATTTTTGGCTCTATTGCTTCTGTACTATTCAGTACTTACTTTACCAGGTTTTCGTGGAGGGGTTGTTTCCCTGTAGATTTGTTTTTCATATAATTGTTTTCAATATTTAAAGTATTTTGCGAGTACTCTTTGTTCCATTACTTCCTCTTTTCCTGACTCCCACAATAATCTCACACCCTCTACTCTAGTAATTGTTCCAAGACAACTTCCTATACTACAGAACAACTCGATGCTCATAACACCTTCAACAATATCGTAATTGCTCCAAGACAACCTCCTGTGCCTCCAAACAAACTCTGTCAAAAGAAACCCCATGGCGTGAAAAGACAATTTTTTGACTCAAACTTTGTTAAATGAGTATTGAATTAAATATAAAATGCCCATCCAAGTGTACAAATAAGTGATTGTAATGTCTACTCTCTGCTTCCCAAATTTGGGAATCATCTAGTTAGTCCTTCACAGAATTGTTGGCTGATATCCCTTCTGGAAATGAATGTCATATAACTATAGTATTGGATTCAATGGATGTAATTCTCTCCTGCAAAACGTTTTTACAACTTCAGCAAGTTGGAGTGCCTTCTTAAGGGTCTTTTCATCACCCTGATGCATTTGGGTTATTGCCCTCATTGTTATTCATGTCGAAATGTATCAATTAGAGGATGTCACCTATATTTACATTTTTTTAAACTAAAATTTGATTGTCCAAATTCATTTTATTAATAAAAAATAAATCTTTTAATTTAACTCTATTAGTTGAAGCCTTTATTCCTAGGGTGCCCAAATTAATATGGTAGACATTTTTCATGCTCCCACGCAAATTTTGATATGGCTCCTTCAATTATGGAAAATATTCCGTTTGTTATAGTTTTCTACTGCAAACACTTTGGCATGACACTAATATCCAATCAGACACATGGCCGGTCATATCCCTAGCCTTTTTCAAATTTGTTCTTGTTCTGACACCTTGTTTGTACAGGTCTTCTCATGTACCTTTTGAGGAAAAGGAAGGCCTCACTAGCTCGAAATCAAAATCTTTGTATTCAATTTCTGAGACAGGCAGTTCCACTTCTGTGACAAACATCCAATCTCTAATTGTACTTTTTCTAGTCCTAGATTTAGGCATACTTTATACAAATCCCATCCGTATATTTGCACAAAATGCAAGCGTTACCAACAAACGTGATATCAGAATATCGATGCTTTGTTTGCATACAATTCTTCCCTCCAAACAAGTCAATTTAAGGTTGTGTTTCTACTATTTTATGTTAAGTTTGAGTTTTTTCAGTAAATTTGATTTCTGAAATATATCTATTCAATTGTTTGACTATTTACATTTCCTTCGGCAATATTTTCCATTTCATGGCCTTGTTTTATGAAGGGGGCCACATAAAGAATACCTCATAACCATGGAAATTTAAATTTAAAAATTATAAACAAGGAGTGCCTATATTTTTGTAAGTTAGAAGTGGGAGTTAAAAGTTTCCTTCCTCCCCTTATATGTTTTTTAATTTTATTAAAAAAATTAACGATTTAGTAGACAATCATTAATTTAATTTTATATAAAATAAAAATGAAAATTGTTTAATTTATTATTTTAACTTCAAATTGTTTTGTAAAATATTGTCTCAATTGACCATTTTTACTTTTTTAATGGTAACTTGTTTGTCCAAAATCTACTTTTATAATTCCCATGTATAATTTTTTTATTGAAAAGCGCACTTTTATATTAATAGAATAATATATACAATGCCATTCGTACAAAAATGGGTGGAAAATTCACACCCCAAAATGCCAAAAGTCACATCGAGCTATAAAAAGCCTCGAGAGAGGCAAGTCATAGCACCAAAATAACTACATAAATAGTGTGAAGTTCAACCAAAAAAATAGACAACTAAGCAATAACCGCGAACATGGAGGCAGGTGGCGGGGAGGGGGATGTCACAAGCTTTTCGCCCCAACCCGAGCCAGAGGGGTGAGCCTCATCAGAAATCGGATCCCACCCATCCCATCTGTTATCTTGTTTATCACTAGAGTCATCAGCAGGCCGAGTGGGAGAAATGGACAACAAAAGCCAAGGAAATTTTCCTAGAGCAAAAGAAAACCAACTAGAGCCACCCACTCGAGGAAGCATAGGTGATGGCGGTCGAGAGCGAGGAGATCTCTGCCGAGGAGAAAGAGTCCACAAGCAGCAATGAGTTCATCCCTACCCACAGCCAGGAGGTGGAGGCGGCGAACGATGGTGCAGCGATGGCGAATGATAGTGTAGGGGCACATTTAGGAGAACCGGTTGACAACACAAGGGGCAAAACCCCAAGTGATCAAGGAGGCGCTAGAGATGCTCCACCTCAAGCCTAACCTTCTCAACCTGATTTTGAATTTGAAGCATGACATTAGAGATCACAACCACTTTATTAGTAATAGAGAAATCATAATCAAGCGTAGCATTATTAAAAACTGCATTATTTCTATCTTTCCATAACGTGAATAATATTTTAGTTTTGAAGATGTGCCAAAATTTGTTGTAAATTATAGGTAGCATGGTCGAGTCCCCTAGAAGAGCCATTTTCCAAGAGAAAAAATTTGGAGAAAAGGGTTGGAAAAGGGTATGAATCCATCTCCAAGCCATTTGCACCGAGGAAAAACCAAAAAAATTGCTTAATAGATTCCAGTTGCTAACAACACAAACAAACCAGATTAAACCCTAGATGAACAAGCCGAGTGCCATCCGGAAGGCCTTGATGAAGGATGCACCATAAAAAAATGGGCCTTTTTGGGCTCGACATGGGTAGACCAAATCCTCTGAAACAACAAGACCAAATAGAGGTGAAGAGGAAAGACACCAACATCTGATTAAGAGTAGCAAAATCAATCACTTTAGGAGCCATCAATGAATAACCGAGGGAGGGTTTGTAATGGCGAAAAGGCATAGCAATAGGCCAATTCTAGTCACGCCACCAAGGAACACCAGAGGTAAGCCCAATTTTATGCAAATACTCATTAGGAATACCTTCAATCAATTTTTGAATAGGAGCTACATCAGTAGGGAGCAGCTGAAATTTTAAAGCAAGAGAATCCCAAGAAAGCCAGTCTGGAATGTTTGTAGAATAAATCCCCAATGAACTGAATTCCTTTTTTAAACAATCTGAGAGCTTTAGACTAGGGGCTAAAGCTAGGGGTTTTTCCTAAAAATAAAACAAAGGGGACCACTAAAGAGACAAGGAATTAATAGAAAGACCAAACCTGAAACCATCACCCACCCAAAGCAGATTAGGTTTGAGAAACTCTCAAGCCTTCCAGATACTCTGCAATATAAACGAACCTTTAACCTTAACAAAAACTGGAAAAAGTAACAAAGATTGGAAATTAAGGCCTTTCCAAGCGAGCTTGCCCAAGGGGACCCCCTAACAAATGTCATGACAAATAAGCAGCTTCCAAGCTTCATTTCCCTCTAAACTGTGCAAAATCCACTTAACACAAAGAGATTTTCCCTGGAGTTTGATGTCAATCAGACCTAAGCCCCCATCTTCTTTAGGCATACAACATATGTCACAAGCCACCCCATGGAAACCTTATGCCATGTAGTTTTGGCCCACAAAAAGTCCTACAGTAGCTTCTCAAGTTTGGCATAAGCAACAATAAAAGGAGCCCAACAAGAAGAATAATAAACATGTGTGGCAGAAGCACTTTAGAGCAGATTTGAAACTTACCTACTAAAGAGAGAGGCTTAGAAATCCAATAATAAATTTTACGCTCAACTATCTCGAACAACATATGCCCAAAATTGAGCAGATGTGGCCTAGAAGGCAAAAGGGTTCCCAAGGAATTTAAACTGCACACCAAGCTAAATCTATCTCCACTTCATCTCTGTAAGCCAATTAGGCATGGGTAGTTGAGACTATCTATAGCATTGGGTTTTCTCCCATTGAATAAGCAGACCCTGAAGCAAGACAAAAATGTCTAAACAATCTAGTGCTTGACACACAGATTGTTCTTCCTCCAAGAGAGTGAGAAATGAGTCATCAACAAAATGACCATTGATAAGTTTCGAGAAGTTGAAGGTAACGAGATACCTTTAACAAGTCCTTGAGAAGCTCTGTGGGCAAGAAGATAATTCAAACCTTCTGCGGCCAACACATATAGGGAGGGAGCCAGAGGGCAGCCTTGGTGGATAGACCTGAAAATACCAAACCTAGAAGACTATGCCCCATTAATAGTAATACAAGCCCCAACATTCTGAAAAATCATTTGAACAAACTAAACAAACCTAGGGCCAAATCCAAGAGCTTGGACCATAGCTAAAATGAAAGACCACTCAATCTTGTCATAAAATTTAGCAAAATATATCTTAACAAATAAAGCTTGTTGCTATGATTGGTGAGCCCATTCCATACCTTCCCAGATTGCAATGATATTATCAAGAATAAACTTGTTCTTAATGAATCCAGTTTTCTCACTTCTAACAATTAAAGGTAAGAGATTAGCAATCTTATTGGCTAAAGCTTTAGCAATAATCTTATAAGAAACATTAAGCAAGGTGATGGGTCTCCAGTTAGTGATGATTTTAGGATCCCCTGCTTTGGGTATGAACTTGATGTTGCCTTGATTAATGAGGTCCCCCAGGGAATTGGAATCAAGAGCTTCCAAATAAACATGGTGGAGGTCCGGACCAACCATGTCCCAAAGGGTTTGGTAAAATTCCACTGGAAAACCATCAACGTCAGGGGCCTTGTCACTTCCATTTGAAAAGCAGCTTCCTTCATATCAGAGAGTGAAAGAAGGTGATCACAAGCAGTCCTCTGAGAGTGTGAGACTTTGTAGGGAACCACCTGAAGACATTTCAAAAGAGCTTCCTCTCTAGCGTGAGTGGCTGATTGAGCAAAAAAAAACTCTATGATATTGTTGGAAAAAGGCACAAGGATATCAAGTAAAGCGAAGCCGTATAGTATCATGCAAAATGGATTTGATCCTATCCGAAGAGTGCTTGGACCATAGCATGGCGAAGAATTATTTGGAAGCTCTATCACCAATCTTAAGCCAATTCAATCTAGCACACAATTGAGCTCCCCGGGCATTGTAAGCTTCATGAATCTTAAGATTATGCCTCCAAACAACAACTTGAGACTATAAATTTTTGTTGAAGAGAGAAGCCTCAAGTTCGTGTGAAATTATTTCAAACTCATGATAAGTAGCTGCATGATCATTTTTCTTGAAAATGGAAGCTTGTTTGCCATAAGTGCGTCAAAAAATATTGGTGTGTTTGATGGCATTATTGTAGGAACAACAAGCACAACACATAAGGATCCTCCCAATATTGACTCTATAAAGTACATTAATTTTGTCTAGCCTCTACAAAATGAACTTATCTCTTTAAATTGAAAAGAATCAACTAAACCTTCCACTAAATCAATTTTTTTGTATAGCAATTCATTTCATCTGTTCTTGAAGTTCCGTCATCCTAATAGTCTGAAAGTAGTCGGTATCTTCCTCATTACCTGATACATCCTGAAAAAGATTACTTGAAGAAGGAGATAAAGAATTACTTCTTTGCACGCTTTCTGACCATACTTAGTTGTTCTTCACACTTCCCTCTATTGAATTGCTTCTATCTGATAATCCATCAAAATACTCTCCATCTTATAAAGAAATAGCCTTCCTTTCTACACAAATAAGTTATTTGTCTGTTGTTTTCTCCCCTCAATGCATCATATTCATCATAGTTACCATCTGTAAAATTTGTAAATTCATTTTTAGACTGTGATTTCATGATTGTTCTCTTAGGGGAGGAATGTTGTTGCAGAGACCTAACAAATACTCATGGTATGTTGAATACATTCATATCATCGATACTCGATTTCTAAGGAAATAAGGAAAAAGAAACCAAGTCCAGTAATTTACCACCTGAACATATCTTAGCTGAAAAATGACATAAAATAACTCAAAATGTACCCATCCAATAAACAATACCCATGCATGAGAAAGAAAGGAATAAAGAGTAAAAATCAATTGAATATAAAAGCTATTTTTTATTTTTTAAATCTTAGGTGTCACCACCACTGAAGAACTACATGCCTCATTGGATCTTACCATAGAATTATTTTGATTTTGCTATGTAGATAGAGTACTTTTATGTTTCATGTTTAAATTCTTACCTTTGTTCACATATGACGTGCATTGAATTTTATTATTGATCGGTTTTTGTGTAGGACAAATTTGATTGCAAATATTAATATGGTACTTCTTGGAGCCATGGATTAATTATATTATGACTTTTAAAAATTGTTTTGTGGTTATTTAGCTTATTTTGTTGCATATGTGGTTATTTCTTATTTATTAGAAAGATGGCACAATATATCAAAAATTTTTTATTACAACAATGAATTAAAATGTGAATCCACCAATCATGCCACTTTACTCAAATCTGATGTATTTTTTTATTTTCTATACAGGGGACAAGGACTTTGTACGAACAACCAAAACAACTCTACCTTTCACAGGATTTGCTTTTCACCAGTTTTAAAGGGTTTGTAGCTCAGGTATTTTTCCTTTCATTTTCTGTTTTGAATATTTGTGATACTTTTAGAGTGTGCTTACAATTCCTATCTATTTATTGTCTTTGCATTTTGAAATTGTATTATATACTTGTTATTTAAAATAGAGTTTTTCTACTACTGGCCATTCTCATATTTGTTCTCGACCTCATGCAAGTTCATATCCGCCAAATTTGTGACATAGAACGGCATTCCACCCTCTACATGGAAGAATGACAAGATCACAAAGAAGTTTAAGGCTTCTAACTGGGACCCCACTATTGCTACTGCACTGAATCTTCACAAGGCACTCAAAATTGCTTTAAAGGTTTACAAAAATCTATTAGTTAGTGCCTTTGTACTCTATTTTATGCACGATTGTCATGATGTTGTTTTTTGGCTACTGATTGTTGTTGTTGGTTCGTAGTAGGGCTTCTTGTAGGTAGATGGCTCCTACCTTAGGTTTATTTTGTTTTAGTCTTTTGGTCAGGTGTGGCCCCACATATAAAAAAACCACATTTCTTAACTTTGAATATTTTGGCTATACTTTTGGGTAAAGTCCCTCCAAAACCTTTTACCTTTAATAAGAAAATAGACTTTTTCTTTAAAGATTATAAAAAAATTGCATGTTAAGAACTAAAAAGTATCGTCATAATACTTTTCATTTTTTTGTTTTTGATTGTTTTTTTAATGACACTACAAATACACTACGATTACAATTTGCTCCAATATTTTTCCAAGTAGCATGTGGGGGCAAGTGCCTTCGTCAATGATAGGATTCGTTATGTGCCGGGGGTTGGTTCTCCTATGAGGCCATTTCGAAACACCCTAAGTTGGGTGTTAGATCGATCGGCTGACAAGGTTTTTAAAGTTGCATGTCATAAAATAGAATATATTCTTATACTAGCACACTTTTTTCCCTCTCTAGTTTAATATAATGCAAACTAGAAACACTATTCCCCTCCCTTCGGTGGGCTTGAAAATAACTACGCCTCACTTGCAAAGGGAGGAAGAGTTTAAACGTCTTCAATGTGTTGTCAATGTTTTACATTGCAGGAAACCAAAACCACCTAAAATAGTGATAGCTGAGATGGTCAAAGATCGCCTCCACTTGTTGCCAACATCCCCAGTTTTTCTCTCCAAATTCCGAACAATTGGACCGCATTCACAAGGCTTCTTCTTGGCTTATGATTCTAATGAAGATGCATTGAAATATGAACCTCCCCACAAATTGAGGAAAATGGGAATACTAATCAAGACATCTCGCAATCGGACAAAAACAAGAAACATGCATCTTATAACAATAAATTTAATATAAAAATAGCTTGCAGACTTTGGTTTGTTTATAAGTGTTTTTTAAAACAATATGTAACTCGTTTATATATATATATATGTATAGGCATAGATATATATGGGACAGAGAATCAAACTTTTTAAAATACATGTTCAATTTTTCCTTGTTACTATTGCTTGCTTCTATATGTAAACCAACAACAACGCATTTCTAATGTCTTTTTCATTATATTTGCATACAAATACCTATAGTTTTACAATGCCAAAAAGAACTATGCAATTTATAGTTGTTTTCATCCAAATATTTGTACATTATATCTCTTTTTGCATATAGAATTGTTTTAAGGGTTTGAATTTATGTTTGCTCTTTTTTAAAAATATAAATTAATAAGGAAACAAACTTTAAAGCTTCACATTGTTTACAAACACATGTAAATTTACTTACGTCATATACAAGGTCACATTTTAAATTATATCTAATTTGCAATATGCAACTCTTTTTTAGATCCTTACTTGTATTGTGGAAATAAATATGTATAGAGATATCTAAATGATACATTATATCTTTTTTTTTGCATATAGAATTGTTTTAAGGGTTTGACTTTATGTTTGCGCTTTTTAAAAAATATAAATGAATAAGGAAACAAACTTTAGAGCTTCTCATTGTTTACAAATGCGTGTAAATTTACTTACGTCATATAGGTCACATTTTAAATTATATCTAATTTGCAATATGCAACTCTTTTTTTACATCCTTACTTGTATTGTGGAAATAAATATGTATAGAGATATCTAAATGAAAGTTTTGTTAGTTCAAGTGTACATTTTGTTCTTATTGTTTTCCATTCTTTTTACTTAAAAAAATAAAATTCAAAATTATTTTGGCATTTTTACAAGGTTGTCTTTCTTTTCATGTATATATTTTATTTTTGTGTCTATATGTTATGAAGTTTTTGTTTGGAAAGTTTTTTTGTTGTCATTGAAATCAACAAAATAAAATTAGAAATATTTTCTTGTACAGTATACATGTGTGTCATTCATTTGAAAGTACATAGTATTTTCTATGATGTCCACCATTTGTCTAGGTATGCACAAAATCATTCCACAAAATGCAAGCATCCTTCATTTCATGTTTGACTGTGCTACAAGTTTACATTTTCCACCATATATTTGCATAACTTCACTTTCTCCAACATCTTTTACTTACCATAGAAATAACTTTGACACATAAAGGAATTTCTTAATTAATTGAGGGTTGTTCCATTTTTGAACCTACACTTTAATTACTGCACTTGTCCTCCCTACGCTCTATTCTCAACATGGGCACCCAACATCGTGTTGACCTTTCAGATGGGATACATTTTCAAACAAAGCGCTTCTACCCTCCAAATTTGCAAGCCGTGTAATGGACAAATCAATACGAAAATGCTCCATTGTTTTCTTACACAAATCTCTTGTTAGAATGATCAAACATGAATTATAAGCTTCAACCCATGCTCAATTACCAATGTATATAATTCCCCTATACTAATTCTAATTTATTTCCATTTGTTTTTCCATTACATGATTGTTCTTATCATTGAAATGGATATTGTTGTCAAAACACATGTTAATCAGTTCTCCAATCTGACTACCAACCCATGTTACACATGGCAAGAAAAAATCCCTACTACCAACAAATGCTCTCCAAAATAGTCAATTGTTGTAAACATATCCAAGTGTAAACCAAATTCATAGATATTTTGCGAGTACACCAACTCAAATAAGTGGATTGAATACATTTATGTGCATGTGGTCTATAGAGGGTCAGTGCCCTAGCAAAAACAACCCTTCATGAATATCACAATGCAAAGGGAGATGGTTCCTTCTTTGGGTTTGATTTTGTGGATCGAGAAGGAGGGGAAATCCACATCACTTGTTTCAATGAGGTTACCAAACATTTTATGCTCAGATTGAAAATGGGAAGCTATATACAATTGCTAATGGGAGGATTGGTGATGCAAAACTATGTTACAACCACTTGAACAATGCTTTGGAGATTTTCCTGCAACCGTCCTCAACCATAACTCCTCTCATAGAAAATGAGGATACAATACCTTCACATCACTTTCACTTCACCAAAATCAAGGACATACCTGAAGTGTTTCCGATATTTTTTTGATTTGATTGGAATTGTTCTTTCCATGTCACCATGCTCAACTATTCGTAAGCATGACCAAATTCAAAACAAAGAAAAGAACTCTACAATTAAAGGACGTGTCAGGATTCAATGTTGTTGTCACTTTGTGGGGACAACATTTAGATGAGTTAAGAAAAGAACTTGAAGACATTCTTTATATTCCACATCTTCCAGTCCTTGCCTTGAAATTTTCTCGTGTCTCTAGTTTCAATGGGACCTCAGTTGACACTATTTCAAGTACCAAATGTTATGTCAACCCTCCAATTTTAGAAACTACTACACTTCATGGTTGGGTTGCTTTTGTTGACTACTCCCATCCAACGCCCTCTATCACAAGAAAATTTCTGGGCCCTCCAAAAAAATTGACCTTTGTAACAACAATTTCACAGGTCCTACAGATGGGGAACACTGAGAATAATGAATGGGCCATGGTTATAGCTGAAATCACAAATATCATCATCGAAGAAAAGATTTTACATGGCATGTCCTCTTCTAAAAGGTGACAAACAATGCAGGAAAAATGTGTGAGAGCATGCAAATGGTTCATGGTTCTGTTTGAGTTGCAACATAGAAGTTGAGAACTATGATTAAAGATATGCACTCGGGATCTCTCTAAAGGACCCAACAAGGGAACTTCAACCGATTCGCTTTTGATGAGACAACTCGAAGTCAATCATGAATGTTGCAACTAGTGACCTCCACCTATTATCTATAGATGAAGATGCAACTAGTGAAATTACAAGCAATGTCATTGGCAACCAATATTGTTTCACACTTTCCTTGAAAAAAGAGACATACCATAGAAACAACAAATTGAAATGTGTCATCCTCAATTCAAAGAAAGTAGATAGCAGTGCATCTCCTCTATAACCTTTTTTACACATAAAATTTTCTAATGCACCCATCCCTTCAAAATTTACACCCTCCCCCATCCCTTTCTATACTTTGAACTATCTACGCTATGTTAGTTATTTCATATCTTTCTTGCCTTCAACCTCTTCCATGATCGTCCATTAGCACTTGTGAAATGTTTCACTCTTTTTTCCTGCTTCTAAAGTAAACTGTTGTATTTCCTTTTACACTGACATCATATTACCTACCACTACTATGTGGATTGAAAGTACTATTAAGAATATAAATGAATATTACTTTCTCTTTTTTTATGTACATATTTACATCCTTGTAGACTATGTGCACGTACTATATTTTTCCATATAACTAATATTCTTTTCCTTCTGCAACATATGCAATTTTTTATTCTCACCATTTTAGCTCTTACGTGTAATTTCCATTAAAAATCCACATGCATTTCAATTGCATATAAATATTTCCCCTTACAAAAACAAGATTACAGATATTTTTAAACATTAATGTCAAAAATGTATATAGTTTATTGATTTTGAATATTTCTACATTTGTATGTCATCAAACAATGCATCGTTCCTTGCTCACTTGCATGGATTTTTTTAATAGGTGGTACTCCATAAATTTGTGAATTCTCGATCATGTTGACTTCTATAAAACAAGCCTGACTGAGAGAGAACTACGCAAAAAAATAAAGTTCACATAATTGTTAAGCAACGTCGTTGTCACCTAAAGTGTAAAATAAAGGAAATATCTAATATCCATCAACTTACATCAATCAACAACCTACCATTTCTGAATTTCAATTATTTCCATCAAATTCAACTAGTGAAGGATTGCCAACCAACATTCCACAAGTAGCTTGCATGGAAACTATTTTTGCCTGAACATACCCGCTCCTTCCACCCATCATGTTCTGCTCCACCCTCAAAACAAGAAACCTTCCCCCCAATTTCATCCAAACCAATTATGAATCATCTTTTCTTAATATTGTCACCTCCTCCCATTTATTTGGGTCGCCACATGATATTGTCTCATGTGCCAACCTTACTTCAATTCCACATACATGTACAACAAGTTCCTCCTCTCCTTATAATTACTTTCCACCTTGCAATCCACCATCCACTCAAATAGGACACCCTACCCCTTCCCATACACCGAGCTTTCCCATATTCCCACCCTTGCCACAAATTATCAAATCCTAATGCTAGTTTCACAAAAGAATAGATTTGTTGGTGAACATCTAAACTTGCTCAATCTATTTGGAAAATTACCCTAGTATTAAAACTTGTTCAAAGTTTTACCTTCATGTAACAGTATGCGATCCGAAAAACAAGGCCATTGCTTATTTTCATGGAACAACACGGACCTTGAAAATAAGCCTATTTTTTTTTGTCTTTAATCCAAATCGAGGAGATGTTAATTGCACGAGTTAATCCATTCTTGCAAGTCACCAAAGTACGTGGCGCATAAATATAATACTCGAGAACACACCATAAGTTTCCCACAAAACATTTCTTCAATAGAAAAATACATACCACACCACTTTGATATTTGGACATAGTATTCGTATAAAGGGGGGAGATAATTTAGCAAAGTATGATTTCTACATCGGTAGATCTCATGTTTGGGTGGCTTTGAAATATAAAATCTCCCATTAACCATATTACAAAGATGTATTAATTAACAATGATGCCTTTCTACTCTACCATCTGAGTCATCAAATGTTTCCTCCTCTCTTAACCAAGACAAAATGGAACTGCCACAAATGCAAACCACTTTTATAGCTCATGGTATTGATGTTTTTATTGACTTTGATGAAACGTATGCTCACTCATCATACTTTGTGCCAACACCTCACAAAACAAAACAAAATAAGAGGAAATTAAATAGTTCTTACTTACCCATGGTGGTAACACTCCATTTACCATGCCATGGCCATAGCTTGAGATTTTACCAATAAATGAATCAAATACAAAGGGCCTTTTCTCAGTGGATTTCCCAACTTTTTTTCCAGCAGGAAAAATAATGTGGCAACAACCCCGCTTAAAATAAGTTCCAATGCATGAATACACTCTACATTTGATGCGCTACCATGATGGTTGTTTTGGTTCCCACCCATGATTTCGCTACTTCCTTCTAAACCTCATAATGTGGCATATAATTCAGTCTATTGCAAAAATAAATATGAAACAGAACATTGAATTTGGAATCCCTCCAATAATTAGAGATCTACAAAAAAATACTTTGGAATGCCCTAAAGACAACCTCTCTAGACACTTTAATGTGGTTTGGTTCAAGCCTTCGAGGGACACGATCATTTTGGGCTAAAAGCATAAGTGAGGTTTCATATATGGTAGAACAATTAGGGACACCAACTTTATTCTTCACTCTAAGTGTTGCAGTGAAACACTAAATGGATAGATCTCAACAAGATATTATGTCCAGTGCATGCCCTCGATCCTCGATCCGAACAATGTTGGATAACCCTTAACATTGTCTCTAACCCTCATCGAGTATCAGCATACCTACATCATAGATTCATAATATTTTGTGAAGAAATATTGCATAAGGAACTTAGAGTACTAGAATTTTGGTATAGGTAATACAATCTACTTATATTTAAGTTTGTTCCAAACTACATAGTTTATATTTATGTCCCCTCGTCTCACAGGTATGAATGACAACATAGAGGCTCCGCACATGTCCATGGTTTATTATGGCTTGAAAATGCCCCTAAATTTGATGTGATAGACTGGGCGGATACATCAGTTATTGAGGTAACAAAACAATACTTTGATAAGTTTGTATCTGCCTAGAACCCTCACCTAGCTTTCAATCGGTTGGATCTTGTTCACAGTCACTACTAGATGACCCTTGTTTGCTAGATACAACACTAATTATAACTTCCTCTCCACTTGTATACCTTGAAGAACTACTTAATCGTGTTTAGTGCCACACTAAATGTTCAAAGAAAATATGTTTTCATAGAAAGAAATCAAAATTGTAGTGCGCAGTACAACGCCTCATGGGCCACACAACCTACTTCATCTTTGGTCATTGAAAGTGATGGGAAAATTAAGTACCTCCCTTCTAGAAATGATGATAGATTGAACATCCAAAACCAAACTATGATATCCATATGGAGAGAAAATTTTGATTGCCAACCAATTCTTTCCCACCATGCAGTTCTTAAGTATATTGCAAAATATGCTTCAAAAGCATAGAAACGTTCAGAAACCTATCACAAAATTATATCCATCTTTTCAAGAGATGTTGACGTTGTTTCTCCAGCACATATTGAAATATGCAAAATGATTATAAAAAATGTTGTTGAACATGACATAAGCACACAAGAAACATGACATATGCTCCAAAAATTCCACTTGTTATATGCAGCCATTCATTTGTTTCATTAAATGTTGGTAAAAAAATTTGAGACGTGTCGTTGAAAATGACACCCATGTACAAGAAACAACCATTTTCTTGGATGCATATAAATTTCTCCCTATAAGCATGGAACACCTACCTCTTATTTAGGTTGCTCGAGATTGGAGCTATAATAAGAACCATAAAGGTGATAAATGGAAACTGTGATCAAGACAAGAAATTGTTCGGGTCCACCCAAGATTTGTAGATGTTCCAGCTCAGGATTCAACTTCCTATGACCTTTTCTGTTGGTCAAAACTCCTTTTATACAATCCTTTCAAAAATATTGTCTCTAAATTTAGCTCAACCCCACATGACATCAGTTGCACTTGTGACTTGTTCAAGCACAACTACAAACCATGGCATGTTTTATGCACTACCGTAAACATAAGACATGTTACAGATGTTAATTCAAACTCAAGTCGAATGCGATTCAACATGAAACATTACATGAATGGCATATTTTAGCACAATTTTTTTGAGAAGCAACACAGTCTTGATGTATTGAAATGTTGGGCAAATGAGAATTTGACATACACAATAATTGGAACATTCATGATGTTCCACCTCATTTGTAGATAATTGGTCCATCATTCATTAAGAGAAAAAAGGAAAAATAGTTAACACCATACATGACACACCACTATCTTCCACATTTCCTTTGTCTTCAAAACAACAACTAGCTCTTGATACCATACTACACCATTCAAAAACAAATCCCATCTACCTGCACTAAAATTAATAATTCAAGGAACAACTGGCACAAGAAAATCATATCTGATAAATAAAATCAAGACTTCATTCACAACAACATCAACCACATCTCCCTCGCCTATCCTACTTGCCCCTATTAGTGTTTCAACATTCAACATCTCCGCATCCACAATCCATACAGGCCTCCATATTCCAATCAAATAACTAAAACCCCTTGAAGGCCATGCATTATCATCTTTTCAAGAGTCACTAAAACATATAGAATATATTCTTATTGATGAAATGAGTTTCATCGGCCCAAAGTTGCTAAGAAAAATTTAAAAGGAACGATAACCATATCGTACCAAGCCAAGAACTTGGATGCTAATCAAACACCACGATCAATAAGATGAAAGCAATTTTCCAAAATAACTTTACATAAACCTTTGTAAACAAATGAGCAGCAATATCATATATTATTATGGAACTAAATGAAATAAAATGAGGATGAGCCTTTCTTATATAGGCAAGGAATAACAATCTAAGAACCAATCAAGGTTGTAGATGAAACCATTAATCAAGGAAAGAACTATTCATCAAATAACTAGTCAAGACCATAGATTTAGGAAAGAACTAGACATCAAGGATCTAGTCAATACCATAGATCAAGGAAAGAACTATACGTAACAACTAGATAATATCCCCATAATATCTAAATAAATAAAAAGAAATATCCACACACATAAGTGGGTGAGGATAAATACAATAAAGGTAAATAAAGTACCTAGGTGAACATGAGATAAAGTAAATACTTACTTTAACACCCCCTCAAGTGAAGCTAGGGGCCAAAATAGAAGTGGCATGTCCACAGTATGAGTCATGGCAACTAGGCCTGATGAGGTACTCATGTACAATATATCCATGAAGAAATCTTGAACCAAAAGAAGGAAAGAATCCTACTAGAAGGAAAGAGAAATAAGAAGAAGGAAGATGTTCTCACAAACACCCCCAAGAACAACTTCTGAAACCCCAAGCATTCCACACAACTCAAGGTAACGAGGTGATACAAAAGGCTTCGTAAAGATGTCTACAACCTGTTGCTGAGTTAGAATGTACTCCAAGAAAAGAAATCCATCTTGAATGTGTTGATGAATGAAGTGTATGTGTATCTCAATATGCTTGGTCCGTTGGTGCTCAACAGGGTTACGAGAAATGTGAATTACACTTTGGTTGTTACACCAAAGTACATGTGGTGAATCCTATGGAAATGCACACTCATCAATAAATGTCAAATCCAAATAATCTGCTAACTCATTGTAATTGTTGCCCTATACTCTGCCTTTGAAGATGAAAGTGCAATAGCTTGTTGCTTTTTGCACGCCCAAGAAATTGGAGAAGAACCAAGACAAAAAGATATCTAGAAGTGGAACGCATGTCATCAATAGAACCTACCCAATCTGAATCTATATATCCAACCAACTGAGTAGAACCCCTAGTGTAGTGTAGTCCAAAGTGGGAAGTTCCCTGTAAATAGCACAAAATCCTTTTAGCATCCTTTCAGTGACTACTATGAGGAGAATGTGCAAACCGAGATACAAGCCCTACTGCAAATGAAATATTAGGGTGAGTATGAGTCAAGTACATGAGACTTCCAACCAATTACCTATACAAAGTATGATCACAAAGTGGAGTGGTACATGTGGAAGTAAAAGTAACCCCGACTTAAAAAGGAGATGGACTTGGCTTGCAATCAGCCATATCAAAACACCGAATAAGATCATGAAATCCACGAATCTGTCCGAGAAATCTACAAACCAAGGAAATAATGCAATAACCTAAGATATGTCATGTCAAACTATGTAGAAAGATCCCTCTGAATAGTTTGAATATGGGAAAAAGAGTTGTCAATAAGTAATAGATCATCAACATACAAGACAAGTATCACAATATCCTCACCAACATGTTGGAGATACACTGTATGATCAGAGTGGCAACGAGATAAACTAGTAGATAGAAGAAAAGAATCCATCTTCTCATACCAAGCCTGAGGGGCTTGTTTGAGAGCATAGAGAGACCTTCAGAGCCTAAAAACAAGAGAAGAATATTGAACAAATCCAATCGATTGCTCCATGTATATTTCCTCTTGTAAATCTCCATGTAAGAAGGCACTCTTCACATCCATCTGGTATATAGGCCAACCCTATGATGCAGCAATATCAAGTATAAGGCATACAAGAATCCATCTTGGCAATGGGTGCAAAAGTCTCGAGTAATCAAAACCTTCGACTTGTGAAAACCATTTGCAATAAGACAATCCTTATACTTGTCAATGGACCCATCAACTCGCATATTTAGTTCAATATACCCACTTACACCTAACCATCTTTCTTCCTTTAGGGAGAAATACCAAATCCCAAGTATGATTCTTTATCAAAGAAAATACTCGGCCTAACATCGCATCATCCCACTCTTGTATCCCATTATCCTTTGAAAAATATTGTTAATCCTCATAAATTACTTGACACAAAATTCGAAAACATGTAGAATGTGTGTGATGATGCCTAATGGGTGGAAGATCCTGTATGAAACATGTTTCCTTAGAAATCGTAGTACAAGCCCACTTAGGCATAGTGAAAACATCGGTGGGAATATGATCCTCAATAGCATTTAGAACCTCCTCATCAACCTCCTCAAAGAAACGAATCCTCAAGATGAGATGAAGAAGAAGGAGGGGGCATGGAAGAAGATGAATAATCATGAGGAGTGAAGCGTTCATCAAACTGAACATGTGTTCAAAAAAGAACATCATGAGTATCAGGATATAAAAGTCGATAAGCTCTCATGTCCTTATAATACCTTACAAAGATCAAGGGTTTGCTCTTTCCTTTTCTTATTTGGCAGAAAGGCCCAAGCATAGCTCCCAAAGAAAATGGCCAGGCAGAGGAGAGAATGCAGGTCTGAGTCGCAGAAGGTTGAACGTTGAAGCTGGGGAATGCGTGAAGGCTTGCAAAAATGTGAGTAGACCTTGCAAAAACGTGAGTAGGCTCCCAAAAATGTGAGAGACCAGGCAAAAACGTGAGTAGTTTTCAGTAGGCTCACAAAAACGTTTTGAGTAAGCTCCCAAAAATGTGAGTAGGCTCGCAAAAACATGAGAGACCAGGCAGAGATTAAAAGACTGGTGAAAATGACCAAAACATGCATGCAAAGGTAATCCTCGAGATAGCAATGAACCACAACGATGAGGAAAAAGCTCGGAATAGTCTGAGTATACACTGGTGAAGAAAAAACAACGATTCCAACCAGTAATCATAGGTCCACGCCAAAAATGAGCTCTTCTTTTACCCTGCAGGTGCTGAATCTAAACACAACCAGCAAGAAACACACAAACAACCCAGAAACAACAGCCACAAAGATCTAGAAATATCCAAATATGAACTTAGCTGATAAGAAAACCAACCAAATACCTTAACTTGCAACTATTGAAACCTCAATACGAGGTGAGAAATAATTCCAAAATGATAATCGAAAAAAACTTGCACATGAGGAAATGAGAAGAAACCAGAAGTAATAAACAACTGAGAACCAAAGAGTGCACATTTACCAAAACCAACTCTGATACCATGAAAGAGGGATTCACGAGAACCGATGTCGAAAAGCAATGCACCACAACGAAGTTGCACTCCGATGGTAACGTCAAGCCAACGCAATACGCAAGATTCAAACAATGGAAAGAAGATTGCAAGTAAGAAGAATGGGTCTGCTCATGCTCATAGATCGAAAAATAGGAAGTACAAATAGGGGTGCTGTGTAACCCCCATGCCTAAACATGGAAAGAACCTCAATGACGCCACTGATGCATATGACGTTGACTGACGCATATGACGCCACTAGAAGAGGAGTTACAATTCCAAATAAGGAATGTAACTCCTATGACACATTGACGCAAATGACAATGTCAGATTCTATGACAAAATCTGACACTTGTCATTTGACTTCCTAAGACCTATGACTCTCACAAGGCGAGATGACTCACCTAGGTGATGTGGACGATGACTGGACAGTCACACACACCAACACCCCCTTTATCGAAGCCGCGGAAGAGGACAAGGTAAGCTAAAACAAAAAAAGAAGACTCCCCTAGACAACTAAGAAAGATGTGTCAATGGGCCCTGGAAACTAAAGGCCTGATAAGGTGCCCATGTACAAACAACATCTTTCTGGAAAGAAGAAGAGGAGAAGAGGAAAAAGGAGCGCTATCTATCTCACCCTGAAGATGATTTCTGATGGACTCCTAATGAATCTGAAGGGACCAAAGGTCTGTGATCAGAAGGAGGAGGAACATGGAGAGTGCCGGAAGGTGGCCCAATATGAGAAGGAGATAATATATCAAGAGAAGCGGTGACAATCTTGTCAATCTCCATAAGGTGAGAGTCCTCAAATATAGATATATCATCAAGAGAGCCCTGAAGGGGCAAATGAACCTGTTGCGGTGGAGAGTCAGTGGAAGCTGGTGGGATGGAAACTCTGATCTCGGAAGAGGCAGTAGGTTGAAGAAGATGTTGCACTGTGATGTCGGTATCCTCGAGCATATCATCCAAGTCTGAGTCAAGGAAATCAATGTCCTGTTGTGGAGGATTATAAGAACCCTTTGAAGAAGCAATCTCGAAGTCTCTGGAAGCAACAGGGGATGGAAGAATCTCTAGGCTAGAATCAATGGAATCAGTAGATGCTCGTGATGGGGAAAACCTGAGATCCAAGGCAGCATGGTGTGTAGGTGAGAATTCAACCGAAGAGTCTTGTGGAGGAGAGTCACTAGAAACTATGATAGGAGCAATACTAAGTTCTGAAGGAGCATGCATAGAAATATGTGTGGGTGGCCCTTCATAAGAAAAAGTATCGGTGAACTCACTTTCCTCCATGGATGCAAGATCATCAGAAGATCCATAACCAGATGAAGGAGGATCAAAGTCTCCATGAAAATTCTGAATGAAGATCCAAGCTCTGTGCGTAGACTCGGTGAATTCTAATCGACATTGAAGGTCCTCTAGTATAGTAAGACAAAGAAGCCCGTATGCCATATCATTCTTGTTCAACCAATTTTGGTGATGAATGCGGTCAATAGGTTCAGGTGCTAACCCAAGAAGATGTGGTAACAAATTGTACATAATACAATGATTGAGTATCCCACTCTTCCATTGTAGGTAGTTTCCTGGTCCTAGTTGAACAACGGAGCGATGAAATTCAATGTCCATGACGAGAGGAGCCTCCAAGGAACACAAGTTTAACCCCCTTTTTGTGGCACTTTATAGTTCAGTGCATTGATTACAACCAGATGTGACTGTGTTGAGAACCAGTTTGTCACTCACCTTGCAATTAGCGTAATAACGTGCAATGGTGGAGACAACAATCAAGGTTCGTAGGGCGCAACAGATCGACACTATAAGCAAGCACAAGAATGAGAGAAAACAAGAAGGGGAAGAGAAAGCCTTGTGAGAAATAGCATCTCACGTCGCACAAAAGAATCCCTTTGTCATAAGACTGTGGCGGACATGCTCACAAGTCCACAAAAAAGGAATAGAACAAAGCTTAAGAAAAAATGAGCTAAATTAAGCAATACAAAGACCCCCAGAATGCGGCACTTTATAAAAATAGTGCGTTTACAAAGCTAATGATCCCATCATCTAGAGTGCGAAAAAACATGCAACTTTGACTAAAGAAGTGCTCAAAACCAAGCAACGAGTCAAAATTTATAGCAAAAACCAATTCCCGCAACTGATGAGAAAAAGCCAATAAGCCTGCAAACGGATTAAAAAGTGCCCTAAACACATGCAAAAGGTGTCGTATGTATGCTCGTTGGAAATGGCACGGAATTTGAGATAGGGTTTGTTTGTATTATGAGGGGGGATTAGCCACCTGCCAATCCGGACCTCACCCTTCGTCTTCGGCACTCGACGGAAGGTTAAAAATACAACAAGCCAAAAGACCAAATTTTATAATGCCAAAGAAATGTAATGTTTTTACCTTATACCTTTTAAAAGTAATGAAACAAAACGTTTTTAAGAAAAGTGATAAGGTAAAATGAATACAAACACGTTTTTTTAAAGGTGAATAAAAAAACATATTTTTAGAAAGATATTACTCGCAAAGAACTGTAGGCATCCCACCGCAAAAAACATAATCGTCGCTCCACCGCAAAAGATGCCAGGTAGAGAAAAACGCAGTAACAAGCAAAAATAACGCCAAACATGAGGGGAGCTCAGGAGAGTCCAAAAATAACGCCCGAAGCAGGTAAAAATGCTTGGAACAGAGGAGAAAACATAGTTCGGCCTGAAATGCTAGCGTAGAAGAGAAAACGACTGAGACGAGGGAGAGAACGTAGGTTTGAGTCATAGAAGGTTGAACGTTGAAGCTAGGGAATGCAGCAAGGCTTGCAAAACGTGAGTAGTTCCCAAAAACTTGAGAGACCAGCAAAAACGTGAGTAGTTTTCAGCAGGCTCGCAAAAATGTTTTGAGTAGGCTCCCAAAAAGTGAGTAGGCTCGCAAAAACGTGAGAGACCAGGAAGAGATTAAAAGACTGGTGAAAATGACCAAAACGTGCATGCAAAGGTAATCCTCGAGACAAAGAATGAGGAAAAAGCTTGGAATAGTCTGAGTATACACTGGTGAAGAAAAAACAACGATTCCAACCAGTAATCACAGGTCCACGCCAAAAAACGAGCTCTTCTTTTACCCTGCAAACACTGAATCTGAACACAACCAACAAGAAACACATAAACAACCCAAAAACAACAGCCACATAGATCTAGAAATATCTAAATACGAACTCAACCGATAAGCAAACCAACCAAATACCTTCACTTGCAATCATTGAAACCTCAATACGAGGTGAGCAATAATTCCAAAATGATAATAAAAAAAAACTTGCAAACGAGGAAATGAGAAGAAACCAATTAATAAACAACGAGAACCGAAGAGTGCACGTTTACCGAAACCAACTCTGATACCATGAAAGAGTGATTTGCAGAACCGATGTCGGCGATGCACCACAACGAAGTTGCACTCCAATGGTAACGTCAAGCCAACGCAATACGCAAGATTCGAAACAATGGAAAGAAGATTGCAAGTAAGAAGAATGGGTTTGCTCATGCTCATAGATCGAAAAATAGGAAGTACAAATAGGGGTACTATGTAACCCCCATGCCTAAACATGGAAAGAACCTCAATGACGCCACTGACACATATGACGTTGACTAACGCATATGACGCCACTAGAAGAGGAGTTACAATTCCAAATAAGGAATGTAACTCCTATGACGCATTGACGCAAATGACAATGTCGATTCTATGTGAGAATCCGACACTTGTCATTGACTTCCTAAGACCTATGACTATCGCAAGGCGAGATGACTCACCTAGGTGATGTGGACGATGACCGGACAGTCACACACACCAACAGAGAGAGGTGGATTTGGTTTTAGTTTTTAGTTTTCCATTGCCCTTAGGATTAGATGTAACTAATGTCTTTTAAAAGGTGGAAGACTCAAGGTTAGACAATTTGGATTCTTCTATAGTAATTCTTTCACAAAATGTTTCTAAGTTAGGCAATGTGTCACCTAAGGCATCCATGCTAGAAGAAAAGGTAGAAGTAAAAATTTGGAATGGTCATCTCAACTTGGATAGAATCAAGTAAACACGCTCTTCACCTTTCTTATCTCTTCCATTGCATGACTCTCATATGATCCACATTACCAAATAAATCCTCCAATTTCTCTCATATTTTGAAATGAGAGTCATATTTTTCCAAATGAAACAAAATATTATCACTTACATAAGTTCCTATTAAACTCATACACTCATCAAATTTGCACTTGTTCTAAAATTTCTCATATTCTCTAATGAACATTAATTGTTACAAGAAGTTAAAATCCATAATCCTTTCTCGATTAATTATTGTTTCCATTCTTGATTTCCATGTGTGGTAATTATGTGTTGTTAATGGCTCAACATGGTCTAATGCATAAGTAGATTCCATTCTAAAAAAATCACCAAAAATGCAAGAACCAAGCAATGCAACAAGAGCCCCCAAGATTTTGGCACTTTATAATGAGTGTGTGTTATAGTATGACACTTTATAATTATAGTGTGATTCTCAAAATAAATATTTCCAAGGGATAGAGCACAAAAAAAAATCACTTCGCAAAAAAACACTCAAATTTGAGTTGCACGACCAAAAGATACAAGCTTTACAAGTTTATGCTATGCTATTTATTTTAGTTGTCACTAAAACAAAATAAAATGCTCTTGTCTTCACCACACAAATAAAATGAAAGGGGGCTGGAGTTAAGTACTTACTAGTAGGAATCACAAGCTTTAAGCCCTCATATGACCATACCATATGACTAAGGGCTAAGGATTTTAATAGGTAACCATAACCGATCGTACCAAGCCAAGAACTCACATACTAATCAAACACCGCATCAATAAGATGAAATAAATTCACCAGTTTAACTTTACATAAACCTTTGTAAACAAATGAGAAGAAATATCATATATTATTATGGAGCTCAATTAAATACAATGAGAATGAGTCTTGCTTATATAGGCGGAATAACAATCTAAGAACCATTCAAGGTCGTAGATCAAGCCATAAATAGAGGAAAGAACTAGTCAAGACCATAGATTTAGAAAAGAGCTAGACATCAAGGATCTAGTCAATACCATAAATCAAGGAAAGAACTAGTCAATACCATAGATCAAAGAAAGAATTATACCTAACAATTAGATAATGTCCCCCAAATATCTAAATAAATAAAAATAAATATCCACACACATAAGTGGGTGATGATAAATACAATAAAGGTAAATAAAGTACCTAGGTGAACATGAGCTAAGGTAAATACCTAGTCTAACAAAATTGACTACGACTTCGCGAGGCTTTCCCACATTCTAAAACAACTAAATTTGGGAACATATCTGTCATCCTCCTCGGCGACCTCGGCCAATTACCACCGGTTATGGACACTCCTCTTTATGCAAGAAATTCATATGGAGCTAGCCTTTGGAAGGGATTCCATTCTTCCATTACCTTGCAAACAATATTTCGGCAACAAGGAACCACCACTGCACAAGTTTCATTTTGGCAATTACTGCTCCACATGTGAGATTCAACTCCTCTTATTGAGGACTGGGAACTCCTAATGTCTCGCACCGACTCACACCTAACTCAGTAGGAGCTCAACATTTTTAAGGACACACCACATTTGTTTGCAAAAATGAACTGGTGGACTCCCACAACCTTCAAATGTTGAAAGCATTGAACGTTCCAATCGCCTAATCCATTTCTCAAGGTAACAAACAAGCTGCAACAAGAGAACCTAATGATGATCAGTTGAACACATAGTTCTTCTATGCAAACAACAAAAATAATGCTTATCACTAAATTATGGGTTGACGCAAGCCTTGTAAATGGTGTTATAGGAACAATCATCGACGTTGTTTACGACACATCAATGCCACCACCAACAATACCTTTGTTTGTTGTTTTCAAATTTGATAGATACAACGTCCCATGTTGAGATCCCTTCAACTCGTTACATATTCAAATACCCCCTATTTAAAGAGGGAATTGAAGACAATTGCCAATTAAAATGACTTGGGGATTAACTATCCACAATTCACAGGGACTTCTTTACATAAAGCAACTGTCAACATTTGAAACAATGAAAGACAAGGTCTAATATTCACAACTTTCTCCAAAGTTCCCTCGCTTGACAATCTATGCGCGTTTCCCCTCCTTTTTCATTTGAAAGGTACTCAAAAATGGCACACACATCTACACTTGGAACAAGAAGAAAGGAGGAGTCAAGACTAATTTCACTTAACCAAAACAACCCATTGTAAATACTAGTCTCTACTTTGATAACACCTCCACTACTACTTTACTCAACACTACTTGTATCCAAAGCGGCAGTGTCATTCAAGGGGCAAAAATGTATTCATGTTTAGTGCAAATAAAATTGTCCACAAAAGGCTACCACTCATGATATAAAATTTGCAAATGTATATGTATGAATTTGTAACAAATTTGAAATGTACAAATAGAACCTTTCAATGTAATGTTTCATCTATATTCCTACTCTTCCACTATCAATCACACATGTTATCAACAATACATTTAAGGTTTTTCAACAAAAACCAATATGTAACCGATGCAACCACCGTCTCAAACACGTTGCAATACTAACACAATTTCTCCCCAAATAATTAAAAACCACATCAACTACAAAAGTAATTAATGTATCCCTCTAAATAAAATAACTTATACAATTTGGCATTCACATTGCACTGTACACATGTGATTGCTAGTTATTAGTAAATACATGTCAATTTGTCAATTAATTGTTGAAAACGATATTTTTTTATGAAAAATGATCTTATATTAAATGAAACATTATACAAGATAACTTTTCAACAAAAAGCGGGCGATATGAGAGCACGCCCCAAAAATACCAACAAACTAGGTCGAGCCTAGGAAAACAACGAAACACTAGGAAATGCCTAGAAGAACATCAAAAAAGGAGAGGGTAGAGATCAAGACGCCGCTGCAAACATTTTAGTTGAGGGAGCGTCATGATCATTGGGCCAACTGGTACTAAGGAGATCCTTTCCCATATTAGGAATATCCCAACCCAAACTAGATGGGTTCTCCTCTTCAACTTCAGTTGTCACCCATTTGGGAGAGATGACAAGCATAATCCGTGGGAATTTATCGGAAGGTGGCAAGGGTAGAGGTGGAAATTTCCACCCATCCCGCGTGTGTATCCCAGAGGCCACTGACGAGCCCCAGTCAAGATGACGAGGTGGGGGGAACCTCATCCCTGACGACGAGTAGGTGGAGAGAGATACTCCTCCATGGCAAGTTGCATAGAGAACGGTGTGCACGACTAAAAGAGCATCAAGAGCGGCTTCGGTGTCCTCCATGAGGACAACCGAGATCACACAGGAGGCAACTCTAGCTCACGAGAAACATTACAAGGGGCATCCCCTCAGTGACGCAACAGAGTATGCATGTGCTCCACTTCCAGGGCCACTTTGTTGGCTTGCACTTGATCTGGAGAGGCACATTGGAGAGAATCATCGATTTTTATAAACCGAGAATTGTTGATCAACTTCAAAATTAGCAAAGATAAAAGCATTCCTTTCTTTCCATATAGCCAAAATAAAATTTCCCCTCTAAAAACATGCCAAATCTGGGAGAACATTATCAGGAATCTGGGATTATCTCCTAGGAGAACATGGTGCCATGTGAAGCACTCTGACCTAAGAGGTTTGAAAAAGGAGTGAATCCAATTCCAAGCCCACTGGGCCTTGGGGCAGAACTAGAACAAGTGCATTAAAGTTTCCAAATGGCCACAAAAGGGGCATTTGGGGTCCTGAATGCCAATTTGAACCAGGCGGAGCCACCAGGAGACCTTGATGTAGAATGCACCACATAAAATGTGTAATTTTAGGCTCCACACATGCAAACCAAACAATGTCAAATATCTTTCTCCAACAAGAGGAAGAAGAATGTAGTCCCACTAGGCATTGAGTTTCTCCACCATAGGTAAGTGTGGGGAAAGCCAACGATAACCTTTACTAGCAGAATAATTCGAATGGAGTATCCACGAACCATTTCTAGTCCATCCACCAAGGGCGGGATGAAAAAACAAATATTTTGTGCAGCATATGATCTGGGAAAGAATTGATAATAGTAGTGATGCTAGCACGATCTTGGTTGGTGAGCTGAAAATGAGTTTTAACTTCATTCCAAGAAAAGCGAGATTGCGTGTTCTTACAGAACAAATCTTGGATGGTCCAAATTTCCACGCTTTGAAGAGCTTCAGTGCAGGAATTCTAGGACTTCTGCGAGACACTAATCATGTTCTTGAATGACAGGTAACCACCATAAGGATTGTTGATTTATGGAGAGGCCATTGTGGAAGCCATTTCCTTTCCACTGAAGCCATGGTTTGATACATTCCCATGCTTTCCAGATGCTTTTAAGAACAAAGGTACCAACCACTTTGATAGGAATGGGTGCAATGAGGAGGTTGGAAAACCCCAAACCTTTCCGGTGGGATGACCATAAGGAGAACCTTCCTCGATGTCATGACATAGAATAACTTTCCACGCTTCATGTCCTTTAATGCATTAGATTATCCATTTCATGCAGAGAGTGCTTTCCCTTGTCACAATATGTCAATAAGGCCCATACCCCCAAAGTCCCTGGGGAGGCAACAAGTTTCCTAGGAAACTCTGTGGAATCCTCGGCTAGAAGAAGCATTAGACCAAGAAAATCCTTAAGAAGTTTCTCCAATTTCTGAATGGAGGCTTTGGAAGGCACCCAACATGAGGAGTAATAAACATGGGTGGCCGTAAAGAACTTTGGAGAAAATATGGAATTTCCCTGCTAAAGACAAGGGCTTGGTGATCCAATATTCAAGTTTTTGGCTACCCTTTGACCACATACTACCATAACTCCACAAGTGATGCACTGGAAGGAAAAGGGAATGCCAAGAAATTTGAACATTTCGCCATGTGCGAGCATTTTCCAATCAAAGGAGATCCATCCAATCGGGCGTGCGGGAGGAAGGATTTCTGTAACACTATGTTTTTCCACTTGGATAGATGAACCGAAGCTAAGAAAAGAGATCAAGCGAAGCATAACATTGCGGACATTAGTTTCTTCCTCAATGAGAGTAAGAAAGTCATCCATAAAATGCCCATTGAGAAGTTGAGAGTTATCCGTAGAAGGCAACACAATTCCTCTAACAAGCCCTTGGGATTTGGCTTGAGCCAACAGATACCCAAAACCTTCAGCAATAAGAACATAGAGCGCAGGAGCTAATGGGCATCCTTGTCGGATAGAGAAAAATAAGCCAAATGAACTCATAACTATGCCCATTAATGGTGATTTGAGTAGAGGCATTGCGAAAAGCATTTGAACAGATTGAATGAAATTGGGGCCAAACCAGAGCTTGAAGCATGGCAAGAATAAACGGCCATTCATTTGATCGTAAGCCTTCTCAAAGTCAATTTTGATGAACATGGCAACTTGGTTGGAATGGCGGGCCCATTCCATGCCTTCCCAAACTATGATGATATTATCAAGAATGAAATGCCCTTGAATGAATCCAGTTTGTTTGGGTTGGATGATAACAGGAAGAATATGGTGCAACCGAATAGCTAGGGCTTTAGTAATGATCTTATAAGAAACATTGAGCAAGGTAATGGGCCGCCAACTGGTAATTTGTTCGGGATCCCCTAGCTTGGGAATGAATTTGATATTACCCTTGTTGATCTGCGTTTCAGCTTCGATTCTAAAATCCTTCCAGGTAGACCTGATGTAGGTCCAGGCCCATGTGTCCCACAACGATTTATAGAATTCACAAGGAAAACCGTCACAACCTGGGGCTTTATCATTAGCCATTTGCAGGATTGCATCATGCATGTCATCTAAGGTGAGCATGCGATCACATAGGCTACCCTTTGTGCGGATGAGAGCTTGCACGACACATCAATGAGGCACTGGTCAAGCGTTGTGTGTTGCTCCTCGAGAGAGGCTTGGGCTTGAAACACCTGCTTATAATGCTTGACAAAAGCTTGAAGAATGAGTTGCGTATCAACAACCCGAGTTCCATTGTCGAGATGGCATGAATTTTCTTGGAGGAATTCTTGGATTTGAGGAATGAAAAAATTCTTTGGAAACCCGATCCCCTACCTTAAGCCAATGCATGCGAGCGTGAATTTGAGCTCCTCGGGCATTGTAATTGTCCATAATTTGGATCTTCTGATGAAGCTCTGCAACTTGAAGTTGTAACATTTTGAAGAAGGGATTTTCTTGAAACACCACCACTACCCGACTAAGAGTGGAGGTGGTAGGGGAGTATGAGCGGCGACGAATTTTAGCTAATTTCCAGCCATAGATTTGAGGAATCTAATGGTCCGAGTTAGAGCATCCTCCCACCATTTAATCCAACTGACATGCATAGGTGGATGAAAGCACTGAAGATGACTTGGCTGAGGGGACATGTTCCAAACACTCTGATATGATTGAGAGTGGGCCCATGTTCCATTAAGGCGGTATTGAGAAAAAATTGGCCTTTATGACAAAAGGGATGTCGATCTTGCCAAGTGATACAAAATCGAATTGGGGAGTGGTCCGAAAGGACAAAATCAGGCATGACCTCCATGGGTAAGGAATAAATGTTGTCAAACTCAAAAAAATCTTGAGTTGACAGCATAGCTCTGTCGAGCCATTTGAGAACCCGATCCGATCCACCTCGGAGATTGGACCAAGTGAACCATGCTTTGGAGGTGGGAGTGCGAGAAGCATTAGGGTCATAAAACCCAAATTTATTGCACATGAAAAACCACGCTTCTCTCTCGCCAGTTGTCCATCATATTGGTAGGAGCCCACACTTATCGGATGATAGCTCCACCATATTAAAGTCTCCACTTATTACCCAATAGGCATCGGGAATTGAGCAAGCTATCCATCTCCATGATCGGCCCTTTCGGCCACATCATTGGAGGCATAAATGTTAATGAGGCCAAAAGGGTGGCCGTCAATATTAAATAGGACCCATATGGCACAATTGGTAGGGTTGACGCTATGATCCATCAAAAAGGGCCACCATTTAGGGGAAAAAGAGAAATTAATCCCCCACGCCCTCCATCATGATTATTGCGAAAAGTCATCGTCGGCCGATGGATTTACAAACCATCTATAATTGAAAACCTAATTTTCACTTCCTAAAAAAAAAACATCTAAGTTGGCAAATTTTTTCGAGCATCACGAACAATATACTTTTGATTGGAGTTTGTAAGACCCCTCACATTCCAAGAGATGCAATTCATGGGAAATGGTGGTCAAGGGTCATGTCATCTTCATATCCAAGCCGTCTAAGGTGCCAAATTGATTTTGTAGGAATTGAGCACTTGTTGTGCTGTAAAAAGTCCTACAACTCAATTTTCTTTCACCCGGCATACTCAATGTTGTACTCCTCCTCCACGGAGTCCACACTACGTGTTGGGCTATGATCCCAGGAGTTGCGAGAAGGGCTTCGGGCCCTTTTGGGATGGCCCATGAACCGTTGGTTAAAAAAACGAATGGCGCTATGTGAGAAATGGTAGCAAAAATAACAAAATTAGTCTGGTCCATAAGAACCAAGGCCGCCTTGGGCGTGTTGGAGAGAATTTTGGTAACTAGATAGATGAGTTGGTAGTGGCAGTTGGTTCTTTGATTCGTGGGCTACAGGTTGTTCCTTAATAGGTGGCTCACGAACACCACTGGAACCAGGGGCCAAAGAAGTGGCACTTGTTTATTCTTATTTTTCCATCCTCCAACTATTTTCCACCCCTCTTCTTGTAGGGGTTTGGCCACTTTGGGGGCCACCTTGGCTGCAGGATGATTACGAGGCACATAAAGGGGACAATCCTTGATCTTGTGATCGAGGCTAACAACGGAAGCAAGTATTAGGCAGATTGATATACAAAACACGCTGGGAATATCACTTTCTCCCCATTTGAATCTCCACAACTCTTTCAGTTCTTGGGAGAGGTCCACTTCACACAAACTCATCTCTGTGGTCATGCGTTGTAAAAATGTTGTGGTTCGTGAGTGACCACCCACCCAATGGAGGAAGCGATTTGATGCAGAAAGTGAACACATGGCAAGGGAAGGCCAGGGAATTCCACCCAGACTGACACTTTGAGGGCAGCATAGTCGAGACCACAAAGTCTTTGTGTCATCATGGCGAGAGAACCAGTAAGGAATTACGCACATACCAAGTGGCCGAATGGGTCAAGAATGGTTGAGGCATTAGCCAAGTTAGAGAAGTCGGAAAAGGAAAAATCCTTTGGTCATGTTCTGGACAGATTCGAGTCGGATGCCATGAGAGGCCCAGCCGAATGGACCTAGATTTGAGCATGCTTTTAGAGGGATACGACCCACAAAATACCCAATAAGACATAACTGCTCTAACCATTGACATGCAACATTAAACTCAGGAATAGGTAAAACAACATCAGGAGGAGATTCATTACCTCGTGAAAAACCTTCGAGACGAACTTCCAAGGGCATTTTGAGTGGTGGTGCCATTGTTCAAAGCTCCACTATCTCCAACAATGGGCTTGAAGTGGAAGAGCTCATTATATAGAGGCGCCCAGAGGGCGAGAAACCCTAAAAGAGTTCGATGAGATAGATATCCCACAAAGCCCAAAGGACCACGGAATGACAAGTATGCTTGGAGGAAACCTAGCATATCCATTCCATATTGACTATATGTGGGATAGTTTTGTATTCTCTTAATCATTTCACTCCTTATCTATATCTATATAAAAGGCACTTCCAATAGTAAAATGAGTGTGTGATGTTTTATATGCCTTAATCATCATTTTGTACCAATAAATTTAACCCTATCGGAGTTCCACAAACACCTCCAAATGCTTTTATTGGTAAATAAAATAAAAATAAAAAATACTATAATTTTTAGATGCCCCCACCCATGGGACCTATTATTCAGATCCATCGTGCCTGACTGTGCTGAAACATTCATTGAGCTCAAATTATTTCTTACAACAGTGGGTACTCGTCATGTACCGTCAATTCTGCAGCTTACTATCAACGCCAAATTCCACTGCTTCATCAAGGCCCTCTGCAAGTTCCCTTCAGGACACGCCTGCAAATCGACAAATTAAAATGTAAGCATTATTAAAACCTTTTAACTTCTTTCGGATTTCAGTAGCTTACAGTACTGACAACTGACATTTTTAAATTTATTCTGCAAATGTAAGTGATCTTTCGTTAAATTTATTTGTAGGTTATCCCACCCAAATATGCCCACCATATTTCTTTCCCGAAGGCAATTAAAAACTGAGCATGATCTCTGACAGAGCCATCATGCATTGCCACATTTATTATTTTAGCTAGCTTGGTTCGATATTCAAAATAAAGGAGTCCTGAGAAGGGTTCTTTTCCCCTTTCCTGCGGCGATTTTAAAAGTTCAAAAGTATTGGTGAATTTTAAGTATAATGCTGAATAACCACTTTTATAAATTTCAGTTGCAGAGATTTTGTTTGATTTGCTTAAGATCTTAATGCAATGAGAGGAATTTTAACTTGTTCCAAGAATTAAACTTGCGGAGTTAAAATTAATCTCACTCCATTAAAGCTACCCATAACTCCAGCATAATTTGGGAAGGTTTTCAGGTAAAAGCATGGGGCGAATTTACCAAACAATTTTCGAAAAAAAAAAATGAAGATTCACTTCAATTTTTTATTAAATTTTTTTAAAAACAATACATTTTTTTTTTCATTGGTCTGTGTCTATGCACAGTTCGTGCAGAGTGCTTGAGAAATTCTACTTCTATTAATGTTGGGGGTGGGAGCTTCAATCTGTCCACCTTGTATGGACTTAGTGGGGTTTGAACCTAGGTGGAGCATGAATGCTCAAACTTATCCGACCTGCACTACCAAGTCACCTAAGTCCCCTGCCATAAAACAATACATTTTAATTTCTCAAAAAAGAAAAAAATCATATAGGCTTTGGATCAATGCGTGGTAGGCTAAAGTTAAATCACAACTGCCTCTACTGGGTAACAGTTGCAAGACACACAGAGTGACTCCTAAAATCTGGTACCCATTAACCTTAATAAAATCTTTGCCAAATATTTATATAAAACATAGAAAATCTTAAACAACGAAAAAAAGCTTCTACAATCAAAATGTAATATTTATAGAAGTGGTTTTCGATTATGTCACAAGGTACACCGGATTAGATTGAAAAAGTTTGAATTTCGTTGAATTTTAATCTTGTTCACCATGAACTCGAACTTTATCCATTATTTTTGCATGGGAAGTTTTTGACATGATTTTGCATTATTTTATAAATGTGTGTGTATATACATATACTGACTGAAAGCAGAGGACAGAAAGCTCTCTCCAATCTGTCCTCTGACATATTTATGCATTTTTCAGAAAATAAAAATGATAAATAAGAAGTTTTTTTCGTACTTTAATCCCTTGGCAAACCTGAACCAAACTTTATCCTCGTCGAACATGAACTGAACTTTATCCTCATTGAACATGAACCGAACTTTATCCTCACCGAACATGAACTCGAACTCAAATCTTGTGACTTAGGTTTTCAACAATAAGATGTAAGTCACCAATACTTCTCAACTTTTTAAATTATATGGTTTTTTAAAATTTCCATGTAATACATTAGCTTTGAGGATTGCATTAGTTTCATTTTCAACCTAATCCTCTACCAATATAGAGAGGGTGGGTAAGGAGACTCTCACAACCCAACCTAGATATTCCTTGGCGTATTTGTTTGGCTCGAGGCCAAAAATTGCTTAGCTCATTTTGGCCTGGCTTGCAATTTTCTCCCAATTGCTCGGTCAATGTTAGGGTTTTGTTTGATATGAGAATATAATTCTAAGCCATTTTTTAACTTTTAAGTTACGTATGTCTTGGGATCTAGCCACCGAATTCCAATGTGGCAATTTCGACAAACAGACTAATTTCAAGAATTTCATTATGGTGTTGATTTCAGGCTTTGGTCATATAAGCAAGTCCAAGCTCATAACTCGACACTATTTTTTTTTCCAAACTCGTTTTAGAAGTCTAACAAGTTGCAACTAAAATATGATAGCGAAATAAGCAGACTAGTTCAAAAATGAGTTTGCAGACAGTAAGTGCAAACTAACCTTTGATGGCATTTGGATGTCCAATCATCAAGATTCTTGAGCCATCTTCCAATCCTATTGGGCAATCATATAGAATAATGAAAGAAATGTTTTCTGGCAGGCTTCTAGCCAAAAATCATCAGTTGAACACTACTTGCACTCGTAATATCTTGTCATACAAGCAAGATATAACAGTTTAATAAACAAATTGCATCAAGTTACACATTAAATCACAAAATAGAAAATGCTATATATGAATTAGTTACAGTCACTCCAATGGCTTGTTGGAAATCCCGAAATAGTATTAACCCAAATATTCAAATTTAACAAACATCTATAAAACTAAATAATTTCTGTGTTCATGGTTCTGTTCGACATGCAAATTCCATTTAGTAGCTTGTTGCATTGCAGCATAATTTCCCGTTGCAAAAGCACGAACCCGATTCAATGTGGCTATTGCTTCTGATCTTTATTAGAGTCAAAAACAGAGGAGTTTTATGAAAGGAATCCCCATCAATAGTGTCTCCAAAGTGTTTATCCGAAGTACAACATAAATTACCTCCCTCTCATCTTAGTGGGATGTTAAAAGGAGTGTATTGTCTCTCCCATTGATGGACAAACATTCTACTGTTACAGATTAACCGATAAAGACTCTGGGGAAGAAAGTGCGACCTTGAGTTTTCTTTTCAAGGGTGATGTTGGTCATTCAAACGTGCACCCGCGTCTCGGGTCCGGAAGGGCCGAGCTGTTTGAGACCACAATGGAATTGTCCCCAAGTTGTGGGACCTTGCGTGCTTGGGACGGATCTCCGAGAGAAGGCCGGTTCCTCTACCTACCTCTAACGCTACTGCTACTCCTAATGCAAAAAGCAAATCCTAGACTAAACATGCCAAGGGACCAAGGATAGAAGGATGTGCAAAAAGGGGAAATCCTAAGCTAAGGAAGGCGATAGCACCAGGGAAAGGGTCGATCTCTCTCCACGAGTGGCGAAGGAAACAGAGAGGGCGCGGAGAAGAGGGCGGACAACGCATGCCATAGATCAACACGTGGGCTCGGCCTTCCAGCGCGCACAACACATGAACATGGGGACTGCAAGGGGAATACACACAACATGCCAGAAAATGCAAATAGAGAGGTGAGATGCAATGAAAACGAGAAAGGGAAGACAAGAGTTCCACAAAACATGATTTTATTGCTCAAGGGATGCACAATCGTTTACATTCACGACAGGAGGCGAGAATACATTGCAGAGACCATGCCAAGGTTTGAAACCCGTGGGAAGTCGGCCACCATTTTGGCATGGTTCCTTATAATAGAGAGGGATCCTTTTTACAAAGCAGAACTCTACTATTTATAGAAGGAGAGAAGAGAAGGAGAAAGAGAGGGAAACTCGGATTCAAATCTTCAACCACCAATAAGTGATAAATGCTTGCAAATCTACTTGCAAGGTTGTCAGATGCGCTTCCCCATGTCTGTTTGGCGTGTAGAAGAAGGAAGGAGGCAAGATCTGATGAAATCTAGTGGTTGAGGTTGATTGGATGTGTGCATTGATGAGCTAAGAGACGTTTCCTTGTTTTTTGCCTACCAAATCCCGCCTATATTTGAATTTGAATAGTCTAATGTGTAGCTTGTGTTAGTAACTCTCTAACAAGCCCAGGTGCGCGCCGATCGGAGCTCTATAGCAGGAGATACGGCTATTGGAAGTCTACAGGTCGCTTTGACATGCAATGACACGTGGCACGTGCTTATTGACTAAGGAAATCGGCCAACCGTGCATCCGATTTGTCTTTTACGCCAGTGTCATGCAATCGGTTGGTTGTCTAGATTCGACAACCTGTTGGTGCGCTTTGATAGGTTGCGTGCATCACACTCAAGTTTGACAGATGATGATGGGCACAGTGATTGGCGCAGAAGAAGGCACAAGGCGCGGAAGCGAGAGGTGCAAAGGTGCGCGCGTAGGGACAAGCACGCGAACGCAATGCACGTGGCAGGAAAGAAGACATACTTGTAGAAGGCAAGTATGGAAGCAGGGCGCGAGCATTCAACTGAGGAAGGGCGTGCGGTGACAGATAGAGAAGGGGTGCACGACATAGTTTAGTGTATGTAAGCGCGTAGGAGGAATGTCAAGGACTTAGCCATTTTGGAAGGCAAGTTTGCGAGTGCGCCAAGGAGTGTGCGACAGATAGGAAAGAAAGTAGGCGCGCAGGAGGAAGGCGCAAAGGAAAATGGAAAAGGAGATAGCAAAATGCAGAGGGAGAAGCAGGAAGGCACATAAGGGCACGCAGAGGAACTGCAATTGTGCCAAGGTATCAAAAGAACAATCTTGAGTGTGCGCAACCTAAAATGTGAAACATCAAAGTCATAATAAAATATAAGTTATCCAAATAACTAGGAGAGTTATTTGGATAACAGTGATATACCCATTTTTTGCGAGCAAAAATAGAATAAATTTTATTTATAAAATCACCCCACACTTCAAAGTATATGCTCAAGGGGTGAAATCTCTTGAAACCAGACCGAATATCAATAATCTGTACATGAAATAAGAACTTTCTTTCAAAAAGGATTATCCATGTAATTAAAATCATAAGCCAAACATACACAACCGAAGGGTTGGAAAGCAAAGATTTTGCCTTAGTGAAGAAAGAGAGATAATTGGAATCTTTTCACTCACAAGAAAAGAAATTTTTTATCAGCAACGTTAGTAATAGAGAAGATGACATACCATAAACTCCAGACTTGCACCTCAAAGCTTGCTTCAAAATGGCAAAGCTTTTGTAGATTGGAATGCTTCATAAACCTTTGACTTAGTTGATATTAATGCAGTTTATTAATTATTATTAACAACATACAAAAGAGAGGATGAATAAAATCTCACCATATGGATATGCCACATGAAAACAAGTGAAGTATGTGTGTATGGCAGATGTTTCACTTCGCATTTCTGCATTGTTTGAATGGAAGCTAAATAAATTCAGGGTAGGAGACGGAAGCTAATTGCTTGTGAAAGGGCAAAGGTGCCCCTTGAAATACTATTTCTAGATAGAAAGCCCTACTAAATTCTCCATTCGTTTACTTCAACGATTTGATGGTAGTTGAAAATCCTTGCATCACCTTGCTCCCACCTTTTAGTGGTAGATGGAGAGCTTCGAGTTCATTTGCCTATGGTAGATGAGGTGCCTCGGGGTGGTATGGGGCAACTGTAGCTAATGAGTTGCAATAAGCCACATTCTTACAAAGATGGCTTGCCATGAAAAAATGTGGATTGCGTGTGGATGTTAGGGCCCATCTCTCTCCACCAATCACAATTTTAATAATGTTTAGCACTTTTTGCTATTGATTTTGTGATTGGGGGAGAGTGTGGATCCCACCAAGTTTGTGACTGCTGGTTATGGTTGGCTGAATGGGGATGCCATGCCGCCAAAGAGGATGGAAATAAATTTTAGGTTCATCAAATGTGATGGCATTGTACAAGTTCTAGAATTGAAGTCAAAGTCTAACCCCAACATATTGTAACATAAATTTGAAAATGCCTCTCATACATAATGCTTTCCATTCCAAAAAGAAAAATGAGCAGTCGCAGATGATATCGATGGTGATTATTTCAAAACATTTTGTCCTTATATTTGTTAAGAAACGTAGAAACCCATTTTCGTAATACCATTAATTACCACCTTTCTCCACACATGTTGTGTGCACCTATTCAATAATTGTTGAAATGAAACATCATCTACCCGGTGGCTCCATTCTTGATCATGAACATCAAAGAAAGATCACACTTTGGCCTAGAAAAACACAAAACATCGTTAGAGTTTGTACATTTATAAAAAAATATACAATATCAGTGTGTTGATTTTCTACTAACCCATGGACTTCTTCCTTTTGGTGCATTCCATACACTCGAGAGTTTTGCCCTCCACCGTAGCCTACAATACATATTAAATATCTTGCATGCTCATTGCTCACATTCATGGGGTCTTTCTCAGTTCCGTATATATGATGTGTGTTGCTAAGGAACTATTAATGATAGATTTCCTTCTCACATAAAATAGAAAACCACATTCTAGAATGCTCATAATGTTACTCACTCTTATTGCATCGAAAGGGCGAGTCTTGAGGCTACATGGGGCTTTCATAGTGTCATACAAGCAAGATATAGTAGTTTATAAACAGATTCCATCAAGTTACACATTAAATCACAAAATAGAAAATGCTATATATGAATTAGTTACAGTCACTCCAATGGCTTGATGGAAATTCCGAAATAGTATTAACCCAAATATTCAAATTTATCAAACATTTGTAAAACTAAATAATTTCTGTGTTCATGGTTCTATTCGACATGCAAATTCCATTTAGTAGCTTGTTGCATTGCAGCATAATCTCCCGTTGCAAAAGGCACAAACCCGATTCAATGTGGCTATTGCTTCTGATCTTTACGAGGGTCAAAAACATAGGAGTTTTATGAAAGGAATCCCCATCAATACTGTCCCCAAAGTGTTTATCCGAAGTACAACATACATTACCTCCCTATCACCTTAGTGGGATGCTGAAAGGAGTGTACCGTCTCTCCCATTGATGGACAAACATTCTACTGTTACAGATTAACCGATAAAGATTCCAGGGGCAACCTTGGGTTTCCTTTCAAGGGTGATATACCCATTTTTGTGAGCCAAAATAGAATAAATCTTTGAAGTGATATTCAATATTTATAAAATCACTCTGCACTTCAAACTATATGCTCAAGGGGTGAAATCTCTTGAAACCAGATTGAAAATCAAGAATTGTCAACATGAAATAAGAACTTGCTTTCAAAAAAGGATTATTCATGTAATTAAAATCATAAGCCAAACATACACAACCGAAGGGTTGGAAAGCAAAGATTTTGCCTAAGTGAAGAAAGAGAGATAATTGGACAATCTTTTCAATTACAAGAATTTTTCTTTTTTATCAGCAATGTTAGTAATAGAGAAGATGACATACCATGAACTGGGGACTTGCACCTCAAAGCTTGCTTCAAAATGGGAAGGCTTTTGTAGATTGGAATGCTTCATAAGCCTTTGACTTAGTTGATATTAATGCAGTTTATTAATTATTATTAACAAGATACAAAAGAGAGGAATAAAATTTCACCATATGTATATGCCACATGAAAACAAGTGAAGTATGTGTGTATGGCAGATGTTTCACTTCACATTTCTGCATTGTTTGAATGGAAGCTAAATAAATTCTGGGTAGGAGACGGAAGCTAATTGCTTGTGAAAGTGCAAAGGTGCCCCTTGAAATACTTTTTCTAGATAGAAAACCCTACTAAATTCTCTGTTCGTTTACTTCAAATATTAGATGGTAATTGAAAAGCCTTGCATCACCTTGCTTCAACCTTCTAGTGGTAGATGGAGAGCTTCAGATTCATTTGCATGTGATAGATGAGGTGCCTTGGGTGGTATGGGGCAACTGTACCTAATGAGTTGCAATAAACCACGTTCTTACAAAGATGGCTTGCTATGACAAATTGTGGATTGCCCATGGACGTCAGGGCCCATCTCTCTCCACCAATCACAATTTTAATAATGTTTAGCACTTTTTGCTATTGATTTTGCCATTGGGGGAGACTGTGGACCCCACCAAGTTTGTGAGTGCTGGTTATGGTCAGCTGAATGGGGATGCCATGCCACTAGTAGGACGGAAATAAATCTTAGGTTCATCAAATGTGATGGCATGGTACAGGTTCTAGAATTGAAGTCAAAGTCTAACCCCAACATATTGTAACATAAATTTGAAAATGCCTCTCATACATAATGCTTTCCATTCCAAAAAGAAAAATGAGCAGTTGGAGATGATATTGATGGTGATTCTTTCAAATTCATTTTGTCATTATATTTGTTTAGAAATGTAGAAACCCATTTCTGTAATACCACTAATTACCACCTTTCTCCACAGATGCTGTGTGTGCCTATTCAATACCTGTTGAAATGAAACATTCTAAAAAAAAAAAAGTAAAAATTGTTTTGCAAAACTATGTTCAAACTTCAATATTTATTTCAAATTAATTTTGATGTGAAATGTTTAGAGATTCATTTTTTATTTTATTAAATGCACATATCAAGCAGTCAATGCTTTTCATAAAGATAAGTTGCAAGACTACCCAAAGTACATTAAAAATGAGATATTATAAATATATTTACTTATTAAATCCCATGACATTGATTATTTCCAGGCTATATTTGATAAATACACAAGTTGATAATATAAAGATACAACCATCATAAGCCTTGTCTATGCAAGAAAAGCTTCCACTCTCCCAAAAAGCCCCCATACTTTCCTGCTTATTTTAATACACCACTTTCTATATTGGGATAAGTCCTTTGAAATGAGAAGCCAATCCAGATATCTCAGAACCCAACCTCCTCTTCCTCAACCTCTCTGCGATGATGAAAGCCAATTCAAGGGATTGGGAAGCATTTAAACGTGGATCACAATGGGTATGGTATCTAGAGCCAAGATCGTCCAAGGTTACAGTCCTTGATCCACCTATGCATTCTGTGACATTTTGTCCCGTCATCTCCAAGTGTACACCACCTGGGTGGCTCCTTCTTGATCATGAACATCAAAGAAAGCTCGCACTTCGGCCTAGAAAAACACAAAACAGCGTTAGAGTCTGTACATTTATAAAAAAAGATATACAATATCAGTGTGTTGATTTTCTAGTAACCCATGAACTTCTTCCTTTTTGGTGCATTACATATACATTCAAGAGTTTTGCCCTCCACCTTAGCCTACAATACATACAGAATATCTTGCATGTTCATTGCTCACATTCATGGGGTTTTTCTCAGTTCCGTATATATGATGTGTGTTGCTAAGGAACTATTAATAATAGATTTCCTTCTCACATAAAATAGAAAAACACATTTTAGAAGGCTCATAATGTTACTCACTCTTATTGCATCGAAAGGGCGAGTCTTGAGGCCACATGGGGCTTTAATAGTGTTACCATGCATGGGATCACTGACCCATGTGACAATAAGCCCGGCACGGCGCACTGCTCGGATGAGATGAGGTAGTTTCACCCTAAGCTTCTCTGCCCCCATGCGGACTATCACTGTTAGCCTACCAGGCTTATTCTCAGGATTCAAAATCTCTACCAACTTCACCAAATCACCTGGGTTCATCTTGTCACTCACCTTCACATATTAAAACAATCCATAAGTAACATCTAAAAGAAAATTAAGATAATGGTTCAAAATCACGGGAACAAATCTTTAGCAAAAGAATATGCATCACAAAGATAACCACAAGAAAAGAAGCTGCAAAGCACACAAAAATGTCTAATGCCAAACCAAAAGGAGGGAGGATGCTATCACATCAACTCTAGAAATTGCAAATTAAAAATAACTTAGGGATGGGTAAATTGTTTTTTTAGTGGGGGTGAAGTGGTTTGAAAACAATATCAGGGTTGATACCTTAACACCAATGGGATTGGCCACTCCGCGAAGGAACTCCACATGAGCGCCTTCTAGCTGACGTGTCCTCTCACCGATCCACAGCATGTGAGCAGAACAGTCATAGAAGAGACCAGAGGTTGAATCCTTCCTAGTGAGTGCTTCTTCATATGGAAGGAGGAGGCACTCATGGGATGTGTAAAATTCAGTGGTGGTCATGATAGGGTGATCAAGTGTCAATCCTGCAGCTGACATGAATCCCAGTGCCTCATCTACACGGTGTGCAAGCTCCCTATACCTGCAAGCATAGTAGTAAAATTGTAAGAATCCTTACAACTGTCAAATTCAACAGATAGACATAATGTAATCTTTCGAACGTCTAGAGCTGTCAATTTAGTGGTTTGTTGTAAGATATATTTTTGAATGTCCTACACAAATATGCTCACTGCATTTACTAACCCCAGGAATAAAAATTGCCTTTGATTTCTGATAGAACAACCCCAACAAATCATTTTTTCTTATTAGCCATGACACATGTTATTACCAGATGCAGAACTTGGATAGATATTCTGAAAAGAGTTGTGTTCCACTTTTTTGGCAAAATAATGCCATAAGCAGAAGCGATCTACTTGAATATATAAAGTCTTAAGCAAACTGAAAAATATTTTAAAATTTATGACACACTTATAAGGTTCAAATCTCAATGTTCAAATAAAGATCCCCAAATTTTCTAAGATTCCGAAAATGCAGGATTCCTTAGATTATTGATTTTTGTGGGATTTTTATTTGTGTGTTTTTAGTCGTTACTCAAATGACCTTTATAAGCAGTCATTACCCTGGTGACATTTTTCTTCATATATTTTTGGTAATAATCACAAGGCAAGGGGACCCACTTAGCACACAAGCACCGTAAGCATTTGTTAGTAGGTGGGAGGAATGATGAATGTAATTTTCCACTTTGGGATGAATAGTGAATGTAATCCTTATAACTTTCTCTGAAATACACAACATTATGTTGCATTAGTTTCATTCCCAGCCTAATCATTTTCCAAAATAAGGAGGATGGACCAGAACACTATGAGAAATCCAACCTTAACACTCGTTATCTATTGGGCCACGATTGGAATTATCTTCCAAATTGCTGGTTCGCAGATGGGTTCCTCTTTTCTTTTGGGAGGATGATAAGAGTATAAGATATTGATGGCCAAATTTCAAAAAAGGATTTAGTTTAGTTCCCAGCTAGTTTTGGACTTTTTAGCTGGAGAAAACTTGCATCTAGGCCGTCAGATTCCACAGGTTGAGAACACTTGCAGACTTAACATCTAAAACCTTGCTCTGGTATATCTGATTTCAGGCTGATCATCAAGACATATAATAGTGTACAACTAAATACTTTCTCAAACATGCATCCTAGAAGTCAAACAAGCTGCAGCTAAAAAAGTGATAGCAATATAATCAGATTGTTCTTCAAAAGCAATTTTGCAAACAGTACGTGTAAATTAACCATTGATGGCACTCAAGTGACCAACTTCACTTTCAGATTCAGAATTCTTGGGGCCTGTAACTAATCCAGTACACAACCATATAAAATAATGACAGGCATGTTTTGTAGAGCACTTCTAGCAGATCTACTATAATACAGTTGCTATGTAAGGGTACTTAATGTCAGTCTAATACAAATGAGCTTATGTTTTATACATTAGCAGGGGGATCACTATTAATTATCTAAGAAATTATAATTTCTTAAGAAGAATTAAACAAATTATACATTAAAACAAGGAATTGATGCCATTTACCAATGGCTTTATGGAAATAGTATAATCCAAACCTCCAGAATCAACATACATAAGTAAAACTAAATACCTATCTCCCTGTTCACTGTGCTCTGTGAAATCCAAATTCCATTGAGTGACTCGTTGCATTGCAGCATAACCTCCCGTTGCAAAAGAACGAAGCAGATTTAGTGTGGCCGCTGCTTGGCAGTAAGCTCTAATCATTCTCTGTGGGTCAGGAATACGCGATTTTTCGTCAAAGGTATCCCCATTAATGTTGTCTCCCCTGTAGCTAGGAAGCTTTACACCATCTACTTCCTCAAATGGTTCAGATCGAGGTTTTGCAAACTGTCCAGCCATTCTTCCTACCTGGTATCCGTAAGGACAATATCAGATTTAAAAGTAACAGTGGATGCAGAAAAGGGATATATGTTATGGCAAGAGCCACAGTAAAAAACAAATCATTCCAAAAATATTAATTTTTGCAGCCAGAGCAACCTATAAACGAACTATGGTTTCTTGCATAAGATGATCTTAAATTCAAGAAATGAACAAGATTGAGGTATTAAGTGGATAAAATACATATACCAGAAAACACCTCCATAAATCTGGATGATCAATGTCAAAACGTAATAAATGATCTTAAATTCAAGAAATGAACAGAATTGACATATTAAATGGATACGATACATGTGCACAGAATCAACTCTTTAAACCAAAATGATCAATATCAGAATGTAATGACACAGATTTTAGAAGATAATATTCAAAACACATAATGTAACTTTGGAGAATAAGGATGTTCTAGATTTATCTCAAAATGACTTGAGAATCAGCATAAGTTAATGAATAAGTAGCAATACATAACACGTCCAGTCCATCTTCATGAATGATACACAAAGCACAATATATTTTATCATGTAACCAAAAGGAAAACATCACTCTCACTACCAGGTTTCATCCTTACAGCCAGGGACCTAAAACTACTGCACCAAACCCCGCATTCAAAATTCAGTTGGCAGAAGAATCGAACATGACTAAGAACAGAATATACATTGAATATCTGAAAATTTTGAGAAACTTCAATAACCACAGGGGAAGATGGTATATGCTAAAAAACAATGCACAATATGATCGATGATGAAAAGCATTTACTCCTAGATTTAATGTCTGTATGAAGACACAAAATAACTGTTCTACTCAACTAAGGAACAAGACCCATGATAACATAGATCTTGGCCAAAAACACATTCTTAGAAAGCTGACTGGATTCATTTCAAATGAACTGTGTGCACAAGAAGATCAAAATCCTGAAAAACATACCACCAGGCTTACAGCAATCATCTGAAAACTTGCCTACCAGACTAATATGACCCCCACACACACACATGGAAAAATATAAAATTCATTGTATCAATGCTTTTTTAGCTTAATTTCACATACCTTGACAACGGGCACTTGACCTCCAAACATGAGAACAGCTCCCATCTGCAGCAGAATTCTGAAGGTATCCCTTATGTTATTACCAGTGAACTCCTTGAAGCTCTCTGCACAATCCCCACCTTGAAGCAGAAAGGCCTTCCCTAGGGCTGCATCTGCCAGCCTCTCCTGCAAGTGCCTTGCCTCTCCTGCAAACACAATTGGAGGGAATGTCTCCAAGGTTTTGATCACTGAGTCAAGTTCTTCAATGTCAGGGTACTCTGGCAGCTGCAGGGCCTTCTTTGACTTCCAGCTATCTATACTCCACCCTGTTTTGCTGGATGATTCAGTCATCTTCACTGGTTCAGCTGCATGTACTGCTCTAACCACCACACTTCTCCTCTGTGATCTGGCAGGCACAGCACCTCCTAACTTCATAGAAGAAGAAATGGGTTGGGTCTTGTTCTGATGAAGCCCAACATTTGACATCACAGCAATTGCCTCCATGTTGTTGAGATTGCAGAGGGAAAGATAATCCAAGATATTTGATCAGGAGGCAAAATGCAGTAAACCTATTACAATGGCCTCCTGATGAAATTCAGTTGTAGTTAGATATATATAGGCAGAGTGCACGTCTTTAACTGTTCTATTGCTTCCAAATTATATTCATATGGGTAGGTAGGCAGTGGGACACACAAGTCACATACTAAGCACAAGTTTGGTTTATGAGTATATGACATACATATATACAATTTCCACTCTCTGGGTTGGTATATGCCAATAAAATGGGTATATTATACGTTTTGAGGAGTTGGTGAGTTGGTGGGCAAAGATATCAAAGTGGCGGTAGTTGGAGAGAAAGTAGATAGGAAGAGCTGCTCACTTGATAGTCACACTTACCAGACCTTAACCTCATGTTCTAACCTACCTAACCAGGGTCAACATTTCTGTCTGAATTAGTGGGTGCGGCTTTTACGTTGATGGGTTTAAGCAAAGCATTATTGTGGCTTCCACGTGGCGTAGTTTGTTCCACGCTGGCGGATTCGGCGAAACTTACTTGCTGAAATTCGTAGGTGTTGACTGAATGAATGCGGACTTTGTTGACGCGTCGATTCCACGAAAGAAACGTGGGATGATGACGATTCCCACCCTTTCCCTGGGTTTTGACATCTTCATACCAGGGAATTTTATCATAGAAATTTTTTTCCACAAGTGCCACGACAATTTTCACACGAGTGGGTGACCGCATGATGAATTTTTTTCCACTGATTTGTTCTTTGTTGATTGACTGACACACCCCACAATGCGCATTCGAGCATGACTTGAACGCGTATGTATGCACCATCCAACAAGAAGTTCTGGTAGATGACAAGCTCTCACACATTTCAGAGATATTTAGTATTTCGTAATTCCCAATAACCAACAAAATTGTGTCATGTTCGATTAAATTATGTCACTTAGGAAGTGGTCCCATGGGAGGGGGCTCTCAAATTTTCTTAGCTGGTGTGGAGAGTAATTTTAGGAGTATTTATAGTCAAAGCGGTTCATGGTATAAAATTTTTTTAGGGAGTATGTTGCAATTTTTTAGGAAAAATATTATATTTTAATTTGTAATAAAATTCTAAATAAAATCTGCTCATTTATAAATTGACATTTGGCATACTAGTTTCCTAGAAGTAGGTGGGGAAACTTTTAGCCCCGCCTTTTACCATCCCCTTAAACTCTCCTCCATAAAAATAGGAGCGGCAACCCCTTCCATGGGACCCTTGCCTTAGGAATGAGCTTCAGCTTTTGATTTTAATTCTATGTGCGCATAGGGGGTAAAATGTTGTTTGGCATCATAAATAGGAACACATTTCTAGTTGGGCTATTTCTTCATGTGTGGAGGCCTTGAATGAGTTGATGTGACCATCATTGATCGACTCTCGAAACTACACAAAGGGAATCCTAAAAAATCTTTGCATAATTTGATCTAGAGATGAGATTTGACAGTTGACCTTGCCTGTCAAAAAAAATTGTAGACAGGGTAAGCCATTTTAAATGGTCGTCCCATTATAATATAATATCAATTTTAAATCAGACTTTTCAAGTTATATATTTCAACTATACAAAATTTGTATTGTTATGGGTATATTTTTAATAAAATATTTATCACTTCAAATATATAACTATTCTTAGTATTGCTACTATTTTGTATTGTTTATTGCAAATATATCATGATAATTTTGACGGTTTCTACAAACACATTCACGTCACCAAGGATGGGTAGTTGATTTTAAAAACTATAAAATATGTTTTAAAAGGTCAAAAACGTCCAAGACAAAGCGCCAAATCTCATCATTGATTTGATCCATTATAGATATACCACTTCTATAAGCTTATTGGGAACAAGTTTTAATAGTTATCCAAATGAATTGAGAAAGGGTAGAACTAGATATTTAAAAAAAACTTCTAGATAAAATTGTGTGTAGTTGCTATTAGTAGTATTTTATTTTAACTAATGTGTTTATCATAGGATGTGTAGCCACCTTAAAATGATCCCTAGGTGTATATTAGTCGTTAAATTGTATGATTTTTAGCAATAGTTTATATTTGTTGACTTTTGATAGTCTTTTATTCCTCTTCAACTTGTTAGAAAATAAACATCCGAGGTGTTCACTTTAAGCAACTTTGAATGCACATGAGATAACACTCAGCAAAATGTAAAGTGTTAAACAAATTGTGTGTAAAAGCCATTCAATGTGATCGTGCATCAATTGTTCAAGTTTTACCCTTTGACTCTTTCGCTTCTCTTAGAATTGAACTTGATCGATCCCTTTGTGCAAAGCATCTATACTCCCATATAAAATGTTCTTCTAACACCTTTGGGGTTAAGTGTCATTGTTCATCATTCTTCCTTTTTTAAAAAAATTAACTATTGAGGCAATTTGGTCATGACTTGAATTCAATTTATCTATAATTCATTAGGTATTCAAATTCATTTATCATCTAGCAATCATAAGGACATTTGACATTTTAGATAGAATTCATTGAGCATTTACAAGCACTCTAAAGGTGATTAAAAAATCATTTTTGAACTTATTCATGTTAGATCAATCATTCAAAGGGGAAAGTCATAAAAGTGCCTACAAAACATCCGGTGTTTCTCAACCATTTCCACAGTGAATATCATGGTATGTTTCCCACATTACCTTCTAAGCTCTCTCGAATGCTCCATTCTGGAGTTTCAGAAACATACCCGTGCGGTCCCCTTGCATCAAGGTCTAATTTTCTTGTTGCATAAGCTTTGTGTCTCAAAGTTTCCCAGCCTCCCTTCTTCCCCCAGCTCTACTCCATTGCATCCCACCACCAATACCCCCACTCACACCCCCATCCCTTCCATCACGGCTCCCACCCCATCCCTTCCATCATGGCTCCCACCCCCATCACCTGCCACTGCCAAAAAAAATTAGGTCTCAAAAGACACCCAAAAGCATTTGCCGATATCCTGTTTTGGGGAGAATTATTCTTAAGACTCGGGAATTTGAGGATGTTCAAAACTCCTTCATATTAAGAGCGAGGTCATTAAGTTTCACACACGGAGAGTACTACTCAAAGGTTGGAAGCCTTAAAGAAAGAAATGTTCATCATTTGAAAGAAGAAAGTACAAGACTATTCCATTTTATGAGCTAAGCAAAAGGCAAAAGGAAGAGGGAGGAGGATTTTGATCTTGACAATACACAAATTGAGGATATCTATAAAAAGTTAAACTCCTGACAACCATTTGGGAAAGCTAAGGATCGCTTGACCACAACATGGCAATTTTTAATGCAATTGGTGACTTCCCATGTGCGAGAACAACATGTACGCAATGTCTCTCGTTCTTAGTGAGATCCTATTAGAAACTCTTATGGGGTACGGATAAAGAAAGAAGTCGATCATTAAAAGAGGTTTCGGATGCTAAGGACCCCACTCACATGACGGCATCACCTTGTTTACCTCTTTTCGTCAAATCACAAATCTAGAATCAACAGAGCCGCCAAGAAGTAAAGATGTTCTTGGTTTTTGAATGCTTTGACTTCCTTCGTGTTTTATCGTTTTGTTTGCTTTTTTTGGTCATTGCTTTGTTGTGGATTCACTCGCTTTTGTTGTTATGATGTAACTCTTTTTTGGTTACCTGTGGATTCAATGCCTATTCTGGATTCTGATCCTTCTGTTTTGTGGAGCTTCTTAGTATATTATTTGGCTTTTAGGCCATCGATGTAAAATGGGTATAGTCCCTTCAAAACTATTTACCAATAATTTTTTTAAAAAAAGGAAAGTCATAAGGTCATATACTATCAGACACCTAATTTTGGAAGGGGGCTAGTTATTTGTTATGTTTCTAGTGAATTTGATCAAAATTAAGCTCTTATTGGTGTGTTTTCCTTGTGTTTGTTTGACTTTCGACGTATTTTTCTATTATTCTTATAATTTTGCTTGTCCTCTTTGTGTACTCATGTTTCCTTCCCCTTTCCTCATGTTTTCTCTCTTCTCTCATTTTCTCTCTTCCTCTCATGTTAATGTTTGTTTGGGGTTTTAGCATAACTGTAGCAATAGCCAAGATAATACTACAATTACGTTCAAATTTTTCATTATGAGCCCTTTTGACCCTTGTTCCGAGTCCCTTAAAGTTTTTAGTCTTTCATTATCAGCCTTTCGCACTCATTGTATGTCGACCTTTCCCACTCATCGTGTGCCGACATGTTTGTCAAGAAGGCCCTAATTTGAATTCAAGAAATCTATAAATACATGGGTACATTGGTGGATTTTAGACAAGTAGTGAAAGTGATGATAAAGTTGTAAAAGGAAAGAATTCATTTATTAGAGAAGCATCCCCACGCCAAAAGCATATTTCCCACATTTATCAAGAACGTATAGCATTTACTTATTGTATTGATTGGTAGTGCATTGAAAGCAATAAGGCTTGGGCACTTGGATTGTATTGACTACCTACTAAAAGTTGTTTGATCCACACCACTACACTTTGGTCATACCACTTAAGGGGTGTTATGGTATTAGTCGAGATTCTATGTTCTCTCTAGATTTTTAGGAATGTTTTCTTCCCTAGTTGAACCTGTTTTTGCATTGTATTGATGTTTACGATTTGTCTCTTAAATTGCAACAAAATTTGTATCATTTTGAAACAATGTTTCTTCCAAGTATTTTGATTATTCCATTTTATGCTTCTACAATATCTATGTTAATGTAAACAAAAATGGTTTTCTAATTATATTCATTTAAACCTAAATATTTCAATGTGTTATAGTTAGTTGTAATGCATTATTAGTGTTAAACCACTTTTCTTATCTACATTTTTGTGAAAGTGTATTAACTTACATGCTCAGTAGCCTTTTAGGGTCAAATCTTGCTTCCTTTGGGATATGATTTTATTGTTTTAGGTTTTTTCCTCTTGGATGTTAGATTCCTTTAACCTTAAATATTGTATGCTTCCTTGTAGATTTTTTCCTAGATTCATTTCATTTACCCTCCCATGTGCAGGAAGGAAGGGAGCATTATCAAGAATTATCCGCCCCTAAAAATAATTGCAAAGTGAAGGGGAGCTAATCTATTAGCTCAAATCTATCAAATTATGAATCATCTTAGGGGGAGCATTACCGTGGAAACACCAGAACAGATGAATAAGAAGCATAATCCTAGGGGGCTTCTTGAGGTAAGCACATGAAGAAACCAACTTGAAAGTATACTTAGTTTTTGTGTGTGGCATAGATGGCCCTTTGTCATTTTTGTCAAAGGGGGAGAAATAAAGAAACTAGAACCCAATATGTGGATATAGAAGAACAGAAAAAGGTGGATTCTGTATGCAATCATTTTGCCACAAAAGGTTATAAGGTTTCTATATGTTGGAGTGTTTCTATCAATGACAAAGGGGGATATTGTTGAATATTTTTCATTGTTATGTGTTGTCATTGATGTCAAAATTGATGAGTTGATATCAAGTCAGCATTGATGGCAAAAGGAGACAAGTGGTAAAGTGAGCATGTGAAGAAAATGAAGGTTGATTGGTAGTGTCACCACAAAGGCTTTGAGATGATCAAAGATACAAAATTTTTGCAAGCCGCGGATATAAGGTGTAGGCCGCCAAGTACATAGATAGCCATGGAGTAAAGAAGCTAAAGGAAGGAACCGCAGACTAAAAGGAAAGCTCCAGAAGAAGTCGCCGAAGGCAGGTGAGTGCCACAGAGTGAAGAAGGTCAGAAGGTAAAGTCGCGGATATGAAGATTTGGAGAATTCCATGTATAAAGGGGAAAAGATGCAAAACCACGGATAAGTAGAAAATCCGCTAAGTATAGAAGATTTCCACAGACAGAAGGAAAGCCACAAAGAACTAGAAAAGGAGAAAAGCCGCGGAAGGTAGCAAACAAGGATGAAAGTCATGCGAAGTTGAGAAATCCACATAATGCATACAGATGTACCGATATAGCTAAAACCCGCATAAAGAAGGGAAAACATAAGGACAAAATGAGAATCTGTGATATGAAGGAAAAGAGCAAAGATGCCAAAGGAATTCGTGACATGTTCAAAGTGAACTAGAGTGGATCAAGGACAATTAGGTGGAGTTCAAATTGAAAGAGTGAAAGTTTAGATTCATATTTCGAAGGAGATTTAATTGAAAGAGAATTGCAACTCCAACTACAACTAAAAATTCACACATAACAATGAAATTCTCTGTTCTAGCTACCAACATTTAATGCATGTTGACCATGAGGCAATTTGGTTATAAGCTCGATGGAGATTCCCGATTTCAAGGCAAATTAAAATAATGCAAAGAAGATGGGTCGTCGTTTTAATTTCACGATGCAAATTCTAAACAATGCAAGTTTCTAATTTTGGAAGTCGGCTGATAAATTGGTTTGTCAGATGTGTGGAAGAAGGGGAATGAATCCGAACAAGAAAATAATTAAATCTGGACTCATGTGGGAGAATTTAATGATCCTAATTCACAGGAAACAGATTAGGAAGAGTACATGATGCAAATCTCGAAGCAATATTTTTGAGAAAAGGTGAAATAAAAGAAAAACTTGAAGTGATTCGATAGTGGTTGCTCATGAGACAAAACTAAGGTATTAAAACCAAGAGAGGCGACATAGGAAATTAAAAAGTATGATGCAATCAAGCTAACAAGAGCTACAAAATGGAGAAGAGAGAAAGGGTGAGATCGAGTGAACAATGAAGAACGTGATCGAGATAAGCGAGATCATAAAGGCGACAAGTTAAATGAGCGTAAGAGAGTGATAGAGGAAGAACACATATCGAGCCAGGAAAGTGATCATAATCCATTGTACTAGCAATTTTTGTAACTACATGATCAAAATGTATTTGTAAAGAAGTCTAAGTTTTAGCTTTAGCACATTCAAGGAGTCAGTAGCTTCCTTGTAGGTGGGTGCCTGCAGAAAGAAATCTCTTGTGATGCGTAATATTCACTTGAGTCCTTTACTTGTGTGTAATATCATCATAGGTGTAGGGGTTGGTGCTCCTTGTGAGATCGGTGTCTCACTAAACAAATCTTGTAAGATGTGTTATATTCTTATGAGTCCTTGCTTTGAGTAATATAAGCAATGGTTTTGGTGGGTTTTTCTCTGAAAGGGTTTCCCATGGTAAATCTCTGTGTTCAATGTTTATGTGTTTGATGAATACTTGATTGATTGTATGTTGCTCATACATATAGATTGGTAAAGAATATAAAATTGAATCAAAAGTGTAAAATTTTTAATCTCTTGCAACCGATTCACCCCCTCTCGCTAAGTGCTTGTGATTTGCAACAATCTCACTATGAACATAGTGAATGCATCATTCACCCTTGTGAAATGAATTTCACTTTTATCATAAATGATATGAGTGTAAAAATCATAAATGGGTCTAGAGAGTTTTTTTCCTCCTGACCTAAAATACCAACCCAAATTCTATATCCGAAAATAGTATACATTAAATATGAAGTCGTGTAAAATGACTTGGTATTATTTAGCTGAGTTGTTTGGTCAAGTTTTCACAAATGATCTTACCCCAACTCAAAGATTGTCTTCCCTCATATATCAAGTTGATGAAAATTCTCATGTAGTTATGAAATCATCTAGTAGATGGAAGACCCATAACTTTGACCAATAGGTTGATAATATTTGATTACTCCTTAATGAAATCATTCATATAAAGAGTTTTGGCCACTTTTGAAGGTCCTTTTTTTTAGCCTTCATCCAATACTTTGTAATCCCGATTTGATATTTGTTTGGTGTTAAATAAAATTCTTTTATTCCATCTCAACTTTTAATACCTTGGCATCTACAAGAGGAGTGATCTTGAGGGCCAAGTTGATGTGTTGAGCCTCTATTTGAGAAATGACTTGTTTTTTAGGATCCTTTAGTTACTTGGTATGAGGTTACAAGTACAAAGCACAAGATAACACTTAAGTAAAAAAACAAACAAAAGTAGGAAAACCACCTGCATGAGCCAAACCATTACTAAATATCTTATGTGCCAATGCGGTTCTTTTCCATCTTCCATCATGCTCTAGAATTTAGGTAAATCCATGTGTTTCACATTGCTTTCCCGATTTTAGGGACATTGGTTTCTAGTGAAGAGATAGGTCCATACTCATCATATTAGAACTTCATTTTTATGATTTCAAATCTCAAAGAAATAACCAAGAAGGACATTGGGAAAATTGAAAAATATTTTACTAGTCAGGGAAAGTGGAAGCCTTAAAAGGAAAATACCCAAAACCATATAAACAATGATGAAAAACTTACAAGAGTAGTGAAAATGAAGCTCATAGTGAGGTGACCCTATTGGTACTTCAAATTTTGAACTTGGGTGGATGAAAAATGTGCATGGGGAAAACGAAATTTAGGACAACATCAAAAGCGTAGGTGGTCATAACACAAAAGTATTGGGAAATATTTGCAAATGATTTTCAAACCATGGTGGGGCTATATTTATATTCCAAAGGGATTAGAATTCAAACGTTCTCATGGAAATTTATTTAAAAACATTATAATTTGTCTCAATCGACTAATTTATACCTAAAATGAACCATGGAATAATTCCATGTGGATCTAGTTAAGTCAATGGTGTATCGTGTTACACCTTGGATTGAGAAATCGGGGGTAGGAGGGAGAAAGGAAATATTCTAATGATTCTATGTGTGGCTAAGAAGGTTAATGAATGCCCAAATTATTTGTTTAGTTGAAAAATTGTTTTATTGTGAAACACGTGGAATGAAGGAACTATTTTCTTGGTTCCACATGGGCCAACTTGATCAAACAATGCCCATAACTAAAGAAAGTTCTACTTATTCCTTGAAAATATGATTTTTCCAAATTTTCTTGAAACCCAAAAAAATGATAAGTGTCAAGAGTGAATATTTGACAAAGAGGAACACTATGAAATATAAAAAAAAATTAGTTTTGGGGCAAAATATTGCATTTTTAGTTTCATGACAACTTTGGCTCTAGTTGGGAACATGCATTAGATTGAGAGAAATAATTTTGGAGGTAAGCGGCCTCATGAAGTACGTCAAAACCTTAGGTTAATTGTAGAAAAATGCCTTATCCATTGGGTCAAGGATTACACATATTAGTTACACCACGAAAAGACAAGATAAAAAAGGGGACAAAAGAAAGACAATCCAAAATAAAGGAAATGAGAAAACATCCACTAACAAGATAAGGATACAACAAAACCTAGATCAACTATGTACAATGTGGGGGGACAACTCACTTCGCTATTGATATAAATGCAAATATTTCACACCGTATGGAAATGAGAGGTGGGTCCCATTTAAATATACACATGTAGACATCACTTTTTCACCCCTAGGTGACCCAACACACATTAATCACACCATCATTATTCACATTATTATTCCTATCCTAACTTATGTTATAATTTATCGTCATAAATACTCATTTATCTCGTGTAAAATCTCATTTACCCTCCCTAACCACCTAAAACCAACCTAGCCTAATTTATCCTACCCATCCTAACCCCTAACCTCTTCCTACCCAAATTTCTAACCTCCCACCACTCATGAAATAACCTTAATCCTTAGATGGCAAGTTGTTTTAACCATTTTACATCTTTTCCTTAGTTTGTTTTTAACATCTCCTGGATAAATCAACTATGATTTTTGATCGTCGACTGATAATCACAGACATCATCAATCCTATTTAAACCACCTTTCTACCCATTTTCACGCTTAGACGAGTTACACATAGGAAATCACATGTACTAGATTGTTGTTGGATTTCGACTCTTTACACAACATCAAGACATTGCTCATTATACATCAACACAATGTTGACACTTTTCGAGAATTCTTGTTAAAAATATTTCAGTCATTTAGAGTCCTCTCATACTCTGAAGTATTTGACAAAGTTGGTACACTTGTGTTTATCATCTTCAATCATATTTTGCATTAATCATAGTCTACAAACAATCATCTATACCATCCTCCATAGCCACTTTACATTTAGTCCTTCATTTAATCATTTGGTCAAGTTTTATAATATTTTTTCATTTTAACATTTGATCGCCATTGATTCTCGATCACCGCTAAATTGATCGGTGTCTTAATCCCATTTGTTTCTCATCAGCTCTTTATACTTGTCAAAATCTATGTTTTCTCGTATCTTTTATGCTTCTAGGATCCCCCCTAGTCTGCCTTAGCATTACCACATTTTGTTTTGCATCAATCATAATTTATTTAATCGATTTTGTCAAAATAATCCTTTTTTACTCGATTTCCATTGATCTCTTTCAATTTAGTCATTTTTAATAATTATCATATCTTTATCAATATGTTTTTGCCTAATTAGTTGTCTTGCAAGATGTATTCTCTATACACGACTATTCCAGGAAAGGTGCACCCCATCACTAACATATAGGACATTCCAATCATATAACAACCCTTCATGTGGGAACAATTTGATATCTCACATGAGTTCAGCCTGTGTGCCATCACTCTCACACCAAAAATTGAAGAAATAGAAAATCAACTCAAAGTGATACGTGAAATACAAGATGCAACATAACAAGCTTGGTTTGAATATTTCTTGGACTTCGAGATTGCTATAACCCTATCCCAAGCCACCTACCACATAGAAAAGATATTTCCATCCCTCTTGAATTCTAATTGTTATCATTATCTTATCTTATTATCATATCACTTGATTGTATAACATGAGTTGACACCCTTCAAGGAACCCTATTGATTCTTGGGATCGGTTTGTGCTGAAAACTCATTTAATCCTTGTCTAATGTTTGTCGGGTTCATTTGTCTATAGGTCTTCTCTTTTGGTGATATATCCTTTTGCATTATTTGTGTATCCAATCATCCCAAATTTGCATTTTCAAAGATAGGTATCGATAAACCCTTCTTTATTTAGAGTTTTTGGTATTTTAACATAATAACAACTAACCGAAATTCACCATAAACATCCTTTTGCACACCCAATGGGATACTTTATTCACTTTTTTATTTCTATTTCATATTTTTTTATTCTTGTAGACATCATCTAATTTTTCACTTGAGTGCCTTGTTGTCATTCATTGTTTCAAAAACATGTTAAAATTAAAATTAAGAACCAAAAGGAAATAATAGTTACAGGGTATGCTTTATTTATTTCTTCTTCTTTATAGCCTCACATTTTGATTGTCTTATTCTCATCGAAGTAAACATTTCCTTTTGGATCTTAAAAAAAAATTCATATTTGCTTGCTCATCTAGTCTAATTAGGAGTTGAAAGAATTACATTCACAAAACTCCCTTCACACACAACCAAACCACATATCACATCAAATTTGTATTTAAAAAATCCTTCCTAGGTGGACCTACTTGGATTTCATCACTAAGAGGATAAGATAACTCAATGTCAGTAGCTGCAGTATAAAAATCTAGTGGGTGGTATAGCACTAAGCACTCGATACCCTTATCACTTCGAGGACCGTGAAGTGAGGGGTTGGCCCCAATACCTAAAATCAACTTTAGATAGCCTTTGTCTTAGTTCCCCTTCATCTATTTTTAATTATAAAATTTCTCAAGTTAATCAAGATAATTAAAACTTTCTTCTGATTGTGTGGTCATTACTTTTCTAAGAACAACTATTTTTCATTTTTTATCGACTATTTGTTTATTTCGTGGTCCTCACTAGGATAAAGTTTCACCTTCATATTATTTCAAATACGACATACTCACTTCAATCCCATATCCAAAACATCCCCATCACTATGAATCCGCTCCTAAGAAACAAACTCTCGAACCGATTTAACAAAAATAAGCTTTTGTATAAACCCTAGATGTTTCAAAGTCACATGCAATAGATAAAACGCTAAAGTATAGATCTAACCTAAGTAATAAGAAAAATAAATATAGAAACCTAGGTGTAAGAGGGAGAGTATAAGTCTTAGCTGATTTCACACTAGATCCTCGAAGTATTATGGACTAGAAAACTGATAAATAAGAGGAGGAAAATATTGCAATCATTCTCATAAAATTGTGTGACTATCGAATATATCTAGACTAGGGCGCCATGATTAGGTTAGGGGCACCTGGGGCATTATAGAGTGCTTCAGGTGCCCATAATCTGCGAAGACCTCACAAAATGATTTCTTCTATATCGTACCTACTTCAGATGGTCATCGTATTCATTATTTTTCCCTATGTGTTGCACTATGCCCGCATAATTCACCTATAACCTGCAAAGAGAATGAGAACATGTAAAACCCAAAAACACATCAAATAATAGAAAGAAAAATATGCAAATGGGAATTCAGACTAACCTCGGGTCACCCAATTGAGTGAACTTACGATCGAGCACTACACTACATTTTAGACTCTATGTAGTTTTTGTGTGTGTGTGTGCAAGAATCGTGCCCTATGTGGCTCTTATGCAAGATTCACTTGATAACGAGCAATAGCTAGATGTAGAAATGTAGATAGATGCGTGGATGCCAAAATGAACTTCCCCTCATATGCATGCATGCGTTTAAAATGCAGTCCTTGTCCCTTGAATGAAGCTAGATGGATGCTTTGATGCTCTTGAAATGCCTTTGGATGCAACCTTAGGTGATAGTAGTAGATGCTTAGAGCTTGGTCCTTTATTATGGTCACATAGATTTATATTTATATGATTCCCTTGTTTGAATTTTGCAATTAACAATTGGAAGGATGACCCATAAGAAAACAAGATGCCCAAAAGGAGCAAGTAAAGTAAAGAGAGGTCAGAGCGCCAAAAGGATGAGAGCACCTATGCGCTGGTGTCCAGAGTCATAAAATATAAAGTAGTGAAGTATCGATTGGGATATAGGGTGTAAAAGGCTAGAAAGAAGACATGAAACACGACAAAAGGCCAAATATAGCTATTAATTACTAGTTTTCTCCTTAGGAATCATATGAATAGTAGTATGTGATTAGGACTCTAAAATGTACCCAAAGTACGTGATTTAATGTCTACATTTACCCCAATTTATGTTGTTGAGTGAATACTCGATAACATAAAGTAGATAAGAGATGTGTACCTGATAACCATGTAGATCGATGGTGAAAGCGTGCAAAGAGACAAAAAAATGTGGGGACTATTTGAGCAATAAAAATGAAGCATGGAAGCTACGCTAGGAAAGATGAAGTGACCGTAGGGGTGAAGAGCGTAATTTGTGTACCCTATTATACCCTATGTTGTCATTTTAATGCTTGTGTTGTGCTTGAGACTCGCTTTCTTCTTATAAGGTCGAATTGTAAAAATAAGAGAAAAAGAGTAGTCAAAGTCATGTATGTGAAAAATTTGATCCAAGTATGTAAGAAGTATGTAAAAATGAACATGTGCACTTGATTCATGATGAGTTAAAAGGATAGAAATCTTCCTAAAAAATTATGTATAAGAATGAGTTTTTGGGCGATCTCACACCAAAACCGATATTTTCGGATATCTCACGCCAAGAACGAGTTTTTTGGCTGATCTCATACCACAACAGAAGAGTGTTGAGGAGAAAGGTCTAGTGTTATTCTCCATTCCTAACTACTTCCAATGATTTATACAACATCTTTTAAAGATGGTGTGATCTCTACTTTATTCAAGTTTGATCCAATGCAAATAGAAATAGGAGATGGCATGCATGTTGATTGCTGGAGGATGTGCCTATTTTGTGTAAACTGTTATGTAAACTACTGAAAATCGTGCCAATATGAGAAAGTGATTGATTCACCCAATGTATGCCCTACTCATTTGGGGTGCATGCAACGTCACTAAGAGAATTCATCCTAGACCCAATGCTGATCTTAAATAGATAACATAGGGTAAAGACCACATATAATGGCATATAATAGAAAATAGTAGCAAGCAAAAGTATCAAAAACCATGGTGGAAAATAAACATGTAAAGAAAATAACGCATGCACATGGAGCACCCTTTAACATGTTAGAAATATAGAAAGTATGTCAAGTTGTGTATATATCGATGAAGTAGTGTGCTAGTAATGATATGAAGTAGTATAAAATGAAACAATAACACATGTGATGTGTACGAAAGTGGATGCCCCCTCAGAGTCTCGGTGGGACTAGTAAGAGGAAAAGTGCCGACGTTTGTGCTACATGTAGTAATATATAGAAAGGATGTATTCACAACTAAATACCAAGTGAATGTGCATGTGCATATAGAAAATATAATGACATACAATGTATCCGTCTAGCATGTGAAACAAAGTGTACATGTAAGCATAAGAAAACAAGAATACATGCGACCAAGATATGCAATATGTTGTGAATGTGTATGGAATGGAATAAAAGTGAATTGATAGGAGAAGCATGCCCTCGAGTGAATGTGAATGAGTGTGAGATGAGGTTCATTTATAAAATACCCTCAACAATCAAGAATGAACCATAAAACAATAGTGTTTCATTTGGAAATGGTTTGAAGTTGTGCGCTAAAAAGATATGATTAAGGAAGCATAAAGTGTAAAGAGTGTGTGTAATGTGAGGTTATTTCAGATTGAGACCCTTAGTAGTTAAGTGTGAACCGTAGCACGAGATTGCATCATCGTGTAATGGTTTGATAATGTGTGCTACATAGATGGAACAATGAGGCATAGAGTGTAAAGAGTGTATGAGCGGTGAGTATGGTGAGGTTCATTTCAGATTGAGACCCTCAATAGTCGAGTATGAACCGTAGAACTAGAGTGCATCATAGGGTAGTGTGATGTGTGAGGATGTGATGCCAGAGAAATGTGTTGTGAATGCGTAGAATGTGAAAAGTGAAGTGTGTGAGGTTCATGTATGTAGTATGCCATCAAAAGTTAAGTGTGAACCATAACATGAGAGTGTGTCATAGGGTAATGACAATACAAGTTGTGTGCATCAAGTTATGGAATGTATGATGGAGAGGAAGACTAGATGCGAAGCACAAAGAGTAACAATAGAAATGTAAGACACCTAGTAATGCTAAGAAGGGGGAAGTAACGTGATGCCCCCCAAGTGTATGATATAGAAAAGAATCAAGTGACATCATCTAAGAGATCATCATTTTCATGTTCAAGTTAAATGGAGATGCATCAGAAACTTGGTAAGAGAAAGTGTGAGGTTGATTATGACATAAAGAGCCAATGCGATGTAATTTGTACATGCCCGTTGTATTCCTCATCGTTGAAAGACGGTAATGGACAACCATGTGCATAACATTGAGTGAGATTATGTGAATAGACGAGAAATGAATCATTGCAAATAAAAATATGATCGAATAATATGGGGAATGAAACATCGATATGATCAAGATCTAAAGTGCCACCAATGTAGTCAAGCCAAGTTTGCCCTAATATAAGTGGAGATGTGCGAGGAGTGTGTGAAACAAAGAAGGATAAATGGAAGACATGAAGGCCATAAGCAATAGTGATGTAGACATATCTATGATAGAGATGAGGAGAATGAGGTGGAGGGAGGAGATCATCGAGTGTGAATCTGAGCCTAGCCAAGCCATCATGTGTGCAAACAATGTCGAACTAGTAGGATTGAATGGAATATGTGGCCAATAATAATTACTCAAGAAAAGAGTGTATGTGAAAGGAAGAAGCACAAATGCATGTTACTCATGAGAAGATGAAGAAGGTGAAATGACATCCAATACATGGAAAAACCCCCGATAAATTACCATAGCATTAGTAGAAGGAGAGGGGAGTGAAGTGGATGGGACAACATCCAATGTGCAAATAGTTCCTTCAAGTAGAGGAAAGTTGATAGGATAGTCCATGGGTTGTTGATCAACAATACGGTGCATATCAATAGCGGAAGTTGGATTAGGTAACAAAGTGACTGGATCTAGGTGAAAAAATCTTAATGGGTCATGATCAATAACAATTGTATATTCAAATCCTTCATGTAAGAATTTAATGCATTGGTGAACTATAGAAGGCACTATCTGCATGGCGTGAAGTCATGGCCTACCAAGTAAGTAATTGTATTGAACTAGGATATCGATAATAAAAAATATTATAGGAATAGTTTTTGGCCCAATTGTAAGTGGTAAAGTGATAGTGCCTATGCATGGATGTGTAGAAGAATCATATGCATGGAGAGAAATGGATGTTGGGTTAACATAAGCTAAGGAAAGACCGATGTTATGGAGGAGTGAGAGAGTATAAATATTGAGCTCAGATCCATTATCGATTATTATCTGCTTGATTCCCATGTTATTAATGCAAGCCATTATATATAGGGGAGGATCATTGTCATAAACATAAAGATTGTCAGCTATATCAGATGGGAAGGTAAGTTGTCATGAAAATGTATCTACAAATGACTGATATACTACATTTGGATGAGTAGTAGAAGGGATTTGAGTATTAGCCAAGAAAGAAGTGATTTTAACTCTACGATTAGGATTGCGAGCAAGAAATCATGAATGAAGATATCCATGATGAGAGGATTATATAAAAATGAGAGAAAATGATAATATGAGGACACAAGAGTGTTCAAATGAGATGAGTTCACCAAATGATTTAACAAAAATAATTTTTTTGTAAACCCTAGATATTTCAAAGTCACATGAAATAGATAAAAATGCTAAAGTACAAACCTTACCTAAGAAATAAGATAAAGAAATATGAAACCCTAGGTGTAAGAGGGAGAGTAGAAGTCTTATCTAATTTTGAACTTGATCCCAAAGTATGCAGATTTAAAAAATGATAAAAACGAGGAGGAAACTCCCATAATCATGCTCAAAAAATTGTGTGACTGCCGAATATGTCTGGACTGGGGTGCTTGGGTCAGGCTAGGGATGCCTAGGGATCTTGTGACTACTTCAAGGTGCCCGTGACTGTGAAAGATCTCGAAATTGATTTATTTTGTTTCACAAGATGGTCACTAGTCTTCATTATTTTTCACTTGTGCATCGCATTATGCCCACAAAATTCACCATGTAACCTACAAAGAGAAGGAGAGCCTACAAACCCACAAAACACATTAAATTCTAAAAAGAAAAAGATGCAAATGGGGAGTCAGATTGACATCGGCGATCACATGATTAAGTGAACTTACGACCGAGCACTTTGCACTACATTTTAGACTCCATGTAGTTATTGTGTGTTTGCGTGCAAGAATTGTGCCCTAGGTGGCTCTTGTGTAAGATGCACTTGATAATGAGCAATAACTAGATGTAGTAATGTAGATAGATGTGTGGATGTCAAAATGAACTTCCCCTCCTATGTGTGTATGTAGAAAATGTAGTCCCTTTTCCTTTGAATGAAGCTAGATGGATGCTTTGATGCTCTTGAAATGCCTTTGGATGCAACCTTAGGTGATAATAGTAGATGCTTAGAGCTTGGTACTTTATTATGGTCACATAGCTTTATATTTATATGTTTACCTTGTTTGAATTTCATAATTAACAATTATAAGGCCGAACCATAATAAAACAAGATGCCCAAAAGGAGCGAATACAGTAAAGAGAGGTTGGGGACGCCTGGGAACTAGCGCCTTGTCTAAGAGCTGGTGTCCAGAGTCATAAAAGATAAAGCAGTAAAGTATCAACTGGGATGTAGGGTGTAAGAGGCCAGAAAGAAGACATGAAACATAGACAAAAGGCCAAAGATATATGTTAATTACTAGTTTTCTCACTTAAGAATCATATGAATAGTAGTATGTGATTAGGACCTAGAAATGTATCCAAAGTGTGTGATTTAGTACCTATATAAACCTCCTCATTCTTCTATTACCCAATCATCTACATCCGAGATTCCCGATCCATTTATCCCATGGTTATTCAATAATGGTGATTTAATATTTATAGAAATTCCCCAGATTCAAACCCGATGACCCTCAATGATTACCTTACCTCCTAGGGTGTCCTTCTACGAATACTAGAGATAAAACAAAAACATCCCATTATTACTATCACCTTTGATCATTCCCAACTCATTGACCCCAATCATGAGCATGTTATCCAACAAATCTCCCCTCACCCTCTCTAGAAACATAGACATGTCAATCCTTCCTTTATCATCCCTTGTCATTAGTTTCAACCTTAAGAAAATCTAATCACAAGACAAATCTAACCAAAACCACACACTTTTTTATCTCTTTCATCAAGCTTGATGGCCCCAAAACCAACACTATCGACATCTCCTTCCGTCCAGGTCCCACAACCTCTAATGCTTCTCCTCCACCTCCTATAAGCTCGGTTGTTATTCCCCTTACTACGACCCCTCCTATTGCATCTCAAATCATCCCATCACAACAACCTACATCCTCAATCTAGAATCTAGTCATGTTTATCCCCACATCTATACCCCTCGTTAATACGAGTTCCATCGCTAGCACTCACCCCTTCTCACATAAGGAATATATTGTCCTTGTCTCACAATATAACACCATTCATTCTCATTACATACCATAGCCATCACAACATCTTATTAACACTTCCATTCCTATTCCTTATCAATACATTCAACCCTCACAACCCTTAGTCTCTCAACCTCCCTATAATATCCCTATGAGCACTCCTCTTCATTATAATGTCTCGTTAATGTATCAGTTGTACCAACGATCGATCCCACATATCTATAATTAACCTAGCTTGTAATCCTCAAACCTTCAAAAAAACATCAAAACGACCCCTTGCGAAGGACTTATAAATAGAATTGCAAGCCTTGAGGCTACCACTATGGAACCTAAAAGTACTCTTTCCTATAAAAACAATGTAATGACCCTATCCACACATAAGTATCTTTTAAAGCTTATCCCCCACACTAGGAACTCCAAAAATTTATTAAATTTTATAGTAAGGAGGACCTTCAACAACAAATTAGAGCTTTTCTCCATGCATGTTATCTCATTTTCCATGATCAGGATCTCATGATGAGGAAATTTCACATGTCCTTAGCAGAACCCGCTATAGACACCTAAAATCATCTTACATAATTTTAATACTTAAATTGCACTAACTATATTCTTTTCTCGTCATTTGGACAAATGATGACACTTCATCAAGCAAACATCTCTTCTCCTTTCATTGGGTCAATTAACAACACTTCACTAATTAACCATAACCTTCACTCTCTTTTGGTCAATTGATGACACTTCATCAATAAACCACCATTTTCCCTCTATTCCCGTTAATTAATTACATTTCGCTAATTAATTAGCCTTCCTATCACCTAGGATGTCGATTAACGACCTTTTGTTAATTAATTTTCCTTCTACTTTGGTTAGTTAATTACTATTAATTAATTACGCTTGCTACTCTAAATCAATAAATCACCATTTATTGATCAAATTCCTCTCTTACATCCCCCAAATCATACTAATTTTCCTCTAATTAGCTTTTATAAGCTTACCCCTACCTATTAATTAATCACCTTTGATTAATTAAACCCCTTTCAACTCCCACAAAGTGCACATCCTTTATTAAACATGCATGTCCTTTGTATTTCCTCTTTGGGGTTTATCCCACATCCATCAAATTGCTAGCCTTGCCCAAACTAACAAGCTATATAAAGAACCCTCCTCCTTACCTTTCTTCTTACACCTCATTTGCATTAGTGAAAACTATAGGCATTTTGATCTTGAGCATTCTCCATTGATTTGGATTATCCTCTTCATCTTGCATCCATTCACTCAAATTTGAGTAGTATGGGAAGATCCAAAATGGCCTTGTAGCCATTTCTTGGTGAGATTCCATCCTCAATTCTTGAGGCAAACAACAATAAACTTTGATTGCTAAATGATCTAACTAGGTTCATGTTTAGTTAGCAATCTAAAGAGTAGGAATGGCTTAGTATGTTAGTTTGATTCATTCATGTTTCATGCATTTGAAGAAGTTAGTTTCTATAAGCTCTTATCTTAATGGTTCTTGTTTGATTAAATTTTCTTTGGAACTATTAGGTGTTAGTTTTAATTCACATAACATAATTAGTTTTACATGAACACATTTGGCATGCCTTGTGTGACTTACTCCATTGTCTTAAGAATTTGATTTCAAGATTTTGTTAGTTTTGTCTTAATTTTGCCTAATCTTTATTATACACATGTTAAATAACTTTAATTCCTTGATGTATTTTGTTAACTTTACATGTGCCGAGTCTCTCTTGTAGGTTTAAAGGAGATGGGTGGTTGTTGATTTGTAGCTAAGATGACAAAGTTTGACCTTTATGAGTTTGTTCTTGGATAAAGTACGTGTTCATGATGTCACACATGAAAACCATGCTAGCACACACCCCTAATCCACGCTACCGCCTCTTTATATGCACTATTACAATGTTGTTATCTATCATCGATGTGTTTTTGCATTAGACCCATGCTAATGCACACCTGTCTTCCCACATTATCATGACTTTGGCCACGCAAGTGTCAACTGGGTGTGCTACGCATCCCCAAAGGCCATGCTACTACTAACTCAAAGTGCGCTACTACCTCTTTCGCCACACTAGTGTCAATGTTTCATCATGCTAGTGTCAATATGGGCACTATTTTTCTACATTCCTGGCCATACTACTACTAACATGGGGCACACTACCGCCTCTATAGGTGTGATAGTGTCAATCTAGGCGCGCTATTTTTCTATAGGGGCGCTAGTGTCAATATTGGAGTGTTAGTGTCAAATGGGCATGCTAGTGTCAATTTAGGGGCACTAGTGTCATTAACTAGGTGCGCTAGTATGTCAATCTAGGCATGCTAGTGTCATCATGTGCATAACCTATCTTCCAGAGGCTATAATGTTTTCTCTCAAATCTAAACGACTCCATTTTTTTGTGTTGGAAAGGTATTGAAGAGAACTACGCAATGGAAACATAAGATTAGATTTTGACTTACATAAAATTTATGGTTTCCTTTATTAGAAAAATATTCATTTTCTAACATGTCTAAATGCTTTGTAAAATTTGGTCTTTGATATTTCTAACATTTTTGCAGGTTTTTAATGCTAACTTTTGTTTACAGGGTATTTTAATCATCTTTTGCTAACTTGTTTGATGATATTTAATGAATGTCATGCTTTCATATCTTAGGATAGAGTTGTGTATGCTCTTCCTCACACCTTTTAGGTGATCTTGGGAATTAGAAACAACTCTAAGCCTTCTTGCATTTACAAACACTTCATTAAATTCATGGTTAAGGGAATGAACAAAAATTGGTTAAAATGAGTTGCCTAGTCCTTTGATTTACAAGATTTTCCATTTTCAATATAGTTGGGTTACTTGTTGTGTATGCTCTTCTCTTACATCTTAGGACGATCTTGAGAATAAAAACAACATTTAATCCTCTTTCATGATGTTTTAATCTTTATGGAAAACTATTAACCTTCACATGCATGACCAATACTCACTTGTCAAAGAATCAAGATCTAAACCAATACTAATACAGTTTTTTGCAGGTTGCCAATGGTGTACAAAACCACATTAAGATCAAAAGATAAAAAAACACACCACTATTCAAAACACTTGTATTTGCAGGTTCGGTTAAGAGCTACGGATCGTCCACTTAAAATTGGGGAAGTGCCTTGGCATAAGCCATAAAACTCAATATGAGGATTACCCCAGAACCCCAAAGTAGTCCACACCTTGAGGGAACCGTGGACAAAATGGGAAGTGCTCCGCTTACCCACTTGACTAGTATGCCTTTGTGAGATTAGCATCAAAATTATCTTCACGTGACCCTAGTGAGATACAACTGAATTAATTTATTGCTCATTATATCAAAATGAGTAAAGTAAATTGAGATACTCTTTGATTAATCAATGTGATTTTCTTGGCAAACCACACTTGCAGAGATAGTTTGTGATACCTAGAGAGTGAAATAATAGGAAGCCATTTTTCATAGGAGCCAACTTTACCAAAACCAATCATGTTTCAAAGATCTCTCATGAAGAAATAAATTTTTTGAGTCAAAACCTTGTTAGTCAAACAAGGGGAGAGTCCATTGAAGTTTGAGCCTAGTGTTATTCATCATGAAATTTATGAAGTGTTACTTTGTCTTAGTTTTTCACTTGTCCTAAGACAAGGAAAACTCTGCCAAAGTTACGCCAAGTATTTTTCATCACCACTTGGTCTACTCCTTTGTTTTCTTGTTTCCCTTTTTAGGAAAAATAAAGCATACATACAAAGTGTTACTCAAGATTGTGTCCACCACTTTTGCACCCGCTTACATCCTTCCTTATTGCGATGACTTGCGATAGTAAGCATTGAAAGTGTGTTGGTACATCCTCAAATCTTGAGTAGCCTTGTCTTGATACCCACGTCAAGACGTTTCATCATAGTTAGGATTGCTTCATCATCGATCTTCCTTTGAGGTGTTACTTTGCTTGCATTATACCAACACATTTTGATACTTACATCTTGTTTCACAAACTTGATATAAGTGTCTAATTATTTGTTAAGCTTGCTTTTCATGCAAAGTATAACTCCTTGATATACTTTTACCTTGTTTTTCCTTCAAACATTACCTTAACCTTGAAAAGTGTTTTGTTACCTTGTTCACATTGTATCAATATTATTTTTATACTAATATCTTTCTTTCTCGTGAAAATTTGATTAATGTATATCTAAGTGGTATTGTTGCACTACTCACATTTGTAACTTCCATTTTTCAAGGTTTAGGCCTTATTTGTTTCTAGAAAATTATTTTAGTATACCTTGATTGAAGTCACTTCAACCCTTGTTAATACTTACGCCTTGTTTATTTTAAACTTGACTTAAGTGTTGACATTGTGTTGATCATCTTGCGTCAACCTACCATTGAGACACATTTTACATAGGGAGTAGTTTCTTGTAGATTGGATTATTTTCAAACTCATGTGATTGTTCCTTGTGACCTTTCATCTTGTAGATTTGTTTCCTTGGACAATCCTTTGAGTCTTTGATTCTTTGGTGCCTTATTCTTTGGACTCTTTGCCTTGATTGTTTGACATTCATAGAAACCTTCTCGACTATCACACTGCTGATTTTTCCTAGGGTCATTATAGTCTTTGAACACATTTTTCAAACCTTAGCAAAAACATTTCCTATCAAGCAACTCTTGAGACAATTTGAACATTGGAAAATTTTCCTTTGCAGCCATTATGTTGCTAAATTTTGATCAACCATTTTGACATTTACACTTGCAACTTGTTGTCCAAACCTTATTGGATTGTCAAAATTGTGTCATCAATATGTTTTTTTCCTTAGATCCCTCTTTAGAAAATCACATGAACATCTCCATATTTGTAAAAATGTCTAGTTGGTTGTTGTTATGCTTCCCAAATTGACATAGAACTTCCTTCCATTTAAGGAGTTCAATCAACACTATCTAGGTCTAGGCATTTGACCCAACGATGCCAACAATGACTAACTATCACATGGTTCCTCACACTTACGACAATATGGAACCTAGGTTTAGGCATTCACATCAAAATATGCCTATCATGACTAAACCTTGATTATTTCTTCACGCTAGAGAACCCGTTTGGTTACCTCTTTCCCCATGTTCATCTCATAGTCGGTGGTATGATTCTATGATTCTAATCCAAACTATTCTTTTGATTCTTCTCAATCTCCTAATTATTCTAATCCAAAATATTCTTCTGATTCCTCTCAATCTTCTTGATTATTCTGATCCAAACTATTATTTAGATTCCCCTCAATCTCTTGAGCCTCATCCAATCGGATTTCTTTTAAGGAATAATCAATCTCCTAAACAATGAGGTTTTCTCATCTAAGGATTTGTGTCACCATAAATTCTCCCCATCATTCATCTAATTCAACTCTTGAGTCATGGTCCTCCCTTTCTTCATAGGACCCCCTTTATTAGTCACCTCAACAACGTCTTCCTCCTTTTAAAGATCCGTGCGACTCCCAAGTTCCTCCAATCAAACATATAATTTGAATTCTTGAGTCATGGTCCTCCCTCTCTCTGCAAGACCCCCTTTATCAGTCACCTCAATGAAATATTCCTCCATTGAAGATCCGTGTGACTAAAATTCCTCTAATCAATCATCTAAGTCAACCCCTATGTCACGATCTACTTGACTTTCTACATGATCCTATTTGTCTACTTGCACTATGCCATCTTCTAGGAAAACCTATACCAACCTATTCCAAATCCACATCTTCTTCCACTCACAAGACATCCAAATCCAAATCTAATTCATCTCTTGAGTCATCTTATTTTATCAATAAATATTCAACACTTCTAAATCTTCCAGACCCCTTTCTTCCAATCATCCTTCTATCATCGACCAAAACGACCCGTATATCCGATCGATTTATTTCAAAATGAAAAAGTAAATAAGAGAATTCATGGGGATACATGATGAAATTCCTCTAGAGGATCATGAGCAAGGATTATCTTTTGACCTCGATGCATTCATATTGTGGGGAAGAAGTTGATTCCTTTTGTCATAAAAACAAAGGAAGATCCTAAGATCATCAAACTTGATCCTCTTCTTGTTCTTCCATCTTCACATTCCCCATTACATGGAGAAACACCTAGGTCTATCATTGATCCTTGGCCTATCTTCTCATTACCCAATCATTCCTTACATATCACAATTCCTCAATCACAATCTCTCCTTGGGTCACCTCCTCAGTAGCCCTTCATCTTCTTCTATATGTGGGCCACCTCTTGGTAGCCCATCTTCTATTCCCTTGGGTCACGTAATAGTAGCCCATTATCTTTATATATGTGGCTCACCTCCTAGTAACCCATTATCTTCTATATGTGGCTCACCTCCTGGTATCCCATTATCTTCTATACTTGGGCCACATCCTAGTAGCCCATTATCATCTATACTTGGGCCACATCCTAGTAGCCCTTCATCTTCTATCTATGGGACACCTCTCTGTAGCCCATCATCTTCTATACTTGGGCCATGCCCTAGTATCCCTTCATCTTCCATCTATGGGACACCTCCTAGTAGTAGCCCATTCATCTTCCATCTATGGGACACCTCATGGTAGTCCATTTTCTTCTCTACTTGGGCCACATCCTCATAGCCCTTCATCTTCTATCTATGTGGCTCACCTCTCGGTAGCCCATCCTCTTCAATTCTTAGACCATATCCTCTTTGTCCATCATATCATGCTTCTATCAAAAACAAAGCCCACCATTTGAGCATTCCTATCATCGTCAATCCTAAACATCCACTTTCTTCTCCCACTTCTCAGGATCAAAAAATCACATATTAGCTTATATGAAACCCAAACAATGTCTTCATCAAGCTAAGATCAAACATCCAAAGAGCTCCAAAGTCTATAAACAAATCCAACATTCACAAGTCTAAAATCAAACGTGATTCAAGAATGCACACCAAAAAAACCATCAAGTATGATGCAAAGTGTAGAAATCTATGGATAAGGAACTCAACTTCCACATACAAAATCCATGTTGAAAGATAAGTCATAGTCACTTATCAAATATGATCTCACCACGGTCATCGAGATTGAGATAATATCACTCTTGATAAGAAAAAACTCCTAGTCTCCCTTATAAAATAAATCGCAAACATTGTTGTTGGATCTTATCATGTAGAGTGAAATTGTTGGTCCCAACTTCCCAATAATTCATCTTCATCGTCCTTCCCCTTCATGGTTTTCCTTCACAAAACTATCAAAATCTAAAATAAAAAATTCAAAAAAAAAAAATGAGAAAACATTAAAATATTACAAAAAAATCAAAGGTACAAAGATCAAACATTGCAATCAGGTATTACATACACATGGATGTTATTTCTTCCCTTTCTTTCATATTCCTTTACAAGTCATCCCATTTTTTCATCCCTTCGGTGATCATTTGGTTAGTCTATTCACACTCATTGTGTGACATTTATCTCTATAGTATCCATTTGACCTTGGTCTTTTATCACCTTGGTAAATTAAATAACAATTGACCTCTTAGAGATCCTATCACTATCATACATTTAATAACACTTGTTGTGAAGAACTTTTGGATGTATTTGTTGACACTAGCCAATGTCATCATCACAATCAATTTCACATCCTTCCATCAAGCCATCAATGGTTCTTAACCCCTTATCAAAACAATCGAGAGAGCTGAAATAATTTTCAGAAATAAAAAAAATAAAATAAAAACAAAAAAAAAAATATAAAAATAAAAAGAAAAGAAATCTCTCTTGGGGTATTTCCATTATCTCTATCAAGGATATGGACACTTGATTGACAGTAGAAGCAATGTTGTGACTAGAATCAAATACAATCTCCATTAGGGCTATGGACGCTGAATGGTAGTGGAAAATGTATGACTCTCCTTCCACCTCCATTCACAAATCACCTATCAAAATAAATCATTCCTACACATTGGCTAGTATGTGTCTTCACTTGTTGTCTATCAAATCTTCCCTTCAAGAAGTAATTAATTTCCACGTGCACACACTGGGTCTCTATGAGAAAACATGATTAGTATGTTACTAGGTGTTGTTTGGACTTTGTTCAAACTCTTACTTTAGTCCTTATTTTGACTCACGATTTGTGCCTTTGGCTAATCACCTTTTCATTGCAAGGCTTCTAGCTACATTTTCCATATCCTTCCATAGCATTCACACTTTATTCTTTTGCTTTGTTTAGAACATCCATGTGTATAAGATTTCCTTTTTACCATGTTTACAGAACCTTTGTCCCCTTTTAATAAAACAATCTTCTACTTCTTTTCTATCATATGTTTCTTGGCCAGCTTGCACTAGGGGCATGCTCGTCTCCTTCTTAGCACTTCATTGGTTTGAGTTCATCATCATGTTGAACCTATCCTTCGTGGCCTTGATCCAACATATCTTCTTCTTGTATATATGTGAAATATTTTCCCTTGTATATTCCCATCTCTCATTAGGGGCATCTTTGCATCTTCATTTTTCCTGTACATAGCTTTGGAAAACTTTCAAAAAAACCTAAAAACATCATAAAAATCATTAAAAATCCAAAAATTGGTATAATTCAAAAACTCAAAAAATTGATAAAAATTCCAAAAAATCCTAAAAAATTGGTAATAAAAAAAAAACCTTAAAAACACAAAATATCAAAAAATCCAAAAATTGGTAAAACATCAAAATCCAAAACAATAGTTAAATAATAAAAAATTCAAAAATTGGTAAAAAGCATGCATGTAGATGAAGCCTGTATCAAATGCATTATCCTCAAACATCAAAAATGTCCTACAAAACATATTTCTTTGGTTTTCATTGTTCTTTTCATAATGACTCACGGATCATTTGGATCTACCTCCATTAACAAATTAGTTTGCTTACTATGTAAATATCCCCTTGCACAATGAGTTGTTTAGTATTGTTTCATAGTGCACGATTTCTTTTTCATAGGACCCCTATGTCCTCCATTTATTCACCTCGCATGTATCCTTTCTTGGGGTGCCATTTTTAACCCTTGTCATTAACTCAAACATTTGGGAATTGAAGCTTGATAACAAAAACATTGGTGTAACTGTCTTGAATGTTGTTTGTTTGAGTATGTTTGTTTGTACTTGTTTCCCTATTAGGTTATCTTGTGTACTTTCTCGTATTGCATTATGTTATGTATGTTGCATTGAGTTAGTGTTTTGACAATGAACAAATGTTAGTATTATAGATTTTCATGTTATTATACTTTTTTTATATGTGTATATATAATAAAGATCGATGATGTAGATCATAAAGCAAAATGATGAAATAAAGTTGTTTTTACATCAGTTGGATGAAAGCTATTTCCATTTCCCTTCATCTTCATTTTTCTCTCTATCATTTTATTCTATCAACACTATTCTTCCAAATCACTTGGGGCAATAGGGATCACCTTTTATCCCCCCCCCCTCACATTTCTTCTATCCATTTCCTTCATATTTTTCGATCGTCGATTAACCTCTTCCATCACCCCATCGACACTCGAGGGGGCATCCTTCATTCTACTAATTTTTATTCTATCCCTTCAAAATTTACTTGTCTATAATTTTCTACTATCTTTGAAGTGGCATCGCTTACGCCACCACCCCAAAGAGGGGAAAATGTAGACACCTAAAATCCACTTACACAATTTTAATACTTAAATTGCACTAACTATCTTCTTTCTCATCATTTGGACAATTGACGACACTTTGTCAAATAAACATCTCTTCTCCTCTCATTGGGTCAATTAATGACACTTCACTAATTAACCACAATCTTCACTCTCTTTTGGTCAATTGATGAAAATAAACCACCATTTTCCTCTATTCCCATTAATTAATTACATTTTGCTAATTAATTAGCCTTCCTATCACTCAGGATGCCGATTAACAACCTTTCGTTAATTAATGTCACTTCTACTTGGGTTAATTAATTATTATTAATTAATTACACTCGCTACTCTAAATCAATAAATCATCGTTTATTGATCAAATTCCTCTCTTACATCCCCCAAATCATACTAATTTTCCTCTAATTAGCTTCTATAAGCTTACATCTACCTATTAATTAATCACCTTTGATTAATTAAAACATCCCCTTTCAACTCCCATGAGTTAAATGACACATTAAACCTTTATTAAACATTAGCTTTGTCCTTTGTATTTCCTCTTTTCTAATCTTACTTATCCCACATCCATCAAATGCTAAGATGCAAAGCTCTTCAAACAAATTGACAAGCTATATAAGGAACCCTCCTCCTTACCTTTCTTCTTACACCTCATTTGCATTAGTGAAAACTATAGGCATTTTGATCTTGAGCATTCTCCATTGATTTGGATTAACCTCTTCATCTTGCATCCATTCACTCAAATTTGAGTAGTATGGGAAGATCCAAAAATGGCCTTGTAGCCATTTCTTGGTGAGATTCCATCCTCAATTCTTGAGGAAAACAACAATCAACTTTGATTGCTAAATGATCTAACTAGGTTCATGTTTAGTTAGCAATCTAAAGAGTAGGAATGAATTAGTATATTAGTTTGATTCATTCATGTTCTCAAAAGCCGATAGAAAAGATTAAAGCAGAAGTTTAGTCAACTTCAAGGAAGGCTCAACAACAAATATTACAATAAAGGAGAAAACATGATCTAAACGTACAAAGATCCAGAGAAAAGAAGGCAAGAACAAAAAGGAACCAAAAGAAAAAAACATAAGGAGCCCCACCGCAAAACAACTCCGTGAATCACCCAAGACAAACACATCGCAGCCCAAAAACAACATCACTACAACCCTTTACTTGATGGCTGTGTTGACAATTTTGGTTTTGATAGCTGCAGAGACATGAAGAAGGCAATGGTAGTGGCCTCGAGAGGGTCTTGAAGATCAGCTTGAGTAATTGTAATGTCCCTTTTCTCTTTAGGGCCCCATATATCCTCATTGATCCCGCTTAAACCGCAAACACTATGGACATGTTCAAATGAAGTTGTAAATGCTTTTGAGGATGATAATATGCAGTCATTTTGGCTTTTAAGATTCCCAATCTGCCATCCAGGATTGTAGTTTCTTGAAAATTTCACCAATAACCCCCTCATCCTCCTCACTTTGAAGGATCCTTTTACCCTTAGCTCTTTCAATGTTTTTATAGCTCCTTTGAGCTCTTGAAGCTCCTTTTCTAATCTGTCCACCCTATCCAAGAAATCCTCCTCTTTGGGCTCCTCCACCGGCCCGGACCGATATGCGAAGGCTTTCAAAGAAGTTCTAAATCCTTGTGGCTCCTCGGGACACGTTGGGAAACAGGACTTTAGCTTTGAGGCTCTTGCTTTTCTTGTTGGAGGTCGCATCTTCATTCTTTCTTTTTAGCAGGGGGTAGTGGGAGTAGTGTGGGCAGGTGTAGGTATGGAGGAGGGAGGTGGGATAGGATTCACAGGAGGGCAGTTGGAGAAATGGCGGTGAATCAAAAGGATAAGGCATTGGTGTAAAGGGATAGCCCTAGAGTGGCTTTGAACTTCCCTTATGAATTTCTCCAAGGAGTTAATCGGATAATGAAGAAAGGCGATAATGTCATTTCTACAAAAATGATTCAGAAAAAAATTCGATGTTTTTGAGGTATAGTCACATATCTTCCTTCAAGGGTAACATACCTTACCACCATTTTGGCTAGTTCAACAAACGGTTAAGGGATCGACTCCACCTTGAGGCCAGCAGTCACGAACTCAAGATTCTCTCCCTCTTCCAGAAATTTCTTGGTTTCAACCTCCCTGTCTACCTTTTTATTGAAGAATTTTGTGCCTTCCGTGTTGAGGCCCGTGATCCGAGCTTCTTCTCGTGATTTCCATTTTCATGTTATTATATTTGACTCGCTCTACGTTCTTCCAACCCCGGGAAAAATTGATAGAGATGTCCTCGGTCGAAGCCTTGGATCCTTTCGATGAAATTGGACAGCCCCCGATTTGCGGCAGTATTCCCACACCCGTGTTCGCTTGATTAATGTTGCTTTGGAACTATTAGGTGTTATTTTTAATTCACGAACATAGTTAGTTGTACATGGACATAGTTATAACCAATCTATAAATCTATGAAAACTCATCATAATCCATATTTGAACATGCATTCTTATTATGTATTTACATAACAAGAATTCAAATTCAAATTTAATGTTTTGGAGGGAAATCCTCCCAATATAATAAGCTCCTCGAACATGCTTCAAGTGCCTCAAAAGGATTATTGTGGACTTAACCAAGATCCTCCAACTCTACAAGAAAAATTTAGACCTTATTGAATGAGAATAAGTGATGCACCTGCATCTTCTTCCCTCTCTTTCTTCAATTGAAAACTCCAAGAATATTTTCCTTATCTCGCTCATACTATTAATTAATGGCATTAAGGTACATCGATCTAGTAGTCGAGAAAATTCATCTGGAAGGATTCATGTTATCAACTTAGTGGTGGTTTGTCCCTTTGTCACCACGTATGATTCCTACCAGCCTTCCACCTACCTCCTTTTCCATATTTTATATTTGTCCTCTAGTTCCCTTGATCTATTATACAATCATTTTCTAGCTCCACACATTGACCTTTATAAATATATGTGGATTTCCCTTTTGTTTTATTACGTAATCCTCATGTGTCACCTTCATGCCTTTTCAAAAATCCTACACATTCTATCTTAAAAAAAACATTGTAAATTATTTCATGTGCCCTTCCTCACAATCCTATTATGTACAATTCACGTCTCACAAATTGTAATACAAAACATTACAAAAATTATTTTGTGTACTCCCACACAATCACCAAAACATTTTGTTGTGTCTCCTTTTCTTTGTCTCCCTTTTTAAACCTTGCATAAACTTCAACACTTATTCAATTTTTCAAATTTAATGTGAACTTCATTATTTCCCACGATGCTTCTCCACCATTGATCCTAATATATCCCATTCTATCCAAAAATTTCACTCCCTACCAAAAACATGGGTTCCACTCTTTCTTTGGCAAGATAAACTTTATCAAAAGGTTTGTCTCATATTTTGTTGAGTTAACTTGGCATATTACTAGTATGATTAATTAGAAACAAGCCTTCTATTGGAGTATAGAGGGAAAGAAGGATTTTGGTTCTATCAAAACTACTATTGCAAATTCTCCTATTTTAGTTTGTCCAAATTTTAACAAAGATTTTATTATGTATCATTATGCCTTTGAACACACCATGTGTTCCATCCTTGTTAAAAAAATGGAGTTTGAGCTTTGATTTCTTTCCTAAGCTATGGCTTATAGGAACATGAGCTTAAATACTCTTGGATTAAAAAGCATGCTTTTGGAATTATCAAGGCAATCAAGCAATTCAGATATTACATTCTAAATTGAAATTCATTTGATGTCTACCACCTTGCCATAAATCATCATTACCTTACAAGATCTTGACACGAAAAGAGACAAATGGATTTATAAGGTGCAAGAGTATGATATTAACATCAAACCAAAAAATATTATTTTAGGTCATGAACTATGTCAATTAATAGTTGAAAACAAGGATAATGATGATGTTTCAAAAGAAATGTCAATTGTATTGTTTGTTGATACCACTTATAAGTGGTATTCAAATATTGTGCATTTCTTGTCTTATAGATAATGTCCATATCATGTTATTGATAAAGATAAAAATGAAATCAAACTTAGGTAATCCAAGTTTGTATTATGGGATAACTCTCTTTTGAAGAGAGAAATTGATGGTCTTTTGTAAATGTGTGTTGTGGCAAAGAGCAACAAAAAATACTGATATAAGTATACCATAATCAGGATTGTGGATGGCACTTTTATTCTCCTTTGACACCATACAAAATATTGAGAGGAGGATAGTATTGACAAAATCTAATTTTAGATGCAAAAAAAGTGTTTCGAGAGTGAGGCTTGTCGACAATTTATTGGTATATCTAAGTTTGTAGTATTGCCTATGGCCAATAGTAATTGTAGAGGAACCATTTCAGCAATAGGGACTAGATTTCATAGGAAAATTGAATCCCCATTCAATTATTGGTCATACCCATGTTTTGACACTAACTAATTATTTGATAAAATGGGTAGAAGTTATTCTAGTAAAACAAACAACTTTTGAAGTTGTCTACAACTTTATAAAGGATAAGATTATAATTCGCTTTTGAGTCCTACACAAGATTCTTATAGAAAATTATCTAAATTTTTCATCACATGAACTAATAGGATTCTGCTATGGTTATAATATATCCTTATCACATTCTCTAGACTACTATCCATAACGGAATCAACATGCTAAATCTTGAAATAAAAACATAGTTACGATTGTCAAGAAACTGGTTGATGATAACCAAAGGACTTGACATAAAAAGTTATATGATGCTCTATGGGATGATTGTATAAATCCAAAAAGGAAAATAGGTATGTCTCCTTTCCAAATTTTGTATGGGATTGATGATGATCTTACCATTATAGTAGAGATGACCACTCTTAAATTGGCCAAAGTTATTGATAATGAGAAAGTCAAGAATTCTCTCGAAAATAGAATTATGTATCTACAAAATCTTAAGGAAGAACTTGTATTCATGGTTTATTATATCTCAATTCATCAACAAAGAGTAAAAAATATCTTTGATAAGAAGACTAGACAACATGATTTTGAGATTGGAGACTTAGTTCTCCTTTGGTACAAGAGAAGGGATCCTAAAGGTAGCCATGGTAATTTTAAATCACTTTAGCTTGGACCATTTAAAATTCATCATTTATGTCGAGAAAACACTTATTTATTGTTTTGTTTATGGTGAATTTCGGTTAGTTTCTATTATGCTGAAATACCAAAACTCTAAATAAAGAAGGGTATACCTATACTTGCACCAAAAAAATGCAATGTCAAGATGATTGATACACAAACAATGCAAGAGGATCCTCCTTTCACCAAGTGAGAAGAATTGTATAAAGAGAAATCTAAACCAAAAAAATATTAGACAAGGATTAAATGAGTTTCTTGGCTATAATCGATCCTAGGAATCTAAAGGGCTTACTTATGATTAACTAAAATTGGAACATAATGGGAGGAAGTGGTAATCCTAGTTAATCTAATTAGGAGGACTAAAACACTATATAAATGTAGTAAATAATAGTAAAAGTAGATGTAAATAATTATGCTAAATAAAATGAAACCCTAAATGTGTAAGAGAAGGGGAGAGAAATAGCTTAGCTGATTTGTGTAGATGGTCGTACACTATCTTAGGTCCGAGAATAAAATCAAGAGGTGCGAGATTTAACACTCGTGGACCCTATGAAGGGAATATCTCAAGGATCTGAAGTGATTGGAGCACTGAGAGTGTACTGGGGTGCCTTGGTCTATAATCTAGGTGCTCTAACACTATAAATGCTCAAAACCTATAACTAGTGTGGTCATAAGTTGGTTCCAAACCTTCCTTGTTGTCACATAGGATCTGTTAGATAAGATAGAAAATGAACTTCAATGAAAAGAGAAGTATCAAACCCTAGAAAAATAAAAGATGCATATGAATGGGTCAAACTGACCTCAACCGCCAAGATAGTGGGCTTATCATTTGAGTGATTGCACTACATTTATGAACTAGATGTAGTTCTGGTGAGTGTGTGTGTATGTCATGCCCTAGGTGCTCTCATGTCAATCACACTTTGTGAAGTAGTAAGCAATAATAACTATAGAAAATGTAAATAACATGTGTGCATGAAATATAATAGAATCCCTCCCCTATGAAGTGTGTGTGATGTATATCTCCTAGCCTTGATGCATGACACTATGTGGATGTAAGTGATGCAATGGATGTAACCCTAGATGGAGTGATAATAGTGTGTAATGTTATGACCTAGGACCCTCATTATGGTCTTATAACTTTATATTTATAGGGATCTCAAGATTAATTTCATAATTAATCCTCCAAGGCCGACTGAGAAAAAAGATAAAGATGACCAAAACTAGAAATGAACCAAAAAGGAGCAAACGGGGTTTGCATAGATCGGGCACCTGGGTGGAACCGGATAGGCTAGGTGACCTTATTTAGGGCTAGAATGTCGGGGTAGTTGTGAAATGGGTGGATAAGTGCTAGAAAATACATGGGAACTATGAAATAAAATATAAAATAAAGATGGCCAAAAGGTGGGATTAATTAGTACTTTGTACACTTGAGAACCTTCTAAATAGTAGTATAAGACTAGGCCAAATTATGTGTAAAGTGCATAATTTTGTGTCTACATTTTCCCCACTTTATGTTGGTGAATGGAAATCTCAGTAACATAAAGTAGATAGAGATGCGTACTTGATATCCATGTAGAGTGTAGAAGAAGACGTGTCAATGGAATAGACTCAAGCGTGGAATGACAAAAATAAAAATGTGGAGGAGTGTGGATTCTAAAGATGAAAAATGCACATAAAAAGTGATGAGAGTGAACCTAGGGTGAAACGCATGTGTAGTTGTTGTGGTGTGTAATGTACCTGCATGGTTAGTATGGAAAGTACCATTGTGGTGATGTGTTATCACTTATTATTATTGTTGTTGTTGTTGCCCCAATTTGACTACTTATTTCTCATACGAACCTACAAGGAGAAAATGATCAAGTAGTCAAATATGTATGTATGTAAAAACATTGTGTAAAATACACATGTGTAAAGTACGTAAATGTAAAATATGCTAGAAAAAAATGTAAATGGAACATGTGCACTTGATCCATGTTAAGAAAAAAGGTGTAGAAGGATATCCTGTACTGTCGCAAGTTTTTCAGAAATCTCACACCACCTTGGCTGAAGAAGTGTAGGGAGGAAATGCTCTATGTCCTCCAACTATAATTGCTTTTGTTGAATTTTTTGAAGAGATATCTATACTATCTTGGTTTTTTGGGCTATCCGATGCCACTAGACAAAGAAGTGTAGAGAGGCACACCCAATGTAACCCCCGAGCCTATAACCACTCCATAGAATTGTCAAAGGACACCATGTCCTGTTAAGGCCATGTGTATGGAGTTTGTAGACTGGTCTAAACTCACTTGTTGTGTCTGAACCGGTGTAAATACGTTGTGTTAGTAGAAAACCCTCAATGATTCCCCCTCTTTGGGGGTGCATGTGATGACTTTGGAAGGAGAATGCAGCCCCAAAAGAGGACCCACCGCACACTCGAATGGTAGAACTCTACCCTACATGGGGAAAGGGAAAATATTTGATAGATACCAAGGTGCACATAAAAGGGGATGGCTAGCCAATACAAGTGTTAGTACAAAAACACATGCATGTAATAAGTGTAAAATACATAGACAATGTAGAAAAACTACCAAAGCACAATAGTGTAAACATGCAAGAAACAACAAGAAGACCGCACAAAGTGGGTTACAAACATGGGACATCACTCACAATGTCACAAGACATGCAAAGATCATCATGGCTGCAAAATAATAGAAAAGTGTGATCACAAAGCAAAGGGAAAAGCCCACATATAATGGAAAACAATGCAAACAAGTAGAAACAAACAAGTAGTCATGGAAACATGTAATCTTATAAAACAAGTGTTGCACATGGAACACCCATTAGCATGTTAGCAATAACCAATATGTCAAAATGTGTATGAACAAGTAGTATAAGATGCTAAGTACAAAATGAAACAATAACACCTATATGAAATGAAATGTGGATGCCCCAATGACCAATATGGTAAGGGTAGAAGGCGAGCATCCATTCCACATGTAGAGTCCTGGTATCTATGATCACACTAAACAAGGGCATGAATGCACATGTGTGTATGATAATGAATATAAGAAATCAATCTAACATGTGTAATAAAGTGAGCATGTGAAACACTAAGTAAGCAAGAGTAAATGCTACCAAGACAATGTAATATGTTGTGGATGGATGGAATGGAATGCAAGATGGAATGATAGGAGCAAACATGCCCCCATGAGTGTATGGAAGTGTATGCAATGAGGTTCATTTTTTTTCCCCCTCAAAGAATCAAGAATGAACCATAAACGAGAGTGTATCATCGAGAAATGGTTGAGTAGTATAGGTTGTGTCTAGCGTGTGGTGATGAGTGTATATGTGTAGTGGTGATGAAATGAAACATGTGGGGAGATGTGCGTGGACCCTATAGCGTAATTGTATACCACAACTTGGTTTAATAAAGGAGTGATGATTTATCCCTAAGTGTATATCACTATCGAATGATTGCTAATAGTAAGTGGTGAGATGAATGGAAAGATGTGTGTGGACCCTATAGTGTAAGCTTATACCACGACGTGTGGGAGGGTGGAGTGATGATTTAGCCCTAAGTGTATATCACTACCTAATGGAAGAAGAAGGTGATGATTTAGCCTATAGAAAATGTTCACTACAAGATGGGTGATGAATTCAATGGACCGTATATGAGTATATGGTGGATAACGGAAGGTGGTGGTTTAGCACTAAGCATGGACCACTACGTGATGAATAAGAATGAGGTGGTGATTTATCCTAAAGTGTATACCACTAAGTGATGAGTAGGATAAAGGATGATGTAATAGAATGACTTAGAATAGGATAGTATAATATGTAATGATAGGATGTAAGAGGATAATGAGAAATTAACTAAAAGAGTGGTGATTTAACCTAAGGTGTATACCACTATGGTATGTGATGATGAGTGTGGGTGATGATATAGCCTAGAGCATTGGTCACTAGTCCGATGAATGTGGTATGATGACATGTCACATGTAGGTAAGGTCCATTTGATTGGTAAACCCTCGGTAGTTGAGTATGAACCGAGGAACTAGAGTACGTCATAGGGTGATGAGTGCAACACATAGAAAGAAGCAAAGTGTAAATGACCAAGTAAGGAGTAGGGTATGTAACTACATGAAGTAGAAAAATGTAATGTAGAATGTGTAGCATATGAAATGTAGGAAAGGCACTAATAGGTGTATATAGAAATGGAATATGTAAAGATGATAGATGGAACTAGATCCATATACAATGGAATCTAGTGTAGTATATAGAATGTATATGATGGATAGATGCTATGTAATGTAAGATGTAGATATAGGTGTAGATAGAATATGTAATGATGATAGGTAAAGCTAGACCCATAGATAATGTGACCTAGCATAAATATAGAATGTAAGGATGAAATATAAAACTAGACTCATACATAATGATGACTAGTGTAGTATGGGTGAGATAGATGATGAGATGATAAATGTATAAGATAATGTAGGATGTAGACTATGATGATATAATGTAAGTGTAAGACCTATAGTGTAGTGTGTGGGGTTCAATGTAATGGTAATCCCTCAACAGTCCAGTGTGAACCAAAGCACAAGAGTGCATCATCGGGTAATGAGGGTGCTACAGGAATGAGATAGAAATGATGATGATATATAATAAAGTATATAGTGTAAGATGATAGAAGTACATGAGGAAAAAGAAAAGGGGGGTGAGTATGTGTTGTGAAATTCCCCCAATGGTAGTGTGTGTGGGACTAGGTGAACTCATCAAGAAGATCGTCGTCCTCTGGATCAAAGTCAAAGGGGTTAGAATTGGCAACTTGGTAGGCTATAGTATGAGGTTGATCACGTAACGAGCCACTGAGAGACAAATGATACATGCCCATAGTGTATTCTTCATCAGTGAATGAGGGATGTGGGCAACCGTGTGTGTACCATCGAGTGTAATTAGGTGAATAACCAAGAAAGGAACTATTGCAAATGAGAATATGACCAAAAGGCATAGGGAATGAAATATCAGTGTGACTAGGGTCTAAGGTACCATTGATGTAAGTAAGCCAAGAGTCCCCTAATGTGAGTAGCGAAGAACAAGGGGTACGTGGGAGATAGACTAAAAGATCAAAGACACGTAAGCCATAAGTAGTAGTGATAGTGACAAAACCATAATATAGATGAGAGGCATGGGTAGAAGGCTGAAGGTCCTCAAAAGTAAAGCCAAGATGAGCTAGACCAACAAGAGAAATAGATGGTTTCATCACATGTGGGGTCAAATGGGACATGTTCCCAATAAGAATCATGAATGAAAAGTGTACATGTAAAAAGGGTATGAGCTAATGGTGAAGATGAAGAAGGGAGGAATAGGAATAGGAATAGGATGGCTGATGTGGAAGGATAACGGTAGTAGGAGATAGTGTAGAGGGGATAACATCTAGCAAACAAATAGTGCCCTCAAGTGGTGGTAAATGAGGTTGATCATCCATAGGTTGAGGTTCATCTATAGTATCAATGTGAGGAATAGGAATGCTAGTGTGAGGGTCATGGACATAATATTGGAATGGATCATGATCTCGGAAGACAATATACTCAACATGCTCATGTAAGAATTTGATGCAATGGTGGATGGTAGAAGAAACAAATTGCATGGTGTGGAGCCATGGTCTACCTAACAAGAAATTATATGAGATAAGGAAATCAATGACGAAGAAAACAGTAGGGAGGGTCTTAGGACCTACATACAAAGGTAAGGTTGTTAGGAATATCTATGTTGTAGTGTGAACATAGAATATTATGTGAGTGATTATATTATCTAGGATAATATAATATGTGTTGTAATAATTAATTACATTATTGTAAATGTAATTATGAGTGGGTGAGTAAATATTGTTATGAGTTGTTGAGTAAACAACTCATTAACAATATTAGTTTTGTGAGAAAACAAAATCTCACATAAAATAACATGGAGTTGTTTTAGGAGTTATGTGTGGAGATATTTATGGAGATTATATCTCCTTAAATATAGGAACAACATCTCCTATTTAAATGGATGTAATAACAAGAATAAAAGTGTAAGATTTTGAATTTAATTTATGTAATTCTGATATAGTATTTTCAAAGGTAATGTGGTCTAGACATGGATGAACAAAACCATCATAAGCATGAAGTGAAATGGAAGAAGGGATAATGTCACTAGCAGAAAAACCTAAGGCTTGGAGAAAGGACATAGGGCACAAATTAAGCTCAGATCCATTATCGATAAGAGTATGCTTGATAGGAACATTATAGATGTGAGACATGATGTAAAGTGGTGGGTCATTATCAAAGGGGTGAATGTCAATTGGAGGATTTCCTGAAAAGCTATATGTTGAGAAAAGGCCTTGAAAAATGTGTCATACAGGGAATCAATGCATATCAACAAAAACATCAGTAGTAGCAAAGAGGGTTTGAACATGGTGAAGAAAATCAAGGTGGGTAAGTAAGTATTCAGTGATAGAGATATTCATGATTGTGGAATGAAAGATCCCTAGAAGGTGGTAAAAAGAGACGTCGGGTTCACCAAAATGATTAACTAAAATTGGAACAAAATGGGAGGAAGTGGTAATCCTAGTTAATCTAATTAGGAGGACTAAAACATTGTATAAATGCAGTAAATAACAATAAAGTAGATGTAAATAATTATGCTAAATAAAATGAAACCCTAAATGTGCAAGAGAAGGGGAGAGAAATAGCTTAGCGATTGTTGTAGATGGTCACACAATGTCGTCAGGTATGAGAATAAAATTAGGAGGTGAAGATGAACACTCAGGGGACCCTTCGAAGGATAGAATTGAAGGATCTCAAGTGACCGGTGCACCCGAGAGTGTACTTGGGGATCCCTGTGCACCCCGGGTCTACTATTTGGGTGCTTTGAACACTATAAATGCTCAAAACCTACAATTAGTATGGTCGCAAGTTGGTTTTAAACCTTCCTTGTTTGTCATGTTGGATTTGCTTCGGATGAGTTGGAAAATGACCTGCAATGAAAAGAGAAGTATCAAACCCAAGAAAATAAAAGATGCATATGAATGGGTCAGATTGCCCTTAGCCGCCAAGCTAGTGGACTTATCACTGAGCATTGCACTACATTTCAGACCCAGATGTAGTTCTGGTGAGTGTGTGCATGTCGTGCCCTAGGTGCTCTCGTGCAATCACACTTTGTGAAGTAACAAGCAATAATAACTATAGAAAATGTAAATAACATGTGTGCATGGAATATAATATAATCCCTCCCCTATGAAGTGTGTGTGATGCATATCTCCTAGCCTTGATGCATGACACTATGTGGATGTAAGTGATGCAATGGATGTAGCCCTAGATGGAGTGATAATAGTGTGTAATGTTATGACCTAGGACCCTCATTATGGTCTTATAAATTTATATTTATAGGGCTCTCAAGATTAATTTCGTAATTAATCCTAACAAGGCTAACTGAGAAAAAGATAAAGATGACCAATAGCTAGAAATGACCCAAAAAGGAGTGAAAGGGGATTTGCATAGATCGAGGTGCCTAGGGTGGGACCGGGGCGCCCTAGGGTGGGACTGGGGCCCAGGGTGCCTAGGGTGGGACTAGAAAGGCTTGGGCATACCGATTTAGGGCTAGAATGTTGAGGTGGTTGCGAAATGGGCAGATAAGTGCTGGTAAATACATGGGAACTATGAAATAAAATATAAAATAAAAATGGCCAAAAGGTGGAATTAATTATTACTTTGTACACTTGAGAACCTTCTAAATAGTAGTATAAGACCGGGCCGATTATGTTTAAAAAGAATAATTTTGTGTCTCTACAACTTGGAGGGTATCAACTCATGTTATACGATCAATTGATATGATAATAAGATAAGATAATTATAAAAAATTATAATTTAAGGGGGATGGAAAGATCCTATCAGTGTGTGTGGTAGGTGGCTCCAGATAGGGCTTTAGCGAGCTCAAAGTCTAGGAAATAGTCAAACCAATGTTGTTTGTTGCATCTTGTATTCCATGTATCACTTCGAGTTGATTCTTGATGTATTTGAGTTTTGGCATGAGGAAATAACACACAAGATAAGATCATGTGAGATGTTGAGCTATTCCCACATCAAGGGTTTTTATATGATCGGGATGTTATATATGATAGTGATGGGGTGAACGTATCCTAAAATAGTAATCTAGAGAATACATTTTGTGAAACAATAGATTAGGCCAAAACATATTGATAAAGATATGATAATTACTAAAAATGACTAAATTGACAGAGATCAATGACGATTAGGAATTGATGAAGATCAAGAATAAAAAGTCATATTTTGAAAAAGATGATAAAATAGATTGATACAAAATAAAATATGACAATGTTAATACGGACTAGGGGATCCCGGAAGAAGATATCCTAGAAGAAGAAAGGTGGTTTAAATAGAATTAACGACATCCAAAAACAATCAAATGGACAATCACGATCATCGTCTATTTATTCAGAGATGTTAAAAAATAAGGAAAATATGGAAAATGGTTAAAACCACTTTCCATTCGAGGATTAAGGTTGTTTCATGAGCGGTGGGAGGTTAGAAATTTTGATAGAAAGAGGTTAGGGGGTTAGGATGGGTAAGATAAATTAGGATAGGTTGGTTTCAAGTGGTTAGGGAAGGGTAAATGATATTTTACATGAGATAATTTAATGTTTATGGTGATAAGTTATAATATACTTAGGATAGGAATAATAATGTGAATAAGGATGGTATGATTAATATGTATTGGGTCACCCGGGGTGAAAACACAGTCTCTACATTTGCCTCTTTTTGTTAAGTTGTCTCAAGGCACATCTCATGAGACAAAAACTAGTGCAAAGATGCCCCAGTTTTGTGATAAGGATATTGTTCCCCCTCAAGCCAATGAATGAATCTATTGGTCATTGGATTGAAAAGAGTTAGATTGATTTAATAGGTTTTCTTTAAAATATTCTCTAGGGTTTGACCGTAGTTTGAAATGAACATGCAAGGAGTATATAAAGATGGTAGTAATATTAGAAACACTTGGTAGGGGACATTATATGGCCTCAAGAGGGAGATGCTAATGTGTACATCCTACGGATGTGTGCTTCGAGAAGACCACTACACATAGAGAATATAATGGGAGCCATCTCAAGAGGATGTGTGAATATTTAGGACCAAAGGGTCAAAACCAGACATCTACAATGTGTGGAAAATTTGATGTATGGTCAAAAAAAACTTTTGACAAATTTGGGCATCAACGAAAAAGGCATAGGAGTTATTGATAGTGTCGTAGTGTGTTTTGAAAAAAGTATAGGTGAGAAAAATTGATAAGTTGTGGAAAAAGGGTTTGATTGGCATCGATTCATGATCACCCATGGTTAGGGAAATGATCAACGATGATTTACGATTTCCATCACGGTCATAGAAATAGAGATTATATAAGACAATTTGGGTGCAAAAATGGCTTATTTGTGATGTATTAACTTGTGATTTAAGAGCTCGTTTATTGATTTTAAGAATTTTTAGAGATGGAGGTGAGTCGATGTGGTCGGAAGAGGTAGCAGGATGAGGAGAGGGGTAAGTACATTGATATTTTTATAGTTTGTTTTGATTTTGTATTTTTATTTTTTTATTTTTTTATTTTAGACAATATTTAAAATGGAACACTAAATTTTCTATGATTGTATGATCGGAGGTGATTAGGTGGATCGTCATCGATCTAATTTGAGAAAGCTTTACCGATTATTAGTCGGTGGTGATCAATTTATTTTTGATAGAAATGGTAAGTGATGTGATTCTTTTTTGTTTTTTTGCAGGTGAGAGATACCATATACCTCCGAGATAGGATCCCATAGATGCTTGAGACTATTAGAGGAGATATGACTGACGTTGAGTGGGCTCATTTGACTACCATTGGTTTGGGAGGATTCTTCACCACTACCAATGGATATTTAAAGATGATGGGTTAATGGTTCCATTGTTGGATAGATGGGAGTTGAGTATAGGGACATTCGGGATATGTATTGGTGAGATGACTATTACTTTGGAGGATGTATATCATATTATGATATTACCTATTTAGGGGAGTGGATGGTTCCTATTACTCAAGAGGCCCATCTAGATACTATGATACTTGTGTATGGATATGATGTCCCCGATATCATATACACAACAGGGGTTTCACATTGAGAGCTATTATGATCTATAAGTTCTGGGAACTAGCTGATGTTCATGGTCATGTTAGCCATTTCTTGTTATGCATTTCCGATTCGGAGGTGGAAGATTTCCATGGACACTTGAAGTGTCTTAACTAAGATTATGGAGCACCGAAAAAGTATGCTTAGGGGTGTGCTTTGCTAGCTTAGGTGTATCATGATCTATGGATGTATGTGATTATGTAAAGGTTTGGATTGGATGTGGGGTTTCTATTACATTGTTGGGAATATGAGCACATAGTCATAGTGAGGCCACAAGGTGTTCTATGGAGAATGGGGGATCCAACAGTTATGTGGTGGGATTTATGTGATGGAGATAGGATTTTATGAGAGATGATGGCGTAGAGTGGAATCGGACATATTATACCGATGATCTACATAGTTTATTTGTGGATGATGTAGTTAGAGGGCATATTTTAGATTTCCTACATGGTTTGGTATGGATGTGGAGTTGGCGGGGTTGAGATAGGTGTGGTGGATTTGGGGAAGGAGGAAAAGATGATTGAGGTTGTGTAATTTCCAGGGTTCGAAGTAGTTTGGAATCCCACAACAGATACCTAGTGAGTCAATTGTGTATTGATGAGATGATTTGTAGAGGGACCTACCAATACTAATGGTGGATGAGGAACAACATGTTGAGGAGGAGGGGGAGCCAGATGGTATGGACGTCGATGATGCTATATTTTTATAGGGCTTTAGTAAGTGGTGGACGTAGTAGTGGGTTGATCAAGGATATAAGGTGGGGTGGAGACAGAGGGGTGGGGAAGCAAAGGATGAGGATGATGGTGGTGAGGAGTTGGCTATATTATAGGAATATTTTGATGTGATATAGTTTGAGAGGGATCATATGATAGTGGAGCATGACATTGCTTGTCGAGAGAGACACTCTACAATAGGAGCAAAATCAGGAACTCTTAGAGTGTGATACATTCCAACAATAGAGGGACAAGTATCTCTGGCAGTGGGAGGCACTACAGGTGAAGTATGGATAGGTAGGGACAACTTCCTAGGCCTCAAGGAGTGTATCGTAGGGAGAAAGTGTGAGTATAGGGTGGGTTGTAGTACCTATAGAAGGAGTGATGAAAATCGGTGGGGTTAAATAGGACCTCCGTGTTTTGTGACTTTTGAGAAGTATCATGCATTGAGGGATGAGATGTGGTACAATGAGTGACTTGTGATGGAGCACCTCTAAGATGTACCTCTCTATGTAGAGTATAGATCAAGTGAGCATAAATCAGCATGACACCTTACCAAGCACCTGGAAGTGTCACATACCCTCAAAGAGTTCTAGGACATGATGGAGGACCGTAGGGAGGTCGTGGTGGAGATAGGGTATCTAATTTTGATTTTACCACATAGTATGTGGATTTTTTTATATGGTTAAGATTTATATGATTTTATATATGAGCCCTTTTGAGGAATTTTGTATATACTTTATTGATGAGAGATATATAGATGATTATGATTATGATTTTGGATTCATGTGTTATGATGGATTTGATTTTATGTTACATATGAGTTTTATGGAGTGAGTTTTAGATATATGGATAGATGGTTAGATAGATTAATTGTATTGATATGATGTTAGATGTGTAGATGTTGATATGATGTTTGATGTTGATTGTGATGTGGCTTAAATTTAGTGATCTTGATGTATTTTTAAAAATGTATTTTTATCATGGTTAAGAATTAATGTGAAATGTTTACTTTTGAACTGGATTTGATACATATATGATCTTATGGTAAATTTATAATGTGTGAAATTGCACTTAAATGTTGGGAGCCAAAGACTAAGAGGGGGTGAATCACCTTAATTTTTTTACTTCATTTACCATAAGCTTGAACATCATTCAAATCAACCATTCAACATACATATTCAATGTGTGCTTATTAATCTCTCCATTAGGTCCACAATAGGCCAAATTACCCCAAAATGCCATCTCACCAAAACATGTAGGTTCAAGAGAAGAAAAACTTCACCAAAGCATTCCACACACTTATAAATGTTTTCTAAGCCCTCAAAAATCTGTAGCAACTATAAAATATCCTAGAACATCATCTCATGCCATGAAACCATATCAAGAACATGCTTGTTCTTGTGTACCAAACCCTAGACTTCAAAGATGAGGCTCAATACCACATCGATCATAGATGACCTTAACCATGTAAGTATTATATATCACTATAAATATATTGATGTCAAATACATCACCATGTGCTTGTAAAGCCATAAATTAGACATTAGATACCTCAAAATCCTATGTGAGGAGACTACTCAAAACTATCTTTTCATCCCCAAAACCAATCATCAAAGATAGGGCACACTTTACATACTAGACCTCAACTATGACCTCAAACTATCATATACGTGTAAAAAACTCCCATGCTTCCATAAATGGTAATTTAGTCATTGTATCCAATAGGAAACTTTTACAAAAACTAAAAAAATCCAAAAAAATTAACATTTTAAAGTGGGGCCCACATACTTTCACAAGATCTAAAACACATCGGTGGAAATTTAGAGTAGTTATCTACATCACCAAATCATCGCATTAGAAAAATGAATAAGCTCTGGACATGTACAATCATTTTCTCTTAAGTCACTTTCAACCTAGGGTTTTAAAACCATAACAGAGTAGTTTTGGTGTTAACGATGGTTCATAGAAATATGATGACAAAAAGACCTCATTATTCTTGCTATACCTTCTTGGTCCCATGTAATAACATCCCAAAAGAGATCATAATCCCATGCAAAACACATTGTAGTGGGTGAACATAAGTAAGTGACCCTCGAACTAGAAAACTACACTTTTGAGAACTTGATTTGGCTAAAATTAGTTTTTTTACATTTTATTCATCATCTTGACTTCAAAAATGGTCCACACCTCTAAAATGACTTTATATATGATCTCAAATTCCTATCCATGTTTTTCAACATCTGAAACTTAGTAGACACCATGACTTTCCCATGTCTATCTTCTCTTGTCTCAATGTATTTGCTTCAAAGGACCTTGTACATGCATTATACACATGTAAATTGACCTTAAACACATGTAACACATCACACTTATCATGCTTTCCCGACATGCTATGCTTCATTTCATGTGGTACCATACCATCCTACATACTCTTGGGTCTAGGATTAGGCCTAATTAGGTTTGAACAAACACATGATACCCAAGAATTGGCCTTAAAACACCTTGTAGACACTCTTACACACTTGACATATCATAATGAAAATTATTGACACCATAATATCACTCATAAACCTTTAAATCCCATACATGTCACTAAATTGCTTGACCATGCACCAAGAACATGCAATCTCACCTAGTCATCATGCCTTTACAACCATGTAACTCATCATGCCACTGCTCCATGACACTAGACACCTCATGTTGACTCAAGAATCCCTTTGACATCAATGTGACACTTGACATCAATGACAATAATTAAAACACTATTTCCAACAATCTCCTTCTTATCATTGATGACATCCACATTCAGAAACATTGATGGAAACCACATATGAAAACACCTACAAGACTCTATATAGACCTCTTTTCATATTTCTGAGCATACTGTTAGTGAAAAATCACAACACCCCCAAATGAGTCATCAGATATTCTTTTCTAAGGTAGATTCATTTGGTGTAATTCACATAACATTGAGTCTTCTCCAAAGTGTGGGACTTTGTAAATGGGAAAACTCTCCCGAGATTAAAGGTTGGTTCTATTCCTCTATTTTGGTGCATACGTGAAAACTTACGTATTCCTAAAACCTAATCTAAGTTCTACCAAGGAGATAGAGATAAAAAAGGAATGTTGAAATAAAACTAAGCTATAGTGAGATGCACTAAAGGAATGATGAACATTTGTTTTGCTTTGATAGACATAAACCAAAAAAATGCATACAATAAACAAGCACATATAACCAAATCTATAAAGAAAGATCGATGAAAACAAAAAAGACAAGAAAGGATCTAAAATCAATCATAGACGTGTTTTATTATTGCTATGCGATTGATACAATGCATTACAAAGTGGCCAAAAAGGAATAAAATGTATTACAGCTCTCTAGTGGAAGGTCTAAGACTCCACAAGTTCCTTTGCCAAAAAAAAAGGGGAGCCTGCAAAACAAAAGAATGTCCAACCTTTACAATGAGTCTTAACCCTGCATGCATTTATAGATTCAATCGGAGAGAAGAGAGAGAGGAAAGGAAAAGTAGATCAAGACCAACCACCGCTATAATGTCCCCTACAAAATCTACCCCCAAATATTCCTTGACTATGTCAATCTTTGGTTCGGTGCCTCGAAGGAGGAAATGCGGAACATATCGAATCTGATCTGGTTGTTGAGGTAGATAGATCTTACGTTAATGGCCTTGAAGATGTTTTCTCCATTTTCTCCTACCTAACCTCCCCAAACTTAAATTTTCATATCTTCATGGCATGGTAGAGGCTGAGATCTTTCCAACGGTGTCAATTTACAATATTTTGAGCCCTGAGTCAAAAGATATGCCCCTTCAAAGTTTGCATTAGTCCGTACTAAAATAGTGGTAAAACCAGTTTGAAAAATGGGCCCCTTCTTTAATATGGGACACTTGGTTGGTTGGCGCTTGTGTTCAAGGCAACCTCTATATTTTTCTCTTGGAATGGTGTGGGGTTGACACGTGGCTTCAATCCACCGGCCGCTTCATCTCTTTGTTTCTCGGCTAAGTACTTTGCTTGGCGGGGTCTATTCCTTGACCGGAGACACGTGGTGGTCTAGCACTTTGTTTGAGAACCCTTTTCTGATTCACCCTTGAGTTAGCACCATTTGGACACTTGGCACTCTCCGCCGGCCTCCCACTATGCATTGATTATTCAACCGACTGTTCCCTTTGAAGAGACTAGATGCGTGGAGGCTCTGCGCTCGTTGAAACTCCCGATCAATATTTTCCCCTTGAAGGAGTGTCGAGTTGACACTTGGAAGCCTCCATGGGTCCTTGGATTTTCCAACTATCTTTACCTTACTTTTTCGGACCACGGCTACATGGAAAATCGGCACTTGTTTGAGCCTCTGGATTTGGATTCAACTTGGAGATGCGCCATCAAACACGTGGATCCCTCCAGTAATTCTATAATTAACTCATTTTGAGGCCCACTTTTCCCACCTTATGACCTTGGTTAACTATTTTCTTACATGGAGGGCTGGCGTGAATTTGAGTCTCCGTCTTGGGCTCCCATTTTGGATTTATTCCGAGCTAACACCTAACACCTTCCTTTCTAGTTTGAGAATTTTCAACAAATTCTGCACAAACTTTGAGGTTCTGGATGCGTGGAGGTGTGATGTTCATTTGAGATTCCTTTCTTGGAATCACCCTTGGAGAAGCATCGCTTGGACACATGGCTCTTTCCACAACATCCTCCATACTTAGCCGATTTTTGGACTCATTCTAAACTATTTTGAGCCTAAGACTTGGATCTTCACCGTTTGCCTTTTTTCTTACCCTTGGCCTCTCCTGTGACACTGCTTCTTCTCCTTTGACCCTACTACTCTATTTCCGAGCCCACATGTAACCTATAGAATGGATTTAAAGCCCGGGTCCACTCGATGGAGCCGTCTTCTAGATTTCTCCCACACAGGGTTGTTTGTTCTTCGCATACTCCACCACTCCCATTATAGAGTCCCCTTGTAATCTGTTTATAGGAATCAAATGTGATTTTTAGGTTCTTTCAGTGTGGGGTCATTTGATCCAATATTTTTCTCAAGGGAAAAATATGGATAACAATTTGGTGACTCACAGGGTATCTTCCTGCTAGATGAAAAGACCAATTTCCTTATCATATCCGTTGGGCATGGAGTCAAGAATGATGATCTGAAATTGATTCTACCTCTGATTCACGAGCCCAAATGTTTTCACTCTCAACCTTCATAAGAAATCTTGAAACGATGGTTTCTGAGAGTAGAAAATTGTTTTGACCCTGGGCTTCATTTGTTTCTGAATGAGCTATGTAAGAGAAACAAAACAAAACCATAACTATATACAAAATTTGAAATCATACATGCTCCAAGTAGAAACATGCAAAGTGTGCAAAGCACTTAGGAGAAAAGCAACCTAAACTACAACAAGACAATGTGCACAAGCACTTAAAGGAATGAGAAACTAAACTAATATATACAAGGTGAGAACATCCCTTCTAGTAGCGAGTGTTTAAGATAGATTCCATTCATTGAATTTGCAAATCTACACCATCCAAGGTAGGCAATTGGAAAGAATTGGTACTTTTACATTTTTGTGACCATGTAAGGGCTCTAAATGGCGTAAAACTTGGAATTCCTTCCTAGTTTTTGCCCGATTTGCATCCCATTTCAAAACTAGGTCTCCCTCTAAAGGTCCTTTCTCTTGCCTTCTTATCAAAGCATCTTTGATTGAATCTAATCCTTCTGTATTGTTTGAAGTGCATGTTCTCTAGTCTCTTCCAATTCCATCAGTTTGCATACCTAGCCTCCATTGGTTCAAACTTGGACACCTCTAGTTGTTTCATGAGTTCCAATGCTGGCAATTCAAGTGATATAGGCAACACTGCCTCTTTCCCATAGACAAGTTTGAATGGAGAGTTACCCGTAGACCTCTTGGGTGTTGTCCTATCAGCCCATAGGGCTGATTTGAGTTTCATGTGCTAGGTTCTCTAATTTTCATCCAGAGTTCTTCCGATGATCTTTAACAGTTCTTGTTTGTAGACTGCTTGGCCATTACCATGAGGGTAATAATTTGATGAAGTACTTAGGTAAATCCCGTTCCTTACGGCCCACCCTATAATTTTGGAACATATGAATTCCAATGCATTGTCTATATAATGGTGGTTGGAACTCCAATTTGGTCACTATCCCTTCATAGAAATCTAATATGTTGGACTCATTAGCCTCTTTGAGTGCCACCGCCTCGGTCCACTTGGTGAAATAGTCTGTTGCCATTAGAATCCATTTGTGGCCTTGGCTTGAATTTGGATTAATGACCCGATGAAGTCTAATCCCCATTGCATGAATGGACGATCTACTGAAATTAGATGCAATGGTAGTGCTACTAGCTTTTCCTTGCCTCTGAAGAATGCATAGTTCTTGCACTTTTTGATCCATGCATAGCAATCACTAAACACTCTAAAATAATAATCCACTTTCATAATCTTAAGCATTGTCACTCCTAGAAAAATGGCCTCTAATTGCTTCATCGTGGAATTCTTGTAATACTCTCTCAACTTCATTTGTCCCAATGCACCTTAACGGAACACCATTGATGTCCCTTTTAAAAAGACGTTGTTAATGAGCACATATGGGATGGCCTATAGTATAAAATTTCTCCTCTTTATTTTATTCATTTCTAGAGGACACATGCCTATTTGAAGGAAGTGCACCATGTTCTGAGTCTAACAAGGAGTGGGCACATCCTCATTTTCTTCCTCCTGACTATCCTGTAGGACAAAAACAACTTCTTTTCCATCACTTGCTTCTTCTTGTTGACTCGAGGCCAATTGTTCACATAATCCCTTCTCACGGACTAGCTTAGTGACCTTTATCTCAATGTCATACTCCATGACACAAGTGATCCACCCTACATGCTTTTTGTTCAGATCCTGCAAAGAAGGAAGTCTTTAACTCCTGCATGGGAGACTAACAGTTGGATTTTATTGTTTGAAACCAAATGCTTAAACTTCTTCAATCCTTTGATCACTGCCAGGACCTGCCTCTTGATGAAAGATTATCTCACCTCATAATCTTCTAGAACCTGGTTGAAGAAAGTAATTGGTTGCTCCGTGTCTTCTTTGTTCTGTTGTACTAGGATTGCAGAAATTGTGTCACTGCCACCAAAGGCATATAATATGAATTCCTTAGAAAAATATGGATTCACGAGAGTTGGGGCTTGTGATATGGCTTCTTTGATAGCCTCAAAACTTGTTTTTCCTTTTGCTTTCCACCTAAATGCCAAACTCTTCTTTAACATCAATGTGATTGGCTTGACAAGGGAAATGTTTGGTACAAACCTAGGATAAAATTGATTTTTCCTAAGAAGCTTTGAAGATCCTTCTTGTGGCTTGGAAATGGCAATGCTCTTATAGCTTCAACTCTTTCTGGGTCAATTTCCAAGCCTTCTTTTGACACAATGTGGCCTAGAAGCCTACCCTCATGGGCCAAGAATATGCATTTTTGGGGTTCAATGATACCCCGAATCTTCTACACCTTTGGAACACCTACCTTAGGTGAAAAAGGTGGTTTGTTGCATTTTTGGAGAACACAGTAATGTCATCTAGGTAGATCAACACTATTTTGTTGATCATCCCTTTGAATGCCATATCCATTGCCCTTTGGAAAGTGGCTCCAAAATTAGACAATCAAAATGGCATTTTTCTATAGGCATAGGTGCCCCATTTGGTGGTGAACGTCGTCTTGAATTGATCATCTTATTTCACCATGATCTGGTTGTACCCTGAGTAGCCATCTAGGAGGGAGAATCTCTCTATCCAGACACTACCTTTAAGATTTGCTCCATTGAGGGGAGTGGGTAGTGGTCTTTGAGGGAAGCTCTATTCAAGTCATGAAAGTCAACACACAACCTAATCTCTCCATTCTTCTTCCTAATTGGGACCAAGTTTGTAACCCAACTTGAGTGTTTGATTGGAAAAATGATACTTGCCTCTATCAGCTTGTTTAGCTCTTTCTTCATTAGAGGCTCAATATGTGGATTGACTGGTCTCTACTTTTACCTGATGGGCTTAACAGCTGGATCTAATTCGATTGTGTGTTGTGCTAACTTTGGATTGAAACCTCTGAGGTCCTCATAGCTCCAAGAAAATACGTCTAGAAACTCTTGGAAAAGTTGCATGAACTCATACCTTTCTTGCTCGGTGGCCACTTTGCCAATTTGAAGCATCTTGCCTTCTCCAACCAGAATTGGCTCAATATCTTCCCTTTGATCTGTATATTAGCCTTTTCTTTTCGAAAATGATCATTGGGATTGAAGATAGACTCCAATGTCACTAAGCCTTTGGGAAGCTTGTTTGTATGCAGCTGCACTACTTGATCTCCATATTGCTGCTCTAGTATGCTTTGATTTCTAGTTGAGAACTCAACTTCCTCTTGCAAAAAATTGATGATCTGCTGATCATTTTCAAACACCTACCAACATGTGTTATTATCTAGCACTTGCTGGCCTCACAATCACATGGATATGTGGTTGTTCTTTGTCCCTCTTGATGCTTTATCAACCACATCAAATGTTGCTCCAACTTCCACAAGCCTATCAACAAATTCATTCTCCTTTCTAGGTATGGACACAATGTTGAAGGCTTCAAAATCCTCCATGAGGTCCCATACCCTACTCTTGTAGCTTTTGAGCAAGTCATTTTTGACAACATTTTGTCCTTTGACTTGATTGGCAACCAGCTCACTATCACCAAACACTTGTAGGTTCTTGATTCCTTGTCTTCTAGCCCAATGCAATCCATGGACTAAAGCCTCATATTCTATAGTTTTATTTGAGAAGGAAAATTGAAATCTGAAGGCCGAATAATACTTCATACCTTGGGGGACACAATCATAGCTCCTCCTCTGGCTCCTTGTTTGCTCCTCAAGCCATCAAAGAATAATTTCCATACTTCATTGTCATCTTTGTGTTTTGGCTTGATGATGTCAGGAAGAGGATGATTCTCTTCATGTAGGTAGTAGAATCCTAGTTTAGATTCTTCCATCTCCTTATAGGGATCAAAAGCATGCCTTTTGACCACCCATTCGTCAAGGGTCAGGTCCGAGATACACCCCACCTTGGTATCTACTTTAGAAGTGCTTAGGAGGTCCTCTTGATCAAAAGCCGAACAATTTGCATTGATTGGGCTTGGTACATAAGACTCAATGTGATAGTCTACTATGGGCTCGGATCTGATTGTGGCCTTCGCTCCATACCTTGTTCTAAAGAGCATATGTGACCAATCAATAGACAAGTAGCCTCCAATTTTGGCAGTGAAGTCCCTGGACAAACACAATGCAAAATGTGGTGGCAAGTCTATGACTGACATGTTCTGCAATATAGTCACATTAGGGTAGGCATGTAGAGTGAGACTCAGATCCTTGATGACTCCAATAGTGGTCACTACTTATCCCATCCAATTGTACTAATCCTTTAGAGATGACTTCATATTGGAGGCCCAGTTGATCAACTATTTGTTTGGGCATTACATAAATACTTGCCCCCGAATCAATCATGCAGTTGTGCATCAATTTATCTCCAATGATTAATGAGACATAAAATGGAGGGGGCTTCAGATTCTTACCTCATTGTTCTCCATGTTTTCTCTCAAGTTGAGCCACATTGGTAAGCACTTTCTCTTGTTGGTTAAGGGGTTGACTTGAGCTTGACCAATTGGCCATGGCAGTTTGTAATAGATCCCTCTTCCTTGGAATGGCTAGTGAATCCCATAGTGAAATGTTCACACTTGTCCTTTTCATTTGCTCAATGATATTAAATGGATTTTCTTTCTGCTGCCCCTTCCTTGGCACATTTTTCTCTTACACATGGGCTGTTACAACCGGTGCCTGAGTAGGTCTGGAAGGTGGCTTGGATTGACTTTGCACATTGGGAGTTGTATTTTGAATGCCAATACCTTGTGGAGTAATGGAGGGTTGAGGATCACCTAAGCTTGGTGAATGTCCTTCTCTAATATTTCTCTTCTTGGACCGTGTATTGGCAGCTATACTTTGAGAAGGGGTCTGATTCATTCCACAAAAGTCTTCAGCCTACCAATTGACAAGCATAGTTTCACTTGGGGTCCCTCTTGCTTGAGCTCCTTGCTGCTGATTTTCTTCCTAGCTAGGTTCTTGTGACACACCAATGGTTTGCACCATCAGAGCTTGATTTAGTGCACCATTGAAACACATCAACTGATTATGTGGTTGATTACATGGGAAACACCAATCATATTCTTATGACATGTTATTATATGTTGGAACCAATGCTCTTGATGTTGAAGCTATGTTTGGATCATGTGACTTGAAAGGTCTAGCGACTTGAGATTTCCCTTGGTGTTGAATCTCGATTCACAACTCAGGGCTAGTGGTCTATTTTGTTGATACGAGGGTCTAGCTTAGATCTTGAGCCTTAGGTGATATGGCATAGAAATATGAGCCTATTTTATTTTGATGGTTACTAGCTCATTTCCCAGGTTTTATAGTTGTTTCATCACTTCCTAAGCTCCTTAGAGGTGTTAGATGATGAAGTGGAGGCTTTAGACTGAACTTTGACTCCTAGGAGTGGGTATAGGAGCTAATGTGGGTGTTTGGCTGGTACTTGGGTTTCCTAACTTGGGGTATAGAGGCATGGATGGCCTAGGAGCAAGTTTTCTAGCCTAATCAAATGATTCTCAGCTCTTATGGAAAGGCTATAGGCTAGTAGGTAAGGTTGTGCCCCCCATTGACTGAATCATCAAAGAAATATCAAAATTTAAAGCCCTAAGAAAGTATAAGAAGGAACCTTCATTAGTGGGATTTAATGTTGTTGGAATCATGTCCCAGGTCCATTGAAATCCATTAGTTACTCATTTGGAGCCCTCTTGATTGTTGTCAGCTACTCCAACAAGGATAGGTTATCTCCCTTTTCTCCAAACTGGTTGTGAAGAGTGTGCATAGCTGGTCCCAATTTTTAATAGAGCCTGCTTCAAGGATCTTGAACCATTATGAAGCTTTACCTTTGAGTGAAGAGGCTAGCAACTTGACTACAATATCCATCTCATTGATCTCATGGATTGTATAGACATTTGCAATGTCTTGGACATGGTCACCAGGAGAAGTCTAGTTTTCCCCAGTGAAATATGGGATGCTCTTTAATGCTGCTTTATCGAGACTAGATTTTGTGCATTCGAGAGCAAGTGGTATCTTTGCCAATGAAGTTGACATAAGGATTTGGTTGTTGATGTGCCATCCTGATTGGCCTAAGCACCCTTCTTGATTGAAAGAATGGTATACTAGGAGGAGGTGTTGATAAGGCTCTATTTGGTGGAGATATAGACTTTTGGGCTCTTCTTCTTCTCCTTCTATGAGACAAGTGTATGTGTACAAACTTTCCTTCTTCTCTTATTCTAAACCTTGTTTGTATCCTTCTCATGAACTTGGGAAACTTGGACTTTGGAACTAGTGGATTTTGTCCCTTTTGGAGTCACCAGATGTGTAATTTTTAAGAGCTTCTTAAAATCTAGAATCACAGCAAGTGCACATCAACCTTACTATAATAAATATGGAGACTTCTTTGTCCCACAGGGCATGCCAAAACTATCAATGCAAAATCACAGCACCCCAAATGAGTCATCATATCTGCTTTTCTAAGGTAGATTCATTTGGTGTGATTCACATAACATTGAGTCTTCTCCAAAGTGTGGGACTTTGCAAATGGGAAAACTCTCCAGATTAAAGGTTGGTTCCTATTCCTCTGTTTTGGTGCATGCGTGAAAACTTGCAGAGGGCCTATTCCTAAAACCTAATCTAAGTTCTACCAGGAGACAAAGATAAAAAGGAATGTAGGAAATCAAACTAAGCTATAAGGTGATGCACCAAAGGAATGATGAACATTTTTTTTTCTGATAGACACAAAACAAAAAATACATACAATAACCAAGCACAGATAACTAGATCTATAATGAAAGATCGATGAAAACAAAAAGACAAGAAAAGATCTAAAATGATCACATATGTTTTTATTGCTCTGTAGATTGATACAATGCATTACAAAGTGGCCAAAAGGAAGAAAACGTATTACAGTCTAGTGGAAGGTCTGAGAAACTCCATGAGTTCCTTTTCCAGAAGAAAAGGGGAGCCTACAAAATAGAAGAATGTCCAACCCTTTACAATGAGTCTTGACTCTGCATTTATAGATTCAATCAGAGAGAAGAAAGAGAGAGAGGTAGGAAAATCAGATCAAGCTCAACCACTGCTATTAATGTCCCCTACAAAATCTACCCCAAAATCTACCTTGACTATGTCAATCTCTAGTTCGGTGCCTCGAAGAAGGAGGAAACAGCGGAGCAGATCGAATCTGATCTAGTTGTTGAGGCAGATAGATCTTGCGTTAATGGCCTTGAATAAGTTTTCTCCATTTTCTCCTACTTAACCTCCCAAACTTAAAGTTTTATATCTTCATGGTGTGGGTGAGGCCGAGATCTTTCCAACGGTGTCAGATTTGCAATATTTTGAGCCATGAGTTGAAAGATATGCCCCTTCAAAGTTTGCATTAGGTCCATACCAAAGAGCGGTAAAACTAGTTTGAAAAATGGGCCCCTTCTTTAATATGGGACACGTGGTTGGTTGGTGCGCTTGTCTAAAGGTGGCCTCTATATTTTTCTCTTGGAATGGCGTGGGGTTAACACATGGCTTCATCCATCAGCCTACTTCATCTCTTTGTTTCTTGGCTAAGTCCTTTTCTCGGCAGGTATATTCCTTGACCGGAGACACGCAATGACGATTGGCGCTTTGTTTGAGAACCCTCTCTCTATTCACCCTTGAGTTAGCACCATTTGGACACTTGGCACTCTCCACCAGCCTCCCACTATACATTGACTATTCAACCGACTCTATTCCCTTTAAAGAGACTAGATGCATGGAGGCTCTGCGCTTGTTGAAACTCCCGATCAAGATTTTCCCTTGATCAAGGAGCATCGGGTTGACACTTAGAAGCCTCCACGGTCCTAGGATTTTCTAACTATCTTTACCTTACTTTTCGGACCACAGGCTATGTGGCAAAATGGCAACTTGTTTGAGCCTCCGGATTTGAATTCAACCTTGGAAATGTGCCATTGAAACACGTGGATCACTCCGTGTGCATACTTCTATACTTAACTCATTTTGAGGCCCGCTTTGCCCACCTTTTGACCTTGGTTGACTATTTTCTACGTGGAGGGTTGGCGCGAGTTTGAGTCTCTACCTTGGGCTCCCATTTTGGATTTACGTCGAGCCGACACTGACACCTTCCTTTCTAGCTGAAGACTTTTCAATGGCCACACAAATTTTGGGGTTCTGGACGCGTGGAGGCATGACGCTCATTTGAGATTCCTTTCTTGGACTCACCCTTGAGAAGCACTACTTGGACACGTGGATCTTTCCGCAACATCCTCCATACTTAGCTGATTTTTGGACTCGTTCTGAACTATTTTGAGCCCGAAGACTTCAGATCTTCACCGTTTCCTCTTTTTCTTGCCCTAGCCTCTCCATGACACTACTTCTTCTCCTTTGACCTTGCTACTCTATTTTCGAGCCCACATATAACCCGTAGAATGGATTTAAATCCTGGGTCCTCTTGACGAGCCGTCTTGATTTCTCCCACACAGGTTGTTTTTTTTGCGAGACTCTACCACTCTCATTATAGAGTCCCGCTGCAACTGTTTGTGGGAATCAAATGTGATTTCTCAAGTTCTTTCGGTGTGGGTCATTCGATCCAATATTTTTCCCGGGGAAAATATGGATAACACATACTCTTCCCCTTTGACATCTATGACAAAGGTAACTATGAAAAATTGACTTGAAAACAACTTGACAAGACACAATGAAAATAATGTAATCAACTTACTTTCTCCTCCTTTGTCTGAGTGCGCACTATTTTGACTTCATACTTCAAAATGATTCATGGATCTATCTTAATCCATCCTTAAATGTTTTTTTCTCCTCCTAAACACATACATACTTGTTTTTATATTCATTCTTGATCTAGATCCCCCTAAAACAATACTTTCTCGACTTTATTCTAGACCTGACTGGATCTATTTTAGACCCTAAATGAGATCTTAAAATGGATCTTGACACAATGTACATCTTTTAAACTAATATACCTCAAATGAGATCTTAAAATACCCTCTACCTTAGCTTGAACCATGTCACACTTGTCCTTGAAATACTTGTATTAAAAAAATCACAAAATTTAGACATTATTTAGTCTTGGTCTCACATTACTATTTATATGGTTTTTTTGAGTGAAAAAGTACTAAATAACCCCGTCTTTTGGCCATTTTTATTTTCTTTTTGTCGTGATTCCCAACCTTCACCACACATATTCCTAGTTTATTTTTATCACTTTTAGTCATTTTAGCCTTGAATAGGGTTCCTAGACTAGTACAATGCCTTTGATGTCCCGGTTGGGGTGTTCTAATATTTTACACTTTCCTGCCACTTTTTCTTTTAGCCATTTTAGCTTCTTATATTTTTGATGGTCGGTCATCTCGAGGTTAATTATGAAGATAGATCAAGAGAACCATATAAATATAAAGTTATGATACTAAAATGAGGGACCAAGCTCTAGTCACTACTATCATCCACCTAAAGTTGCATCCATTTGCAGATCATTTACATCCATTAGCTCCATCACTAGGGAAAAATATGGTTTAATCTACATCACACAAGAATAAGAGGGGATTATATTTTATTTCATGCACCATTCTACTACATTTTTACATCTAGTTATTTCTTGCTTCTTCATAAAGTGTGACTGATAGGAGCACCTAGGGCACATGATTCACACACACTAGAACTACATTTGGGTCTAAATGTAGTGCAACACTCAATTAGTAAGCCCACTATTGTGGTAGCTGATGTTAGTTTGACCTATTCATTTGCATTTTTTTAGGTTTTGATACTTCTTGTGTGCTCTTGCAGTCTTCTCTCCCTCTTAGATTATCAGTGACATTCGACGTAGTGCAATAAACTTGATGTGATAGACATCGAAGGTTTCAGGTCACTTACAAAACCTATAAACTCAGTTATGAACCTGTCGAAAATTCCAGGCACCCATTCCATGACTAGGGCATCCAAAGGAACACCCAACCCATCTCTAGGTGTTCTAGTCTAGCTAGATAGCTTGGATCCTTCCTTTTTGGGGCCTCTGCATAGTCGGTCTTTCCTTTTGATTCTTTAACCAACTCATGACATAGTCCAACGAGCTCCCCTAATCAGATGAGTCACTTCCTCACTCTTCTTACATATTAGGGTTTTTAATTTCATTAGATTAGTTGCATGGGTCATTTTCCATACTTGTTTACTACATTTACTTACTATATTTACATGTTGTTCTAGATTAGATTAACTATTATTATTCCACATTTTAATTAATTTTAGTTAATCATTTTGGTGAACCCAATGTCTTTCACGCTTAGGACCCTCATCTTTCTTCTTTCATGGGTCGTAAGGGTGCTTGAGTTTCTTTATCGATTTAATTAACAAATATCCCAATTGTGAGGCTATTTTAGAAAAAACCCTAGACACCAAGTATTATGATGACAATATGCCACCACACAAACTAAGTCATATGCTCACTTGTCTATTTAAAAACCTAGTGATTATCCATATAATAAATCCATATTGGAATCAATTCAATATTTACATTCTTTGTTTCAAGAAAATTTATGGCTATGGAATCCATGATCACATCTCTCAAATATGAAATCCAACAACTTAGGGATGCTTCTCAGGCTCATGTTTGTTCTCCCTCTACATCTCCTCTTCAATCTATGTCCACTACATGTCATATAGCTGAACCTCAGGTCATGCCATTACTTGAGCCTCTCATATTTGAGTGTAATACTAAGCAACATGACATTCTTACTGCGCTCCTTAGTCATCAATTGATCACTTTTCTACCTACTCATTACTATCCTCCTTATCAACTAACAAAGTATCAGGGTCATCCATATTGCAATTATCATCGAATCAATGGACATAATGACAATGATTGCTATGCTTTACAATGTAGAGTCAAACATCTTGAGTGTCAAGGGTTTATCTCATTCACTACCCAACGTCATGTTACATCTCAATGGGATCCTAAGTCTACTCCTTCTACATCTAATGAGCATCACCATACCGCTTCTCATGTACATTATTTGATTAGTCAAGAGTCACCTAAGTAACCACCTATGACATCACCAAGTCAACATAAGCAATAACCTCTCCAAAATTAGTTCACCACCTCCTCCTATCCCATCCTCTACAACATTACCAAATCAAAACAAGTCATCACTTCTTAAGTTTTTCTCTAAATCATGTCCTCTTACTAAGTCATCTATTGTATTACCAAGTCAAAATAAGAAACCTCCTCTTAAGGATGATCTCACTCCTCCTTCATCAAAGGTATCTACAACATCATCAGGCCATGCTCAACAACCACCTCCTAAAGTTAAGCTTGTTATTCCAACATCCGCTATAGACCCTACATATGTTGATGATTGGGACTTAATGAATCTTACTATGATGATGAACCATATGATGGTCAAACTCCTCTATCACCTCCACGTCCCATCAATTTTGTTAAGGTAACTACTCCTTACATTGATCCACTTAGTGTCTTTTGACTAGCCTTCCATCACTCACACACTTGGGGCATAGCATCCAACACATCCCCCCTCATACTAAGCATCAACACATCTATCATACTTGCATCATCATATATAGATCTTCTCACATAGGCATACTCATTACAAATTTTAGCATCCTCATTACCCGATGACATAATCTTGTGCTTTGGTTCACACTTAACTATTGAGGGCTTACTACACATGAACCCCACACACTGCACTATAGACACCACACATCACATTTCACACATTCTAAATTTATTCCATATCATTTCAATATTTGCATATCTATACATCATACATCATACTAGTCTTCATCATACTCATCTAACATTGCATCCTACATACTATACGCTCTTAGGCACACTACACATATTGCATTCAATACTATACACTACATACACATCACATGGTTGTTTATCATCTTCATTACATATACTACATCATCTTCTATGCATTGCACTCACTACCCTATGATGCACTTTAGTTCCTCGGTCCATACTCAATCGCCAGGGTTTACAAATAAAATGGACCTTACATTCATCACACGTTTATCATTTGACCTTTCATCATGTGAAATTTCTAGGATAATGACACACACTATAGGCTAAATTGTCACTTAATCTATCATCTTGTAGTGGTATACGATTTAGGCTACATCACCACTCCCTAGTATTCATCTTTTAGTGACACATGCTATAGTATAAATCGTCACTTCCTCTATCATCTTATAGTGGTTTAAACTTTATAATACATCACCACTCCCTACTATTCATCTTGTAGTGACACATGCTATAGGATAAATTGTCACTTCCTCTATCATCTTGTAGTGATACACTCTTTAGGGATAAATCAACACTCATACATTCATTTTTTCATGATATTAGCTTAAGCTATAGAGTTCATGCACATCTCTTTTATATGTCGCATATCATCATCGATACACACATACATACTCATCACATCGCGCTAGAAATAACACACACTATTCGATCATTTCCCGATGACGCACTCTAGTTTATGGATCATTCTTGATACCGCTGAGGGGAGAAACCAAATGAACCTCACTACATACATTTACATTCACTCGGGGCACATGGTTCCTACCATCTATTTTTCATTCTATTCCATTCATCCACAACATACTACATATTATGGTTGATTTTACTCTTGATTACTTTTTCTTGTTCATGGTCTCTTTAATACACATGTTAGTTAGATTACTTGTATGTCATTTATCTATATCTTCCACACATGCACATTCATGTCTTTCTCTAGTTGAGATCAAAGATACATGTCTCTTACATGTAACCGAGATGTCTCTCATAGGTGTTATTATTTCATTTTGAACTTAGCACTTTACATTACTTGGTTATACACGCTTTTGACATATTGGTTATCTTTTTAAAATGCTAATGGGTAACATTTGTTATACGGGGATAATTTCTTCCATACTTGTTTTTTATATTTCTTGTTTTTTAGCTATTGTATGTGGGCCTTGCCCTATATTTGGTGTGCACACTTTTTTGTTTTTTTCCATGATGGCATTGCGTGTCTTGTGAAAATGTGAGTGATGTCCCATGTTTGCATTCCATTTTGTGTGGCTTACTTGTCTTCTTGCATGTTTACATTACTACTTTTCTTGGTATTAGTTACACTATTTACTTAGATTACACATTGTTTTATACATACATGCTTGTTTACTAACAACACTTGTCTTTGGCTAGTCTCTTTTTCAGTGCATGCCTTGGTTTATACCAAGCGTATTCCCTTCCCCCATATAGGTAGATTTTCGAGTTGATGTAGTTGGTCCTCATTTGGGGATGCATTCTCCTATCAATGACATCACATGCACCCCGAAAGAGGGGGAATTTTACATATAACACGGTGCATCTACACTTTGGTTCAGTTTAGTGCACTTTCCGTGTTTAGCATTGTGTGTTACATATAGAGAGTGGGTTTAGACTAGTCTATGAACCCTGTACACATAGATTTTACATGACATGGTCATCCTTAACATTATGGGAAGTAGTTAAAGGTTGAAGGATACAACGAAATTCCTCCCTATACTTTTTTGTCCAGTGGATTTGGATCACCCAAAAAACCAGGACGTACAAATATATCTTCACACATGTTTAGGGAAGCGCATTAAAGGTTGGAGGATACATTGGAATTCCTCCCTATACTTCTTCGACCTATGACGTTAGATCAACCAAAAACCCTACACTATAGGATATCCTTCTATACTCTCTTTCTCGACATGGATCAGGTGCACATGTTCCATTTACATTTTTCACTTTTTATTTTACATTTACATGCTTTTACGTACATATACATGCGTCTTTTACATTGCATTTTTACACATACATACATACATACATATTTGACTACTCGATCATTTTCTCCTTGCAAATCCTGCCGTATGGGAAATAAGTAGTCAAATGGGGGCAACAAAAACAACAACGTCAACAACAACATTTTGTGTAGCACACACCATACTAACCATGCAAGTACATCACACACATCAACAACTACACACGTGTTTATGCCCTAGGTTCACTCTCATCTTTTTTTTATGCTTTTTCATATTTAGTTGCCATGTACCATCATCTTTTTGTCACTCTATGCTTTCTCTAGTCCTTCAACATATTTCTACATCATTCTACGTGGATCATCGTGTACACAAATCTATCTACTTTATGTTACCGAGATTTCTACTCACCAAAGTATAGTGCGGGCAATGTAGTCACAAAATCACACACTTTAGACATTATTTAGTCCCGGTCTCATACTACTATTCATATTTTTTTTTTGTGAAGAAAATACTAATAACCCCAATCTTTTGACCACTTTTCTTTACTTTCATCATGATTCCCGACCTTCACCACACATATGCCCATTTTTTATCACTTTCATGTCATTTTTTAGCCTTGACTAGGCACCCATGCTAGTACAAATGGGCACCCATCGATTCCTTGGTCCTAGTTGGGGTGCCATGATCCTTTTTACACTTTCCCACCACTTTTTGGGCACTTTCTAGTCTTTTCAACTTCTTTTTTTGGTGGTTGGTCATCTCGGGTTAATTACAAAATTAGATTAAGATAACCCTATAAATATAAAGTTATGAGACCATAATGAGGGACCAAACACTAGTCACTACTATCATCCACCTAGAGTTACATCCATTTGAGATCATTTGCATCCATTAGCTCCATCACAAAGGACAAGGCTGGTTCATTTGCATCACATAAGCATAGGAGGGGATTATATTCTATTTCATGCACCATTGTACTACATTTTTACATCTAGTTATTACTTTCTACTTTCATGAGACATACAGAGAACCTTGGGCACATGATTCACACACACACCATAACTACATGGTTGGTTCTGAAATGTAGTGCAACAATTAGTTAAGAAGCCCACTATCATGGTAGTGAGGTTAGTCTGACCTATTCATTTACATTTTTTATTTTTTCAGGTTTTGATAATTCTTATGTGCTCTTGTGGGTCTTCTCTCCCTCTGGGATTATCGGTGACATTTTATGTAGTGTAGAAAACCTGATGCGATAGAAAATGAAGGTTTTAGATCACTTACGAACTTGTGAAAATCAAATATGGACCTTTCACATAGATCAATGTGCCCATTCCACAAACTAGGGCACCCACAAGCAACTTCCAGTCCCTCTCTAGGTGCTCTAGTACAACTAGATATCTTGGATCCTTCCTTTTCGTGGCCTTTACAAAGTCATTACTACATTATGTTTCTTCAACCAAGTCTGCAACATAGTCTAATGAGTTCCTCTAATCGGTTAGTCACTTCCTCACTCTTCTTGCATATTAGGGTTTTTACTTTCATTAGATTAGTTTCTTGAGTCATTTTCCATACTTTTTTTTATTGAATTTACTTAATGTATTTACATGTTATTATAGATTATATTAACTTCTATTAATCCATATTTTAGTTAATTTTAGTTAATCACATACCTACTTAGCTGAAAAAACACATTTGACTTCCTTCACTCATGAAAACACCTTCTTGGATCTAACTCATACCTTCTTAGGGAAATTCTTTAACCTCAAGATTAACTAATCAAATAACACTACCCATATTTCCTTCAACAATATTCAAAATTACTTACAATAACATGAGTAGGACAAGAACATACCATATCTTGGCTTTATATAGGGTTCTTTGACAACATTTTGGTCCTTTGCACAACACCATAGACCTAAGAAGATTTAATAGACACTTTACATCTTATAGACAACCTATGAACATTTTTATGATGGAAACTCCCCTTGGATCACACTACAACACTTAAAATTCTTAGATATTCACTCATAATCACTTGCATCCTGTGCTAAGCCCTTGACTATCCACTCAATATACAACAAAATAGGTTCATACCTTTATTTTTTTTTTTTTCTCTAAGATAACCAACATGTTTCATACCTCTCATCATCATTAGATCAAGATAATAATCTAACTCCCTTGCTGCTATATGATAGATTCACTCTGAGCCTTCTTGTATCTCCGATTTATTTCTCATAGTCCTCCAAAATCTTCATTGAAGTATATCTCTATTGTTTAGACTTGATACCGACCTTTACTTGTTCTTCTCAAATGCACATAATCAATTCATGCATTTTAGACCTTCAAATATATTTCATGGGAAATAATAACCTTCTTGACTATTTACAAAGATCATGAGACCTTTCTTCAATAATTCTTAGATGAAATAGATTAACACAAACCTAAATAAGCTCTTAGAAAATACATCAACATATCTCCCAGAACTTAGAGCATATCTAATTATCCTTGACTAATATAGATCACCTAGAACTAGGATCTATTTATTTGACATCAAGTCATGAAATCATGATTGTATCTCAGATTTTAAGACACTATCTAGGGTCACAATATCCAATCTCATACTCAGTCTTATTCATACTCTCGTTGCACCTTTTAAGACGACATACCACTATGAAAAGCTAGATAGATCAAAAAGTGCATTCAACATACCTTTTCATGATGATATTATCTCACATACATATTAAGAACCATTTATGCTCTTTAAAACTCGGTCTGGAACCCAAATTTCTGAATCACATACTTTATGACCTAATTATATGACTCTTATGAGTGTAACTAGTCAAGATACTACATTTTCAACCCCGTAACATCATGAAAGATCCTACTAGAACTCCGTCGGACCTTTAACCAACCTACATGCTTGAAGATACACTTGTAATTCTTCTTGAGATCCAATTTCAATACTTTCAAGCTCTTCATGGTGATAACTTGACTCACAAGATTATGTGATAATCATACATTGTCACATAATAGTCCTAACCTTCAAGATCATAACTAAGCTCACACTAAACTTAGTCTTGATATTCAAACTCATGGTTATACCAAATATTCATGATAATGACAAACACTTCTTCACGAATGCACTCAAGTATACCTCTATGATATCAAACAACCAATCATACCTAATGGATTGCCTCACTTTTGTCCTCATGTCGGGACCTCATACATTTTTATGCCCCTTTCTTCATAATAGGACGTATGATAGGATTTCTTACCATTGCAACATGACAAACCACATACCTTTAACCTAATTCTCCATCTAAGACCTTATTAGGAATCAAATCACAAACAACCTCAGGACTCCACAAGCCTAATTAAGGTCATACAACACTTTCCTTGTAAAATTACTAGTCATATTCCTCTTTTGAGCTTCAAGCACATAATTTTAGACCTTATCCTTACTCAACATAGTCACTACTTTCTTTGTCGGACCTCATCAATAGTCACTTCAACTCAACAAACCAATTATTTCCTTATTCAAACAACACTAAGAGACACAACAACTTATACCTTACACACCTTGTTTAGGATATTCAATGCATCTTGATACCACAAATTCTACATATAGGGCTCATGAACACACTTTCACAACTTAAATACAATAAACCTTGATATCTTCATGTTGATTCTTCGTAAAAAAATCTATATACACTGTATATATACCCAATTTTGATCATATCACCCGATATCACAGATATAAAACCTTCCTAGATTACTTAGTACTATCAAGCTCCTTCTTGGTAAAAGCTCAAAATCTACAACAACTCTACAAATCTAAGTCATCCTTTTTGAAACACATTCATGACTCATTTATCTTTTACAATATGAACTTTTTTCCAAAGCACAGACTTAGATAAGGACACACTAATATTCTTGAATCCCATCATCATACATCTGCTTAAATCACTACCATAAGTTTTCAAGCTAAAAAATGCACAATCAAACTTGCAACTCTTTAATCTTGATCAACATCTGTCACTTTTATGACCTTTCACTTAACTAGATCAATGACATCTTGCAACATAGAGCTCAGAGTACTAAATGGAATACTTTTCTTCATAAGACAACTCACATTCTCTCAAGAGCATACAATCATAAGACATACCTATGTCAACACATTTCAGACTATAACACAATCCTCAAACTAAAATTCATGACTTTAGGGTAACAAGTCATCTTTAACACACTAACTACAAATGCGATTTGATGTATAAACCATTTTATTGAAAAACATGGCACTTCAAAGCATATGATCAACAACTAAAAATAGGACAACTCCTTTGCATACCTTGAACTAGCACAATGCACCTACACAAATCCTTCTTCTTGTACACATTTTTATGACCATAGTTCTTATAGAAGAAATGATAAATAGTGAAATATATCACATACCTAGGATGGTGGAACCTCTCCTTATCTTCTTCCTTGGTGGTGGATTGTTGATAGAAGCTTCAATTGGATTATTCATACTTATAAACATTATTACTTGGTATCTCCTTAGGAATATTAACTTTGTATTTCCTACTTGCATCCATTTAGGAAATTCACTACACTATTTGATACATCACCTTCATTTTTCATTACCTCAACCATACTTGAGTTGCTCCTCATAACTTTTCATCTCTCGCTTTAAGACTCTCATGGATCACCCCATAGATTATCATTATGATTAGTGTTTTTTACACTCTTTTTCTTCCTTCTTTTCCTTTATAGGATCAGTTTGTCTAGAGCATCCTCAATATTTACTTATAGGAAATCATTAACATCTTCATCATCTTCCTTAAGGGAAAAAAAATCATAAACACTTTCAAGATCAGATCCTAGGTCATCTTCAACTTCGCTTTAAGATCAAATTTTTTATCATCATTAGTATTCTCATCGGTTGTATCGATGGAAACTTTGAGATAAGAGTGCAAACATCATAGATTGACTGTCATATATAAAACCCCAAGGGTTTTAAGTATGCTCTCATTCTGACCAAGAGGAGTTAATTCACCTTAAAATGGACTACACCGCCATACATGTGCTTCAAAGAGATCCTTCATGTTTGGAAGCATAGAGACTTGGGGGTGAATCAATCTTACAAAATTAATTCATTTACCATAACTTACAACATCATTCAAATCAACCATTCAACATACATATTTATTGTGTGCTTATTAAATGTATAACATCCACTCATAAGTATACTATGAAATGATGGAGAGAACACATGAACACAAGATATGAAGTGGGAAACCCTCAAGGGGAAGAAAACCCATTGAACCTCTACTTATATTACTAAAAACAAAGGAATTATGTGAATATTACACATCACATAAGATTTATTTAGTGAGGCACCAACCCCATAAGGAGCACTAACTCCTAGTTTAGTAGGGCACCAACCCTACAAGGAGAACCAACCCTTGATTTAGTAAGGAACCAACCCCATATGGAGGATACAAACCCATAAGGTGAAAAATCAGAAACTCATCCACTTGAATATGAATACCACTTTTATTTATTTCTCTAATAATTAACTGTGATCACTAATTCAACTCCATGCACTAAGCACTCTCTCAAACTTCTCTCTCCTCCTTCTTTCTAAAAATTCACCTTCATATGTTGATTAGGTATAATGACATGTAGCTCCTTAATATATTCCATATTCATCTCTTCATACCTCTTTTCTGACCTATTCTTGACCCCTCATAACAATCTCACACTCTCCTCTAGCTCGCTCATAGCCATGCACACAAAATAGGTCTTCTTATCAACTAGATCATGTATGAATGAACTTCTTCAACTTGCAATATTTAAATTAGAATCATGGTACCTTTATTCATAATTTTAAAGGTTTCATATAGTTAATTTTGTTCTCATATCCTGTTCTTCCTTCCTTCTAAAATTCGCTACCCTCTCATGTCTCCAACACTCACAAATGAGCTCTATAACTATATACTCGTCTCTTGCATTCATATCATGTAGGTTGGCATTAAAGGAGAATAAATAATAAATAAAAATAAAAAATAATAAGTACATCACCTAAATGACCACATAGGTCGTTCATATCACTAAATGATCAAATCTCTCCATTAGGTCCCCAATAAGCCTAATTACCCCAAAAAGCCATCTCGCCAAAACATGAAGGTTCAAGAGCAAAACCAGCTTAACCAAGGCATGCCACACACTTATAAATGTTTTATAAGCCCTCAAAATATTTAAAACTATAAAACATCCTACAACATCATCTCATGCCATGAAACCATCTCAAGAACATGTTTGTTCTTGTGCACCAAACCCTAGACTTCAAAGATGAGGCTCAATACCACATCAAATGACCTCAACCATGCAAGTATTATATATAACTGGAAATATATTGATGTCAGATACATCACTATGTGCTCATAAAACCATAAACCATACATTATATTCCTAAAAATCCTTTGTAAGTATACCGTAAGTTGATCGCTCAAAATTGTCTTTTCATCCCCAAAACCAGTCTTCAAAGATATGGCACACTTTGCATTTTAGGACCTAATATATGACCTGAAACTATCATAAGCATTCAAAAAAACTCCCATGCTTCCATAAATGGTAATTTAATAAATAGGTCCAATGGTAAAATTTTTCACAAATTGAAAAACTCTAGAAACTAGCATTTTAAGTGGGGCCCACATACTATCACAAGCTATAAAATACATCAATGAAAATTTAGAGGAGTTATTTATATAAAAAAATCATCACATTATAAAAATTAATCATTTTTGGACTTGTAAAATCATTTTCTCTCAAGTCATTTTCAACCTAGGGTTTTGAAACCATAACAAAGCAAGTTTTGATGTTAACGATGATTCATAAAAATGTGACAATAAAAAGACCTCATTATTCTCTCTATACCTTCTTGGTTCCATGTAATAACATCCCCAAGATCTCAAACTCCCATGTAAAATACGTAGGAGTGGGTGATCATAAGATAGTGACCTTAAACCGGAAAACTACACTTCTAAGAACTCAATTTGGATAAACATGAGTTTTCTTACATTTTCTTCATTATATTGACTTAAAAATGGTCCAAACCTATGTAATGACCTTATTTATGATCTTCAAATCCTATCTATTCTCTACAACATCTGAAAATCACTAGACACCTTGAGGCTTGCCCATGTCTATCTTGCCTTTACTCAATGCACTTTTTCAAAGGACCTTGTACCAATTATACACATGTAAAATGAACTTGAAACCTATCAAAGATTAAAATTCTCATGATTTACATGATTTGGTATGCTTTATTTATCATGATACCATACCATCTTGCATACTATAGGTCTAGGATTAGACCTAGTTAGGCTTGAACCAACACATGATACCCAAGAACTAACCTTGAAAACACCTTGCAAACACTCTTACACACTTGGAACATCATATTGAACATTATTGACACCATACCATCACTCATACAACTCCTAAATCCCATACATGTCACCAAATTTCTTAACCATGCACCAAGAATGAGTAATCTCAAATAGTCATCATGCCTTTTCTGACAACCACGCAACTCATCATGCCACTACTCCATGAAACTAGAAACCTCTTGCCGAATTAAGACTCCCTTTGAAATCAATGTGAAACTTGACATCAATAACAACAACTAAAACACTATGTGCAACATTAATGCCTTATAATAAATGTTAACATATAACTAACAATAATTAGTCATATGTAGGATCATGGATATATGTGGAAATGAATTTATATACCTTCTTTCAACATAGTAAGGGTTCATATGTAGTTTTTACTTGGGGAATGGGGTCTCCTTTGATGGATTTATAGGCTTATGCCCCAACTATATTTTTTTGTGAAAATAGATCAATGTGTGAAGTTTTCTTGTTGATGGGAAAGTTGATCAATGCAGGAAGATTTCGTAGGATACTTTTGATTATTTTAATTTTGATGTGAAGGTTGATCGATGTAGGAAGATTTTTGTAAATCAGCAGCACCAAAGAACACCCCTGGATGCAAATCAAGGTTCTAAATGATGTTTAGAGCATCCAGTGTGATTACACAACATGGAAACCTCTCTCCAAGTGTGGGACTTGTGAAAATGAGAGAGGAATCTCCAGAATAGAGGCTGGTTCCTCAAACTCCTCTGATTTAGATCTATATTTTGCACAACTACAGAGGTTCTAATCCTAATTCTACCCTAGATTGCAAGGAGACAGGGATAAAAATGCAAAAATGAAACTAAACTAAAGATGGTGATGCACCAAAAGGAGTGGTGAAACATTTTTTGCCATGTAAATAGACACAAATTCATGAAATGCAACAAGGGAAAACATACACAAGCTGATAGATGTAATTAGAGGTCTTAAAATGAAGTAAAACAATACAAACAGAGGACTGAAAGCATTCACAGAGTTTGCACTGTCAATTCCATGTAAAAATCTCTTGCATTCCACCATCAAAGAGGTATAAACCTGTTACAAACTGTGAAAAAGGTCTGATTCTTACAACTATCACTTGCTGGAGGTGAAAGAAGAAGTTTGCAATGCCAAAAAGTGTTCAACCATGAAGAAATGAGCCAAATCTGGCTTTTACAGTGCATGGGTCGAGCCTAGAGAGAAAACGTAAAAAACGTGGGAGCCCATTCCTCATTGATGGAAAATGCATTAAAACAGCATGGAGGACCTTACAAACCCATACCCTATCATTTTTGACCATATTGGAGAAGAATGCGACCCATTCTGTATTAAATTTGGTTGTTGAAATGTCATTTCTGGCCATGGACACGTACCAGAACCGTTTTTGAATTTTATCTCTCCAAACTAAACCAAAATTAGAAATTTACCATGGAATCATGTAGAGAATTTTAACAGCTTTCCAATGATATAAAGAACGTGAAAATCTGAGCTCTGGATCAAAAGATATGATCGTTTGAAGATTTAGGGCAAAAACGGCCCAAAAATGGATCGGCGGGAAAAAAATTTTTTCAAATTTTACCTCTTTTTTGTCTTTGGAAAATTTTTCAAAAATTCCCCGCACTCCACTGGTCGGATGCCACATGGCAGCTTCCTATTGGCTGCGGGCCTCAAATGGGAAAATTTTCCACAAAAACTCCGCCGAGCCATAACTTGAAAAATATAAGGAGTTAGGAGGCAAACTTTACCTTTCTGGAAAGCTGAGAGAGAGCTCTATCTGATGGTGCCATTTCCAGAAAGCCTTGAGTGCCTTAAAATCAAAAAATGTGGACTGAGGCACAAGAGAGGCAAGAACACAAGGAGTTAGCCACAAAAAATGAGCTGGGGCACATTTTGGATAACAATTTTGGCGACTCAGAGGGGTCATCTGCCTGCTAGATGAAAGTACCAGTAGCCTGAAGCAGTCCATTGGGCATGGAGCCATCAAATATTCTGTTTAGAACCCCAACTGACTTAGAATGTGCAAGGAGGAAGATGGAATATCACATGATGGAAGCAAGGACTGCAAAACATCTCCAGGAACAGCAAGCTGTGCCAAAGCACTTAGGGAAAGCAAAACTAACCTACAACAAAACAATGTGCAAAGCACTTGGAGGAATGAAAATCTAATCTAATATTTACAAGGTGGTAAATTTCCCTCTAGAAGCAACGCTTGAGATAGATTCCATTGACTGGAATCTGCAGTTCTTCACCATCTAATGAGGCCAATTGGAAAGCATTGTTGTTCTTGCACTTCGTGACCATGTATGGGCCACTCCAAATGGCATCAAATTTTGAATGCCTTCCCGGTTTTGCTCTATCCACATCCCATTTCAACACTAGATCTCCAACCTGAAAAGATCTATCCTTGGCCTTCCTATCAAAGGTATTTTTGATCAAAGCTTGATCCTTTTCCATTGCTTGGGATGCCTGATTTCTGACCTCCTGCAGCTCCATCAACTCTGCATATCTCACCTCCATGGGCTCAAACTCTAGCAACTCTAATTGCTTCATGAGTTCCAATGTTGGCAACTCAAGTGACATGGGCAAGATTGCCTCTCTTCCATAGACAAGTTTGAATGGAGAGTTACCTGTGGATCTCTTGGGAGTTATCCTATCAGCCCATAAGGCTGATTTCAGTTTGGTATGCCAAGACCTCTGATTCTCATCAAGAGTCCTCCTAATGATCCTCAACAAGTTCTTGTTTGTAGACTCGGCCTGGCCATTACCTTGAGGGTAATAGTTTGATGAAGTGCTTAGGTAGATCCCGTTCTTGACAGCCCACTCAGTCACCTTGGATCCAATGAATGCCAATGCATTATCTGAGATTATTGTAGCAGGTATACCAAATCTGGTCGCTATCCCCTCATAAAAGTCTAAGATGCTGGACTCATTTGCTTCTTTGAGTGCTACTGCTTCAGTCCATTTGGTGAAGTAGTCCGTGGCTGTCAAAATCCATTTGTGCCCTTGACTTGAATTGGGATTAATGACTCCAATGAAGTCCAAACCCCATTGCATGAATGGCTGGTCAACTGAGATTGGATGCAATGGAAGGGCAGCAAGTCTCTCTTTTCCTGTGAAGAATGCACAATTCTTACACCTCTTAATCCATGCATAGCAATCACTGAAAATTTTAGGCCAATAATAACCAGCCTTCATGATTTTTAGAGCTGTCACTCTTGGTGCAAAATGACCACCAGCTGGTCCACCATGGAACTCTTCCAACACCCTATGAATCTGATTTGTGCTAATGCATCTCAGCAGCACTCCATTCACATCTTTCTTGAACAAAACTCCATCAACAATGGCATATGGGACAGCCTGCAATCTGAAGTGTCTTCTTTGGGTCTTGTTCATCTCTGGGGGCATAGGCCTGTGCTTAGGAAGTGTATAATACCTTGGGTCCAGCAAGGAGTGGGGGCAACATTGTCTTCTTCTTGATTGCCACTTGGCTCATGGCTGTCCTGGACTGTCAAAACAACCTCTTCTTCATTGCATACTTCTTTTTGCTTCCCCAAAACCAGCTTGCTCACACAATCCTTTCCCTCTTACCAGCTTGGTGATCTTGATCTCAATGTCATACTCCATGACATGGGTGATCCAACCTGCCCTTTTCTCATTCAAATCTTTGTTGAGGAGGAAGTCCTTAACCCCAGAGATGTGAGACCAACAACTGGACCTTGTTGTTCGAGACTAAATGCTTGAATTTCTTCAAGCTTCTGATTACTGCCAGCACATGCTTCTCAATAAAAGAGTACTTCACCTCATAGTCATCTAGGCTCTGGCTGAAGAAGGCAATTGGCTGCTCATCATTATCCTTGTTCTGCTGTACCAAAATGGCAGAAATAGTGTCATTACCTCCAAATGCATAGAGGATGAAATCCTTGGAGAAGTCCGGGTTGATGAGAGTTGGTGCTTGAGAAATGGCTTCTTTGATTGCTTCAAAACTCTCCTTGCCTTCTGCTGTCCACTTGAAAGCCATGCTCTTCTTTAACATTTTGGTGATGGGCTTGACAAGGGCTGCAAAATCTGGGACAAACCTCCGAACAAAGTTTATCCTCCCCAAGAAACTCTGAAGGGCTTTCTTGTGGCTTGGCAATGGTAGTGCTCTTATGGCTTCAACCCTCTCTGGATCAATTGCTAATCCTTCTTTGGAGACAATATGGCCAAGGAGCTTTCCTTCATGTGCAAGAAAGATACACTTTCTAGGATTTAAAGACACTCCAAATCTCCTGCACCTCGTGAAAACTTGTCTCAAATGAGAGAGGTGGTCTGCTGCATTTTTGGAAAAAATAGTGATATCATCAAGGTAAATCAGCACCACGTTGTTAATCAAACCTTTGAACGCCATGTCCATTTCCCTTTGGAAGGTAGCACCAGCGTTGGACAGCCCAAATGGCATTTTCCTGTATGCAAAAGTTCCCCATTTGGTTGTGAAGGCTGTCTTGAACTGGTCTTCCTCCTTCACCATAATCTGATTGTAGCCTGAGTAGCCATCAAGTAGTGAAAACCTCTCGGAGCCAGCCACAACTTGCAAGATTTGCTCCATGGAAGGGAGTGGGTAATGGTCCTTGAGAGATGCTCTATTTAAGTCTCTGAAATCAACACACAATCTGATCTCCCCACTCTTCTTTCTGACTGGAACCAAGTTGGCAACCCAACTAGAATGCTTGATTGGGAATATGATTCTTGACTCAATCAACTTGTCCAATTCTTTCCTCATGAGAGGCTCCATGTGTGGATTGACTGGTCTTTGTTTCTACCTGACAGGCTTAGTATTTGGATCCAATTCAATGGTATGTTGAGCTAAGTTGGGATTGAAACCTTTCAAATCTTCGTAGCTCCAAGAAAACACATCTGGGAATTCTTGACACAGCTGCATGAATTCATACCTTTCTTGTTCAGTTGTCATCTTTCCAATTTGCAATGGTTTGTTCTCTTCTACCAAGATGGATACTGAATCCTCTCTCTTGACCTGAATGTTTGCTTTCTCCTTTCTAAACTGATCATTGGGATTAAAAATGGACTCCAAAGTGATAAGTCCCTTGGGCAGCTTGTTAGTTCTCAACTGTACCACCTAGTCACCATACTGTTGTTCCAACTTTTCTTGATTCTTAGCTGAGAACTCAGCTTCTTCTTGCAAGAAATGGATGATTTGCTGGTCATTCTCAAACACTTGCCAACTGACATTGTTATCCGGCACTAAAGGCCTCACAATCACGTGGATGTTTGGCTGTACCTTGTCTTTTTGAATGCTTTCCACAATGTCAAAGGCTGCCCCTACTGCTGCAAGCCTGTCAGCAGCTTGATTCTCTTTCCTAGGAATGGATTTGATGCCAAAACCCTCAAAATCTTCCATGAGGTCCCACACCCTGTTCTTGTAGCACCTGAGTAGATCATTCTTGGCAGCATGCTGTCCCTTGACCTGATTTACAATCAATTCACTGTCACCAAAGACTTGCAAGTTCTTTATTTTCTTCTTGATTGCCCAATGCATCCCTTGCACCAAGGCTTCATATTCAGCAGTGTTATTGGAGCATGCAAACTGAAATCTAAAATCTGAATAGTACTTTACTCCTTGAGGTGAAACAAGCATGGCTCCACCTCCTGCACCTTGTCTACTTCTTGATCCATCAAAAAACAGCTGCCATACCTCATTTTCATCCTTGTGGTTTGGCTTGGTGATGTTAGGAATAGGCTGATTTTCTTCATGTATGCAATAGACCCCTAGCTCAGATTCTTCTACTTCTTGATAAGGATCAAAAGCATGTACCTTGTTTGCCCATTCATCAAGAGTTAGATCCGGGATGCTTCCCAACCTTGGTGTCACCTCATCGGTGCTTGGGTGGTCTTCTTGATCAAATGCTGAACAATTGGCATTGATCTGACTTGGAGTGTAAGGCTCAATGTGGAAGTTTGCAATAGGTTCAGACCTGATTGTAGCCTTAGTTCCATACCTCGTTCTAAACAGCATGTGTGACCAATCAGCAGACAAATATCCCCCAATCTTGGCTGTGAAGTCCCTTGACAAGCATAGGGCAAAGAGTGGTGGAAGGTCTATGACTGATACATCTTGTAAAACAACAACATTTGGACATGCATGCAAGGTAAGACTCAAGTTTCTAATCACCCCAACTGTTGTTACTGCTGTCCCATCCAGCTGCACTACCCCTTTGGATATGGTTTCATACTGGAGCCCTAGCTGATCAGCTATTTGTTTAGGCATCACTGAGCTACTTGCCCCGAATCTATCATGTAATTGTGCACTAACTGATTTCCAATGATTAATGAAACATAGAAAGGAGGGGGCTTCAACATTTTACCTTGCTTGTCCTCCATGATTTCCCTCAGGCTGGGTAGCATTTGTGAGCACTTTCTCTTGCATCTGAACTTGCTGATTCGAAGTTGGCCAGTCCTTCATGGCAGCTTGTAACAAGTCTCTTTGGCCTGGGATAGATAGGGATTCCCACATTGATATATTAACATTTGTCTTCTTCATCTGATCAATGATACTGAATGGTGATGAAGGATCTCTTTGCTGTCCCTTTGCTTGTACATTCACTCCTTGCACGTGGGCAGCAATAACTGGTATTTGAGTTGGTCTAGGAGTTGTTCTTGGCTGCCCTTGTGCATTTGAAATTAGATTTTGCTTGCCAACCATTTGTGGAGCCATGGAAGGTTGTGGATTGGTTGGAGCTAATGGCTGTTCTTCACCCAAATTCCTTCTTTTTGACCTTGTGTTGGCTACAACACCTTGAGAAACTACTTGATTCATGCCACAAAAATCTTCTGCTTGCCAGTTTACCAATGTGGTGTCATTTGGGGCTGATTGCTGTTGGAATGTTTCTTGTTGTTGGTTGTTTCCTTGACTACCTTCACCCTCCACACCAGTAGTTGTCACCATTAATGCTTGATTCAAAGCACCATTGAAGCACATAGATTGGTTATGAGGTTCATTGCATGGAAAACACCAATCATACTCTTGAGCAACGTTGTTTTGTGTTGGCACCAATGCCTTAGAGGTAGATATGGCATTAGGATTATAGGGCTGAAATGGTCTATTGGCAGGAGGCCTTGTTTGATTTACATTTGCAGCTGGATTAGGAGGTCTTTGTGGTTGGTATGGCTGCCTGTTAGGCTGAGCTTGGGGCTGGTAAGAAGGTCTAAAACCTTGGGCTTGTTGCCTTTTGAGAGTAACCAGCTCATTGCCTAGGTTTTGCAATTGCTTCATGACTTCTTGAAGCTCATTTGGGGCACTTGGAGATGAAGTAGAAGCTTCATTTGAACTCTGATTTCTAGGAGTGGGAGAAGGAGCCAAATTAGGTGCTTGATTGGTATTTGGACTCTCTAAACTTGGAAACAATGGCATGGGAGGTCTAGGGGCTAGTTTGCCAGCTTGGATCAAACAATTTTCAGCCCTAATGGCAATGCTATAAGCCATAGGGATAGTTATGCCTCCCATGGACTGAATCAACATAGAAATATCAAAATTTAGAGCTTTGAGATAATAGAGAAAAGCACCTTCTGCTGTTGGCCTAACTGCCACCTTGGAATTCTCTCCCAAGTCTTTTGAAATTTGAAGTTGAAATCGGTCACCTGCTTCATTGGGAGCTCTCTTGATGGTTGTTACTACTCCAAAAGAGACAAGTTGTCTCCTTCTCTCCAAATTACTCATGAAGTGCTATACACAAATGATTCCAATTTGTGATAGAACCAGCTCCAAGGCTTCTAAACCATTGCAATGCTTTCCCTTGAATGAAGATGCCAAAGAACTTGACATGCCCACTTGCATCTCATTGATTTCATGAATTGCACAAAGGTTAGCAATATCCTTAACATGATCACCTGAGTAGTCTGATTTTCTCCAGTGAAGTATGGAATGTTCTTCAAGGCTGCAATAGGAATTGGATGTTGTGCATTGAGGGCAAGTGGGCTGCTGCCTGTGAAGTTGACATAGGGGTTGTTTTGTGCCATTCTAATTGGTCTTAAAACCCTTGTTGACTGAATGAAAGGCCTACCAGGTGGAGGAGTTGAGAGAGTTTTGTTTGGTGGAGATGGAGACCTTTGAATCCTTCTTCCACTTTGCCTTACTCTTGGAGATAACTACAGATATTCAAACAACACCTCTTCTTCTCCAGCTCTTGACCTTGTAGTGATTCTTCTCATGAGTTTTCAGGCCTGCACTACTGAAACTAGTTGATTCTTCCCCTTTGGAGTCGCCAGATATGCAAATTATAGCTCTTTTCAAGCAAGAAAATTGTAGCAGATGCACATCAACTTTGCTGTAATAAAAATGAGACCTCTAAGGTCCCACCGGTGTGCCAAAATTGTTGTTGCAAATCAGCAGCACCCCTGGATGCAAATCAAGGTTCTAAATGATGTTTAGAGCATCCAATGTGATTGCACAACATGGAAACCTCTCTCCAAGTGTGGGACTTGTGAAAATGAGAGAGGAATCTCCAAAATAGAGGTCGGTTCCTCAAAATCCTCTGATTTAGATCTATATTTTACACAACTACAGAGGTTCTAATCCTAATTCTACCCTAGATTGTAAGGAGACAGGGATAAAAATGCAAAAATGAAACTAAACTAAAGATGGTGATGCACCAAAAGGAGTGGTGAAACATTTTTTTCCATGTAAATAGACACAAATTCATGAAATGCAACAAGGGAAAACATACACAAGCTAATAGATGTAATTAGAGGTCTTAAAATGAAGTAAAACAATACAAACAGAGGACTGAAAGCATTCACGAGTTTGTACTCACAATTCCATGTAAAATATCTTGCATTCCACCATCAAAGAGGTATAAACCTATTACAAACTATGAAAAAGGTCTGATTCTTACAACTATCACTTGCTGAGGTGAAAGAAGAAGTTTGCAATGCCAAAAAGTGTTCAACCATGAAGAAATGAGCCAAATCTGGCTTTTACAGTGCATGGGTCGAGCCCAGGAGAGAGAAAACGTAAAAACATGGGAGCCCATTCCTCATTGATGGAAAATGCATTAAAATAGCATGGAGGACCTTACAAACCCATACCCTATCATTTTTGACCATATTGGAGAAGAATGCGACCCATTCTGTATTAAATTTGGTTGTTGAAATGTCATTTCTGGCCATGGACACGTACCAGAACCATTTTTGAATTTTCTCTCTCCAAACTGAACCAAAATTAGAAATTGACCATGGAATCATGTAGAGAATTTTAACAAATTTCTAATGATATAAAGAACGTGAAAATCTGAGCTCTGGATCAAAAGATATGATCGTTTGAAGATTTAGGGCAAAAACGGCCCAAAAACGGATCAGCGGGAAAATTTTTCAAATTTTACCTCTTTTTTGTCTTTGGAAATTTTTTCAAAAATTCCCCGCGCTCCACTGGTCGGATGCCACGTGGCAGCTTCCTATTGGTTATGGCCTCAAATGGGAAAATTTTCCACAAAAACTCCGCCGAGCCATAACTTGAAAAATATAAGGAGTTAGGAGGCAAACTTTACCTTTCTGGAAAGCTGAGAGAGAGCTCTATCTGATGGTGCCATTTCCAGAAAGCCTTGAGTGCCTTAAAATAAAAAAATGTGGACTGAGGCACAAGAGAGGCAAGAACACAAGGAGTTAGCCACAAAAAATGGATTCTCGATGGAGAACCACATAATTCCAAATCATTACAATGGTAAGTGGCAAATTGACGATGGAGTGAGATATTTGATATAAAGAATTTCATAAAAATATATGTGTTAATAATAGAAAGGCCACAAGTGCAAGGCATCTAAATGTTACTTTTCAAGTTTACCATCAAGGAAAAATAAGTGATAGGATCCTAAACCATATTTTTGAGTGATTATATATGTACCAATCCAATAAGTAGAAAAATTTCCATGTCTATTCCTTTCTAGAGTAGTGACATTTTTATTCTCTTTGAGGACATGATTACCAATATTAAATTCACATTATTTGACATGTTTATTATATTCTATTTTGATGTATTATTGATAGACATGATGATGTTCAAGGGTTGTTAGGTGATGTTCATCTCATAATTCAAAATTTTAAATCATTTTTAACGATAATCCTTATTAGAGATAAAATATCCGAGGGACACGTGGAGAGATGGAATTTAAACTTCAAGGGGTAGAACTGCCTTGGAGATGTAGACTAAAGAGAAGGGCATAGTACCTATAGGAGTACATATGCTAGTTTCATAGACTTATAGAGAAAGAAAAATTTGGAGATGTCAATTACTGCCAGCTTGATCGATGATTTTCATGAGGATTTTTTGAGTGTTTTGTTAGAAGCTTATACTTGACCATTTGCTTGTGGATAGTAAGGAGATGAAAAACTAAACTTGATGTTGTAGGTGTCACAATGTTTTTGATTTTTTTGATTTTGAAATATTTTCCATTATATGTGATAATTTTGTGAGGAATGCCAAAGTGACAGATAATGTGATGGTGGATGAATTCAACAATTTTATCATCTTTAGTAGAGATGAGGGAATAACTTCCACCCATTTTGTGAAGTATTTGGTAGTAGTGATGATGGAGTGATGTGATTGTGAGGAACAAGGTCTGATGAGGCCAATGATGTCAAGTCCCCATTGTGAAAACAACCATAAATCCTGAGCGGGTTGTAGGGCCTGACTTGGGATGTGAGTAAGGTTGGAGTGATGTTGACACTTGACACATTTCTTGATATATTGAAAACAATATTGGTTAAGGGTAGGACAACAAATAGCCCATCCATAAGACATGTTTAACAACAAGAAAATCACTAAAATTTCCCCACATGTCGTCGTGGACTTCTTGGATAACTTTAGTGGATTCATGAGATTTTAGGCATCGAAGTAGGAGACCATCAAACTTGCATTTGTAAATGATGTTGTCTATGATGAAATAACAATTAATATGTTGTAGAAAGGATATTTAAGTTTTTTCAGATAGATTGGAGGAATTTTCAAATGAGAAATATATTCATATAATTGAGTGTACCAAAGATTTGATTGATTGTTTTCAATAAGGTTAATAGAGGGAGTTTGTTGGTATGAGATGGTTGATCAATTCTATGCACAACAATGAATAACTTGGAATATTCAGTGGATAAGGGGATAAATGTTTCAAGAGAAGCCATGGTGTTTGTGAATTTTTTATATGAACGAAGAAGTGTTTTGGTTATGTATTGATTAAAGGCTTCAAAGAGGAAGTTGAGGATGTTTTTATATTTTTGTAAAATTTTGTTTTTACATTGATAAGATCCTTTAATTTGGTTGATGACAAGCTAATATTTTCCATAGATGTCAAGGATTTGAACACCAATCATGGAAATGGTTTGAACACCCATAATGAGGGCCTCATACTTAGCCATGTTGTTAGCGCACTCAAAATTTAATTTGAATGATAGAGGGATAGGATTCACCCAAGGAGGTATGATGATGATACCAAAACATACCTTGGTCGATACTTACAACCATCGAAGAAGAGTGTCATCTTGAGGGGAGTGTATTCTTGATTGATAATGTTGATGGATTTGTCGAAAATTGTTCATGAGGTAGGCTGATTAATAGAAAGAGGATATTCTATGAGTTGGTCAGTGATGGCTTACCCGTTGATATATATTTTTGTGACATGAATTCTAGGTCAAATTCAATCATAATCATGATCCATCAAGTGATACGATCACTATGATATGGTTTAGAATGCATAGCTTTGAGAGGATTGAAACTAGTGACAACATAAGTCTTATGATTAAGGAGATAGTGATGAATCATGCAAGTCACGAAGTAAAAGGAACAATATAACTTTTCCTCTTTGGTGTAATGAGTTTCATAGTCGTGAAGAGTGCAAATTATGTAATAGATTGCTTGATCTCCACCCTTCTCATCTCGGTGGTCTAGAATAGTGCCATAAACATGGTCAATGGTAGATATATAGATAAAATGGCTCCCCCTCATGTGGAGGTGTGAGCATGGGTGGTGATAGGAGATATTATTTGAGGTCTTCAAAGGCCTTTTGATAGTTGTGATCCCATTTGAAATGGACATCCTTTTAGAGGAGATGATGAAAAGTTTGATAGTGATTTGAAAGCTAGGAAATGAAGTGACAAAATGATTAGAGTCTACCTTGGAGACTAAAAATTTGATTGATACTAGAGGTAGGGGAATCTTGATGATGAATTTTATTTTGGAAGGGTATAATTCAATACCACCGATAGAAATGATAAACCCCGCAACTTTCCCAAAGGAGAACACCGAATACACACTTGGTTAGGTTAAGGCGAAGGAAGTACTAAATAAGATAGGTGAATATGATGTCAAGGATGAAACTATGATTTCTTCGGTGCTTATATTTACCTAAGATATTTTCAACATAGTCTTTTATGGTTTTATGGATGAGATAATGGAAGATATAAGTCATAGCTAGTTGATAAGTGGCCCATGTGTTCTTGAGTACAAAAGGCATAACATGATAGAAAAAGGTCCCCAAGGGGTAATGAAAAATGTCTTATTTTTTTCATCGTAGCGATAAGGATTTGATTATATCCAAAAAAACCATCCATGAGAGAAATCATTTCATGGCCTATTGTGAGGTTGACAAGCTGATTGATGTTAGGAAGAGGAAAGTCATCTTTAAGACAAGTGAGATTGAGATATAAGAATTTTGTGTAGATACGTAACTTTCCAGATGATTTGGTTATGGGTATATTTTTAGAAACCCCATGTGGATAGTCAATGGGTAAGATGAAGTTGGTGGAGAGAAGGAATTGTAATTATTATTTTATGAGTATGGCTATGTGAGGGTGCATTCTACGTAGATTGTTTTTGATAGGTTTGGCATAAGGGATCATGAAAATGTTGTGGACAATGATTTTAGGGTCAATACCTAACATGTTAGTATATGAACATGTGAAAGCCTCGATTGTGTTCAAATAGAAAGGTAGTAAAATCCTTTAATTCTTTCGAATCTAAATACTGGCCAACTTTGACTATGTGAGGTTCTTGTGAAGTCCCTATGTTAACGTTGATAGTGGATTCATTAAGGAGTGTCATTATGTTGGGAGGTAGAGTATTTTGAAGATAATTGTCTTTTTCCCCTATGTAGGATAGGATGGATTCATCTTCATGGTATTGAAGAATGTCAATGATAGGGGAGTCTTCCTTTACCATTTTAGGTAATACTAGTGAAAGAGTTTTAGTGTCATTGTTATTCTAATAAGTGAGTAGTGCTAAGGTGATTGTGTTGATTAAAAAACGTTAGGAGGGATGGAGATAGTGTAATTTGTGTCCATAGAGTTTTCTTGTGAGGATGATGTCTCTATTTTTGCTATGGATCTAGATGTGGTAATCACAGAGATGTCTAGGGAAGGCTTAACTAAATCTAGTCCAAATTTCTCATGAGGTTTGCGAGACTGTTCAAATACCAAGTCATGTATACCTTTCTCATAATGTCCTAAGCTAAAACCTTTCCAAGTGTAACGATGAAGGTACATTTCTACGAAGGATTGATTGTATAAGAATGAAAATTCACATGTGAATGGTTTGGCATGATATTGATTTTTACAATGGGGAAGGATGATCAATCCCTTTATAAATGAGGTTAGTTTTAAGATGGGGAGGACCAAAGGAGATGATATATCCAACATTTGGTTTTTACATGTGTTTCTTGTTGGATATCCCTAGGTTTTTGGTGTAGGGAGTGAGTTGAGAGCTAGAAGGTGATACTCCCCCAGCGAGAGACATTGCATAACATTTTCAAAGGAATTATCATCTTGTAGCTTAGATGAGGGGATGAATTAGCTGGTAGAATCCTCAAGATCCCGAGTTGGTATTAGGGATGAGTACATCATTAGGTTGATAGGTCATGTGACATGCTTTAAAAGGATTTGGTTGGTGGGAACAATAAAGGTTTTACCTTCATGTTCATATTTTAGATAACAATGTAATGTTGATGGGATACAACACATAACACATATCCAAGGTCATCCTAACTTCATGTTTTATGAAACTCTCCTTCTACGAGGTAGAAGAGTTCATGAAGGATTTTAATGTCTACCTTGATGGTAAAATGACCGTGCCTAATGTAGGGGAAACCATGTCATTAAAGGAATTTAACAAGACATGTGACTAGGAAATGATGGCATCTGGTAACTAAAGTTGTTTGAAGGCATGAGAAGATATGGTGTTGATGCTTACATCCTTGTCAATCATGATTCTCTTGATGAGAGTGTCATTGATTTGGGTGGTGACGAAGAGTGGAAGGTCATGGTCTTCAGGTTGTAAGGATGGGATTTCAAAATCATCAAAGGAGATAGTGACAAATTTTTTAAGAGTGACGAAAAGGTTTACGAATGGTTGAGGTTCATCTAATGGTAATGAGATGGACTAGAGAGCCTCAATCATTTCTTATGAGTGTTGTGGAGAAGTTTTAACAAGCTCGTAGAGAGACATATTCACAGAGTTTGGTGGAGTTGTTTAATGATAGTGTTTTGTATAGAGGTAGTATATTGGGTGTGTGGAGTGGTGAGGATGGACACCTTGGCCTTAGAAGATGATGGATTAAGTGATTTTGGAGCAAGGGGATCAAAAATTTGGGCAGCTTTTGGTTTAAGGATTTGGAGTCTTGCACGTGTGCTCTTTTGGTTATACGAGTAAGATCTTTTTTTGATGGAGTGGGGTTTTACTTGGAGGAAGCATCACTCTTGTTGGATGTGGATGGGGTGTTGATGATGGTTCAAAAGGGGTGGCTTTAAGGATTTGATGGTTTTTTTATTTTATTTGGATTTTTTGGATCTGTGGGGAGGAAACCATTTTCTAGTAAATATTCCAATTGTCACATGGAGGGATTTATAGTCCTCAATGGAGTGTCCTGGTGTTTGATGGTGTGCACATAACACTTCATAATTACACCAAGAGGGTTTCCACCCTTGGGAGTTAGATAAATTAACAAGAGGTAATGTTATGGTAGATGATTGGATAATATTTTTGAGGGTTCTAGTATAGTACCATGTTGTAGCTATCTAGGATGATGATGAAGGTGAAGGGATATGCACATTGTCTAATGATTTAGAGGTTTGAGTTGATGAGGTTGTATTATATGTGATACGTTTAGGTTCTAGTTGAGGAACGAGCTTTGATATTTTAATGGTGACTATGAATTTAGAAAAAGGATGAGGCCTTAAGATAGAAGAAAAAGGATGTACATTTCATGATAGAGTCATCTATCGATTGGATGTTACAATTTCTATTTTTCTAGATGAATCGATTGTGGGTTGTGTGGTAGGGTTATTAAGATTCTAGATGTGGTGTCGGTGAGTGACTGTTATCCATATTTCACCCCCGAAAAAATATTGGATCAGCCATGACCCCAAAAAGAAAGAACCAGAGAAACCACATTCAAACCTTGTAAACAGGTTGCAGAGGGAATCTACAATGGAGTGGTGGAGCCTGCGAAAGATTAAATGACCCGATGTAAGAAGAAAGAAAAGAAATGACTCTATCAAGTGAATATGTGTCTTAAATATATTTAACAAGTTACGGTGGGCTCAGAAATAGAATAACAGGTCGAGAGAATCTAGGAGCAAGAAAGAGAAAAAATGGTGAAGTTGCGAGGTCTCTGGGCTCAAAAAGTTGAAACGAGTCCAAAATCGACTAATTATGGAGGAGACAAATGAGAGATCCATGTATCGAACGCCGCATCTTCAAATTTGAATCCAAAAAGAGAGGCTCAAACATCAAAAGGTGGACAAAATGGGCCTCAAAAAAGGCTAAGTATAGAAATGTTAGCGGAAGCCACCACGCATCATCTTGGCGCATCTCCAAAAGTTAGTCCAAAGGCGGAGACCCAAATGAGCGAGCTCGCCACATAGTCCAAGGTATGAAAAGATAAGAGGGGCGTTGAAAAGTCTAAGAGCCCGTGGAGGTAGCCACGTGTCGATCCGATGCTCCTCCAGAGGAAAAATCCTAAGCGGGTTTCCAAGTGAGCGCAGAGCCTCCACGCGTCCAATTTCAAAAAAGGATAGAGTTGGGTTAAATAGTCAATGCATTGTGGCATGCCAACAGAGAGTGACAAGTGTCCAAATAGCGCTAGTTCAAGAGAAGAATTGAAGGGAGGTTTCCAAGCAAGTGACAGTGCCCACGTGTCCCCGATCAGATATATGACCCCGCCGAGAAAAGGAATTAGAAAAAACATAAGGAAATCAAGCAGGTCATGCGGAAGAAGCCACGTGTTGACCCGACACTCCTTCAAAAACAAAATATAGAGGCTGCCCTCAGACATGCGCCAGCTCTCCACGTGTCTAGTTTCAAAAGGGGCCCATTTTCGAACTGGTTTTCCCACTTTTTGTACGGACCCGATCTAAATTTCAAATGGGCATATATTTCAACTTGGGGCTCAAAATCTAGCAAATTTGACACCATTGGAAAGATCTCGGCCTCGTCTATGCCATGGAGATCTAAAACTTTAATTTTGGAGAGGTTAGGTGGGAGAAAAATGGAGAAAATAGTCTTCAGTGCATGTTAATGCGAGGATCTATTTTGCCTCAACAACCGGATCGGATTCGATCTCGATTTGTCGCTTCTTCCTCCTCGAGGCACTAAACAAGAAATTGATGCGCTTAAGACAGATTTGGGGGCATATTTTTGTAGGAGGCATTAATAGTAGTGGTTGAACTTTAGACTATTTTTCCCGCTTCTCTCTCTTTCTTCCCTCTGTGTTGAATCTATAAAAACATGTCCGGACTCATTGTAAGGGGTTGGACATTCTTCTATTTTTGTAGGCTCCCCTTTTCTTCTGGAAAAGGAATTCATGGAGTTTTCAGACCTTCCATTAGATTGCAACACATTTTCTACCTTCGGGCCATTTGTAATGCATTGTATCGATCTGTAGAGCAATAAAACACATTTGTGATTGATTTTAGATCCTTGTCTCCATTGCTCTCATTTGGTCTTCCATTACAAATCTGGTTATTTGTGCTTGATTACTATGTGCATTTTTGTTGGTTTGTGTCTATCAAAAAACTAATGTTCATCATTCCTTCAGTGCATCACCTTGTAGCTTAGTTTTGATTTCTTGTATTCCTTTTATCCCTGTCTCCTTGGTAAAACTTAGATTAGGTTTAGGAATAGGTCCTTTGCAAGTTTTCACACATGCACCTAAACAAAGGAATAGGAACCAACATTTAATCTAGAGATTTTCCCATTTGCAAAGTACCATATTTTGGGAAAAATCGATCTTATGCAAATCACACCAAATTACTCTGCTTAGAAAAGTAGATCTGACAACTCATTTGGGGGTGCTGTGATTTTGCACTAATAGTTTTGGCATGCCCGGTGGGACGAAGAAGTTTCCATCTTTATTATAGTAAGTTTGATGCACTCTTGCTGTGATTCTAACTTTTAAGAAGTTTTAAAATTGTGCATCTGGCGACTCCAAAAGGGACAAAGGCCACTGGTTTCAGCAGTCCAATCTTGCCAAGTTTATGAGAAGAATACAAACAAGGTCAAGAACCAGAGAGGAGGGATAGTTTGTACATCTGCATTTGTCTCCAGATAGAAGGAGAAGAGGAAGAAGAGCCCAGAGGTCTCCATCTCCACCAAACAGAGCCTTATCAACACCTCCTAGTAGGCCATTCTTTCAACCAAGAAGGGTGCTTAGGATGATTAGGATGGCATAACCAAACCCGTATGTTAATTTCCTTTGCGGCAAGACTCCCAATCACTCGAATTCACAAAATCCACCCCGGTGGCGGCATTAAAGAGCATCCAATATTTCATCGGAGAAACCAAACTTCTCCGATGACCACATTTAAGACATTGCAAATGTCCATGCAATCCATGATATCATTGAGATGGACATTGCAGTTAAGTTCTTAGCCTCTTCACTCGAAGGGTAAATCCTCACAATGGTTCAAGAGCCTAGAAATAGGCTCTATTTGAACTCGGGACCACTTGTTCGAGAGGTCTTCATGATCATTTTTGAGAAAAGGAGATAACCTATCCTTGTTGGAGAAAATGACAACAATTAAGAGAGCTCAGAATGAGCAGTTGACAGATTTCAACCTTAGATTTCAAAGGACCTAGGATAGGATTCTAGCGGCAGTGAAGCCCATAGAAGAAGGTGCCTTCTTATACTTTCTTAGAGCTTTAAATTCTGATATTGCTTTAATAATTCAATCAATGGGAGGCACCACTCTACCTACAGCCTATAGCCTCTCTATAAGAGTTGAAAATTGTTTAATTTAGGATTACAAGCTTTCTCCTAGGTCCTCAATGCCTCTACACCCTGAATTAGGAAACCCAAGTGCCATCCAGACACCCACACTAGCTCCTATACCTACTCCTAGGAATCGAGTTTAGCCGAAGCCTCCACCTCATCCTCTAACACCTAAAAACAACTTCAAGAGGTCATGAAATAGATTTAGAACGTAGGGAATGAGTTAATAACTATTAAGAGGCAACAGGTTCAGAGTTCTAGGCCATACCATCCCCAAGCTCAGCATCAGGCTAGACCTCCATATCAACAAAATAGACCACCAACTCAGACTGTAAATCAGAGTCAAAACCAAGGACAACCTCAAGCTGGTAGACCTTTCAGGTCATATGATCCAAATACAACCTCAACATCAAGGGCATTGGTTCCTGCACAAAACAACATGGCACAAGAATATGATTGGTGCTTCCCATGCAATCAGCCACATAATCAATCAACGTGCTTCAATGGTGCACTAACCTAGGCCTTGATGGTACAAACCAGTGGTGTGTCACAAGAATCTAGTCAAGAAGAAAACCAACAGCAAGGAGCTCAGCAAGAGACACCTCCAAGTGAAACTATGCTTGTCAATTGGCAAGCTGAAGACTTCTATGGAATGAATCAGTTCCCTTCTCAAAGTGTAGCTGCCAATACACGGTCCAAAAGGAGAAATATTGGAGAAGGACAATCACCAAACTCAGGTAACCTTCAACCTTCCATTACTCCACAAGGTTTTGGTACTCCAAATGCAACTCCCAACATGCAGAGCCATTCCAAACCACCTTCCAAATCCACTCAGGCACCGGTTGTAACAACCCATGTGCAAGAGAAAAATGTGCCAGGAAAGGGGCAGTAGAAGGATAGCTCATTTAATATCATTGAGAAAATGAAGAAGACAAGTGTGAACATTTCACTATGGGAGTCACTGGCCATCCTAGGACAGAAGGATCTGTTGTAGATTGCTATGGCCAATTGGTCAAGTTCAAATCAACCCCCAACCAAAGAAGAGAAAGTACTTACCAATGCGGCTCAACCTGAGAGAAACCATGGAGAACAATGAGGTAAGAACCTGAGGCCTCCTCCATTCTATGTTTCATTAATCATTGGGGAAAAATTGGTGCATAATTGTATGATTGATTCGGGGGCAAGTAGTTTTGTAATGCCAAACAAATAGTCTGATCAACTGGGTCTCCAATATGAAGTCATCTCTAGAGGGGTAGTGCAATTGGATGGGACAATAATGAAAACTATTGGAGTCATCAAGGATTTGAACCTCACACTGCATGCCTACCCCAATGTGACTATATTATAAAATATCAGTCATAGACTTGCCACCACATTTTGCACTATGTTTGTCCAGAGACTTCATTGCCAAAATTGGAGGCTATTTGTCTGCTTGATTGGTTGCATATGCTTTTTAGAACAAGGTATGGGGCCAAGGCCACAATCAGATCTGAGCCCATTGCTGATTACCATATTGAGTCTTATGTGCCTAGCCCAATCAATGCCAATTGTTCAGCTTTTGACCAGGAGGACCTCCTAAGCACTTGTGAAGTTGATACTAAGGTGGGGTGTATCCCAGACTTGACTCTCGACAAATGGGCTAGAAAAAGACATGCTTTTGACCCCTATAAGGAGATGGAAGAAGTCAAGCTAGGAGTCTACTATCTGCATGAGGAGAATCATCCTCTTCCCGACATCATTAAGCCAGAACACAAAGATAACAATGAAGTATGGCAATTGTTTTTGATGGCTCGAGGAGTAGACAAGGAGCTGGAGGTGGTGCAATGTTGGTTTCACCACAAGGCATCAAGTATTATTCAACCTTGATTTTAGTTTTCCTACTCAAATAACACTGCCGAATATGAGGCTTTGGTCCAGGGTCTTCATTGGGCAAGGAAATGAGGAATCAAGAACTTGCAAGTTTTTGGTGATAGTGAACTAGTTTCCAATCAAGTCAGAGGACTTAATGCTGTCAAAAATGACCTGCTCAAAGGCTACAAGAATAGGGTATGGGATCTCATGGAGGATTTTGAAGCCTTCAACATTGTGTCCATACCCTAGAAGGAGAATGAAGGCTGTTGATAGGCTTGCAGTAGTTGGAGCAACATTTGATGTGGTTGACAACATCAAAAGAGACAAAGGACAACCACATATCCATGTGGTTGTGAGGCCAGTAGTGCCAGATAATAACATGTACTTGGTAAGTGTTTGATAATGATCAGCAGATCATCAATTTCTTGCAAGAGGAAGCTGAATTCTCAGCTAAGAATCAAGATAGATTAGAGCAGCAATATGGAGATCAAGTAGTACAGCTACGTACAAACAAGCTTCCCAAAGGTTTGGTGACATTGGAATCTATCTTCAATCCTAATGATCAGTTTTGAAAAGAGAAGGCTAATATACAGATCAAAGGAGAAGATTCAGAGTCAATCCGAGTTAGAGAAGGCAAAACACTTCAAATCGGAAAAGTGGCCACCGAGAAAGAAAGGTATGAATTCATGCAACTTTACCAAGAGTTTCCGGATTATTTGCTTGGAGCTATGAAGACCTAATAGGTTTCAATCTGAAGCTAGCACAACAAAAAAATCAAACTAGATCTAGATGCTAAGCCCATCAAGCAAAAACAAAGACCAGCCAATCCACATATTGAGCCTCTGATGAAGAAAGAGCTAAACAAGTTGATAGAGGAAAGTATTATATTTCCAATCAAACACTCAAGCTGGGTTGCAAACTTGGTCCCAGTCAGGAAGAAGAATGGAGAGATTAGGTTGTGTGTAGACTTCCGAGACTTGAACAGAGCATCACTGAAGGACCACTACCCACTCCCCTCAATGGAGCAGATTTTGTAAGTAGTGTCTAGATCAGAGAGATTCTCTCTCCTAGATGGCTACTCAGGGTACAACCAGATAATGGTGAAAGAAGATGATCAATTCAAAATGGATTTCACCACCAAATGGGGCACCTATGCCTACAGAAAAATTCCATTTGGATTGTCTAATGCTGGAGCCACTTTCTAGAGGGAAATGGATATGGCATTCAAAGGGCTGATCAACAAAATAGTATTGATCTATCTGGATGACATTACTTGTGTTCTCCAAAAATGCAGCAGAGCACCTTTTTCACCTAAGACAGGTGTTTCAAAGGTGTAGGAGATTTGGGGTATCATTGAACCCTAAGAAATGTATATTCTTGGCCCATGAGGGTAGGATTCTAGGCCATATTGTGTTAAAGGAAGGTTTGAAACTGACCCGAGAGAGTTGCAGCAATAAGAGCATTACCATTGCCAAGCCATAAGAAGGATCTTCAAAGCTTCTTAGGAAAGATCAATTTTGTCTGTAGGTTTGTACCAAACTTTGTCGCCCTTGTCAAGTCAATAATGTTGATGTTGAAGAAAAGCTTGGCATTTAGGTGGATAGCTGAAGGAAGAGAAAGTTTTAAGGCCATCAAGGAAGCTATATCACAAGCCCCAACTCTCATGAATCCAAATTTTTCTAAGGACTTCATACTATATGCCTTTGGTGGCAGTGACACAATTTCTACAATCTTAGTACAACAGAACAAAGAGGGTATAGAGCAGCCAATTTCCTTCTTCATCCAAGGTCTGGAAGATTATGAAGTGAGATACTCCTTCATCGAGAAGCATGTCCTTGCAGTAATCAGAGGGTTAAAGAAGTTTAAGCATCTAGTTTCAAACAATAAAATCCAATTATTAGTCTCCCATGCAGGAGTTAAAGACTTCCTTCTCAACAAGGATCTGAATGAAAAATGTGTAGGATGGATCACTCGTGTCATGGAATATGACATTAAGATCAAGGTCACTAAGCTGGTCCGTGGGAAGGGATTGTGTGAAAAATTGGCCTCAAGTCAACAAGATGAAGCAAGCAGTGAAAAGGAAGCTATTTTTGTCCTGCAGAATAGTCAAGAGAAAGAAAATGATGATGTGCCCACTCCTTACTAGACTCAGGATATTATGTACTTCCTACAAATAGGCCTATGCCCTCATGAAATGAGTAAAGCAAAAAGGAGACACTTCGACCGCAAGCCATCCCATATGTTCTTATTGATGGTGTCTTGTTCAAAAGGGACATCAATGGCGTTCTGTTAAGATGCATTGGGACAGATCAGATTGAGAGAGTGTTACAGGAGTTCCATGTTGGAGCAGCTAGAGGCCATTTTTCTCCATGGGTGACAACACTCAAGATCATGAAGGTGGGTTATTATTGGCCCAGGGTGTTTAGTGACTTCTATACATGGATCAAGAAGTGCAATAATTGTGCATTCTTTAGAGGAAAAGAAAAGCTAGCAGCCCTTCCATTGCACCCAATCTCAGTTGACCAGCCATTCATGCAATGGGGATTGGACTTCATTGGGGTCATCAATCCAAATTCAAACCAAGGCCACAAATGGATTCTGACAGCAACATATTATTTCACCAAGTGGATCGAGGCAAGTGACACTCAGAGAAGCTAATGAGTTTAGTATCCTAGATTTCTATGAAGGGATAGTGACCAGATTTGGAGTGCCAGCCACCATTATATCAGAAAACACATTGGCATTCATAGGTTCTAAAGTCATAGAATGGTTTGTTAGGAATGATATTTACTTGAGCACTTCATCAAACTATTACCCTTAAGGTAATGGCCAAGCTGAGTCCACAAACAAGAACCTGTTAAGGATTGTCAGAAGAACTCTTGATGAAAATCAGAGAACTTGGCACACAAAACTCAAATCAGCCTTATGGGCTGATAGGACAACACCTAAGAGGTCTACATGAAGCTCTCCATTCAAACTTTTCTATGGGAAAGAGGCAGTGTTGCCTATATCACTTGAGTTGCCAACATTGGAACTCATGAAGCAGCTGGAGATGTTTGAGTTTGAGCCAATGGAGGCCAGGTATGCAGAACTAATGGAATTGGAAGAAACCAGAGAGCATGCACTTTGAACAATGGAGAAGGATCAGGTCTCAATCAAGAGATGCTTTGATAAGAAAGCAAAAACAAGGACTTTTCAAGAAGGAGACCTAGTTTTGAAATGGGATGTAGATCGGGCAAAACCAGGAAGGCATTCCAAGTTTGATGCCATTTGGAGTGGCCCCTACATGGTCACAAGATGTAAAAGTAGCAATGCTTTCCAATTTTCTGCATTGGATGGTGAAGAGCTACAAATTCTAGTGAATGGAATCTATCTTAAACATTGCTACTAGAAGGAAAATTTCTCACCTTGTACATACTAGTTTAATTTCTCATTCCTCTAAGTGCTTGTGCACATTACCTTGTTGTAGTTTAGGTTTTTTTTTTCTAAGTGATTTGCACACTCTACATGTTCTACTTGGAGCATGTATGATTTCAAATTTTTACGTAATTGTGTGGTCTTTGTTTTGTTGCTCTTGCATAGTCCATTCGAGTGACGATGAAAGCCCTGGTCAAAACAACTTTCTATTCTTAGAAACCATCATTTCAAGATTTCTTATGAAAATTGAGAGTGTAAACAAATCGAGAATCGTGGATCGAGGCAAGATTAGTATTATACCGCCATTCTAGACTCCATGCCCAATGGATACAACAAGGCAATTGGTCTTTTCATCTAGCAGGTAGATAGCCCCGCGAGTCACCAAATTGTTATCCATATTTCACCTCAAGCAAAATATATGATCAGCCAATACCTTGCATAGAAAGAACCGGAGAAACCACATTCAAAACTTGTAAAAAGGTTGCAAAGGGAATCTATAATGGAGTGGTAGATCTTACAAAATATTAAACAACCCGATGCAAGAAGAAAGAAAAGAAACGACTCTGTCGAGTGAATCCGTGTCTTAAATCTATTTAACAAGTTATAGGTGGGCTTAGAAATAGAACAACAAGGTCAAAAGAAGCTGGGAGAAAGAAAGACAAAAAAGAAGTTTCAGGTCTTCGGCTCAAAACAGTTCAGAACGAGTCCAAAAATTGAATAAGTATGGAGGAGACAGTGGAGAGAGCCACGTGTCGAACTCGCATCTTCAAAGTTGAATCCAAAAAGAGAGGCTTGAACAAGTGCCAGGGCTCCACGTGTCCCAGGCCCAAAATGGAGGCAGAGTCAAAGCATCAAATTCAAAAGGTGGACAAAGCGGGCCTCAAAAAAGGCTAAGTATAGAAATGTTAGCGGAAGCCACCACGCGTCAGCTTGGCGCATCTCTAAAAGTTAGTCCAAAGGCGGAGACCCAAATGAGCATGAGCTCACCACGTAGTCCAAGGTCTAAAAAGGTAAGAGGGGCTATTGAAAAGTCTAAGATCCTACGGAGGTAGCCACATGTCGACCCGATGCTCCTCCAGAGGAAAAATCCTAAGCGGGTTTCCAAGTGAGCGTAGAGCCTCCATGCATCCAATTTTAAAAAGGTATAGAGTCGGATTGAATAGTCAATGCATTATGGCAGGCCGGTGGAGAGTGCCAAGTGTCTAAACGGTATGCTATTTCAAGAGAAGAATTGAAGGGAGGTTTCCAAGCAAGCGCCAGGCTCCGCGTGTCCCCACTCAGATATATGACCGTGCCGAGCAAAGGACTTAGGAAAAAAACATAAGGAAATCAAGAAGGTCACGGAAGAAGCCATGTGTCGACCCAACACTCCTTCAAAAACAAAATACAGAGGCTTCCCTTAGACATGCACCATCTCTCCACGTGTCCAGTTTCAAAAGGGGGCCCGTTTTCAAACTGGTTTTCCCACTTTTTTGTACGGACTGATCTAAATTTCAAATGGGCATATCTTTCGACTTGGGGCTTGAAATATAGCAAATATGACACTGTTGGAAATATCTTGGCTTCTTCTACGCCATGGAGATCTAAAAATTTAAGTTTGGAGAGGTTAGGTGGGAGAAAAATGGAGAAAATAGTCTTTGGGCCGTTAATGTAGGATCTATTTTGCCTCAACAACCAGATCAGATTCGATCTGATCCACTGTTTCCTCCTCCTCAAGGCATCGAACAAGAAATTGATGCAATCAAGACAGATTTGGGGCATATTTTTGTAGGAGGCATTAATAGCAGTGGTTGAACTTCAAACTGTTTTTCCCGCTTCTCTCTCTTTCTTCCCTCTGTGTTGAATCTATAAAAGCATGGTCAAGACTCATTGTAAAGGGTTAGACATTCTTCTATTTTTGTAGGCTCCCCTTTTCTTCTAGCAAAGGAATTCATGGAGTTTTCAGACCTTCCATTAGATTGCAACACATTTTCTACCTTTGGGCCATTTGTAATGCATTATATCGATCTGCAGAGCAATAAAACACGTTTGTGATTGATTTTAGATCCTTTCTTGTCTCCATTGCTCTCATCTGGTCTTCCATTACAAATTTGGTTATTTGTGCTTGATTATTGTGTGCATTTTTATTGGTTTGTGTCTATCAGCAAAACTAATGTTCATCATTCCTTTAGTGCATCACCTTGTAGCTTAGTTTTGATTTCTTGTATTCCTTTTATCCCTGTCTCCTTGGTAAAACTTAGATTAGGTTTAGGAATAGGTCCTTTGCAAGTTTTCATGCATGCACCTAAACAAAGGAATAGGAACCAACCTTTAATCTGGAGAGTTTTCCCATTTTCAAAGTCCCACATTTTGGGGAAAACTCAATGTTATGTAAATCACACCAAATGACTCTACCTTAGAAAAGTAGATCTGACAACTCATTTGGGGGTGTTGTGATTTTTCACTAATAGTGACATAGTCTTGGAAAGATATCTTTATGATTTCTATGACATATTTATTTTTACTTTCGAAGAGGTGACAGGTGGGTCTCGAGAAAGATGTGATAGCTATATGAGGGTTTTTGGTCTTGTCGGTGATAATACTTGGAGGATTTGAGTGATTTGGCTTGTACTTATGTGGTAGAACCACTAGGTCTTGAAGGTGTAAGTGAGAGATATTTGGCAGTGTTGATGGTATGATGAGAATTGATGGCATTGGATTGGGTTTGACTAGTGGATGGGGAATGATTTAGAAAGGACTTCTTAAAGACATCCAAGTTTTGATTTGGATGTGTGCTCATATTTTCAAGCTACAATTCACCTAGTTGATAAGATCATTAAGGATGTTCTTGAGTGAATGAAACTTTTCAATTTCGTGGCCTCAAACTTGATAGTATTTATAATAATCATTTTCTCGATACCATGAAGGTTTAGAAATGAATGTGTTGATATGATACATAGGGAAATTTAATCATGCTTGTGGATAGGAGTTTTTAATACCATGCTATAAGATTCTCCAATGGGTGTGTAGTTACGTTGAGGTTGAGTCTATTCGAGTCCGAATTACCTTTGGACACAACTTCTACAATGATCGTATTTGTTATCCTTTGGATTTTTCGTTACTAGAGGAAGATTTAAATGAGGAATCGGGCTTGGGTTTCTTAGATCTGAGTTTAACTTTACCATCTTCAAGGATGGAAAGTTATATTTTTGGGTCATGTTAGAGGCTTCATCAAATGTTTGAAAGGATTAAATTTAAAGTGTTGTCGATATATGCTTAGTGCAGGATCAAGAAAATAACTTGATCAACCTAGAATATGCGAGAGAGGGGAATATTTGATTAATAATCCTCTCCATCTAGCGAAGACATATGCAACATAATCATCTTCAAATTGTTTAATGGTGTAGAGATTGGTGATGGAGATTTTGCAAGAAATTTTAACGGAGAAATGCTTTAAGAACTATACGAGTTATTGTGGGAGTTGTGCGAAAGAGAAGAGATAATATTGTGGGATGTTGTTATACCAATTAAGGGTGGGCGTGTTCATGTAAAACTAAATATGCTATGTGAATTGAAACTAACACCTATATTTCCAAAGAAAATTTAATAAAAAAATAACCATTAAGATAAGTGCTTATAGAAAATAACTTCTTCAAATGCATGAAACATGAATGAATCAATCTAATATACTAAGACATTCCTACTCTTTATATTTCTAACTAAACTTGATCCTAGTTAGATCATTTAACAATCAAAGTTGATTATTGTTTGCCTCAAGAATTTAGGATGGAATCTCACCAAGAAATGACTATAAGGCCATTTTGGATCTTCCCATACTACTTAAATTTGAGTGAATGAATGTAAGAGGAAGAGGAAAATACAAATTCAATGGAGAATGCTCAAGATACAAAAATGCCTATAGTTTTCACTAATGCAAATGAGGTGTAAGAAGAAAGGTAAGGATGAGGAAATACAAAGGACATGCATGTTTAATAAAGGTTATGCACTTTGTGGGAGTTGAAAGGGGTTTGATTAATCAAAGGTGATTAATTAATAGGTAGGGGTAAGATTATGAAGCTAATTAGAGGAGAATTAGTCTGATTTGGGGGATGTAAGAGAGGAATTTGATCTAATAAATGGTGATTTATTGATTTAGAGCAGCGAGCGTAATTAATTAATAATAATTAATTAACCCAAGTAGAAGCAGACATTAATTAACATCCCGAGTGATAGGAAGGCTAATTAATTAGAAAAATGTAATTAATTAACAAGAATAGAGGGAAAATGGTGGTTTATTAATGAAGTTTCATCAATTGACCAAAAGAGAGTGAAGATTGTGTTTAATTAGCAAAGTGTTGTTAATTGACCTAATGAGAGGAGAAGATATGTTTGCTCGATGAAGTGTTGTCAATTTTCCAAATGATGGGAAAGAAGATAGTGAAATTTAAGTATTAAAACTATGTAAGTGGATTTTAGTTGTCTACATTTTCCCCTCTTTTGTGTGGCATAAGTGATGCCACTTCAAAGATAGTAGAAAATTATAGACAAGTAAAATTTTTGAAGGGATAGAAGAAAAATTAGTAGAATGATGGATGCCCCTTCCATTACTTGATTGATTCTTTCTTGCAATTATCTTTGTATCGATGGGGTGATGGAAGAGGTCAATTGACAGACAAGTAAATTTTTTGAAGATCCAAAAATATGAAGGAAACATATAGAAGAGATGTGAGGGGGGGGGGTAAAAGGTGATCCCTATTGTCCCAAGTGATTTGGAAGAATAGTATTGATAGAATAAAATGATAGGGAAGAAAAAAGAAGATGAACATAATGGAAATAGGCTTTCATCCAGATTGATGCAAAAACAAATTTATTTCATCATTTTGCTTTATGATCTACGTCATCGGATCTTTATTATATATAGGCATACAAAAAAAGTGTAAAATAACATGAAAATATATAATACTAACAATTATTCATTGCTAAAACACTAACTCTATGCAATATACATAATGTAATGAAATACTAGAAAGTACACATGATAACCTAATAAGGAAACAAGTACAAACACACATACTGAAACAAACAACATTCAAGACAGTTGCACCAATGTTTTTGTTATCAAGATTCAGTTCCCAAATGTTCGAGTTAATGACAAGGGTTAAAAATGGCACCCCAAGAAAGGATACATGCGAGGTGAATATATGGAGGACACATGGGTCATATGAAAAATAAATCATGCACTATGAAACAATACCAAACAACTTGTTGTACAAGGGAGTAGAAACATAGTAAGAAAACAAAGTTTGTTAATGGAGGTAGATCCATATGATACGGAAGAGGCACATGATGTATTGGCCAATAGAGCTAGAGATGTGTGAACGAGCAAAAGACCGAAGTTCAAGTCCCATTAGGTGTGATAAATGTGTTCATGTAAAACTAACTATGCTATGTGAATTGAAGCTAATGCCTAATAGTTACAAAGAAAATTTAATCAAACAAGAATTGTTAAGATAAGAGCTTATAGAAACTAACTTCTTCAAATGCATGAAACATGAATGAATCAAACTAACATACTAAGCCATTCCTACTCTTTAGATTGCTAACTAAACATGAACCTAGCTATATCATTTAGCAATCAAAGTTGATTATTGTTTGCCTCAAGAATTGACAATGAATTCTCACCAAGAAATGGATACAAGGCCATTTTAGATCTTCCCATACTACTCAAATTTGAGTGAATGGATGCAAGATAAAGAGGATAATCCAAATCAATGGATAGTGCTCAAGATAAAAAAAAAAAAGCCTATAGTTTTCACTAATGCAAATGAGGTGTAAAAATAAAGTTAAGGAGGAAATACAAAGGACATGAATCTTTAATAAAGGATGTGCACTTTGTGGGAGTTGAAAGGGTTTAATTAATCAAAGGTGATTAATTAATAGGTAGGGTAAGCTTATAGAAGCTAATTAGAGGAAAAATATTTTGATTTGGGGGATGTAAGAGAGGAATTTGATCCAATAAATAGTGATTTATTGATTTAGAGTAGTGAGCGTAATTAATTAACCCAAGTAAAAGCGGACATTAATTAATAAAATGTTGTTAATCGAAATCCTGAGTGATAGGAAGGCTAATTAATTAGCAAAATGTAATTAATTAATGGGAATAGAGGGAAAATGGTGGTTTATTGATGAAGTGTCATCAATTGACCAAAAGAGAGTGAAGATCATGGTTAATTAGTGAAGTGTCATTAATTGACCCAATGAGAGGAGAAGAGGTGTTTATTTGACGAAGTGTCATCAATTGTCCAAATGACAGAAAGAAGATAGTTAGTGCAATTTAAGTATTAAAACTACTTAAGTAGATTCTAGGTGTCTACAATAACATAGATAAGGAATTTTTCAGTCTTACACCAATTAAGAAGTCAAATGAGTTCTTATAACAATAATAAGTTGGAAAAAATAGTATCCTACGTTCTATCTAGATGATTGAGATAAAATATAAACAAATGTATAAACTTATATATTGGGTAAAGAATCAACATAGTCGGATCATAAAAATCTCAATCCAAGGTCAAATTAGGAGCATAAGGAATAGAGAAACTAATTTAGAGGTTTGGTTCTATTGATATATGGATAGAATATAGTTTACTAATTGCGTATGAGTAGTGAATGAATAAAACAAGGAGAATCTTCAGTCCTCCATATCCTTCAAATCCCTCTTTCTATGTTATCAATGATCTTGATGCTTAAGAATAATATTTCAAATATTGATTGATCAAATTTTAAAAGTTTCCTTTTGTATTTTGTTTCTATATATTATCTACTCATTGTTTTAGTAAAATATTATTGTCTAGAACATTTCAGAACTTTGGACACATGATCTCAAAATAGAAAATTTTAAGGACCTTGGGAAATATCTTAAAAGCTTAAATTTGTGATTTGAAACCTTCATTGTGCCAAGATATAGAATTTTCTTTCTTTAGGGCTAACTATAACCCTCCATCAAGGTTTAGATGAAAAATTTCCCATATCTCACATATTTAGAGGTGGTGTTAGAATCTCAATTTTTATATGGAAATACTGACATGATCTTAGAAAGTGATAAAAGTGGTTTAGATAAATTTATTTAAGTTTGTAAGGAGTTATAGTCAAAAAGTTGTTTGAGTATCTCGTAGACCTAACAAGGCCTAATTTGGATAGGATAAAAATGTAATGGGCATATTGGATCAAGGAACCTTTTGAATGCTTTTGGATCTAAGTATAACATGGAAATGGGTATCTAAAAAATTTATATCTTAATTTGATCATTCCTATATTAATTTTTATCCCAAAATTTATTCTTTAACATGGTTACTAACATAACATGGCAGAGTAGAGATTTTTGGTCAAGAATTATAATAAAAAGGTTGAAACTTCCTTTTATAATCATCTCAATGGTTTGAAAATTTATGAAGAGCACAAGATAAAATGTAAAACCTGCATTTATGTGTTATAAGAATTTTGATACATATATTAGGCTTCATTGGATAAATGCTTTCTCAAGAATAAGAGCATTAAAACATATTTCAATACATATCAAATTGTTTTCTTGTGGTTTCAGTGAACATACACATTAGATTTTGTTATCAAGGAAGTATAAGGTTTGATATCTTAGTCAAGAGAGTCAAGGAAGTCAAAAGAGTTACATGAATCAAGAAAGTTAAGGAAGTGCAAGATGGGTATGAGAGTAAGAGGTGGAGGAAGGAGACAAGCTACTCAGGATATGTTAATGGAGGAGATAAGAGTGCTTATAACAAGGTTTTAAGAAGTTTAATTAACTCAAAGGAGAGGAGATGAGGATGGAGACATCAGTGATAGAGAAGAAGAGCCTAGAAGAAGAGAAGAATTGGTAGTAGAAGAGGAAATTACAGAAGATAAAATTGTCAAATAAATTGTGGGAGCTAATTCTAAGCCAAAATTGAGGTTCCTATGTATGAAGGAAGTATGAATGTGGAGGAGTTGATTGATTGGATCAATGCCATGGAAAAATACTTTGAGTATGAGAATGTAAGTGATGACAAAGAAAGTGAAGTTTACTATCGCTAGATTGAGAGGCCATGCATATCTTTGATGGGATGTATTACAATATGAGAGAAAAAAAAAAAATCCCAAGATTATAAATTGGGATAGGATGGTGGCCAAATTGAAATGAAAGTTCATGCCTAAATATTATCAAACCAATATTTTCAAAAGATTGCAAAATATTAGGCAAAAGGAGATGTCAATGAAAGAGTATATAGAAGAATTCTATAAATTGACCATCAGAGATGGTTATATTGAGGAGAATAATGACAAAGTGGCTAGATATATTAATGGTTTGAGGCTTACCATTCAATATGAGATTGGTATTTTGATGCCTAAATTAGTTGAAGAGGCATACTAGTATGCCATAAGAGAAATTTCAAGGAAACAACCTCAACATGCAAGAGGTAGAGGAAAATCATATAGAGGAAGATGATAACAGGAGGAAGGATTTAGATGAAAACACAACAAGAAGAAAGTAGTAGCTCACAAAGACAATAACAAGAGGTAGGTACTTTTAGAGGTAGAAGATTATTTAATAGAGGTAGAGGTAGAAGATTCATTGGTAGATGATTTAAATGTGGAAAATTTGGGCATAAATATTATGAGTGCCTCAAGAATCATATATACAAGCCAAGGGAATATTCATTTTCTCAAGCTGAGGATGAAGGAAGTATGAGTCCACCTATCCAAGAAGATGTTCCAAAAGTTGGAGAAGCATTGCTAATGAAGAGGATCTTGCTCAAGCCCAATAAGGAGATCAAAGAACCACCTCAAAGGAAGACACTTTTCAAGACTATTTGCAAGGAAAAGGTAAATGTTGTCAAATGATTATTGATAGTGGAAGTAATGATAATTTTGTGTCTATAGATATGGTTAACAAACTAAATTTAAAGAAGGTAAGTCATCCTACTCCTTATAAGGTATCTTGGTTGTAAAAAGGTCATCAAATCCTAGTGAATGAACAATGTAAAGTTGAATTTCAAATAGGGAGCTATAAGGATGAATTCATGTGTGATGTGATGCCTATGGATGTGTCATGTTCTTTTAGGTAGACCTTGGAAATATGATAGAAAATAAATACATGATGGTAGGAAAAATACTTACACTTTTGAAAAGATGACAAGAAACATGTTTTAACTCCATTGAAAGAAGAATGTGAAGCTATATAAGAAGGTTCTAAAGTGTTGTTAACCAATGGAAACGAGTTTATATAACAAATCAAGAAGGAAGAGGTCATGCATGTAATCATTGGTAAGCCAAAAATAATAATTACTACTACAAAATTGAATGAGCTACCCATAGAAATTTAATTTTTGAATGAGTTTCTTGACATTGTTTTGGATGAATTGTCAAATTAACTACCTCAAAAAATAAGTATTAACCATCATATTGATCTTATGCTAGGATAGATCCTTCCAAATAAGGAAACCTATAGGTTAACTCCACAAGAGAATGAGGAAATCAAAAAACAAGTACAAGAACTTTTGGATAAAGGATTGGTTAGAGAGAGTTTGAGTCCTTGTGTAGTTCCTACTATTCTTACACCAAAGAAGGATGAAGGATGGAGAATGTGTATTGATTCAAGGGACATCAACAATATCACCATCAGGTATATATTTCCTTTACCAAGAATAGATGATCTAATGGATTGTTTGAGTGGTGCCAGATATTTCTCCAAGATAGATCTAAAGAGTGGATATCATCGATCAAGATAAGAGAAGGAGATGAATGGAAAAAAACATTTAAAACTAATGATGGTCTTTATGAATGGTTAGTGATGCCTTTTGGCTTGAAAAATGCTCCAAGTAATTTCATGAGGCTTATGAATGAGGTACTTAAACCATTCACATGTAAATTTGTTATTGTTTATCTTGATGATATTTTGATTTTTAGTAAATCAAAGGATGAACATCTTGAACATTTGAGAATGGTATTATAAAACTTCAAGAGGAAAGGTTACTAATCAACCTTAAGAAGTGTACATTTATGAAAACAGAGTATGTTCTATTTGGGTTTTTTTATCTCTCAAGAGGGGTTAAAGATGGATAAGGACAAAGTAAAGGCTATAGAAGAATGGCCTACACCCAGGAATCCATTTGAGGTAAGAAGTTTTCATGGTCTTGCTAGTTTTTATAAAAAATTCATAAGAAATTTTAGTACTATTTGTGCTCCTATTGTGGAGACTATTAGAGGAAGTAAGCAACCTTTCAAGTGGACTGAAGCTACTGATAAAAGTTTTCAAATTTTGAAAAAGAAGATCATGGAACAACCTATTTTAGCATTTCCTGATTTCAGTAAATTGTTTCAAGTTGAATGTGATGCAAGTGGGACTGCTATAGGGGTTATTTTGAGCCAAGAAGGTAAGCCTATTGAATATTTTATTGAGAAACTCAATGATGATAAGAATAAATATTCAGCCTATGATCAAGAATTTTATGCCATAGTATAAACTTTGAAGAAATGGAGACATTATCTCATGCCTAAGGAGTTTGTTTTATACACTAATAATCATGCTTTGTAGTTCATTAGTAGTCAAAGTAAACTAAATTAGAGGCATGCTAAATGGGTTGAATTTTTACAAAGTTTATCCTTTGTTATCAAACATAAAAGTGGTCAATATAACAAGGTTGTTGATGCTCTAAGCAGGAGAAATCTGATTTTGCAAGAAATGCAGTTGAATGTCACGAGTTTTGATGTGTTGAAAGATCTATATAAGGAAGATGCAGATTTCAAAGAGGCATATGAGGCATGCAAGGATCCTACAAGAAGTGATAGAATTCCTTGGATGGACTATATGTTACAAGATGGATTATTGTTCAAAGGTAAGCAATTGTGTATTCCTACAGGATCCATGAGAGAGAATCTAATCAAAGAAAAACATAGTGGCAGTATTGCAGGACATTTTGGATAGGATAAGACACTTACACAATTGAGTGTATTCTACTTTTGGCCAAGTATATCAGTGGATGTAAGAAAATTTGTTGAAAATTGTAGATTTTTTCAATATGTAAAAGGAAGAAGTCAAAAACATGGTTATATTAGTCCATTACCCATTCCCAAAAGACCATGGGATTCAATAAGTATGGATTTTGTTCTTGGATTACCTAAAAATTGTATGCCTAGATTTGGATCACCTACAAGATTGATTAGTCAAATAATAACAACCAAATCAATGTTACTAAAATAGAATGGGATTATGATTCCATTGTAAAGAGAGGGACAATTGTAGTTTCTTTCATTGAATAAAGTGGGTAAAAATATTTAAGATCTGAATCTAAACCTACACACAAACACACTTGAAAAATGTTAGTTATTTTTTGGTTAGGGGACCTACCTCGGTCATATCCCTAACCCTTTTAAGGAGATAAAATAAATTTTATTGATGTAAAATGAAAAAATAGTAAATAAAATGACAAGTATATGTGACTCGATGGAAATATAATCAATCAATTGCATTTCACAAGAATCGCATGAATATCATAATCTAATCACGGTTGTGAGTCCCGATTGTGTTGAGATTTTGCTAGAACAAAGGCTTTTTAATAACCTACACACACACACACACACACACACACACACACACACACACACACACACACACACACACACACACACACACACACACACACACATACACACACATATGTATGTATATATATATTTTTGTTCTTTTCCTTTCCTTCTTCAAGACTTGAAAAACCAAGATATGCGAGAAAGAGAGAAAGAAAACTCAAGTATATCCTTAGTACACAAAGAGTATGGAGCTGAAATGAGGGGGTAAGGGTCCTTTTACAAATTTGGAGTGCATAGGGGAGTGGGACACACATGGATGCAATGTGCATTGGGCATGCACATGGGTAGGTGTGATGGGACATAATTAAATATGAGTGGATGAGGGTTAGTAAATGGGTGGTGAGGTGTCTTTTATCCCCATTTTGTGGGGTTTTATGGTTTTTTGGTCTTTTTGTGTTTTATAATGTTTTTATGTTTTTGAATAAGTGACCTTATGTTCAAGGTGCATTTTCTAGTGTCTAAAAAAGTAAAAAGGGAATGATTCTATTTTTTAGTGGTTGATATATTTTCTAAGATGGCTCATTTCATGCCATGTTTCAAGACAAGTGATGTAACTCATATAATAATTTTTTTTTCAAAGAGATAGTAAGATTACATGGGTTACCTAATAATATTGTATCTGATAGAGATACTAATTTTGTTGGTCATTTTGGAGAAATATTTGGAAAAATTTGGGTAATAATATGAGTTTCAGTTCAACATATCACCCAAAATAGATGGGAAAATAGAAATAGTCAATATAAGCCTTGGAAACATTTTTAGGAGCTTAGTGAGTGAACATCCCAAACAATGGGATCAAGTGTTGGCACAAGCTAAATTTTCCTATAATGATTCACCAAATAGAAGTACATGTATGAGTCCTTTTCAAATTTTGTATGGCATGAATCCTAGGGGTGTGTATGAATTGATAAATTTAGGCCAACAAGAAAGAAGAAGTGTAGAAGGAGAATAATTTGCAGCAGCTATGCAAGAACTCCAAGAAGAGGTAAAGAATATATTAGAGGTAAGTTCAAGTAAGTATAAAAAGAGGGCAGATCTGAAAATAAGAGAGGTACAATTTGAGGTAGGAGATCTTGTATTGGCTCATTTGAAAAAAGAAATATTTCCAAAAGGAGAATATAATAAGTTGAAATTGAAAAAAATTGGACCTTATAAGATTATGAGGAAATTCACATCAAATGCATATGAACTAGAGCTTCCAAAGGGTATAGGAATCTATCCAATATTCAATGTTGTTGACATTTATCCTTACATGAAGGGAGAATACCAAGAGATGACACCTAAAGATGAACCAAATCAAATCATTCCATGGGAGAAACAACTACCAAAGAAGCCACTAGATCAACTAGAAGCCATCATAGATCAAAAGGTGATTAAGAAGACAAGAGACAAAGAATACTTGCAATATTTGGTGAAATGGAAGGATAATCCAATTAAAGATTCAACTTGGATGTCAGCTTCAGATATCAAGAAACATGGCAACAATATAGAACAACTCATGAACATGAGTCCATGATGAGTTCTTTTGTACCTTGGTGGTTTGATGTAGGTGCATCACTTATGCTCATTCAAGAAGGTCCAAATTTTGTTTTGTAGAGTTGGAAGAGCTTGATCAAGTCCATAATAAGCCTTTTAGACACTTGAAGCATGTTCTTAGGAGCTTAGTATGTTGGGAGGATTTCCCTCCAAAACATTAAATTTGAATTTGAATGCTTGCTATGTAAATTCATAAGAATAACATATATTCAAATATGTATTATGATGAGTTTTCATAGGTTTCTAGATAGGTTACAATGTAGATCATGAAGTTTTCAGCCTTAAGATAATTAGGGAGTCAAATGAATTGTTATAACAATAATCAAGTTGGAAAAAATAATCTCCTATGTTCTAGCTAGATGGTTGAGAGAAAATATCAACAAATGTATGACTTTCTATATTGGGTAAAGAATCAAAATAGTTGGATCATCAACATCTTAGTCCAAAGAGGTCAAATCAGGAGGATAAGGAATAGAAAAACTAATATCTAGGTTTGGTTATATTAATATATGGGTATAAGACAATTTATTAAGTGGGTATGAGTAGTGAATGAATAAAACAAGGAGAATTTTGAGCCATCGATATCCTTCCAAGCCCTCTCTGTATGTTATCAATTATCTTGATGATTATGAATAATATTTCAAATATTGAATGATCAAAATTTTCAAGTTTCCTTTTATACTCTATGTTTATACTATTATCCACTCATCTTTTGATTAAAATCTTATTATTTGGAATGTTTGAGGAACTTTGGACATGTGATCCTGAAGATAAAAGTTAAAGGACCTTGGGATAAAGCTCAAAATATTAAATTTTTGATTTGAAACCTTCATTATGCCAAATATCAAATATTATTATTTCGGGGTGATGGCGTAACTCCACCACTACGGTTTAGAAGAAAAATTTCCCTTATCTCGCATATGAGTTGGTGTATGGAAATATTGTCTAGAGATCAAAATGTGATAAAAGTGGTTTGAATCAATTTCTTTAAGTTTGTAAGGAGTTATTGTTGTCAAAGTTATTTGAGTATCTTAGAGACCTTAATAAGGCCTAATTTGGATAAGATAAAAAGTGTACAGGGGCATATTTGACAAAGGATCCTTTTGAATGGTTTTGCATCCAAGTATAACATGAAATTGGGTATCTAAAAATGTTTATATCTGAAATTTCTCATTCTTATATCAATTTTAGCCTTAAATATCTTCTTTAATTAGCCCAAATTTCTACTTTAATAGGGCTACTAGCATAACATGGAATCTTAAAGAGATTTTTGGTCAATAATTCCAAAAACAATGTTGAACCTTCCTTTTTAAATTATCTTAATGGTTTGAAAATGTATGAAAAACAAAATATATAATGTAAAACCAACATTTAGGTGTTATAAGAATTTTGATACATGTATTAACTTCATTTATATAAATGATTTCTCAAGAACAAGATTTTAAAACATATTTCATTAGAGATCAAATTGTTTTCTTGTGGTTTCAATAAACATAGGCATAAGAAGATATGCCTATAAAATTATATATGATGTCTCATTTGAAGGTTGTTGAATACTGTGGAGAAAAGGTTGAATATTATTCAAATCTAGATCAAGATCGAGCATGTAGGATTCCTTAATGTAGAATACCACCCGATATTAAATAGATCTTATTAGAAAATATGTAACAAATCAAGATGGAATATTATTGTGTTGGAAGAAAAATCACCGGGGGTGAATCATTTTCTTTATAAACTTTTACTTTAGTTATATTTATACATTCATTAAACCATCGTCATATGAGAAATGCCAACTTTGCTAAGAAAAACATCAAAGAAATATAGTAATCATCAACATGAGAATGAAAAAAGAGAATGAATGAAAACCTTATTTATGTGGGAAACCCTCAAGGGTAAGAAAACCCAATGAAATTTTCTTATATCTAACAAAATTCAAGATTTAGTGAAGCACTAACTCTACCAGGAACACCAACCCATACATTTATCTAACACCAAATAGAATTGAGAAAATAAGAACTTAAAAGGAGGCTACAATCCCCTGATTTAGTGAAGTACCAAATCCACAAGGAGAACCAACCCATAGGGTTTTAGTAAGCACTAACTTGTAAGGAAGACTCAACACCCACTTAACCACCTATGAATGTTTTCCACCTTATTCTTGTTGTTATCTCAACAAATGATGAAATTATTTTCTTCTTCACTCTTATGATCTTATTCTTCTTGGTATGATCTCTATTTTTGGTATATATATATGTACTCATGATTCTTGCACAAACTCTAATCTTCAAGCATCTGCTGCTCTTTATACCTTTACTTTTCTACTCTTGAACACTCTCAAATTGTCATGACATGCTTACTCACTCTTCAACTTATTCACCTTCACATAGACATGGATGAACTTCCCTTAATATTTAAGCACCTTCATATATTATTCATAAATTCATTATTTATGGTCTTTAGGATCTCATACACCTCACACACAAGCCCTTATCTCACTCATACTCTCTTACATACACCTAACTCAAATAAGCCTAATTTGCCTTGCTTATATACATGAATCTTCCACACATAAACAATATAGGCTATAAAATACACTTAGGTAGGCCATGATAGATCACATTAAATATGAAAACATGAAATAATAATAGGATATGATTATTTTGATCTGTAATAGCTCCATTAGGTCTCATTCCTTCATTAGATCTTAAGAAGACCTACTACCACTAGGTCTCTGTCCATATAACTATGCATCATGATCATATTGAGTAATCAATGTATTCTTATACACACAAAAAAATTTCAAGAACATTTTACATGGGATTCACTAACCTTATCCAAGCTTGGAAAGTGAAACACCATTCATTCTCACAATTGAAACCTTTTTGAGAACACAAACTACCAAATTACCCCAAAACCGGTCTTGCAAGATGAAGCTTGAACACATTGAAATAATCAACCATGAAAAATTTAAAATGTAAATAATAACTACATGACCTCAAAAACATCACCAAATTCATTATACACTTCAATTCAAGGCATAAGAGCTCAAGAACAACTTTTCTCCAAGAACACTCAAAATTATCCAAAACTGTCCCAAAACCAGTCATGATAAATTGACTTGGTATGACCACTTAGAGGATAGAAAAGTACATAAAACATCATATGCATGTATTATAGGTCCATGTCATCCTCTAAAATCCATTTATTCACCTTTTCCAATGTAAAACATGACTTCTACTTGTAAAATATTTAGAAAATAGACTTGTACCTTCACTTTTTCTCACTCATCGACAAAACAAAACCACCTAGAGATAACTGGGAGAGTCCTCTACATGATCCAATCATAAAAATTATTTAAAAAAATAAATTTTGAGCTGGTTTGAGAAATTTCTTCCATACCGACATCAAACTAGGGTTTTAGGAGGGTTTTGTATATTTCTTTGTGTTAATGATTGTTCATAAGGATATGGAATTCAATCCCAAAAATGATGCCAAGAAATATTATTTAGGACACATACAAAATTTCTCCAAAATAATTAGGTTCCATGTAGAGGTTACATGTGCCAACGAGAAATTGAAATATCACTTTGAGTTGGGATTTCACCATTTTGAGAACTTGGTAGGACTAAAAAGCTATATCTTGTAAAATCCTTCAAACTAAGAATTGAAACTTCATCCACATACATAAATAAACATGCCAAATCTCTTTAAATTCTTGAATTTTCATATTGACACTGAAAAATGATCTATATAACTCGTTAGGATAGGAAAAACTCAATAACTAGTCTAGTTTCAAACCTCAAAACCTCTTTTCAAGATTTCACTTTAATCTCTCGACCTTAAAAATTCATGAACATACCAAGGAAAACATGTTACATGCTTTAAAAATATTCACATTCCAATATTTTGCCTTGGAAAATGAGTCTCATACCTCATTAGGACCTGATTTATTTACCTTTCCTTTTGAAACTTGGGCATCAAGCAACAATTGACCATGAAATTGACTCCATACCTTTTCCATGCACTCTAAACAAAGTTATCATGCTCATACAACCTCTACATACATATATCCACTCATTTCACCAAGCTACCATAACCTACTTATCAACATATCTTCACAAGAACATCCATGACAACTACTAAAAATCTTCATCAATAAGACACATACACAACTTGACATTAATGACATCACCATACTAATAAACTGACCTTGAAATCAATGAAAACTTCTTAATAATCCACCCCATTTTCATTGATGAAAACCGTACTAAGAAACACTATGAAAACATTCTACCCTTTTTGAATCTTCTCCCCTTTGACATTAATGACAAAGGACTTCTATAAAAACTACCATTTGATCTCAAAACATAGTGAAATGCTAACTTCAATCATCTATACCAATGATTTGACAATAAATCTCCTTGGGCTTATACCAATTATTATAGACACTTGAAGTACACCTCAAGAAACTTGTTTCTAATGACTGTCTTAACACATCACAACTTAAAGAAATAAATATCATATAACTCCTTTAACAAATGCTTATACTAGATGAAAACCAATTTGATTCTCCTCAAATATGAACACAAGGATATCATTAACCCAAAAATCTCTTCCTCAAGTAAACATGATCATACCTACAACACTCTTGATTCTCCACCTTTGAAATCATGCCAAGAACTCACCATACATGGAATAAATGGTTGGAAACATAAACCAAATTTGAAAACACAATAAAAAAATGACATGCTCCCCTATCTTTATCAAAGGATGCCTGAAAATTACATCTTCTTCTAATAAAATATCAACAAGCATGATACAACTATTATAGGAACATTCTCCCCATTAATCACAGTGCATACTATTTCAATTGAAATCACCTTGTCTTTGAATTTACGATACCAATAGAAAAATTAGGGACTCTCTTTATATCCATAGCTTGAACTCACCACATGAGTCATTCGGAATCTCGAACATCCTCATATTCTCAACATACTTCTTGAAACAAATACTACTTCTCAATACATGGAAACCTAAACTCACATATGTTGGTGTGTGTTATTTTCACATCATTAGGTGAGTCATCTCACTTAGGTGAGATCAGAGGTCCATGTGTCATTTAGGGGTAATTATGAGATTCTCTTACGTGCGAAAGTGCATCAAGATCGTCAGTGCCAAAGACGTCAAAGGTCATCATATGCATCATTGGGAGTTACACTTATATTCCAGGGAATGTAACCCCCCTCTCTACTTGAGTTGTCATGATTACATCACTCAAGGTTACTCAAACCTCCTATATGTACACCCCATTTGATCTATGAGATAGAGGAGAGTTTTATGGCTTAACCAAGTTTTTCCCGTGTTTCAAAACTTTGCATGCACATTCGACTCAATCTTGAGATCTCTTCACACTATCGCTCACACATCTGTTGATGTGCACTCATCCTCATGATCGTAGCTTACGGGTTTTAAACCCTATTTCATGGTATCGAGAAGATATTGTAAATCATGCACTCTTCGGCATTTCTCATGTGTTTTTGGCCTCCAAGCATGATATTCAAATTCTCATGCGTGTGTCATAATGGATATTCCAATTGTGCTCTTCTTGCATTGATTTCGGTATTTATACCTTGTTTGGTTTGCTCGTGGTTTCTGGTTCGTGGGTTCTCAAACCTTCAACGGTTGCATGCCTCCGATTGTAGTTTTCAAGGTTGCAGATCAGTTTTTTGTGCTAGTGTTGAGGCCGGTTAAAAGGTGCAAATCTAGGCATATTATACCTCTGGCTCGCATTGGGTTGCTGTGTTTCTTTTGGACTCTTTGACCCTCGAGGTGTTTCTACTCATGCATTGGCTTTATTGGGTTCTGGTCTAAAGGTTTTTATCAGTCTTGGCTGCATTTTCACCCCCGAGCTCCATCTTGTCCTCTGCACTATCTACTGCCTCCTGAACTCGGCTCACAACCATTTAGCTCCTCGGGCTCCTTTGCCACATTTTACACTACTCGCTCAATCCGGTTACTCGGTAATTTTTTCCTCTCGTCGCTTTTCATTCAACCATCGTGGCTCGGTTTGAGACCTCTACGTTGGCTCGAACCCTTTTTTTTGTGTGGGTTGTGCATCGTGCTGATCCGGGTTTGTTTTGGACAGCTGCTCTACTCCTTCATTCTACCTATGCTCACCTTTCCTGAGAGGATGCCCATCTCCCCATGCCTCAGCTTTTTCTTCCCCTACATTCTCGTCTCTGCTTAGTTTTGTTTTTGCTCGCCATTTTCTTTGGCTTGTCAAACACCGCCGTGTCGAAATTGTTGGTTAGCCGTTGGTGGTGCCTCGCTCCTTCTTGGGTCCCTCACTTCCTTCCACCTGATCCTCACTCCACCTTTGTGATCCACGTGGAATCCTCGCCACTTGACCCTGTCCACCTTGTATTGGCATCAAGTTCTGGCTCAAGTCTCGCTTTTGTGTGGTCATGGTTTTGATCTTCTGCAGGTTTGTTTGTATTGGATCTTTAGCTTGCATTTTTTTTTGTCTCTGCATCCAGTTTGAGCCATTTTGTGCTCACTCGGTGACACGTGGTCACCACTTCTACTGGGAGCTCGACCAGTCCACATTCAAACCAATGACAACAAGTTTCAACTCTCAAACACCTGGACTATTTCCTTTAACTCGCATTCTCAAGACGTGGTCACAACTCCGCATAATCATGTGAAATGGTTTCACTCAACGTGGGCCCCCCATCCTTCCTTTTAGTCATGTTTGGCAGGTTAAAAAAATCTCTATTTTTAATGTTTTAAGATTAAAAAAACATTCTCATGGCATTGTAATAATTAAATTGGGTATTTTGGCTTGTTTTAATACCCTCCTACGAGCATCAAATATGGAGGGCGAGGTCTGGGGTTGGCAGGAGGCTAACCCCCTCATATCAAAACAAACCCCTACTAAAATTTCGTACCGCTTCCAAAGAGTACCCACACAATACCCTTTACATCAATCTCGCACTTTTTTAATGTGTTTTGTAAGCGTATTGCTTTTTCTCATCAATTGGGAATTATTTTTTGCTATAACTTTTGAATTGTTGCTCGGATCTGAGCACTTCTTTAGTCAAATTTGCATGTTTTTTTTGCATTCTACATGATGGGATTATCATTTTTGTAAACACACTACTTTTATAAAGTGCCGCATTCTAGGGGGGTTGACTGTACTCTTGGGCTTTCACACGCAGACGCATTATCGGCCGAGTCCGATGTCTTGATTTTGTGCATCTTTATTTTTACATCATGGAGAGTGCAATACTTAAGCATCGTATGATCACTTTACAACCTCCACCACTTCTCACCGGGAGAGGGAACTATTCAGCTTGGCGTGCTTCCATGGAATGTTACTTCGCCCACGAGGGTATTTTACCCTTCTTGCTTGGGCCACACCCATTGATCATCGTCATCTAGAGGACTTCCTTGACACTTGTGACCATGTCTTTGGTCACATGATGATGCATGTCTCTCGTTCTCTCTGGTTTCACGTGGTACACTCAGATCCACCCCACCATGTCTGGAGCATTCTTCAGTCCCTCTATGGAGACCCTTCACATACTCGCATTGTTGTCTGCTGCAATTTAATTGTCTCCTCCATTTCTTCGTGTGATGACAGTTCCACGACACAAAATCACTCATTCTACTTCATGATGAGGATTGTGCATCTAGTTTTGATGTCAAGAGCATTACAGAGGACTTCTCTCTATTTCTCTCACTATTCCAGACATTGTTGTCACCCTCTCATCTCATTAGATATCAAGAAATCTCCTACTCAGATTTCATACCATCATTACACCAGCCTCCTTTCCACTTCCAGTGTGTGAGGCCCACTTCACTCCTCTACCTTCATTGGATGACTCATACCTATCTAACATCGCTCTTCTATTTTTTGAGCCCCCTCATTGGGATGAGTATCTCTGACCTTAGTCATATTTTCACAGAGTCTACTTGTGATGCACTACAGGTCCCTCATCCATCTACAGGTGTTTTAGAGGAGTTCATCATCTCTGTTGTTGGGAGTGCCCCTTTTAGGAATCATGTCACTTCCACATTTCCAGAGACCTTCATTGATCCACCCTCAGTTGTGGATCCCTTTTTTGTGGAGGATGTTTTGTTCCCTTCACATCATTTAGACATCCTTTCTATGGGTGTTCCTCTTTTCACTTTGACAGTTCTACGCACGTGGCATTACCTTCGGTTCCTTGGCACTCACTCGCTAGACCTATGTCACACTTCTGTGCACCAAACTTAGAGTTCTTCATCTCGCCTTTGGTTTCCTTCATGGAGTGGGCGGACTTCCAACACATCATTTCTATCCTTCCTAAGGGAATGCACATAGTTCATTGCGGTGGCTCTTCTTTAGTCTAGAGGTAGAGGATCTCATCATCGACATTCTTCTAGGAGACTTATTAGAGCTTCTGTAGAGTTCAGATCCGTCCATGAAATCTTCTACATTCCTCTCATCTCCCTCTTCTTCTATCTTCTTCTTCTTTTCGAGAGATTGCCTCTTTGTACATGGGTACCTTTTCAGGCTTGTCTAGAGCTGGGACCCATATTTGGCATCTTTCTTAGATTAGAGTTTTTTTCTCTTGTGGTGGATGTTTTTCCCACTAGTTTTCCTTCACCGCTTGGGACCTTTTTCTTGTGCATGGGCACCTCATCAAGCTTTGTCTGACCCATTTCTCGCTTTACGCTTGCTGCCTCATCCTAAGTTACGATGAAGGGGGTGTTGGTGTGCGTTATTTTCCACATCATTAGGTGAGTCATCTCACTTGGGTGAGATCGTGAGGTCCATGTGTCATTTAGGGGTCATTATGAGATTCTCTTACTTGTCAATGTGTCACTCAACACATCAATGTGTCATATGCATCATTAGGAGTTACACTTCTATTATGGGAATGTAACTCCCCTATCTACTTGAGTTGTCATGATTGCAGCACTGGGGGTTACTCAACACCTCCTATATGTACATCCCATTTGATATATGCGATAGAGGGAGAGTTTTATGGCTTAACTAGGTTCTGCCCGTTTCAAATCTTTGCATGTACATTTCGTTGATGCTCTCCTCTCGAGATATCTTTACAATGTCGTTCACACGTCCATTGATGGGCACGCCATCCCTCATGATCCTCGCTTGTAGGTTTTAAACCCTCTTTCAACATATGCATTATACCAAGAGAGACCAAGCTCGACTACCAATCGCTACCAATCAAAGTAATACCAAACAACTTTTCTTACCTATCATCAACACTTCCATCTTTGTCCACACTTTTCAATATGTCTTTATACCATTCATACCTTCTTGAACTACTTAACCTTCTCATGGAACTATAGAAAAATATTATAAGATACCCTTAGATCACAACTCCTTTTAATGAATTTTAGATACCAATATCACAAACTTTTTCTTGACACAACTAACATCGACCTTCTCAAAGGAAAACAAGGAAATCCATCATGTGTCTTCATAAAATTTTATGAGAAAATGAAATCTAAAACCCTAAAACTCTAAATATGATCATACCAATAACATAAGAAAACTTTTCATACCTTAAACAAATCCAATCATCTCCCCTAAGACCATACTCTCCTCTAAGCCATAAAAAGGAATAAAAACACTTCTTAATTGCATTAGAATTCCAAACTCATCGAGGTCAACCTTTAACCAAGGATATTGCTTTAATAAATCAAAATTATACCTTCATGTAAGAAAAATATCATTCATGATTTGTTTCACTATAATATATCAAATCAATATTTCCTCCTTCATGATTCACAAGTCATGAAAACTAAAAAACTCATCAAGGAACCTACCTTGCATCATACCTCAATCAAGTTTCTTCATGATAATACTTTAATAAAAAATTCAACATACCCATATCTCTGTTATCCTAGATTTTTGTTCAAATTTCCTTATCGTACTAGTTTTTTAATGATTTCATCGTGTCCTTCAAACTCAGAACTCTCTACCTTCTATGATATCTATAAACTAGGTCGTCACTTAATGATCCACTATCATAATTGTCTTCTTTATGATATGTAGGCTAAGACATATGCCTTGGTCCTTCTTCACATAGAACATTCAACTTTTCACGTTAATACCAAAAGAAGAATTTCATACTTCTCTTATACTTGTTTTTTCTTGATTTCACCTATCAATACATAACCAAATTTATAAATTTTGTCATGTCTTATATTCTTCATGCAAGAAAACTAAAATGTACAACTCGTGCCTTGGATATCATGTACATAAAAAAATTATTCTTCATGTAAATACGCAAAATACATACTGATTTTTCATGACTTCACCTTATGTTTTGCATACACCGACTATCACCTTGTGATTTGTCTCAACCAACTATCATGCCTTTAAATTTATAATCTTAACCCTAAACAACACTTCCATGGATCCATATTGATCTTCATACCATGCATAATCATATATGATATGAGGCTAACAAAAAACATATTGGTCTTATAGACCAATCTCTTATTCTCAAGTGATACATACTTATATTAGGCCTCAAGACACAACCCTAGAGCACACCACATTCTTAAAATTACCAATATACCAACTTAGCCTTCACAAACCTTCTTGAAGTATATCACTTTACAACACAATTCCATGAATAATAGAGAAGTGATCAAACATAAAACACATACCTTGTAACATCTTAGCTGTCATTCTTCAAGTTTTCATACCTTCTTGAAACACAACTCTTTGCAACATATCTCCATGGATGTCTAGTATGAAAACACACCTCAATCATCTTCACCACTATCGATATCCAAAATGATTCATGATATAACACCTCTCCATTGTGCTTAAAATGATGAAGAATGCCTCTATGAATCCTAATAGAGACACCCTTGTTTCATAGGGTTCTATAAAACATATATTCAAAATATTCCTAGATCTCCATTACTTTCTCAACTATCTTGTAGTTATGAGTATGACATTCTTATTTTAGGATCCATTTTGTCTTGATTAGAACTTATGGCTTGTTGTAAAAATTTTCCATCTTTTCTTCTGTTTGAATTGATGTCAAACACACTTGGCATTCTTGGAACTCTTCAACCTCTGGCATTCTTGGGCTTGTAGAAAAATTACAAACGAACAACAAAATGTCTCTCATTTCTCCTTCATCTTATCTTCGTGGTCAGATTTCAAGATATCATTAACTATCTTTGGTTCCTCTTTTACTTCATTCATAGGGTCGATTTCTAGAAAAAAATCTTCTTGACTTTTATTTCTCAACTTGTAGTATCTTGAAACATGCTCAATATTATGATAATTACATCAAAAAACACCATTATTACCTCTAGGAACTTCAACCTTCTTGCTTTGTCTAGGTGACTCATGATAATAAAACCTAGCAATGTGACCTCTTTCATGATAGTTATAACAAACATCTCTCATACCTCTTGACTAATATTGATGGGGATTCCTTATGTAATCCCATGAGAAATCATTCTTGAAGGGTATTATTCTACATTCTCTTGCTCTATGAATAAACAAATTACATGAAAAACAATAACCATTGAATATTATCATATACCTTATGGAATTTGGATGTCTAATTGGATTTGTCTTCTTGAGGTTGACCTTCTTGTTCACACTAGCATTCTCCTTTTTCTCCTTAGATTGATATTCTTCTTGACTTGGAATTTTAGACTTTTTATTATTCATCTCTTATTCCACTTTTAATCCTAGACCTTTCTTGTCATTAGAAGACTTCTTCCTACTCATCATGTCATTTAGAGCTTCAACTCTCTTCTCAAACTTCTCATAGGTCTTCAACTTTTTGGTTTCTAGATCAAACTCTTCCTTCAATTTGTTCTTCATCTATTTTGACATTGATGAATTCTTCTTACTTCGATATCAAACTTGTATTTACAACCTCTAAATGATTCTTTAGATTCTTAATGGTCTCTTCATCTTTCTTGGCTTGTTTTTCCATGTCACTCCTCAAGGTACATATCTTCTCCTCAAAAACTTTGACCACATATCTTAATTCTTGACACTATTTATTCAACTTCTTAGCCATCATGTGCTTCAAGGATCTCCTTCAAGTTGTTAAGATAATCCAAAGGACTTGCTCTAATACCAATTTTTTGAAGAAAAATCACTGAGGGGAGGGGGTGAATAGGTTTCTTTACAAAATTTTACTTTAGTTATCTTTATACATTCATGAAACCATCATCATATGAGCAATGCCAAATTTACCAAAAAAACCATCAAAGTAATATAAAATCATCCGCATGAACATGAAAAAAAATAGAACACATTAACACCTTATTTATGTGGGAAACCCTCAAGGGGATGAAACCCACTAGACTTTTCTTATATAAAACAAAATTTAAGATTTAGTGAAGCACCAACTCCACAAGGAGCACCAACCCCTAAATTTATTTACCACCAACTAGACTTTAGAAAGCACCCACTTGCAAGGAGGCTACAACCCCCTAATTTAGTGACATACCAACTCCACAAAGAGCACCAACCCCTAGGGTTTTAACAAGTACCAAATTGCAAGGAAGAATGCACACCCACTCAACTACCTATGAATGTGTTCCACCTTCTTCTTGTTGCTTTCTCAACAAATGATGGATTTATTTATCTTCTTCAATCTTCTAATCTTATTCTTCTTTGTATTATATCTATCTCTAGTCTATCAACATGTACTTGGGATTCTTTCACACACTCGATCGTCACAAATCCTATGCTCTTTATACCTTTTATTTTCTACTCTTGAACAATATCAAACTAACATGGCATGCTTGCTCACTCTTCATCTTATTAACCCTCACATAGACATGGATAAAATTCCATTCATAGTTAAAAAAATTTAGATATTATTCATACATGTATTTTTAGGGTCTTTAGGACCTCATACGCATCACACAAAAGCCCTTATAGCTCACTCATGCTCTCATACACACACATAACTCAAATAGGCATAATCTTCCTTACTTACATACATGAATATTGCACACATATACCATATAGGTCATCTAAATACAGTTAGGTCAGCAATGAAAGATCACATTACCTCTGAAAAGATGAAATAATCACACCATAGTCTTCTTTTTATTTGCAATAACTTTATTATGTCTCAAAAGACCTACTAACACTAGGTATATCCATATAACAATGCATCATGATCATATTGAGTAATAAATGTATTATTATAAGAAAAAAGCCTTTCAATAAAATTTTCCATGGAATTCAATAACCTTCTCCAAGATTTGAAAGCTATGCACCATGCATTATCACAATGAAACCTTCTTGAGAGCACAAAGTACCAAACTGCCCCAAAACCCGGTCTTACAAGATGAATATTCAACATATTGAAATAATAATCCATGAAAAATGAAACATATATAGAGGAGATAGATGACCTCAACAAAATCACCAAATTATTTAGACACTTCAACTCAAGGCCTAAGAGCTCAAGAATAACTCTGCTCCAAGAACACTCAAAACTATCCCAAAACTAGTCATGAGAATTTGACTTGGTATGAAAAATTAGAGTATAGAAAAAGTCCATAAAACATAATATACATGTGGTATAGGTCCATGTAATCCTATAAAATCCATTTATTCACTTTTCCCAATGTAAAACTTGACTTTTACTGTAAAATCTTCATAGAATAGACATGTACCTTCACTTTAATCTCACTCATATGAAAAAAAAAAAAATTGATATATCTGAGAGAGTCATCTACATGATCCAATCATATAAACTTGGAAATAAAATAAATTATAATATGGTTTGAGAAATTGATTCCATATCAATTTCAAACTAGGTTTTTAGGAGGGTTTTGGAGCTATTTTGGTGTTAACAATTGTTCATAAAATATGTACCTCAATCCCAAAAATAATGACAGGTAATACTAGGTGCAAAACATATCAATATCTCCTAATTATCTTAGGTTCCCATGTAGAGGTTACATGAGTGATTGAGGAACCGAAATATCACTTCAAGCTAGGAATTCACCATTTTGAGAACTCGATTAGAGTAAAAAGCTATATCTTAAAAATCCTTTAAACTAAGACTTGAAACTTCATCCACTTACCTGAATCAACATTTAAAACCTTTTTAAATGCTTTCATTTTCATACTGGTCCTGAAAAATGATCCATCTACCTCTTTAGGATAGAAAAAAATCATGAATCAGTCTAGTTTCATACATCAAAACCTCTTTTCAAGATTTCTCCTTCAAGCCTTGTCCTCAAAACTTCATGAACATACCTAGCAAAACATGTTAAAGCTATGAAAATAATCACATGCCCATACTTACCTTGGAAAATGAGCCTCATACCTCATTAGGACCTTATTTCTTCACCTTTACTTCGCAACTTGGTCTTCAAGCAACAAATGACCTTAAAATAGAATCCATACCTTTTCCATGCACTCTAAACCACATTATCATGCTCAAACATCCTCTACATACCTGTATCAACTCATCTCACCAAGCCATAATTGTTTACTTGTTAACATATCTTCACAAGAAAATCCATGACAACTACCAAACAATCTTCATCAATAAGGCACATACACAACCTTACATCAATGACATCACCATGTAAACAAACTCACTTTGAAATCAATGACAAATTTTGAAAATATTGTAGATGTTGTTTAGGCTTTGAAATTAAAAGAGAATCAATGTTGTGTTGAGTCTAATTCCATTTTGTGACTCTATAACATGGAACACCTCTACACCAAGTGGTCTTAGAGAAAACTACAACTCTTGTAAAATAGTTGAGGGAAGTTTGTGGGCTAGTATATCACTCACCCTAAGGAAAATAGTCAAAGAAGTAAATATTAAAGTAAGAAAATTTATCATTGGAGGTTTAACGAATGTATCTATAATGGTTATGATTAAAAAGTCATGGATGAACTAAGGGGTGTGAGGACTAGGATCAAGTATTTCAAATAAGATTGAAAGAGAGGATTTGTGGCACGAGATTCTCCAAATATGATGAAAAAGAAACATGAGGTGCAATAAATTAAAGAGTCTCTAGAGGTAAATAAAAACCAGAATAAGTTATTGATTTTTGAGAGGTGTGACTCTTAAAGGATATTTATAAGATAGGTTGAGGACCAAAGATGGATGTTCCATCATTCTCTAGAAGAATGAATCCAAAAGATATAGTAGATTGGCTCATAAGTAAGGATGAATAATTCAATTTAAAATAAATTATTAACCATCAAAGAGTCAGGTAGTGCAAAACAAGTTGAAAGATCATGTAACCTTATGATGGAAATAAATATAAAATCAACAACGAAGGAGAGGAAAAGACAAGATAATGTGTTGGGATAGAATGGTCACAAAGATGAAAAATAAGTTTCGTCATCTAATTACCATTTTTTTGTTCAAGAGTCTATAATACCTAAGGTAGAAGGAAATGTTAGTTGAATAATACATAGAGGAATTTAAATAGATCATGATAAGAACTACGCATACTTGAGGTTGACCAAGAAAAGGTTACGAGATACAAAAATGGCTTAATATTTGGCATTCAAGAGGAGATGATTCTTATGCATATTCCAAAAGTGGAGGATGATTATTAGTTAGCTTTGAAATTTGAAGAAAAATTTGTGTGCAAGATTCATATCATAGCCTAAAGAGGAAGCCACTATGTGCATAGAAGAGGTATAAACGATTGTGGATATGAAAAATCCAAGAAGATGAGAGTAACAATGCATATATGCATACACAAGGTAGTGCAAATTAAGAAGGATCATCTTAATTTTCAAGAGGTCAAAAATATTCAAATGAGTGTTAGAAGAGGTGTCAAATGATATCAGGACATGAAACATCTTGTAGTCTAGGGTAATTCATAATTGTCTTAAAATTATGCTAATTTCTTTAAGGTGCGTAATAGCTCAAATCCACATAAATGGGTAGGAAGAAATAAAGAACAAGAAAAAATATAACAACTAGAACTAATTAAAGAAAACATATAAAATGGAAGAAAATTGAGATAATTTTATATTGGGATCCAATATCAACCTTTTATGTAATGCGCTTACATGGTTTTTATATAAAACAACATGATTTTTGAGTTACCAATCCTTTCTTCTTAAATAAAAAAGGATTATCCTATTCTCTATCTATCCTTAGAGGGAATTATAAATTTTGTAATTTTTATTATGTAAATATGCTTATACTAGAGATTTTGAAAAATACAAATTATAGCCACGATGGCTTTCTAATTTATTTTACACTCCAAAATTTACTCGTACTTACATAGTTATCTTGTCCTAAGAAAAAGTTGCTTTCGATGATTTCAAATGTTTATTTTGTGATCTCTTCTAAAATTCCAAAAGTATATTGCATTACATTGCATTGTGTAAACAAAGACATGCTATAAGGATTATGACCATTATAAAGTATTAGTCACCAAATTGACTTGATACAAAGATCAAGTTTTCCAGACAAGGTTCCATATAGAATGATTCCATAAGAGAATGTGGAGGTGAGATACCAAGTGTAAGAATTATTAGATAGAGGTCTAGTTCACAAAAATTTGAACCCATGCGCTGTACTTGTAATACTAACACCAAATAAAGAAGGATAATGACACATATGCATGGATTCAAGGGCCATAAAAATATCAAAATAAACTATAGGTTCCCATTTCCAAGGAAGGATTATCTCATGGATTGTATTAGTGGCACATTATTTTTCAAATATTGAATTAAAGAGTGGATATCACTTGATTGGCATCATAGAAGATGATGAGCAAAAAAATGAAATTCAAGATGAAGGAAGGCTTATATAAGTGGATAGTTATACCATTCAAGTTGAAAAATTCTCAAAGCAAGTATATGAGGCCGATGAATGAATTTTTGAAGACATTACTTAGAAAGTTTACGATTGTATATCTAGATGATATACTAGTGTTCATGATGTAGGAACATCTTGTACATAGTACAAAGTTTTTCTTGATTAATCTTATAGTGTGTTTTAGGATGTTTTGAGGTCCCATTTAGCCTATATGGACCCTCTTGTTGTAAATAAATGGAATTTTAGAGGTTTCCTCCAAAATCCTTATTTAAATATTAAAATGTTCTAAGTTGTGTAATCTAGCCTAGGTGTTAGTGTATTAGGCATAGGTATTAGAAAGTTATACCTCTAGGAGTTATTGAAGGCATAAGATAAATGTAAAGAGGTGTTGTTGCTAATAACCTACTATTTTATCCTTAACTAAGATGCAAACTCACATGGAGTTAGTATAAGAATGTATGGTTAGTTAATAGAAACCTAACTAACCTTCATCCTCTTAAAATGCTTGAGGATTAGAATGAAGAGGAGGTTGGAGAAGTAGAGTAAGATCAGAGAAAGAAGATATTTGTGAGAGGGCATATAAGGCTTCATTAAACTTGTACATCATCAGGGTTTATCAAATAAATCTTCTTTCTTGTGTAAATCTATGTTGGATTGTATTTAGGAATGAAATGTATTGTATTTTGAGAAGTTATCCATGAATCTTATGAATCTTGTTGTATTTTTGATGAATGAATGTCTATGTAGGCATGTGGATTGAAAAATCCCTTTTGAAATCATGAACAAATCTATAGACATGTCAATGATAAGGAGGTTCTTCCTATGAGACAAAGTGGATGAACATTAACTGTGAAAAAGGTAAAAAGTTGTTTATGGAATCTAAAAAAGTTATAAATATCTATAAACTTATCACATGAAGAGAATCTGAGAGAAAGTTGATGGAGTTATAAAGAAATTAATTCCATGATTAAAGGTAAAGTGATCTTCCAAATAAAATAACCCAAACTATGTATGTGTAATTGAGATTATTTGAGATTGACAATTAGGAGTGTATTCTCATACCATGGTAAGGTGTATGTGGCATTGGAAAAGCATTTTTGTGCATGAATATTGAATTTGTGGTTCATCTTCATGACACAAGGGATGAAAGGAGTTGGATGAAACTCTAGTGGAACATGCATATCCTCGTTGTGTGCTTTAAGTTGGTCTTTACTAGAAGTGTGCTTTGAGTTGTGGTTAGAGTGGATAAAATTTATGTGTGATCATTAATAAACCATTGAATGATTGTTTCTAGGATAAATGATTTTCTCTTTGTTGTGATGGGACACTATTTCTCTATTTTGGATTTAAGACTAGTTTTTCTCGAGTGACATTAATGTTAAATGTAGAGTTGGCTTGTGATAAGTCAAAGTTTCGATTATTCCTTATTTGGAGTTTGAGGATGGAGCATTGTGAAAACTTTAGCTCATGATTGAGGTGAATTGAACTTTGTAAATCATTTAAAGTGATTCCTTTTGTGTGAATTTCCTAGAAATCGATAAAATGAGTGCAAACCAAATTTGATGGAATAGTGTGTGCATACATAAAAATGGAATTTTAACATTGTGTAGCAAAGGTGGAAAATATTTTAAGAGGAAAATAACACAATAAAGACCCTACTATAAGTTTGAACAAGGTGACTCATGGATAAAGGAGTGGTCAAACTAGTAACAAAAATTATGAGATTTAAAGGTACAAAATCCTAATGTGGACTTCATCATGCAAGCATGTACAATGAAGAAAACAATTATCTACTCCTTGAAAATGAATGATGTGGAAAAATTTTAGAGTTGTTTATAAATGGAAATAGAAGTAGGGAGTATCATTATAGAGAAAATATATGTAGGATAAGCCTTGAACAAATCAATGTGAAGGTGATGGTTTGGAGTTTAAACCTTGTCTTTACAGACAATATAGTGATGAAAGAGAAAAATTGAAAAGGTAGATGATTGAAAGAACTCCATTAACAACCCAGTCATGTTTGATAGGTCCATACAAACATTGAGTTCAATTTTCAAATCTTGAAAGCAAGAACAATTGATTTTATAGGGTTTTACTCTTCTGGGTGCATGGTGGAAGTTAGTGAGTGAGAGTGCTAGGGTTTTGAATTTTAGGGGGTAAATCTACTCATTTTGATCTGAAATTTTAAACATACCATGAAAAATCCATGTAGAAAGAGATAGAGGAAGAAAATTTAGGAACTAAGCATGAACTTTCTTGATGTTTGTGAAGTTCTGAGGAAGAACTTTAAACACAATAAAAAAGGCTAGTTAAAGGTGAATTTTACAAAGGAAGTGTATGCAATATTTGGAGTTGAGTAATGAAACTTGAGGGGAAGGTCAATTACCTTAATATATGTATAAAAATGAATAATATTTTCTTCGAAAGTCCTTCGAGGAGGAGATAATTATGACAATATGTTGTAGGAGACCTAATGGAGGGTTTGTAGACCAAAACGCAAAAGGGACCTACAAAGAATTAAGAGATGATATTTTAGGGGAAAGTTTTCATAGTCAAATATGAAATAATGAACCTAGTGATACATCCTAGAAAGATATGGAAGATTGAATGCATGGTTAGAACAAAGAGCTTGGTCTTGAGGGCATATAAGGTCAAAAATCAAAATGATGCAAAATGGAGTAATGGAACTAGTTTAGTGATACGATCATATGTATTTGATTATGTTACACATGTTAAAATTGGTTTTGATTCTTGGTACAATGGTTTTGTGAATTTTGGCATATTGAGCTAGCATTTGCAAAGTGTGAACTATTGAGAAGAAGTGAATGTTGAAGATGTTTTCATGACTTTTAGCAAAAAAATTTGATGGATTAAGCATGTACATAGGGTGACCGCATCATTTGGTATCAGAGCAGGTTAATTAAATAAGTTTGAGCATTCTATTTGAAGGTAAAAGTTACTTTTGCTAAGAAAACATTGTAAATAGTTGTTTTGATGAATGTAGTTGAGTTTGGTTGAGTTTATTGAGTTTTTGAAAATGATGGTTGTCTTCTTTTGAGTTGAATGTGTGAGAAATGACAAGTTTCTCCTTTGAAAAGTGAATAAAAATAAGATATAGTGAAGATAGTGAAAGAAGTCAAAAGACTAGGTAAGAAAATAAACCTAGGTGAGACTTGATAAGGTGAAAAAGACTTGCTAGAGATAAAAATGGAGGCTGAGATAGTGAGAGAGTTATTTTAGTTGATGAATAGTAGTGAGAACAAGAAAGAAAACAAAAAGAGAAGAAGAAAGAAAAAGGATAAAGTGGGAAGAAAAATAGATTAGAGAGATAAGAAGAAGTTTGGAGCAGCTTGAGGAGTTAGAAAGAAAAGTGAGAGAAATGCAAAGTAAGGTCATGAATAAAACAATGAATAAAGTGAAGAAGATAGTGTTGAGAAAGATAGTTAAGTGGCCATTGAGGTCACTCATGAAGAATAAAAAGAAGATAAAGAGGAATAAAACAAGTTAAAAATGAAGGAAAAGAAGGCAAACAAACAAAAGAAAGAAGAAATCGAGATATAATGGAAGAGGAATTCATTTTTGAAGAAGAATTCAAAGAAGAAGAAGAAAAAACATATTTTCAGTTTGTGTACATAAGTCAAGCACAATTAGAAGAAGAATTACAAGCACTTGAGTGTGCTCTAAAAGGTGAAGAAGTGGAGTGTAAAGAATAAAAAGTTGAAGAAATGAAAGAAAAACTGAAAAAGATGAAGAAAGAGAAGAAAAATCAAGTGAAGAGACTCAAAAGTCTCTTATTTTTAAAACTAAGGTTTTGTTTATTTGTGAATGTGCAGGTACAATAGAAAAAGAGATCATTTTTTTTTGAAAAGATAGCTCATTTGAGAGCTCAAATGAAGAGAAAAGAAAGTGAAGACCTCATTTTTGAGGATAAAGAGAAGATGAAGAGGATGAAGACAAAGAAATAAGATTCAAAGAAGAATGAAGATGAAAAGAATGAAGGAAAAATAGTAGTAAGAAAGAGAACACTACAAGTTGAAGCAAATTGGAAGAAGAAAAAAAATTTTTTTGTACATAGTTTGTTTCTCTCCACATGGGGAGTATGATGTAGGAGCATCATGTACATAGTGCAAATTTTGGCTTGATTAGTCTTCTAGGGTGTTTTAGGATGTTTTGAGGTCCTATTTAGCCTATATGGACCCTCATGTTGTAATAAATGGCATTTTGGAGGTTTCCCTACAAATCCATATTTAAATATTCAAATGTTCTAAGTTGTGTAATCTAGCCTAGGTGTTAGTGAATTAGGCCTAGGTGTTAGCAAGTTAGACTTATAGGAGTTAGTGAAGGCCTAAGATGAATGTAAAGAGGTGTTCTTGCTAATAACCTACTCTCTTATCCTCAACTAAGATGCAAACTCACGTGGAGTTAGTATAATCATGTATGGTTAGTTAATAGAAACCTAACTAACATTTCATCCTCTTTAAATGCTTGAGGATTAGAATGAAGAGGAGGTTGGAGAAGTAGAGTAAGGTTAGAGGAATAAGTTCTTTGTGAGAGGGCATCTAAGGGCTCATGAAGCTTGTACATAATTAGGTTTATCAAATAATGATTCTTTCTTATGTAAATCCATGTTGGATTGTATATAGGAATGAAATGTATTGTATTTTGAGAAGTTAGCCATGAATCCTATGAATCTTGGTGTATTTTTTGATGAATGAATGTCTATGCAGGCATGTGGATTAGAAAATCCCTTTTAAAACCATGAACAAGGCTATAGATATGTCAATGATAAGAAGGTTCTTCATATGAGATAGAGTGGATAAAAATTGACTGTGTAAAAGGTAAAAATTTGTTAATAGACTCTAAAAATTTATGAATATATATAAAATTATCATAGGAAGAGACTTTGAGAGAAAGTTGAGGGAATGATAAATAAATTAAGTCCATGATTAAAGGTAATGTGATCTTAAAAATCAAAGAACCCAAACTGTCTATGTGTAATTGAGATTCTTTGATCTTGATAGTTAGGAGTGTATTCTCATACCATGGTAAGGTGTATGTGGCATTGGAAGAGCATTTTTGTGTCTAAATATTGAATTTGTGGTTTATCTTCATGACACAAGGGATAAAGGAGTTAGATGAAACTCTAGTGGAACATAAATATCCCTATTGTGTGCTTAGATGGTCTTTTCTAGAAGTGTGCTCTTTGAGTTGTGGTTAGAATCGATAAAATTGATATGTGATGATTAATGAATCCTTGAATGATTTTTTCTAGGATAAATTATTTTCTCTTGGTTGTGATGGGACACTATTGCTTTGTTTTGGATATTAGACTAATTTTTCCGAGTGACATGAATGTTAAATGTAGGGTCGACTTGTGATAAGACCAAGTTTTTGAGTATTCCTTATTTGGAGTTCGAGGAGGGGGAATTTTGAGTACTTGTACTCATGATTGAGGTGAATGGAACTTTTAAATCATTAATAGTGATTCCTTTTGTGTGAATTTCCTACAAATTGATAGAATACGTGCAAACTTTGATGGAATAGTGTGTGCATACATAAAACATGGAATTGTGAACATTTTTAGAAAAGGTGGAAAATATTTTAAAGGAAAATAACATGATAGAGACCCTATTGTAATTTTGAACAAGGTGACTCATGGATAAAGGAGTGGTCAAACTAGTAACAAAAACTTATGAGATTTAAAGTTACAAAACCTAATGTGGACTGGACTATACAAACATGTACAATGAAGAAAAACATTATCTACTCCTTGAAAATGAATGATGTGGAAAATTTTGAGAGTTGTTTATGAATGTAAATAGAAGTAGGAGTCTCATTGTAGAGAATATTATATATATATATATATATATATATATATATATATATATATATATAGGACAATCCTATAACAAGTCACTATGAAAGTGAGGGTTTGGAGTTTAAACCTTGTCATTACAGACAATATATTGATGAAAGAGAAAATTGCAAAGGTAGAGGCTTGAGAGAACTCCATGAACAACCTAGGCATGTTTGGTAGGTCCATACAAACCTTGATTTGAGTTTGAAAATCTTGAAAGAAATAACAACTGATTTTATAATTATTTTACTCTTCTCGAGCTCATGGTGGAAGTTAGTGAGTGAGAGTGCTAGGGTTTTGATTTTGAGGGGGTAAATATACTCATTTTGATATGAAATTTTCAAAATACCATGCCAAATCCATGTATAAATAGATATATGAAGAAAATTTAGAATATAAGGGTGAACTCTCTTGATGTTTGTGATAGTTTGAGGAAGAAATTCAAACACAGTCAAAAAGGCTAGTTGAAAGGTGAATTTTAGAAAGGAAGTGTATGAAATATTTGGAGATGAGTAATGAAACTTTAGGGTAAGATAAATTAGATTAATATATGCATAAAAATGATTACTTTGTTCTTGGATATTACTTGGAGGAGGATATAATCATGACAATGTGGTGTAGAAGACCTAATGGAGGGTTTGTAGACCAAAACAATAAAAGTGACCTATAAAGAATTGTATAAACAATTAAGATCTGAGATTTTAGGGGAAAGTTGGCATATTAAATGTGATATAATGAAGCTAGTGATAAATCCTATAAATATATGGATTTTTAATGAATGGTTAGAGCAAAGAGCTTGGTCTTAAGGGCATATAAGGTCAAAAAGAAAAATGATGCAAAATGGAGTAATGGAACTAGTTTAGTGATATGAGCAGATGTATTTGATGATGTTACACATGTTAGAAGTGGTTTTGATTCTTGGTATAATGGTTTTGTGCATTTTGGAATATTGAGATATCATTTTCAAAGTGTGAACTATTGAGAAAAAGTGAATGGTGAAGATGTTTTCATGACTTCTAGAAAATGTTTTGGATGGATTAAACATGTATGCATGGTGAATGCATCAGTTCAATAGGATGAAGGGAGATAATTTGAATCATTTTTGTAGAGTGATGAAATGATTACAAGAGGATGAATTATTAGTAAATATAAAGAAGTGTAGTTTTATGTGTGAACAGTTAGTATACTTAGGATTCATAATATCCTATGAAAGATTGTGAATGGACCCAGAAAAGGTGTATGCAATAGTAGAGTGGTCATCACAAAGGAAAGTAAATAAGGCACAAAATTTCCATAGGTTTGAAATATTCTATAATAATTTAATCCTAATTTTTAATGGAGTGTGATAGTGATCAAGTAGATAATGAAGGGAAGATCACAAGGAATTTATGTGGATAGAAGAAGTAGAGCACAACTTATAGGAATTGAAGCATATGATTACAACGCAACCATTGCTAACATTGCTAAGTTGTGAAAAATTATTTCAAGTGGATTGCAATGCAAGTGGAGTAATCATAGGTGTAATGTTAAGTATGGAAGGGATACTTATAACCTATTTGAGTGAGAAGTTGAATGAAACCAAAAGAATATATTCAATCTATGATTAGGAATTTTATGTTATAGTGAAAACATTGAAGAAATGGAGGCATTACTTGTTACCAAATTTATTTATCTTGTACATAGATCATCAAACATTGTAGCTCATAAATATTCAAGCAAAGATGAACCAAAAAAATGACGTGGGTAGAATTTTCACAAAAATATATTTTTTGTGTTGAAACATAGAAGTGGGATGTCCAACATGGTTATAGAAGAACTAAGAAAAAGAGTTCTACTATTAAATGAAATGCACATTTAAGTCATGGGTTTTGATACCATGAAAGATTTATATATGCAAGATGTAAATTTCAAGGATGCATGGGAGGCATACAAAAACCAATTTGTGTAGATGAGAAACCATGGATGGATTACTTCATACGAGAAGGGATGTTGTTTAGAGAAGTGAAATTGTGTATACCCAAGGGTTAAATGCACAAGAATTAAATTAGGGAGAATCATAGTGGAATTTTGGGAGGACAATTTGAAGGAAAAAAACTTGAGTGCAATTGGAGGAACGTTATTATTGGTCAAGGATGAGCTTGAATGTGCATAACTATATAAAAAGGTGTAAATTTTCTAGTTAGCCAAAGGGCAAAAATAAAATATGGGGTTGTATCAACCATTACATATACCAAGAATACCATGGGAGAACATTACTATGGATTTTATACTAGGATTATAAAGAATGCAAAGAGGGAATGAATCTATATTTTTGGTAGTGAATAGGTTAACAAAGATGGTGCATTTTATTTCATGTTAGACAAGACTAGTGATGAGTCAAACATAGTGAATATGTTCTTCAAAGAGACTGTGTAGTTGCATGGGTTGGCATTGAGAATAGTGTGAGATATAGATACCAAGTCCCAAGGTCAATTATTGAGGACCTTATGGAAGAAAATGGAAAAAATGCTAATTGTAAGTTTAACATATGATCCATAAACAAATAGAAAAATGGAGGTGGTAAATAAGATTTTAGGAAGTTTTATTGTAGTTTTGTTAGAGGAAAGATAATGTAGTAGGACATGGTATTAGTGAAAGTATAATTTACCTATAATGAATCAGTTAACACCAAGTATAGGAAAGAATCCATTCCAAACCTGTCTATGGAAGAATTTGAAGAGGAGTTACCTAATCACTAGAAGCAAGTGGATAATAAGAGTGTAGAAGCATAATATTATGAAAAATATATATGCACAAGTTACACAAAGAAGTTTGAAACAAGTCGGAGTGGATTAACTAAAACTTCAAGGAGTGTGGGGATGAAAAGAATAAAAATAAATAATTCAAAACTTGGAGATCATTAACGTAAAGAGATATTTTCAAAGGGAACATATAAGAAGATTAAGTTAAAGAAGATTAGAACATGAAAAGTATTGCGAAAGATGGGGCCAAATGAGTACATGATTGAATTTTTAGAGTAGTTAGATATCTCACTAATATTCAATATTTCTGATTTGAACGATTATCATAAAATAACAGTAGCATACATGAAGAAAGGGATGATTATGTAGAAGAATCAAATGAGGACACATATAGAAATAAAGATGTAGTTGATTGAAGAAGGAAGATACTAGAGAAAGGAAAGGAAGAAGTTAAGGTGATATTGGAATCAAGAGTGGTGAAGAATAAATGTGTAAAAAAATACATAGAGTACTTAGTAAAGTGGAAGAATCAATTAGAGGAACATATGACATGCATGAGATCAAAGGAGCTTGCAAGCGGTTGGGCTATACTCTTGAGAGTTAAAATTGTGAGATGGAGCTAAATTTTTTAACTAAGGTGGTTGATGTAGGAAAATTGAGGGAAAGATTGAAGTTTTTATAAACTTTGAAATTTTTACTAAGTGTTAAAGTATGCAAAAGGTTAATAGGGTGATAAATAAAATGAGGTACAACAATTTTTTTGGTGATTGCATGGGAGTGTGAAAAATGTTTATGCAATGTTTTGTATTATGAAGTGCACAAAAAAATGGTTCACAATATGATTATAAGGAGGGGTGTGTGTAATAGTGCACAATTTTTGGTCAAATACTAGAGTGCATAGAAGTTTTGATGGGGCATGAAGGTGACACATGAGGATTGACGTTAGAAAAAAATGAAATGTGAAAATATTTCTAAAGGTTAATACATGGAGCTAGATAAAATATGATTGATAGTAGATCAAGTGCACTAAAAAAAATCTAGAAAATGAAAAAATATGTAGGTGGAGATTGCAAAAGAAACATATGTGGCCAAAATGGAAAACCACCGAATATGATGATGATGTGGATCCTTCTAGTCATATTTTCTCAACTACTATATCAAGGTAACTCGATACCATTAATGAGAAGTATGAGTGAGCTAAGGAGAAGATTCCATAAGTTGTTAATATAAAGAAAAATCGGGAAGATATGGATATAAAACATATTTGACATCTCATTTGAAGGTTTTATCATACAAATGTGTGGCATGAAAATTAAAAATTTTTAAGCATGAAAACAAAGCCCATAATTGAAAATTAGGCTTCCTCTTCACTATGCATATTTTATATGGTCATCTAGCCTTCATTCAACTCTCACCCCATCTTAGAGGAAATTCCTAACTAGGTTTTCAATTTTTTTAGTGTTCATAGGTAATTATCAAAGATGATTGATGAATTCATTGTGACTCAATAAAAAACTACTTCTCTACATAAATGATTAAACACCCTCCTAAAGTGTTTATGGAAAATCAAAAGCATCTGAATGTGATGTTGAAGGAAATTTTAGGTATCAAAGGAAATTTAGGAAATTTTAGGAAAGAAAATATGATTTAGGATCCATCTGCTCAATAATGGGTATTCAAGGTGTAGGGAATGGAAGCTCCAATGATGAATGTTGTTTTCTCTGGATGATTTTGAGTTTTCTAAATAGAATTAAGAAGAAAAAAAATATGCATTAGAAATCTATTGGAATTCTCTACACCAATCCCTAAAGGTTTCCTCAAATATTTTTAACTTCTATAACTAGCCCTCTCAACTCAAGAAGAAATAGGCCTTAAATGTTGAGTTTTAGACATAATTGGATATTAAGAATGGTTACAATGATCTTAAAATTTATTTGGAGTCAAATTCATATATTATTTGACACAAAATCATTTTCCTAAGCTCCCATAGTGAAACAATCAAGTTAGGTGTCTAAAAATAGACATCCATGGAAAATTGGCTTTCCAAATCGGACACAATCACACTTTGGAAAATCTTGTGTCCTATTTGTACCCAATAAGACAAGGGAGAAAAAAAAGTGTGACATCCTCCTCATTCCCAAGTTGTATTTTTTGACACAGAGGTGTCTTAGGTGTCCCACTTATCCCTTATGTTCCCATGGTGCAAGGGGGACAAAAGAGACACCAAAGTGCTGCCTCACTCCTTCACCCAAGTAAAATTTGGTTTCCCCTCTATCCCCCAAGGGACAAAGGGGAAAAAAAGTGTGACCAAGGCATCCTTGTAGCCCCTGGACCCCATGTGACCATCTCCAACTCTTATGATTCCATTTCCCAACTCCCATATCTCATTTCCATCTCCCTTACTCATCCAGTTGTATTTTCAACACTCATGTGTCTCCTCTATCCCCTCTATCCAAAAAGGACAAGAGGAACACAAAAGTTTGACCTCACCCCTACTTGTGTAATTTATTCTAACTATAGAGAAGATGTCGGGGTTTAAGACATGTCGAAAACACATAACTCTCCATCTCTTTGAAACTTTCCATTTTTCTTGCAAACTTTAGTTATAAAAATCTTCTAACCTCAATTAATGGATGAAATTATACAACATCAAATGGAAGAAAGTTTACTTTTTTATTCTATGGATATCTGGTGGTTGAAAACCTAAAATTGGGATTGAATGTTCCTTGAAAAATCTACTTTCATCTAATTCAATTCTCACATGATGAAGTGGATGAATTTATGAGATATGGAGGACTGTGTTTTCACCAATTATTCTCCACTCAATGAAATTATCATTTTCCCACTAATATAGATGAAGGAATCATCTAAAAATTGGAGCATGGAATATTGGAGAAAAACCTAGAATTTGAAGACTATTTTTCATTGCAACCCACACCTTTAAGTGCACTTATTAAGAATAACATGTTTTCATGGTTGAGAATGTCTAAAAATTGTAATTGATCAAAAAAGGTGAATTATAAATATCCTAAACATCCCAATCTAGAAATAAACATAGAAAGGAGAAATTTTTGAAAAATTACTAAAAATAGTAGTCCTGGATAGGACCTGTTAAAAATAACAAGTTTTAGAATTGAGCTTAGAAATATGTAGAAACACCCATTCTACCTATCTCATTTATTTTCTCCACAACCCCAAATCTAGGAAGGTACTTTTTCGTCCCCATCATGTGAAAAGGAAATAAAAACCCCTTAATATCCTAAAACACCAATTTCGAGGAGATCTCTATATGAAACAATTAGATGAAAGAGGGTGGATGGTTCAACTCATCCCAATTGTGGTAGAAGAGAGTCATATTGGTTGAATCACATTATGGACAAAAAAATACAAGAGTGAATCAATATGCGTGAAAGATAATCACTTAGATAATGGGTGAAATCAAGAACATCTTGAGGTTTGTGAAGGATCTAAAACATAAAGAATTTCATTCAATTTTGAGACATCAAGGAATAGTCATCAAGAGAATGATAAGATAAGCTCACCATGGTGATGATGATTATCATATTAAGATAAAAAACAAGGCGTCTCTCACACAATTATTTTTAAACACTTAATCAATTATTGGTGATATCCTCACATCTTATAAGTTAGGAGGTGCCATTTGTAGTGCTTCATGTATTATGTTTCAAGACGAGGGGTGGAAAGTATATTAACCAATGTAATTAAGTGTGAGGTTAAACATTATAAATAAATGTAAATGTAACTATACACAACATAAATAAATGTAAATAACACATAAACATAGTAACACCATATATAACATGGAAAACCCCTAAATGGGTAAAAACCATGGAGAATAAATCCACTATGTGAGAAAATTTTACATCCACCAGTCTAGTAACTCCCTCCTCACTTCTATTCCTTGTATTTACTAGGATTTACCTTCATATTCACATTTGAATATTATTATTTGATTTGATAATCAATCTTCGATATAATAATCGATATCCTGAATATATGACCTATGGTCATATTTAAATAACCCGAAGGGTTATGACCTTCTTAAGTGATGGGGCACACCTCGATTTAATTAGTTAGTTAATTAAATTAACCAACCACCTAATATAAATTTTATATTTAAATAATAAAAATATAGTTTATTCTATATTATTTAAATATAAACTATATATTATGATACAATTAATATTATAGTTCTAACACTCCCCCTTAATATTAATTGGGATCCATATGCCAACATTACTTGTTTGTATAACATGATTTACAAAACCATAAACCCTAAAGGTTTAGGCTAGCATATGTATTTATGAGATTAAATCTCAATCGTTTCTTGTGGAAATATTATTATCCGCATCCTTAGGAGCCTTTTATAACACAAGGACCTCCTTTACAAATAGATGCACACTGGACTGTATTTTCGTAAACTCTATCAGTTTACTTGTAAACTCTATCAATTTACTTAGATCATACAAGATCTTTTTACAATGATTTTAAACCAGAATAGAAGTATAGAGGAGAAGGAGTCAACAACTGACCAACCATTAGGAGGTGGAATTTCCATGCACACTCCCCTAAATGGAAACTTGTGAAAGGCCAAGCATTGCTCAAAACTTGTAGAACTTCACAACACATAAAGGCTTTGTAAACAAGTCTTGTAACTTGATCTTTAGTTGGGAAGTACGGGAGATCTATATCACCATAGAGAACCTTCTCATGAATAAAGTGCATATGTATCTCTATATGCTTCATTCTCTTATGTTGAACTAGATTTTGAGTGAGAGTAATGTAACTATGGCTATCACAAAAAGAGGATTACTTCCTTTAGCTTCCATGTGCATCTCTTCTAACATTCTCTTCAGCCACATGGCTTCTTTTGCTGCTTCCATTACACTTATATATTCTTCCTCAGTAGAAGAAATGGAAATTGTTGGCTACTTTTTATTGCTCCAAGTAATGACACCTACACCAAACTTGAACACATATCCAATTGTATACTTATGATCTATCACATCACCAACATGGTCAGAATCAAAATATCCATATAAATATGCATTGTTAGATGAAATATAATGTAAACCAAAATTAATTGTGCCCTTAATATAACACAAAATTCTTTTTGCTAACTTCCAGTGATCCTGATAAGGCTCCTGCATAAACCTTGAAGAAATCCCTACTACATAAGCAATGTTAGGTCTAGTAATAGTTAGATAAATCAAACTACCTACAAGTTTCTTGTACAAAGTAGGATTATATTTTTCACATGTAGGTTTAGAATCAAGTTTACATCCTACATATATAGGAATAACAATTGGTTTATAATCAAGCATATTACAAATTTTAAGAAAATTAGTTGCATATTGTGATTAAGATACTACAATATAATTTTAATCCTAAAAATATAGCCATGCCCAAAAAATGATGCAATAATCCTAATTCTGCTATCTCAAAATATTGCATTAACTTTGCTTTAATTTTCCTAATTAAACTGTTAGAATTAATACTTGATAAGTAAATCATCAACATAGAATACAATGATAATGATAGCATTTTATTCAATTTTAACAAATAAATCATTATCGATGAACAGATTAGAAAAACCAACTTCATTGGAAAAATTGTTAATTTTTGCATACCAAGCTCTAGGATCTTGTTTTAAATTATATAAATATTTTTCAATTTACAAACATGCATTTCTTTTCCTAGTTTTTCAAATCCTTAGGTTGGGTCATATAAATTTCTTCTTTTAAATAACCATTCAAAAATCATTTTTGACATCCATTTGATGGATTTCCCAACCATACTTGAGAAGCTAAGGCAATCAAAATCCTTACTGTGCTCATTTTTGTAATCTGGTGCAAATGTTTCCATGTAGTTGATACCAGGTTTTTGAGTAAACCCTCGAGCTACTAGTCTGGATTTGAATTTATCTATATTGTCATATGCTTTATATTTAATCTTGTATAACCATCTAGATCCAACTATACTTCATTTTTCAGAGGAGGGACTAATTCCCAAGTTTGATTTTTAATCAAAGTAGTATATTCATATTTCATAGCATCTATCCATCTTTTTCAATAGAAGCTTCTTCAAAATATTGGGGTTTAGGTTCATACAAATTCATCAAAGCATGATATGTATGATGACTTCTAGTCATTTTCGAAGGTTTCAAGATTAGAGTCTTGAATAATAGACTTAGTTTATCTAGGTCGTTTAGTTATAGAGAAAACATGATCTATCTCATTTTCAAATATAGGTTTAACACTAAGTTTCTTCATCACATACATTATTTCACAATTTTACTTTTTAAATTTTCATTTTCATTAGGATCATCATAAATAATAGAAACAAAAGATGAAGAAGAAGAACAAAATTTTTTTCTAGAATTTTAACATTCCTATTTCCAATAAATTCTCTTTTGACTGATCAAAGATCTAAGACCTTTAGTTATTACACCATATCCTACAAAGATACAAGGAAAGGAGGTATGATCAAACTTATTTCATTTTGATTTCGAATGAAGAGGGAAGTAGGGCTACCAAAGATTCTCAAATGAGATACACTAGGTTTTTATTTGACCACTTTTCTAAAGGAGTGGAATTTACTAAGGATTTAGTGGGAACTCTACTCAAGATATGAACAATAGTGTTCATATCTTCAGCCCAAGGAATTTAGGAACCTAAGATGAATGCATCATTATTCTAGCCATTTCCAAAATGGTGCAGTTTTTCCTCTCCGTAATCCCATTCTGCTGAGGGGAATAAGGAGTAGTCAGTTCCATTTGAATGCCACATTCAATACAAAATGAGTCAAATTCTTAACTGACATATTATCCCCCATTATTAGTTCTAAGCCTCTTAATTTTATACCTAGAAGAGTTTTCAACTAAAGATTTAAATTATTTAAATTTTGACAAGACATCAGATTTATTTTTAATAAAATAAGACCAAATCATACAAGTGAAATCATCAATGAAAGTGACAAAATGCAAAGAACCATTAAGGGAAATAACTTCTAGGGGTCTATAACATCACTATGGACAAGTTCTAAAGGGTTCAAGAGTTATCATTATGATGACTCAAAAAGGATTAGCAAATTGCTTACCATGAAAGCATCCTTCACACATTTCATGATTTTGGGAAATAGGTGGAAGTCCAATTACTAGGTTTAGTCAAGACATGTAGTACATGCTCGTGAAGTTAACATGACCTATTCTCTCATGCCACAATTTTATGTCACTTCTTAGAGTTTTCAAACAAGAAGCAAATGGAAAGATAGAAAACACATACAAACCATCTCTTTGAATACCTTTAACTATAGTAACATCATGTCCATTTCTAAAAAAACCATTTATCCTTTAATAGTATTATACTATAGTTATTTTGAGTAAATTGAGAAAAAGATAGAAAATTCATTTTAAGTTTAGGAACTAACAAAATATTGATAGTAAAACCATTTGAAACTTTTTCTTTTCCTTGACCCTGAACAATGATAATGGAATGATCACCCAAATAGATATGATCATTACATTTACTAATTTTAGATAGGATATCGGATCTAAAGGTCATGTGCCTAAAGGCACCACTATCCAATATTCAATAATTTTATTTTATAGTGAAAAAAGTGGCATACAAAGCAATTACATTTTATTTTAACTATTTTTATGATTCTTGTTTTGGTTTTGGTAGATTTGTTACCATTTTGAAATTTAAAATTTGTTTTGTTATTTTTAAATTTACAATCCTCTTTCTTGTGTCCAAATTTACCACAATAATGACATTTTCCATCAAAGCTAACTCTTAGATTTCTAGGTTTCTTATCTTTTCTAGGAGGTTTAAAATTTTTCTTTGGGTTTTTGTTGAATCTAGAGGTTTTACCTTTTGATTTCTAAGCAAGAAGTGCCTGAGTGACATTCTCCTTAGAATAAAAATTTAACATTACTTGTTCTTCCTATATAAGAAGAGCACTAAGGGTTTGCAAATATGGAATGTATTTTTTTGTTTGATATTTTGAATTCAAAATTGAAATGAAATTTCTAAATTTCTCATGAATATTCAATTGAATAATAAAATAAAGCAATTTATCTTAAATCAAATTACTACCACATCCATCTAACTATGACTTAATATTTTTTATTTTTTCTAAATAAATTATCACTTTTTCATCTCCCTTCATGGGAGTTTTCATAATTTCTATAATCAATTTAATAATTTGTGACAAGTGCGTACCTTCGTGCATTGATTCCAATTGAGCCCAAACATCACTCAGACTTTCTTGGTTTCGATATGAAGTAGAAAAATAACCTATACGATTTGTAAGATAATGGACGTTTCCTATTATACTCTCTATTGATACACATCGACATTATCAGCAGTTTCATGTCTTTCGGTAGGAGCTCTCTCGCCCCATTCATAATTTCCCATAATTTTTGAGCCATGAATTCTACCTTCAATTGAATCTTCCAAATGTTGTAGTTGTTTACATTCAACATTTGAGATTTGTCAATTGAAAATTGATTAGACTTCATTTTTGTGTAAAATAGAGATAAAAATAATTAATAAACAAGGATTAAAATAAGAGTTTTATATAAATTCCCCATGTCTTATTTTAATGCTCGTAATTGAACACGATCAATTTATGTCAAAAAGGAATTCTGTTAATTGTATAATTTATACATGAATATGTTAGAATGATATCAAAAATTAAATAGAAATGTAAGTGATTTTTTTAATTTCTGTAACAAAAATGATGATGAAAAACTTGTCATCGTATCATATCATTTTAAAATAAAACAATACTATTTTACTATTTTTTACAAAAATAATTTTCATAATTTGTTTATATTTTTGAAAAATTAAACAAATAATTTATATATAAATTTTTGAATAGAAAAAAATTTATACATAATTTTTTAAGCCCTTGCTCCTTATTAGGTATGATTTTCTATCAACTCGGCCAGAGTTGGCTAACCAACTTGGCGAGTTATTCACCGAGCTATCATGCCAATGATATACCATATTTCAAATTTCATTGCAAACCGAATTAACCATCTATGCCAAACTAAGCTACTTATAACATTGAGGCCAGTAGCACAATAAGACAATACTAGTATCCACGACCGAGCCACTCATAAGGAAACCGAGTTGTGCACTGTAAGGGCTCGAAACATGATGGGGTGGTGTGACCGTAGTCACACCACCAAATCCATGCTAAGGCTTATAAAGCCTACCTCCATCTCCCACCATCCCTTTCACGCATGCAAATGACATGCAACAGTGTGGGAATGAAGTCCTCCTCGTGAAGGTGAGGCAACCTTTATTGAAAACCAAAACTGTATTTACATCTGTACATTCAAAATTGTATGTGGGGGTGTTTTGGAACATCAATTGAAAGAAAATTGAATGAAAGAGATGGAATGAAATGAAGGAATGAAATGGAAAGGAATGAATGGAAGGAACATGCAAGAGTTAGGTAAAAGCAGAGCCTAATATTGCATGGAGAAGAACAAACAATAACTAACACAAATAAAACAGAGTTTGCATCAGCTAAACGAGAATGAGTAAAAGGGAACACACATGAGCAAGTAAATAATAGCTTGATCACTGTGAACAAGAACAACAACTTAATAACGTTGACAATAAGATCAAAGACAATATTTGCATGCAAGATTTAAACATCTAACATCTAATGAACATAAGAACATCAAATGTTATAAGAGACAATGAATGAGACACAAAGTTTGTATTTCATTAACTCCAAAATGTCTTCACAAAAGAACACAAAGTTTCTTCCTGAAACAAAGCTTGCACACAAAAGTATTTTCTTCTCCTCTCTCAAAGTCACCCTTTACAAATGAGCCCCTCACTTCCTTTTATAACCCAAAAGTTGGTTACAAAGTAGTTAGGGTTTTACATGAACATTAAATAAGGCACTTAAGTGACCTTTGAATTTTTCAACCAACTTTATTAAAATCAACTAAAAATAGAAATCACTTAAGTTATCCACAATTTTCCAAAAGAAACCTAAATAACAACATTCATTTCTTAAAATCCCATTTTTAAAAACATACAATAATAACCAGTGCCTTATCCATTGAAATGGGGTCCACCTATCTCAAACGTATGAGAAATGGACTCTCCCACTTCGTTAGATACCAAGAAAACTATCTCCTTGAACCGTTGGTGAAATTAGGATCTGCCGCTTTTGCCAATTGAAAGGATCTAAACCTTCCCAATGTTTCAAACATATTTTCTTCTTCTGGAGGTTCATTTGGTCAAAGAATAGCCTCAAAAAATACCTACAATTCCAAAATCCTACTTGGCATATCATTTAAATTAACCATCTTTGATTGAGCATTCTCAAACAAGTTCTTTAATTTGATGCAACGCTCCATTGAGGCTGATGAGAAATTATTGGCGGGAGTGTACATGTCCTTAAACAATTGTGAAAATTGCTCTTCCACATGTTCCGATGAACACCTTTGATTATGCTCATTTATGAGGTTGCAAGGGATCTCAGCTATGAATTCTTGAATCAAGGCGAGTGAAGTGAAGGCTTCATTGCATATGCTCTCATAATGGATCATAGAATCCTCGAGAAGCATCTTCCTTGATTTGAGATGCAGACACCAAAGAAAACGTGTCCCTCGATGTTCAAATTCAGAATTCCTTCAATGGCTAAAACTGAGGATTCCATACTCATCATCTCCTGTAAACTGGGCAATATCTCATCCAAATTTGATATGTTAGAAACAAAATTTCCTTGAAAGAAAGAATTGGATCAAGATACGCACTGACATCTTCATGGAGCTTAACCATTGTTTTGATCATCTCTTGGCCTAAAACGAGAATCTCTGAAAGCCAAGTTTTAGTGACATGGCCCAATGTGTTTATTTCTTTTGATAAATTGAGAGTTTCTTCATCAGGGGCAGCCACTTGCATCAGGTACTGGGAAAGTGGATGATATGGGATTTATTAGATGTTGAACATATTCCACCAATTGATTCTTTTCAGCCTTGAGCTGAGAGTTTTGAGACTTATATTTCTCAAGTCTCTTAAGCACGATATCAATTGAATCTCGAGCCATCACCATGTCACTTTCCAATGTGGACCTCCCAAGTCCAAGTCTAGAAACTTCATAATCAATAGATGTCATGGCATCACGCTCCTTGTCAACTTGTGGGATGGCAAGATCTGCAAATTTGTTTCTGTCACTATCCACCATTATTCGAGAAAGCACTTTAGGCTTCTTGGGAATGACATCATTTGAAAGTTTGAAAAGGGCATCAAAATCAATGTCAATTGCCTTGAATAACCCTCTTCCTTTTCTTGACCTCGCAATCAACCTAGAAAGGAGTATCATTCACTATTTCTACATACAAAAGCCTGGAGCTCAAAGCAACATTCTCATTGTTCTCGACATCATGAGATTCTGCAAGAATCCTTTCCACGACCTCATTTCAGGAGAAATAACCTCGATATCCACCTCCTGCTCATTTGGGAGATTTTGGGAAATCTCTTCATGAACTATAGGCTCCGAAGTGTTCGATATTTGGACTACCTGCACCTGAGTGGACGCTTGTGCAAGGCATGGCTGAGGATCATTTGTCACTAGCTTTTGAGAACTATTAACAATGTGAGTAGAAGAATCTCTACTTGAAGTAGAAAATCCCGATACACGCTCTCTTCCTTCACTAGGGCTAGGACCCTTAGGTTTTTCTCCTCGTGACACATTATTCGGTGAAGGGGATTTTGGCAACCACTCCTTTCTTGTTGATTGTTGTATATGATTGGATGGCACGAGGTCGATTGAGAAGGGGCTTTGGTTGAATGAAGACCTCCTCGAGTTGGCAATTTTTGTGATCCTAAAGTATGATCTTGAATTGACTATAACTTGGCAAGTTCTCTTTCGTATACCAAGATATGCTTCTTTCAAGGATCGGTTGATTCTTGCTATCAAGAGAAAATTCATCTCTTTTGGTCCAATCAATTCGAGGCAATGGGGTAAAAGCAACTGCATCATATGAAGGATCAATAACATCTTCATCATCATTTATGAATGAATCTAGAGGGCTCTTGATGTGAAAGGCCTTGATCTGAGCAAGGGTTAGGTGAGAAAACTCTCATCTTCTTACTTCATGCTCATCTGAATAGGCAGCCCAAAAATCTTCCATGGTAGGGTTATGTTGATACTTTGCTCCAAGAATCTTTTGCATATATCCATTGATATCAAACTGGGCTCTCTTCACATATGGATGAATTGTGATGAGGGAAAACTCTTTTTCCATGAGTTGTGCACAAAGAGATTTGGACATTGGTATTCCCCGATTTGGATTGGGAAATGAATTCCTGAGCGATGCTTGTCACTGAGAAGACAATGAACTTGGAATAGTTGTCACGCAAGCTCCATTAATGCCCATTTGTCACTGACGTACTTAGGAAGTTTCCATGGAGTACCCACAAAGCCACTTACATGAATGTAGGAAAAAGATGAAAATTGAATAAACCATGTTCCCCATTGGGAAATGACATTCATGGCTTCTTTGGAAAATATTTCCTCTATATTCCTATTCAGGTTCCGAATCACGCGGAAGGTAAATGCATCGTTGACCCTTCTAAAATGGTGAGAGCTATTTTTGAAACTTAGTTGCGGGTAATAATGGAAAACACTATTTGATGGACCCATGACTCCTCTTGTTTCGAGTCCAGAAAATAGCTTTCTTCTTGCCACTACATAAGTCAGATATGATGTCATGTAGAAACATCCAGTCATCTTTACTTCAATCAATTGTTTGTGAAGGGTATCACTGATGATGGTGGCCCAATCCACAAACTCTCTCTTGGCAAGGATGATACAGATAAACTAATACATCCATTGGTGGAAAATCTGCAAGAGGTAAACCAAAAACTTGACTTAGGAGAGTAATCATGTCCCCGATTTCTTCCACGAACTCAATGCAGGTATGTTCTTTAGGAAGCCGGTCAATTCGAGGCCTCTTGGTCACTAACCAGTTGTTATTAACCATCTTGCTCCACCTGAGGGGTTCTTCATCCCAAAATTCTTGTGTTGACTATCGAGTGATATCCGCATTCTCAGGGAAGTCAGGTATGCTTGAGCAATTCTTCAATGTGCTCTGGTGTGATTAAGAGAAAGGCTCATGATTATCTTTAAAAATTCCTCATCTCTCGGGATCATAATGCTCTGCATGCAAAGTGATAACCAGCTCTCGGACACTACACCGAGACAGAAATGTTGTTGCTTGGGGTAGACCACTATGGTAAAGCCTATCCGAGAATATGGTTTTGCCTTCAATTTTCACCCGTTCACAGAATTGTTGCACATTGATGTGACCCAGATTCGTATCAGTGATATTGTCATATGCTGACTTAATGGAACTGGGAGGGATGATTCCTTGGAATTCATACTTGAGTGTGGATTTGTTCGATTTCTCCACTGGCTTCCTCGATCTTCCTACATATTTATTAGATTTTTCAGCCATTATGAATTTTACAAAAAATGACTCAGCACGCAAAACAATGCAAGCGGGGTTGGGTCTCAATCTCAAACCCCCATCAATGCAAGAATAATATGACTTGTTTAATTTATTATTATTATTATTATTAAAATAATAATAATAATAACAACCGATCCGATTACAATTTTTTTTTAAATAATACATCACACCGAGACTAGGCTCAAATTTCAACTCTGACGACAACAATTTTTTTATTTATTTTTTATTTTAAATAAACAAAATCACCCGATTTCTAATATCCCAATTTTTTTATTTAATTCACATCGAGAAAATTCTCCTTGGTATGCGTGAAACTCACTTGATTTTAATGACCACGTAATTTGAGATTTACTTCTTCGATGCGATCTTCTGATCGATGCGTGACTATACTTGTTGAATCTTCTTGCAAATGCGTTGATACACCTGGAGAATGCATGGTTTCTTGTGTTGGAAATAGAAATGATTTAATCTTTGCTCAGTTGGGAAAATGTGTTCTTCTCTGCAAAGTTTATTATTTGCTTTATTTCCTGACAACTCCAGCTATCCTTGGCACGTGGTATCTCTTATGCATGCATTTAAAATTGTTTTCTCCTCCTACGCTGCGTGGTGATTGACTTGAATGAATGCGTGGAGGGTGTTGTAGTTTTGTTGTTTCTCTTCTATTTAACTTTATGTGCCAAATTCCATGTGTGGACTATTTTATTCTAATTTCTAGGCATTGAAAACCTTTTTCTTTTTTGTTTTTTGCTTCTTCTCCCATGTTTCTATTTTCTTTCTTGTTGGGCTGGTTTTCTATCCTTAATGAATGTGTGGGATCTTTTAGATTTTTTGTTTTTGTGCTTTTTCCCTCTAGGTGTCAAAATTTTGAAAATTGTGTTATTTTGACTCTTTTGTGGAAAATGCTTTTGTTTCAAAGTGTGTGGGATTTCATTTCCTTTTATGAATGCGTGGAAAACTTCCTTTTTTTTTGTGATGGGAAAGTTTTGGACTGTTTGTGCTAATTTTCCTCTTATCTTACTTTGCACAAAAAGATGCGTGGAAAATGCTTTTTTCCCCTGCGTGGTTAGAAATTTTGTTATTTGGAATGTGTGATGATCTTCCTTCCCCTGCTCCCGCGTGGTGTTTTTTTTTAAAATTGTTCTCCCTCTATTCTTTTTTGCTTTCTCGTTGAAAATTTTTGTTCCTTCTCACTGTTGTGTGGTGATTCTCCTGGAGAATGCGTGGAGCATTTTTGAGACCGAGTTTTGTTCTTAATGTTGGAAAACTTTTTGTTTTTTTTCATGCATGGTGATGATGTGGATATCTTCAAATTGTTCTGATTTCTTCTTTTCAATGTGAGTTCCTCTATTCTTTTAAAACATGTGATGAATACACCCAGAGGAAATAATAAGGAGTTTGGAAAAACTAAAAATCCTCCAAGCTTCTTATTTACTTCGCACAAATTTTTCCAAGGAGTTTGATGGATGAGGATTTAGGAAGCTTCCTCACAACCGTTTCTTATTCGTCTCGTTAAAACAACTTCCCTCTTTCTGGGTAGTGGCATTAATTGCCAGGGGAAGTGGGGAAATAAACAACCAATTTCAGCAAATGGAAATGGCAAGGCGGGCTGACAATCCCCATTTTATTTCCCCATGTGGGAAATCGGGAGATTTTTTGCCCATTTTCCAATTCATTAATTTGGCAATCGGGGAAGAAATCCCACAAGTAGGGAAATTAAAACAAATTTTCCAGGAAAGGGAAATCCGGTCCGGGAAGCCAATTTGGCATCCTCGAAATGGGAAGCGGAAGCTTATTTTCCCCCAAAATTAAAATAAATCTTGTTGAATGAATTTTAATTAATATTTATTTAATTAAAAACCCCATAATTATTAAAAATTAATTTTCAAACAAAGAGTAATTAATTAATTAATATTAATTAATTAATATTTAACGTAGTTTGAGACTTGGCGGGAGGAGTTCTCACCCGAAAAGGATGAAACAAAGACCAGAACGATCACAAAAATGAGATGATCATGATGAGAGCGATAGATCACGCAAAGTAACACTTTTAAAAATTTCAAAATTTCCATTTTTATTAATTTTGTGAAGTCAACCACATAAATTTTTGATCTTGAAAGGTTCTAGCCACAATGAATCAAACTTCCCATGCTTTCCTTTCATTTCATGCCTCTTGTCCCGAGAGAATAACTAAAGTCATTGATTTGGAATTCCCTCTCCTTACTTTTCTTGTCGAACAACCTCTTCACTTTGGACTGATGTTCCTCGATCCTATTTCCCACTTGAATTCTTTATTTCTCAAGCTTTCTTAGGAACATGATCCTTTTATCTAATGCATTGGTGAAGCATTCATCATCAACTGCTTGAGCTAATCATAATGTTGGTAACTCCAATGTGATGGGAATTTGAGCATTGGTTCTATACAAAAGTTGAAATGGAGACATCTTAATTGCTCTTTTGGGAGTTACGTGGTCAGCCCAAAATGCATCATATAATTTTTTTCCAAGTTCTTTGATTTTCTTCTACTAACTTGCACACGATAGTAATGATGTTTTTTTCTTGGATTCTACCTAACCATTTCCTTATAGGTAATAATCTGATGAATGAGACAAAGATATCACATACCCATAAAAAAATCTATCATATCTATAGAAGAAAAAATTAGAGGCATTTTCCATCACAATCTTGTTTGGGATTCCATAACAAACCAATATATTCTCTTTGATGAAGTCATAGATTACTTGCAGTAGATGTTTATTTTACTGGCATATAGCTTCTACCCACTTCATAAAGTAGTCAGTTGCAGCGAGCACGTGAGTATGACCAACACTGGAGTTTGGGTTCAAGACCCCAATGAAATCCAACCCCCATTGTTGAAATGGTTCTTTAATGACAACTTGTTGCAAAGGAAAAGCTGCCATTTTTGGTCTTCCAACAAATTGCTGACAAGCTTTGCATTTTTTACCCATTTCTGAGCATCGGAAAACATAGTGGGCCAATAATAATGTGCTCACAAAATTTTATGATCCGTCATCACTGGGCCAGAGAAATGACCACCGTAAGCATGATTGTGAAAGGCTTCCAACAACCTAGGTTGTTGTTCTTTATCAACACATCTAAGGAACATGTTGTCAATTCCTTTCTTAAACAAAGTGTTGTCCCAAATGACGTACCTGGAAGCTCTTAGTTTGATAGCTCATTTTTCCTTAGCTGTCAGATTCTCTGGACACTCGCCATATGTGAGAAAGTAGGCTATATCAGAATACCATTCATTTGTGGTACTGACAAAACCACCAGTGGTAAATTTTCCTCAATTGGTTCTTCTTTAGAGTCATCTCGTGGTTCATTCTCCATGGAGAGTTGGCAGAGTCCTCTTCCTCAAACCAAATTGGTAGTCTTGATATCTAAATCATATTCCTAGATCTTGGAGACCTAGGTACCTCTTTTAGATCCGGAGTTCTTGTTGTGTCAACATCAATTTAACTATGAGTGTCTAAATCTTAAGACTTTAGTGTGAGAATTTAATACATAGTACCTAAAAATGTTTCAAAGCTCTCACCAATGCGTATGCATGCCTCTCAAGGAAGTGTAATTGTTTTCATGTTTCTTGAATCTATAACTCATGAATGCATTATGATATTTGATTCCCTTTTGATTGTGTTAAGTCAAGATGGCGAGATAGTGCGCGGAGAAGCATAGCAATAGATTATAAAATCATTTTTAAAATTGGGGCACACTAATGTAGGAGATTTCACAATAACACCCTTGATTTTATCAAATTCTTCTCTACCTTCCTTCAACCATTTGAAGGACTCTTTTCCTTTCATCATATCAGAAATTTATTTGGTTAGCTCATCAAAATATGGCATGAACCTTATCAAAAAAGTTCACCTTTCCAAAGAATGAGTGAACTCCCGGCTTACTTGTAGGTAAGGAAAGATTCTTGATAGATTGAACGCGCTCAGATCAATTTTAGTTCCTTCTTTAGAAACAATATGACCTAGGATTTTACCTTCCGTAACTCTGAACACAAAATTCTTTGGATTCAAGGAGATCTTATGAAGTCTACACCTTTGCAATATTTTCTCTAAATCTCTTAGGTGATCTCCTCGTTTCTTTGAGAAAATTGTCAAGTCATCTAGGTATATCACGATGATCTTGTCTTTATAATCTGTGAATGCCATATCCATGTCCCTTTGAAAATTTGTGCTGGAATTGATCAAAACAAAAGGAATTCTTCTATATGTGAATGTACCCGGGGGTGGTGAATGCGGTTTTATGTTGGTATTATCTAGCCACTTCAATTTGATTATAAACAAATAAATCATCTAGCATAGATAACATTTCGATCCAATTCTTGCTTGCGAATATGGTCCATGACTGAAGTGCATAATTATCCTTCAAGGAAGCTTGGTTAAGATTGTGGAAATCCATGCAAATCCTAATTTCCCCATTTTTCTGTGAACCAATATAATATTAGCTATCCAAGTCAAATGTCGAATAAGAAACACTATCTCTGTGAGTCTAATATCTTTTGAACCTCATGGAATATTGTCCTTGCAATCTTGGGATTATAATGTATTTTCTTACACTTTGAATGAAACTACACCAAGTTTCAAGGGTATGGCATGTTCCATTTCCCTTGGTTTGCAAGACTTCAAGTCTTCATATGAGTAAGCCAAGACGTCATAATATTTGGTAAGGATGCTTATGAATTTCTTATATTCCTCAGGTGAGCAACACTTATCGATGTTGACTAGGTGAGGTTTATCCTTGGTACCAATGTTAACTTGCTCATAGTTAGCAGAATTCACAAGTCCTACCTGCTCTTTCTCTTTGATAAACCTGTCATGTTTATCAAAAAGTTCTTCAAGTGAAACCAATCCTTTTGGAATTTTATTTCCTTTGAGTTGAATGATGCCATCACCAGGATCTTCATTCTCAACTCCTTCTTGAATGGGTGAGGTCATCGATTCATGAAATGCATAATCACTTCCTTCAAAGTACAATTGTTCAAAATTATCCCTTTTTCTAAGAAAGCAATAATTTGTTGATCATCATTGAATACTTGCCAATTTTCTACATTGTCAGGAACACTTGGCCTAAAAACCATTTCGATGGTGTATTTGTCTTGATCAAACTTTGAATGAGGAATCATCAATGAAGCCGAGACTGCTAAAGAATCTACTTTTTCATTCTTTTCATGAGGGATGGATTTTATGGAAAAATCATCGAAGACTTCTATCGCGTCCCACACTTTATTTTTGTAGTGTCTCAAATGATCATTCTTTACTTGGAACTGATTTTTAACTTGTTTCACAATCAACTCCACATCTCCAAAGACTTTCAATTTTTGATCCCTTTCTCTTCTATAACTTGAAGGCCAAGGATTAATGCCTTGTACTTCAGTAGTGTTGTTAGTATTTGAAAATTGGAGTTTGTAAGAAAAAGGAAATATTTTACCATTCGGAGATATGAGCACTACTCCTGCGCTAGAACTTGTTGAGCAATAACTTCCATCGAACTCAAGAGTCCATATCTCATTAGAGTCTTGGCAAGTGACCTCAGGTGCATGAACCTTTGTAGTCATCATATAATTACCCATACTTGAGTTTTGAAACAAGACTTGTGCATGGGGATCATTAGTTTTCATCACCGTGAATTTTTCCTGAGTTTCTGGCATTAGCTTCTTCATTTCTCCATTGATAGGGATCATGGCATGAGACCAATCCATTTGAATCTCACCACCCAAATCTCTATAAAATTTCCTGCTCAACAACATACCATATGAAGTAGGAATGTCAACAACTAGAATGGTTACCTTAACTCACTTATGAGGAAATTGGGATAAAACCATTTGAGCATCTTTAATCTACCCGATCAGAGGAACTTGTCTTGTCTCCATTGAGTAACAAGGATCTAAATGTTCTTGTACAAGTCAACCCAAGAGCATGTGCTACTTTTGCAGGCATCACATTATCTCGAGGCTCCAGAATCTATAATGCAATTACTTAATTTACATCCGTTGATCAGAAAGGACACAAAGAAAGGTTCAATATTTTCATTTGAAGGTGTAGTGGCCGCCACAATATTTTGAGTCTTCCCATCTTTGGGAGTTTTTAGAATTCCTTTGGAGGAATGATCAGTAGAGTCACCTTTGATAAACTGGACCAATTTCTTGAGTTGATCCTTATTAGACTTCAAGTACTCTTCCTGTGACATGGAAATTTTTGTTTTATTGATATGATCAATGATATCAAATTTGGGCAAAGTAACCATACTTGATGTCTCAAATACTAGTTCTTTCAAACTTGATGATGGCACACTTTTGACCTTTGCTTTGGGCTTGGTTGATACGGATGTGGAAGAAGAAAGTTTATTTGTAGCTGATTTATAAACAAATTAACTTTTACAAAGGACTTCCTTTCTTTAGTATAGTTTTGACCTTGGAAACCTTAGTCGCCTTGGACTCTTTAGGGGTCTCATTTGTCTTAGATTCTTTGGAAGTTTCCTTAGTCTTATATTCTTTTGGAATTTCCTTGGAGCTCTCTTTATCTTCTGCCTTAGTGGTACTCTCCTCCTTTTTTCGAGAGCATGTGAAGACAGAGATTGATTGACTATTCATATCTTCTATAATTTCTTTGTATTTGTTGGTGCTCAAAATTGTTATTACCCCATTTGTGCCCCCTGAAATTTATTGATTTATGGTCTTTGTCATTTAATCCTTCCCCATGATTGTGATTGGCTGGTCTTTGTTGGCATTTTTAGTCATGTCCTTGGGTCAAAGATTGTGTATGGGTCCATATTTGTCTCCTAGTTTCTTTGTTCCTTTGGAAAAGGTTTGTATTTTGGGTTCCCGGGCTCTGTCCTTTCAAAAATTTGTGTTTTCCTGTTCCCTCTATTGCCACAGTCAAAATTTGTGTTCTTGATGTTTCTACCTTGAAATACTTGAAGAAGGATGAGTTGATGTGTCCCTAAGGATCATGTTTGAGCCTTGCAACAATCTAAACTCTCTATCATTGAAGAAAAATTCATTTTCAGGCTCAAATGCTCATGTTTCTATATTTTACGATTTGACGGGCATTTTCTCCCGAGTCAAACTTGCATCCTTGCATCTACAGGGGATGTGGCACCTTTTGGTTGGATGCGGCTTAGCTAAATACTTCAAAAATTCTATAAAATGCCTCAACTCAAAAATATGTCCACGTGGGTGAACAACGCTCGTTTGAGAATCAAATTTTTGGTCTGACTTTGAAGTAGCACCGGGAGGACACGTGGAGGCTTCAAAATAGAATTGCTTAAATAGACTTGGAATTTTTTTATGCGATTGGAGCAATTTGGTGAAACAAGACACGTGGTGAGCTTACGCTCATTTAGGGTCTCCATTTGGGCACAATCTTAAAGAAGCGCCGGGATGACACATGAAGCCTCCGCTTACTTTGCATTTACTTAGACTTTTCAATGGCCAAAAGGAGACTACCATATGAAATGTGGTGCCTTCCACTAAGCTTCAAGAACTTAGACAAATCTCAATTGAAATAGGAGACATGGCGAGCTCGGGCTCATTTAAGGTATCAAATTGTTGGGACCACCTCGAAAGGTGCGTCGTGGTGACACATGCGGTTTGAGCCAAAGAGGCGGGCGGCGGACCATCGGGGGCAACTTGGAAATTTTTCCTCTTGGATTCAAATGAATCAAAGTATAAAACTAACCCGCAAACTCAAGGGTAAAATTCAAAATTCATTTGAGAATTCAATAGTGGAGGTGCGGTGGTGGAGGAAAAGTGAAAAATTTTCCCTTTGAGGAAAACGGAGTTAAAGGCATAAAGGAACTTGGGGTTCTCACTGGGACCCACTTTAGAAAATTGAAACGGAGGTGCTTTTGGGGGAGGAAAAGCGAAACATTTTCCTTTTTTCCAGGAGAGATGAAAAATGTGTAAAATTGAGTCGTGACTCTGTATCCATCATATTGTGCCACGTGTGAAGCTCAAATCTCATCGGCAGAGTAGTGGAGGAAATCAAGAAATTATGCAAATTTTTTGAAAGTAGTAAAAAGATGTCCCAAGGCCCATTTTTACTTGGATTTGCCATGTGAAGGGCTCAAATTTGAAGTTGAGGAATAGATTGATGGTAAATAATTGCATTTTGACCGCCATTTGAGCTCCAGGAAGTTTGGAGATGTGTTTTTACATCAATCTTCATCAAATTTTTACCAATTCGTGTCGTCTTGGCATGCAAGGTCCGAATTAATCAATTTGGGGGTTCAATTTGTGAATCCAAGGCATTTTTCAAATGAATTTTTACTCTAGTTCGTGAAAATGTGAATTACCATATCCAAAGTTACAGAGTAAAAAATTGGGAAGGGAAAAGTTGAAATGATGAAATGAAAGGGATCTACATGCATGGGAAATGAAAAACATGCTTCCACTTTGAAGAATGATGAAATTTTTGTAATGATTCACCTTTTGAAAGAACAACTGAAAACTTTTTGTGAGTTTGTTAAATGTCATTTTCCAAAAATATTGCAAAGAAAAGGTGCTTCGAATATTCCACTTTTGGAGGGAAGATTTGAGGGGCAAAGTGAGTGAGTGAGTAAAAGGTATATATTGCATGAATTTGTCATGCAAATGGTTGGGGTTCATTTTCACGAGAAAATTTTGAGAAAAGCTCATCCTCTGAGAAAAATTTCTAAGAAACCAGGTTAACTTCCTCTGTGTTAGATTTTCATTCATGTTGAGTTGGTTACAAGTGTATAGCCATCAATAAGCTCTAATATTGTTTAAATAACTCTCCCCTTGCTGATGAATCTGATGAATTTTGAGTTAATTTATGTCAAATCTCTAGCAAATTTTGTGTTTATTTCACTTTCAAAATGTCTAAAAGTAGTTTTTCTTGTTCCTATTGCAATCTTGTATCAAAATATATTTAAATCACACAGATCTCAATCCTTGTGATAGTTTAGTGGCATCTGCAATTTCATTTTCAAAAGATCTTTCATCTGGGAATGAAATAAATGATTTAAAATCACTTTTCTTTCATCTGTTGACAGAGATTGTTTGTAAGCCTCTGGGTGTACCTCAGGTGTGACTGATCTTATATTTTGATGTTTTATTGGGTCTTCTAACTCGAATCTTCATGCTTCCATAATCTCAAAGATTGTGTGAAAAAGTGCATGCTGGCCTCCATTGATGCACACCTTCTGGTTGAAGGAATGTTTTAACTATTTTGAAGCTTTCTGTTATTGAGTTCTCCATTTGTTGTGAAGTTTCTCAAGGATTTGGCAAAGTCCAATCTATCTTCTTGATCTCCCACCAAAAAATTATTCAAATAACCAATCCCACCTATACTACCCCTGTGTTGCATTGTGTGTCAACAAGAGAATATAATCCATTTACAAAAATGCACAAAGTAGTCAGGATCACACCATGTCTCTAGTAGCCTCAGCCTTGTCTTGAAAGCATTTCCATCATTTAGTAGTGACAACTCTGTTGAGTTTGAATAATGGGAAATTGATCATGTTTTCTCAAGGCCATATCCATGCAATCTGCATAATACAAGGACATCTTCACCCCCTTCACAAAACAAAGGCTACAATACAGGTTCTCTTACCTTGGTTGAGAGGCACAACCTAAAATAGTGAGGATAAGATCAAATCCTTTCAAGGTGCTACCCACTTCTTCAAATCTTGAGTGCTAATAAGTCAGATAAATTGCTTCCCCAGATACAAAATGACATATAAATCATTTATCTTCCTCTAAGTGTCTTGTAAAATCCATGATGCTTTCTCAAGTTGTGAAGGAGATTAAATTTGGATACAAACATCTATTCATATTCTGAGCGGTACTCGAAGAAATGATTCTTACTTTCTCCCTCAGGATATTCAACTTCAAGTTTAGATGTTCTAGAATCTGGCTCTTCTTCGTCAACCTCAACGACTTCAACTTCATCGTTGCTTTCTTCAACGACATCACACTTTGAGTTAGCTGCAAGATTTGCTTCAATAGCAAGCCTCATCAGAGCACCTGCAATCCTAGATTTGTTAGGAATCTAGCCTTTTATTGGGATGTATTTATAAGGAGTAGGTTTACTACTTTGAGAAACTTTCTTTTTCAAAGCTAACACATCATTAACAAACTTAGTGAGTATAGCTTCTGAAGCATTGGGGGTTTCTTGATTCTTTCCCTTAAGGGAAGTTTTCTTGAATTTTCTTGCCATGATTAAGTCATCCTCAATTTCTATGGCCAAGGATTGAGCAAGTTTCAAAGTAGCCACTCGGCCCTTCTCAACTTGATAGCACACTTCTAGTTGTTGTGCATTAATAAAGAAACATTTTTGTCCATCAAGGTTTGGACGAATCCCGGTAGGAAATTTGTTCACCATTTTTTTAAACTTAGCCATGAAATTCCTCATGGGTTTTGTTGGTTCTCTTCTTTGCACTCGAGATAGTTGGGCGAAGAGAATGTTCATCTTCTACCATCTTGAATCGATATTCAAACTTAGTTTTCATATCATTCTAGTTTGTAATGCATCCATTTGGTAGATGATGAAACCAATCTACAACAACATCATGCAATGTTTCAATGAAGAGGTGAATAGCAACATCTTCATATTCTACTAACAAAATAACACATGCAACAAAGAAGGTAGAAATGTGGTCATCTGGTGATGTCTTCCCATCTCCATCGAACTTGGGAAGAATCTTCCTCGATCCTCATGGGAGGTCATGTCAAGCTGGTAAGGCCAATGGGACTATGTACATTTCCCCATGGTACATTAACTACCATCTTGGGAAGGTGGTATGCGAAGACAAAATAACGTGAGCAAGAACAAGTGCTTGACTTGTAGTGATTCCTTCCTTGCTTTCTCTTTCAAGACTTGATGCAAGGCTTGTAGATCTATGAGGCATGTTCTTCTTTAGAGGAGATAACTTGAAACCAAACTTTCCTTGGAAATAAAAAATGGGATCAGATCGACCTTTAGCTTTTTCTCCCCGTGTAAACCTCTTTCCTTCAATTTGAAATCTTTACTGTGAAGGGATCACTGGCATGTTTTGATCAGCTCTAGCCTTTTCTCTTCACTCTCTTTCTTGATCTATTTGCACCTGAATAACTCTAGAAACTCTCTTGTGGCTTGATCTTCTTCATTATCTAGTACTGATGCAATGAGATGAAAATGATAGTTTCTCATGCGCTTTTCCCAAATAGCTTGCCTTAGATCTGATGATATATCTTCTTGAGTATCTGCAAAAAGAAGATTTGGTTGCAAGATAGGTGGGTTACCTGTAATAGTCATACAAATTATTACCTTGGTGGAAGAGGGTTGCATCGATGAACAACGATCAACACGTGTCCAGGAGGTCTTCTGGCCACAAGTGTGGGTGCTCTTCTTCTAAGGTCTTCAATGTAGATTTCTCTATCAATGGCTCTATCAACAACCACAAATTGTTGTAAACTTTCATGGTTTTCCCAAGCTACTGTTTGAAGGTTGGAAACAATGTCTCCTTGAAAATATTTATCGGTCACAAGGTTTGGCTGAAGAAGAAATGGAGCTCTTGTAGAGGGGATAGTCATAAATATTTAACCAAATACCCGATTAACGATTCTAGAATCCCTAGTAGCATATGGATTTTCATGCATGCAAATGACATGCAACAGTGTGGGAACAAAGTCCCTCCTCAATGAAGGTGAGGCTTCCTTTATTGAAAACCAAAACTATATTTACATCTGTACATTCAAAATTGTATGTGGGGGTGTTTTGGAACATCAATGGAAAGAAAAGTGAATGAAAGAGATGGAATGAAATGAAGGAAAGAATGGAAAGGAATGAATGGAAGGAACATGCAAGAGTTAGGTAAAAGCAGAGCCTAATATTGCATGGAGAAGAACAAACAATAACTAACACAAATAAAACAGAGTTTGCATCAGCTAAACAGAATGAGTAAAAGGAACACACATGAGCAAGTAAATAATAAAGCTTGATCATTGTGAACAAGAACAACAACTTAATAACGTTGACAATAAGATCAAAGACAATATTTGCATGCAAGATTTAAACATCTAACATCTAATGAACATAAGAACATCAAATGTTACAAGAGACAATGAATGAGACACAAAGTTCATGTATTTCATTAACTCCAAAATGTCTTCACAAAAGAACACAAAGTTTCTTCTGAAACAAAGCTTGCACACAAAAGTATTTTCTTCTCCTCTCTCAAAGTCACCCTTTACAAATGAGCCCCTCACTTCCTTTTATAACCCAAAAGTTGGTTACAAAGTAGTTAGGGTTTTACATGAACATTAAATAAGGCACTTAAGTGACCTTTGACTTTTTCAACCAACTTTATTAAAATCAACTAAAAATAGAAATCACTTAAGTTATCCACAGTTTTCCAAAAGCAACCTAAATAACAACATTCATTTCTTAAAATCCCATTTTTAAAAACATACAATAATAACCAGTGCCTTATCCATTGAAATGGGGTCTACCTATCTCAAACGTATGAGAAATGGACTCTCCCACTTCGTTAGATACCAAGAAAACTATCTCCTTGAACCGTCGGTGAAATTAGGATCTGCGCTTTCACCAATTGAAAGGATCTAAACCTTCCCAATGTTTCAAACATATTTTCTTCTTCTGGAGGTTCATTTGGTCGAAGAATAGCCTCACAAAATACTGCTGATTCATTCCAAATCCTACTTGGCATATCATTTAAATTAACCATCTTTGATTGAGTGTTCTCAAACAAGTTCTTTAATTTGATGCAACACTCCATTGAAGACTGAAGAGAAATTATTGGCGGGAGTGTACATGTCCTTAAACAATTGTGAAAATTGCTCTTCCACATGTTCCGATGAACACCTTTGATTATGCTCATTTATGAGGTTGCAAGGGATCTCAACTATGAATTCTTGAATCAAGGCAAGAGTGAAGTGAAGGCTTCATTGCATATGCTCTCATAATGGATCATAGAATCCTCGAGAAGTGTCTTCCTTGATTTGAGATGTAGACACCAAAGAAAATGTGTCCCTCGATGTTCAAATTCGAGAATTCCTTCAATGGCTAAAAATTGAGGATTCCATACTCATCATCTCTATAAATGGGCAAATATCTCATCCAAATTTGATATGTTAGAAACAAAATTTTCCTTGAAAGAAAGAACTGGATCAAGATATGCACTGACATCTTCATGGAGCTTAACCATTGTTTTGATCGTCTCTTGGCCTAAAACGAGAATCTCTGAAAGCCAAGTTTTAGTGACATGGCCCAATGTGTTTATTTCTTTTGATAAATTGAGAGTTTCTTCATCAGGGCAGCCACTGCATCAGGTACTTGGGAAAGTGGATGATATGGGATTTATTAGATGTTGAACATATTCCACCAATTGATTCTTTTCAGCCTTGAGCTGAGAGTTAAGACTTATATTTCTCAAGTCTCTTAAGCACGATATCAATTGAATCTCGAGCCATCACCATGTCACTTTCCAATGTGGACCTCCCAAGTCCAAGTCTGGAAACTTCATAATCAATAGATGTCATGGCATCACGCTCCTTGTCAACTTGTGGGATGGCAAGATCCACAAATCTGTTTCCATCACTATCCACCATTATTCGAGAAAGCACTTTAGGCTTCTTGGGAATGACATCATTTGAAAGTTTGAAAAGGGCATCAAAATCAATGTCAATTGCCTTGACAACCCTCTTCCTTTTCTTGACCTCATGAATCAACCCAGAAAGGAGTATCATTCACTATTTCTGCATACAAAAGTCCTGGAGCTCGAAGAAACATTCTCATTGTTCTCGACATCATGAGATTATGCAAGAATCCTTTCCATGACCTCGATTTTAGGAGAAATAACCTCGATATCCACCTCCTGCTCATTTGGGAGATTTTGGGAAATCTCTTCATGAACTATAGGTTCAAAGTGTTCGATATTTGGACTACCTGCACTTGAGTGGACGCTTGTGCAAGGCATGGCTGAGGATCATTTGTCACTAGCTTTTGAGAACTATTAACAATGTGAGTAGAAGAATCTCTACTTGAAGTAGAAAATCTCGATACACACTCTCTTCCTTCACTAGGGCTAGGACCCTTAGGTTTTTCTCCTCGTGACACATTATTCGGCGAAGGGATTTTGGTAAACCACTCCTTTCTTGCTGATTGTGTATGATTGGATGGCATGAGAGGTCGATTGAGAAGGGGCTTTGGTTGAATGAAGACCTCCTCGAGTTGGAAATTTTTGTGATCCTGAAGTATGATCTTGAATTGATTGTAACTTGGCAAGTTCTCTTTCATACCAAGATATGCTTCTTTCAAGGATCGGTTGATTCTTGCTATCAAGAGAAAATTCATCTCTTTTGGTCCAGTCAATTCGAGGCAATGGGGTAAAAGCAAATGCATCATATGAAGGATCAATAACATCTTCATCATCATTTATGAATGAATCTGGAGGGCTCTTGATGTGAAAGGCCTTGATTTGAGCAAGGGTTAGGTGAGAAAACTCTCGTCTTCTTACTTCATGCTCATCAAATAGGCAGCCCAAAAATCTTCCATGGTAGGGTTATGTTGATACTTTGCTCCAAGAATCTTCTACATATATCCATTGATATCAAACTGGGCTCTCTTCACATATGGATGAATTGTGATGAGGAAAACTCTTTTTCCATGAGTTGTGCACTGAAGAGATTTGGACATTGGTATTCCCCGATTTGGATTGGGAAATGAATTCTGAATGATGATGTCATCTTGAAGAAGACAATGAACTTGGAATAGTTGTCGTGCACAAGCTCCATTAATGCCCATTTGTCACTGACGTACTTAGGAAGTTTCCATGGAGTACCCACAAAGCCACTTACGTGAATGTAGGAAAAAGATGAAAATTGAATAAACCATGTTCCCCATTGGGAAATGACATTCATGGCTTCTTTGGAAAATCTTTCCTCTGTATTCCTATTCAGGTTCTGAATCACGCGGAAGGTAAATGCATCGTTGACCCTTCTGAAATGGTGAGAGCTATTTTGAAACTTAGTTGCGGGTAATAATGGAAAACACTATTTGATGGACCCATGACTCCTCTTGTTTCGAGTCCAGAAAATAGCTTTCTTCTTGCCACTGCATAAGTCAAGATATGATGTCATGTAGAAGCATCCAGTCATCTTAACTTCGATCAATTGTTTGTGAAGGGTATCACTGATGATGGTGGCCCAATCCACAAACTCTCTCTTGGCAAGGATGATACAGATAAATTGATACATCCATTGGTGGAAAATCTTGGCAGAGGGTAAACCAAAAACTCGACTTAGGAGAGTAATCATGTCCCCAATTTCTTCCATGAACTCAACGTGGTACAGTTCTTTAGGAAGCCAGTCAATTCGAGGCCTCTTGGTCACTAACCAGTTGTTATTAACCATCTTGCTCCACCTGAGGGGTTCTTCATCCCAAAATTCTTGTGTTGATTGTCAGTGATATCCACATTCTCAGGGAAGTCAGGTATGTTGAGCAATTCTTTAATGTGCTCTGGTGTGATTAAGAGAAAAGGCTCGCGATTATCTTTAAAAATTCCTCATCTCTCGGGATCATAATGCTCCACACAAGCGATAACCAACTTTGGACACTACACCGAGACATGAAATGTTGTTGCTTGGGGTAGACCACTATGGTAAAGCCTATCCAGAGAATATGGTTTTGCCTTCAGTTTTCACCCATTCACAAAATTGTTGCACATTGATGTGACCTAGATTTGTATCAGTGATATTGTCATATGCTTGACTTAATGGAACTGGAGGGATGATTCCTTGGAATTCATACTTGAGTGTGGATTTGTTCGATTTCTCCATTGGCTTCCTCGATCTTCCTATAGATTTATTAGATTTTTCAGCCATTATGAATTTTATAGAAAAATGACTTAGGCACACAAAACAATGCAAGCGGGGTTGGGTCTCAATCTCAAAACCCCGTCAATGCAAGAATAATATGACTTGTTTAATTATTATTATTATTATTATTTTTTTAAAATAATAATAATAACAATCCAATCTGATTATTTTTTTTTTTTAATAATACATCACATCGAGACTAGGCTCAATTTCGACTCGGTGAAATGATTTTTATTTTTTATTTATTTTAAATAAACAAAATCACCCGATTTCTAATATCCCAATTTTTATTTTAATTCACCGGAGAAATTCTCCTTGGTATGCGTGAAAATCACCTGATTTTAATGACCGCGCAATTTGAGATTTACTTCTTCGATGTGATCTTTTGATCGATGCGTGACTATACTTGTTGAATCTTCTTGTAAATGTGTTGATACATACACTTTTTTATAATGTGTGTGTTTCTTGGAGTGTTGGAAATAGAAATGATTTAATCTTTGCTCATTTGGAAAATGTGTTCTTCTCCATGCAAATTTTTTATTTTTTTATTTCTTTGACTCAACTATTCTTTTAGACATACATGATATCTCTTATGCATGCATTAAAAATTGTTTTCTCCTCCCTATTGTGTGGTGATGATTGACTTTTGTCTTTTGAATGCATGGAATTGCTGTAGTTTTGTTTTTCTCTTATTTGTTTCTATGCAAAATTCCATGACGTGGAAAATTTTATTCTTTTCTTTTGCTTGAAATTTCTTTCTTTTTTTTTTGTGTGTTTTCTTTCTCCCATTGTGGTCTTTTTCTTTCTTGTTGTGCTATTTTTCTTCTTTAATGAATGTGGGATATTTAGCTTTTTTTTTTTTTTTGATTTCCCTCCTGGCATTGAGGTTTTTAATTGCTTTTGGTTGCTTACTTTGATTGCATTTTGGACTTTTTATTTGCTCATTTCTTTTATGAAGGAGTGGTCAAATTCTTTCTTTTTGTGTTGGAAATTTTTTTGGATGCATTTTTGTGCTAAATTTTCTTTTTATTCATCTTATTTTGTTTTGCTTTCCATCGATGCATGGAAAATGCTTTTTGCTTTTCCCTTCTTTAGAAATGTTTGTTATTTGGAAAATGTGTGATTTCTTTGTTCCTTGTGGTGAGAAATGTTTTTGTGTTTTTTGGATTGTTCTCTTTTGACTGTCTTTTTCTCTTGTTTTTGTTCCTTCTCATTTGTTGCATGGTGATTCTCTTTGGAGAATGCGTGGAACAACTTGGAGACCTGAGTTTTGGTTCTTAACTGCTGGTGTAAATGTTATGTTTTTATTTCATGCATGCATGGGATCTTCAAATTGTTCCTTCTTTCTTCCTTCAACATGAGCTTCCTCTATTCTTTTAAAACCTATGATGAATACACCCAGAGGAAATAATAAGGAGTTTGGAAAAACTAAAAATCCTCCAAGCTTCTTATTTACTTCACATGAATTTTTCCAAGGAGTTTGATGGATGAGGATTTAGGAAGCTTCCTCACAACCGTTTCTTATTCATCCCGTTAAAACAACTTCCCTCTTTCCCGGGTAGTGGAATTAATTTCCAAGGGAAGTGGGGAAATAAATAACCAATTGCCAGTGGAAATGGCAAGGCGGGGTTGACAATCCCCATTTTATTTCCCCATGTGGGAAATCGGGATTTTTTTGCCCATTTTCCAATTCATTAATTTGGCAATCGGGGAAGAAATCCCACAAGCGGGAATTAAAACAAATTTTTCAGGAAAGGGGAAATTCGGTCAGGAAGCCAATTTGGCATCCCGGCAATGGGAAGCGGAAGCTTATTTTCCCCCGGAAATTAAAATAAATCTTGTTGAATGAATTTTAATTAATATTTATTTAATTAAAAACCCCATAATTATTAAAAATTAATTTTATCAAACAAAGAGTAATTAATTAATTAATTAATATTTAATATTTACGGTTTGAGACCTAGGGGAGGAGTTCTTGCCCCCAAAAGGATGAAACGAAGACCATAACCATCACAAAACAAATGATCACGATGAGAAAGCGATCATCATGATGAGAGATTTTTAGAAGTCATATATCACTATTAAAATATAGTAACACTTTTGAAATTTTCAAAATTTCCATTTTATTACGATTGAAAATATGAATAACTTTCCACAATGCGATAAACATCATCCAATCCATTACGCAAAGAGGGAAGGGGGTTAAATAGCATTCCAAATCATTTAACCACCCAAATTCCCAACTGTTATAACCTTAGGTTATTTAGGATTAATTTAATTTATTAATCCGTCTTTGGTACCATGTCAGGACAAGGGGTGGAAAGTATATTAACCAATTTAATTAAGTGTGAGGTTAAACATTATAAATAAATGTAAATGTAACTATACACAACATAAATAAATGTAAATAACACATTAAAAAAGTAACACCACATATAACGTGGAAAACCCATAAATGGGTAAAAACCATGGAGAATAAATCCACTATGTTAGAAACTTTTACATACACCCGTCCTAAGTAACTCCCTCTTCACTTTTATTCCTTGTATTTACGAGGATTCACCTTCATATTCATATTTGATTATTATAATCTGATATGATAATCGATATCTTGAATATGACCTATGGTCATATTTAAATAACCCGAAGGGTTATGAACTTTTTAAGTGATGGGGCACACCCCAATTTAATTAGTTAGTTAATTAAATTAACCAACCACCTAATATAAATTATATATTATGATACACTTAATATTATAGTTCTAACATTATGGGGGTCAGAACATGTAACTTATCCTCATGCTTCATTCGGGGACTAGTTCTTCTATATGGAGAAGGAAATCCATTTTCACAAGGAGAAAATTACGTAAAAAAGGATGTCATCATGTTTAAAGGTGAAATTTTAAGTTCATGGAGTAAGTTGAGGCTAATCACATGCTTAATCTTCTCATATTCAAATCTTTTCAAGGAATATGTCGGATGAGCTAGTCAAGTTTACCGAGGCATATAGGACCATCATGTGTGAAGGATCAAGAGATCATCTATCTCTTTAGAGGTGTATTAGAATCAAGAAGATATCGGTGAAGGAGAATTGCAGGAGCCAAGAAGGATAAGAGGATGATCTACATATGGGCAAGCATGTATGTAAGAATGAGAAACCATCTCTATTTCACTTGATGCCACTCACTTGGTAGTGTTCTTAAACACTTATTCAAACCTTGTAGTGTGATCACACTTCAAAGGATGAAATACATTACAACTACCTCATTTTAGTCCAACAAGTGGCCACATGATAATAATTTCATTTAGGGGTCAATCCTTGTACTGCATGATAAAGATCCATTTTAATAAAAGACAAACAATCATCAAGAGGATCAAGTATCATAGAGTTTATTTGTGATCCTTAGGGTGAAGTATGAAGGCCTAAAGAAGTAATAAAGTGATCCTCACTCCTACCTTATAATCAAAAGATATCATCATGTTCCTATCAAAATGCATATCTCATGGAAATGTTTTTAAACAATCATTCAATACCCGTATGTATCGTATCTCATCGAAGAGGAATTTGCAACCACATCGTTAAAATTACACATATGGTCACTTATGCAATAGGTGTAATAAAGCAGATCACAAAGCTTGTGATGGTGTTGAAACATAAAAAACCAAGTCATTAAAGAAATGGTCATGAGAAGCATGAAAAGAGAGGATCATCATGAGTGATTCCAAAAGTAATCATAGGTTCACATTGCAATTTACCACATCAATATTTCTAAGAACTCATTCAATACTTTGGTTTGTCCTTTCATCTTAGAAAATGAAGAATCATATGCCATCACAATGTTTTTGAATTCCACAAGTGGTCGAGGTCAATACTCTCATTTATGTAGCATTTCTTCAAAGTTCCATCAAAAGCTTCATCTTCATTAGATTAGTCAATCCCTCTCTCTCTATTTCTCTCCCTTCTTCTTTCTCCATATTCGATTATCCATTAAGATTGTAATTTTTCTCTATTTTTTTAACTAAGTTGAGTGACCTTCAATTCAACATTGTAAGAGTCCTTTTTCATCAATAAGGAAAGAATCACTTTCATTTCCTAGAAATATGGAAGGTCATAAGTGATGAGGGAAGGTGAAAATTCATGTGGGGGAGATGAAAGGACAATTTGTAATGCTATAAATTGGAATGTATTTTCCATTCCAAAGGGTTGGTAATTTTTGATTGTTGTATGTTGTTGAGATTTACCACTACTACATCAAGTAATAAAAGTTTCATTTCTTCTATTTCTATGCTTATGTTCCTCTACTCTCTCTCTCTCTCTCTCTACTTTCCAACTTTGTAAGCATGGTGATATTGCATAACCAAGAAGGAACTATGTGTCCTTGATTAATGCACTTATATAACTGAGTCTCTAGTTTGTTAGTATTGTTGATTGCTTACATTGTTGTGTTCTTATAATTGAATGTGGACCTACTTTGGTTGATGTATGTGAATTTTATAAGCCTACTCACAACATTAAAACTCTCTCCTTATTTCTCTAATTCCCCTTTAACTCTCCTCACAACAAATTACTCCTTGTACTATGTACAAGCACTATTCCATAGGTATAGTGGAGTATTCTGTGTGATCCACAAAGATAATAGTTACCCCATGACTTTAGTTAGTTTAAATTAAATAATGGTAGCCTCTCCATTCATAAGAAGGAGCTTATCCCCATGAAAATTGGAGGAAAATAATAATGTGCACCGCAAAAATATTTCACTAATAGTTTTTGGCAAATCTACAGAGGAAGATCTGCCATTTGTGCACTGTTGACAATTTTTGCACTTGTGCAAAAATGGGAAACTCGAAACTTCATCGTTATGATGAAAGTCATGGGTGAAGTATACCTAAGCTAAGGAAGTTCGATGTTATTATTTCTTTGCTGAATTAAGTAATGATTAAGTGAAATCTACAATTATGTGTGCTATTACAAAACGTAATGAGATCACATAGTCTGCAAATTTCATGATACCTTCAAAAAAAAGAACACAAAGGCCCCGAAGGACAGTTGTGTTGTCTTGAGGAAGACACCGGATTACAGAGTAGGTGAAGTGTTGAGTTTTGGGACAACAAACATAAGTGCAGATTACAGAAATCAGAGTTCATTACTGAATGTTACAGGTTCTCATTGATGTTCTTTCCTTCATGATTAAGACATTCAATTAAATGACTGAGTTGTTTAGTTTGTCATACAATCCATACATAAAGCTAAAATGCAGGAAGAAATATACAACTCATTTTCAGAATTCAATGTTTTATTCACAAGGAAGGTCAAATGTTTCCCACACAAGCCGTGGGATGTGACTGAAAAGTAAAGTACATCTACTGAAGTAAGAGGTACACATGCATGAAATAGAAAGCAAAGGAGTATGAGTGAACCCATCATTTCCTTTGTATATTATTTGTTGTGCAGAGCATCTCCTTTCCATCTCCTTTCATCTCCATTGTAGAAGGCATGGTACCTGAAAAGTAAAAGAAAGGAATCATCAATAAAGAGCTCAGGGTTAATCCATATTCCTACACTTTGCCTAATTCATGCATATGGATCTCTAAGCAACAGGAGATATAGATTACTTAAAGATCAAACTACATAGCTCACTCAGAAAGAAGAAATAGAAAAGAGAATAAGAAACATGGACATAAGAGAGGCCAAAAGCCTAATTTTTCTAACTATTTTCTTAAAGTGTGCAGATACAGGTTGCAACCAAGAAGAAAGAATCATATACATGTTGAAAAAGGAGGACCAATGTAACTGAAACTCAGATATTGTCTACAAATGGAAGAGGTTACAATACGAAAAAGAAGATGCTTGCAGACAAGGTACATTTTCTAGATTTCAGTCAAAGGAAAGGAATTCTGGGAAAATTTTGACAGGGCTTCGAGGAAAGGAATTTTGGGAAAATTTTGACAGGGCTTCGCCATGTAAAATGGATATTTACAACTTTTCCAATATCTATATCAAACTGAAATCAAAGAAATGCAGTAAAAGTAATAGAACAAAGTATCTGAATCAAGGCTTATGCCTGATAATGGCATCAAAACAGATCAAGAATTGCTTAAAATTACTACAGGTATCAAAGAGTATAAGTGCAACTACAGGTTACAAATAGGCATTTCAAAAGTGAACTGAAGGAAGAGATGTACAAGAAACCACTTCATTTACAGATTTTATCAACATCATTCAACCTTGCAAACTCACACATATCCAAGTCAAAGAAATGTTACAGTATTTCAGAGATTGTCATTTCCATTAAAATCATATTCAAGTTACATTATCAGAGTGTGTACAGATCCGGACCATTGATAAAACATTAATAGGAATCATCAAGTTCAGAGAAAGAAGAGCAAGCTCGAACGAGGTTCAATTCGAAATAACCAAGGCCGAGCCCAAAGATATACAGATAAACTCTCAATGAAAAATCCAGATCTAGGGATAGCAAAGCAAAATATGGAATACCCAGAACGTAAACTATCTAGCAAACCCTCCATAGTCGGTTCGAAGAAAGCTAACAATAATAACCAAGAAAGTTATGGTGACACAAGCTTATCAATATCAAGAAAAATAGAGTATTCATACTACTTGAGCCATTCATAAAAGGGTGAATCCAGAGTTACCTCTAACCGTGGTCGAAATAAGTTCAAACGGTAATGACCGAATCCTCGAAATTAAAGGAGCCATGAATTCTAACTAGAGCTTTCAAAAATGGTCAAGAACCAAATCCATACAAGTATGTATTCACAATTGCATAGAATTGAGCTCCAAGAGAATGACTATGGTAGCCAATAGACCACAAAGATCCCAAAAACAGAGAAGAATCGAGCTTCATAACTCACCATGGAGGCCATTGCAAAGACCAAACGTAACAGAGCCGGTATTGAATAATCAACAATAGCACCCCATAAATGCTCAGAAGCTCTAAATAGATCAAACATATGAAAATACAGATCATGAGAGTTTAGGAAACCATTTTGTAGAAGGAACCAAGCTCAAATGCTCAGAAATAATGGTGTTAAAGAAAAATTTTGCCAGGGCTTACACTGCAGAGTGAAAGTCCAAATGAAATGATGTTTAGGGTTGAATTGATCTTACAATGCAAACTCGAGAGATGAATTAGCAGAATTCAACCACAGTTAAAAGATCAACGATCGAAAATGACAAGTACATAGATCAAAGGCCAAAGATCAAGCTCCGTGATCAATGCAAACCATGGTTAAAACACATTTAATGCAAGTTAGAAACCCTAAATCATGCTTTGAAGATCAACGATAAAAATGACAAGTACAGGGATCAATGCTCACAAATGGATCATCAGAATCAATGCAAAGTAGTCCAAGTGAAATGGCGGTCGATTGACCAACTTTTTCAATTTTCAAATTTGTGAATTGTCAAAATTTCTTCCGCAGGCCCGAAAGTCCACAGAGTACACGTGTCACCATTATAGTAGAAGCGAAAAAGAGCGGAGGTCGGGAGTTATTTACATTTTCAAACTTTAAATTGTAAAAGGTTAAAATCTCAAAATAGCCCCACAACCCCGCAAGGCAAAAGTCAATGCAATGGCGGAACAATGGAGAGCGGGAGCCTCTTTAAGTTTTAAAACTTTAAAAGTGCAAAAGTCAAAAGTTCCAAACATTTCCCGCAAGCTTGAGCCTCCACGATGAGAAATTCAAAGCCGCGGGAGAAAAGTAAAAATCAATTCCACATAGTATTGGCAGAGCAATGGGCCTTCTCAAAGTTTTGAGACTTAATACAAACAGGCCTAAAAACTTCAAAAAGGTTCGAAAGTCTGCCAAAGGAGTCAAAGATCAATGGTGCAGGTCCATCAAAGGACAGAGATCAACGGTGTCAATAAGAGACCAAACCCGACCAGAGTTAAAAACACATATACATGGCGAGTGGATAGGAAACCCTAGTTGGGTTGAGTTAAAATGCCACCGACAAATAGCCAAGGGTTGACTCATCGTGCAGAAGGGGCCAGCCCACGTGTCCATCAAATAATCATTGCAATATTGACTTAAGTCCGAAACTATAGTATATGCTCCAAATAATACAAGTGCCAACCAAATCATTCCCACAATGATCACCGAAAAGGTGAAATATTTTAATCATATACTATTCAAACATCAAATCCGACAAGTATTATATGGTCATGCATAATCAAAAGGTGGTCGAGCATGGTGTGGTGACTTTTACAAAGTGCCCCTTATGTATCTAAACCATGGTAATGCATTAGGTCCACAAAGGTGGCCAAACTCTCAAGACAAATCCATATATCAAAGGGTGGTCCCCACATGAAGCTATCACATGCACGGAGTATTTTTGCATGCTTTCACAACAGGACATAATAGAGAAGAAGACAAAGTTACATGTTCATGGAGAGAAACTTGCCTAGCAAGCAATCTTATTTTTAGCAAGTTATTCATCCTTCTCTTCTTAAAAATAGAACAATCAACTTTAGTTTGACTATATTGTAATTAAGGCTAATAATGCCTATTTGTAATTAAGGCTAATAATGCCTATTTGTAATTACATGCTCTATTTTTATTCCTTTATCTATTATTAAATAAAGGATAAAAATAGAATGCATGGGCGATGAGTACAAGCCTTAGGCTATTTTTAGGAAGAGGGTGAATTTTATTTTTGCTATATATTGTGTGCCTTTACAAAGCAAAAAAGGAGAACTACTTGGAGGACTTTTTGGATATAGCAGATCTTGGCAGCTTTTTCTAGTTTTGCCTTCTGAGTGTGAAGTATTTTCGCCTTACCAATTATTTGCAGTCTTGTGTATGTTTCTATTAGTCTTGTGAATGTAAATTCCCTGATTAATCATCTTACCCTGTTGCAAAAGTCAGTATTTTCTGCATGATATTAATGTGCATGTTTAGCTTAGCAAGATTGTTGTGATAAAATCCCTCAATACATCCAAGTTTTTGCCCTTAATAATCTGCGAGAAGAACTTTTGGTTCATGCACACAAAATCCTTCACATATCAATCAGTGCATATACTCGGTCAAATCCCTCATATAAATTTGGTGTATCACCTTAGTTTAATTATTTTACAAAACTCATCGCTTACCCTAAACCCCATAATCAATTTAGGATACATCAACAAGAAATCGCCTTGATACTGCAGGCTCACCTCAAAATAGGTATACCCACAGACTTGAGGTGTTTCCATTGTATCTAAGAAAGAGAGATCAATTTTGCAAGCTTAGAAAACATGTAGCCATCTCTCTACAGGTGCGCTTTGGGAGATAACAACACCCTTCAAATATCTTTGAAAAAAATAGACATTTGAAAACCATAATAACTAGAAAAATAAAAATACCATAAGTATTATCCGAATGTTAAAAATCATTGTTGAATCCCATTGAAAATCTACATTTTTCTAGTTATATTACTAGCTAACACTCTAAGAAAACTCGCAGAAAATAGATACACTCGAGCTGATTGAGAAGGTGTCATAACCGACACAACATTTGAAGAGAAATAAAAATCTGATTTTAGGATTCCCATTGTTCAAATAGAAAGGTGAACTAGTCAAGAGTACTTTCTTGAACATGATCCTAACTTTCCTTTTTCCGGTCACATTACGTAAGTATATGTAGAATCACTAGACCTCATTTATTTGAAAGAAGAAAGAGTAGAAGAACTGAAGGAACAAGAAGAAAGAATGGATGCACCTCTCCCCATGGGGAAAAATAATGGTCTGCTAGTTTTGACTCCTCCATTGCATGAATTACCAAAAGGATCAAGAAAGAAATTTCCTAAATTCTATGGAGATAGAAAGAAACATCTAGATGATCACATCACAACTTTCATCACATCTTATGGCATTCTTGGAGTGAAACACAAATATTTTATAGTGTATTTATTTGTGGAGTCATTACAAGATGTCACTATGGAATGGTTTTACTACTTTCCATCACACTTAATTACTAATTGGGATGATATGAAAACCAAGTTTGAAGAAATATTCAAGACTATAGAAGATGCTCATGCCCTCCTTGCTCAACTTGCTCAAATTAAGAGAGAACTGCAAGAGCCCATGAGAGAGTTTGCAGAACGAAGTTTAATAAGCTGATCAACAATATTTGTACCGATGCTCATCCTACAACAAATAATCATAAAAGGTTCTTCGTGATTTCTCGCCTTTCATGAAGTTAGTTTGATATTAAAGAGAGCTCAGCTAAATACTTTAGAAAATTCTCAAGAACTTTCCATTGATATGGAGGATGATCTTATCATGTCAGGAAATATCAAGACCATTTCTTGAAATAAGGAAAAAATCCCCAAATATGAAAAAGATGATCGATTGGTGCAAAGATTGACCAATGATTTTAATTCATTAAAGAAGGAAATTTCTCAACATTATTCATATGAAAACTGGAACATGAAATGGACTATGGGAGAACCCTAAAGGCTCACCTTGGAAGATCCACCAGTTAATGTAATATGTGGGACCAATGAAGATGAAGGAGAAGAAATTGTTGAATCAAAAATTAAAGAAGAAGAAGATGATGAATGTGTTAGGATTGGGTATTTTGAATACTCACTAGATGAATATTTTGAAGAATATATGGCTGATATGGATAGTCACTCTTATGTAGTGTTCACTCTGTCACAAACAGAGAAAGAAAAATATTCTTTCGTTTCCCTACCAAAGCCTCTAAATCCTCAAATGGTGAATCTAAAAAAAAAAAAAAGTAGGATCATCATTTTCCACTTACATGGGGTAAGCTAAGAAGAATCCTAAGACTACCTCAATCAAGAATCCATCTTCCTCTTCAAGTAAGTATCCTTCATCTTCTCTTGGCAAATCAACTTAGGCATCTATTAATCCTAATAATACAAATCCTATTCATGTCAAGGATGTCATTGTTTCGATGTACCTACCACTTATCCATCTTTTGAAATCATTTACCATCATAAGAAATCCAAAAATCATATTTTTGAGTCTCGAGTACTTGATAACTCATCCCAAACAATTTGATAGGCTTGTCTAGTTCATGAGAGAAACTAGTTCAAGTTCATGTTCCAAAAATACCACTGCTAAAGAAATACCTCCCACTCCTCCTACCACTCCTTAAAAGTTTCTCTCTTCTAACCCTTCCACCTCTGGGAAATTAGAACATGTCTATCTAGCCTTATTGGTCAATGGATATAAAATAAACAATTACATTTTTGACTCAAGTGCCTCTGACAATGTCATGCCTAGAAAAGTTTCTAAAGTTATTGGTATTTCTCACTCCTTCTAATGTCCATTGATACTCCATGAAAACCAAAGAAGTACCTCTTGTTAGCCAAGTCAAGGATGATCAAATAGCATTTATATATTTTCTTGACAAGAATATCATGATGAAAATACTCATAACAGACATGCTAACCTCATATGGTATGTTATTGAGCCAAATATTATGTTAAGATGTTGGCAAGATATACGAGGGATTGGTTGCATGCCACCATTCAGGTCAATGGTAAGATGACGAATCTCCTTCCCATCAAGAAAATGAAATACATAGTTCAAAATATGGATGATCCATATAGAAATCCTATTTCAAAATTTAACAAATTATAATTTTTTCATAGCTTCAGAAGAAGATGTTGAGATTCCCATGTTAATGAAATAATATCTAAGTGTGATAGTTCTAGTAAAAAGCATCATGATGATATGGGGAAACTGGAATTTGAAAGCATGTACTTCCCACTAGATGTGAGTATGAATATAGTTTATTTACTGGGTGGCAATGTTGGTCATGAAAATATTGACTTATAATAAAGAAATATCAAGGTGATGATAAATGTAGATCAAGAAGGAGTGATATCAAACAACTTCTGGAAAGTGAGCCCCATGTTCCCAATCATGTTCTCAAGGTTCAACATGAAGACTCACTCAATGAGTATGATTGTGAATATGAATATTTCTCTTTCCCATTGGGAGAGAATGACTATTTCAAGAAGAAATTCATGAATGAAAATTTGCTTAGGGATCTTGAAGTTGAATCTACTCAAGAAGAGGATGAATTCATCATGGAGATGGACTCCTTAGTTCATGGTGTTCAAGATTGGGAAAATGAAAATCTAGATATTTCAGCCCCAACCTTGTGCTCATTTCCCTTTCATGAAGATATAGACTTTCCCAATAAAATACCAATGAATGGAATGGTATTTGATTACCCCAAGGAATATTATATTCAACATAAAAATATTCTTAACAAGGAATTTATGAACAAGAACAATCTTGAATCTTTTAATGTTGAATCCACTTAAGGAAAGGAGGCTTTCATCATGAAGCTATATTTCAAGACTCAAAATAGCCAAGGTGGAGAAGGTGTTGTTTTTCATTTTTCATACCTGACGTTGTGCTCATTTTCATTCCATGATGATGAATAATTATACACATCACATCATAGATAGAAGTGGGTCAAGAATGAGAAAAATTGCATGAAGCATAGTTGTTTGGAGAAATCAAGAAACATGGAACATGAAGAGGCTTGTGATAGTGTTGGAACTCCTAAAACATATTCTGAGAATCAACTCATGGAAACAATGGTCATGAAGCAGATGAAAAGTGAAGTTCAAATTCTCATCATAGATCATGAGCTTCAGTATGAAAACAAAAGTCCTAGTATGATAAAGACTCATCCTTGTAAAATTGAATGAAATTCAATAATTAGGATGAAACTATGAACCAATCAAAGATAGAAAAAATCACAAAGAAAAAAAGATAATAAATCGACTTGGTGGACCCTCAATTACAAAGACAATCATGCAAAATTTCTAAAAAAGCCGAGAAATGGGTCATATTTCAGTGATCCTATCAACGGATTTACAAAATAAAGGAACTTCATGATACTCATGTATGGGTAAACATTTAGTAATAATTGGTGCTATAATGAAAGTAGGTTGTACCCTTACATGTAATGTAGGTTATTTAGGTTTTTTTTTCATGTTTATTGTGTGTTTCCATTCTATCTTGTGTTTCCTTTCCCTATCATGCATTGGTTGTGTTTGTTTCTTGGTTGTGTTTGTAGATTTTCTTATTATTCAATGTGGTGACTCCATTTCCCAATGTACAAATCATTGATGCAGTACCCATGAGAGTTATGAGGTTTTTTATTTCCTCTTATAGTCTAATGTCCCCAAGCTAGAGCCAACTGTTGTCATGTGAAATGTTTGGAATGAAAATTGATAATTTTGAAACATGATAACTAAGCCCCTAATTGAAAATTAGGCTTCTCAGTCATTATGCATCCTTCCTCTAGGCAGGTCTACCTTTAGTTCAACTCTCACCCTGCGAGATCGGGAAAATCCTAACTAGCTTTTCAATTTTTTTAGTGTGCAAGGGTGATTATCCAAGATAATTAATGAATTCATTGTGATTCGATAAAAGACTACTTCCTCTATAGGCCTAAAAAGGCCATTTTGACCATTTATAGTTAATTGAACACCCTTAGGAAGTATTTAGAGAAAATTAAAAGTATATGAAGGTGATGTCAAATGAAATTGAATATATCTAAAAAAATTTAGGAAAATTTAGGAAAAAAATATAATTCATGAGCCATCTATTCAACAACACTGGTATTGGGGCATAGGGAATGGAAGCTCCAACAATGAATGTTGTCTTCTTCAAATGATTATAGGTTTTAAAGAAGGAATTAAAAAGCCAAAAATATGCATAAGAAATATGTTATAATCATGTACAAAGTAAAAACATTAAATATGATCCAAGGCTTAAATTTTTCTTGAAATATTTCAAACTTCGTAGATGCCCTCTTAGTTCAAGACATAATAGGCCTTAAATTTTACATTGCAAGAATAATTGGATTTTGAGAATAGTATATTGATTTTAAACTGTTATTTAGAGTCAAATAAATATAATTTCTTACCCCAAATCATTTTCCTAAGCTCCCCTGGTGAAAAAATCAAGTTCGATGCCTTAAAATGGACACCCAACACAAAAATGGCTTTCCAAATTAGGCACCTTAACACTTTAGAAAATATTGTGTCCCCTCTATTCCCCATGGAAAATGGGGAAACCAAAGTGTGACCTTTTCCTCCTCCCCAAGTCATAGTTTGGACACCCAGGTGTCAAAGTTGCCCCCTTGTCCCTTATGTCCCCTTCTGGTGTAAGGGGGACAAGAGGGAAACCAAATTTTGATCTCAATCCTTAACCTAGGTTCCATTTTGGTATCCCATTTATCCCCTCTATCATCCAAGGGACAAGGGGACACAAAATTGAGACCAAGGAATTCATGTAGCCCCCAGAACTAATGTGACCATCTCCATCTCTTTCACCGCCATTTCCCACCCCTGATCTCATTTCCAACTCCCTCACTCACCCGAGGTCACACTTTGGACACCCATTTGTCTCCTCTATCCTCTCTATCCCCCAAGGGACAAGGGTGACACAAAAAGTGTGACCTCACCCTATTTGTATAAATTTTTCTTACTATAAAGAATCATTAGGTTCTCGAATGACGAGCCGAAAACACATAACTCTCCATATCTCCAAAACTTTCCATTAATCTTGAAAATTTATGCTACAACATCCTTTTGAACTCCATTAATGGATGATATTAGGAAACAAGGGATAATATATGTAGAATAATCCCTCAAAAAAACTTAACAAAGAGAAACTAATATGTAGAAAATATTACGATCTCAAATAAAAGTGCGAGAATAATAATAACACAATACAAAGAGACAATATTTAATGTGGTTCACCGATTTGGGATACGTTCACCAAGAATCACTTTCTTATATTTTACTACCAGCCACCACTCTCAATACAATACCCAGATCTAGTTGAAGCTATGCTCAACAAACTCTATACTTTTCACACCCGAATTCAAACACATATGCAAAGTTACATAATACCTACCATATGCACGAAACCACATAAGTAGACAAATCTGCTAAGAAATTTTAGAAAACCACGGTATAAAAACCATGGGCCAAAATCATCCCATAAACCTATGGGTCAAAAATTCCACCCATATGAGAAAAGGCACATTTCCCGATATATCGGGCATGTTTTGTTTCGAGGCCGGAAAAAATGGTACCCCGGTGAGACAACTATGGAAAGTGTACAATACTCTTAGTGTACATTATTCAAAACTTTCACACATGAAAATAGGCTCCACAACCTAACAATATCCCACTTGGAGATTAGTTTTCCTCTGAGAAAGATTCTCAACCCTTCACTAGTTTCTATGAAGACCAACCAAAGCTGAACAAAAATTTAGTTTTTCCCTTGTGACCACCTTGGTCATCATGTCTACAGGATTATGACTGTTATGAATCTTCTCCAGCTTCAACTTCTCTTCCTCTAAATTTTCCTGATGAAATGGTACCTTAATTATATATGTTTTGTCCTAGAGTGGAAAGTAGAGTTCTTAGCTAGGTGTATAGCACTCTGACTATCACTATGTAGCTTTCCTTCCTCCTACTTATGCCCCAACTCCTCAAGAAATTTTTGTAACCAAATCATTTCTTTTCTTTCCTCTATGGCAGAAACATACTTAGCCTCTGTGGTTGACAAAGCCACCAACTTCTGTAGTCATGAAATCCATCTTACTGCTGTCCCACCTACAGTGCAAACATAACTTGTCTTGCTCCTGCTGTCTACATCTCCAGCCATATCTTAATCTACATAACCACACAAAGTGGTTTCGATCCACTAGCAAAAAAATTTTCCCCATGGTCCATCTCAAATACTCAAAGATCCACTTTCGCCTACCAGTGATCTCTACCTGGATCACTTATAAATCTACTCACCACTCCCACTTTGCATGGGAAGTATAAGGCTTGTGGACACCATGGCATATATAAAATTTCCAACCACCGATGAGTAAGGAACTTTGGACATCTAGTTTCTCTCTGCTCTATCTTGGGACACTTCTCCCTTTATAACTTGAAATGACTCCCAAAGGAGGTCCAACCGGTTTAACATCTTGAATATTAAACCTCTCAAGACCTTCTTAATGTACTCTTCCTGAGATAAAGTCACCTTCCGTTCCTTCCTATCCCAAGATATCCTCATACTAAGGATTTGTTTGGCTTCCCTCAAATCCTTCATAACAAAGGACTTCACTTAGTTGCTTCCTGAGTACTTTTATTTCCTACATGTTTTTACCTTAATGAACATGTCATCCACATACTGAGACACATGATAATATAAATGCCATCCTCAAATTTATTTGTATACACACAATGGTCAGAATGACATCTAATATAACCTTGTTCCATCATGAAGCTATCAAATTTCTTATAACATTGATGTGGAGCTCGTTTGAAGCCATCTAAGCTCTTCTCATTTTGCACACCATATAATATTTACCTTTGACCTCATAGCCCTATGGATGCTACATATATAGATCCTCTTCTAAATCACCGTGGAGAAATACAATCCTTACATCAAGTTTATCTAAGTTCAAGTCTTCTATTGCAACTATTCCAAGAATAGTTCTAATAGAAGTCATTTTTTTATAAAGCCATTGATTGCTAACTGGACCTTGTATCTTTTCTTACCTCCTCTTCCTCTTTGAATCTGAACACCCAATTATTTTGTAATGCTCTTTTTCCTTTAGGTAGCTTCACCAAATCCCGTGTTTGGTTCTCCATGAGAGCTTAATGCTCCTCATCCATGGCTTGTTCCCACTTCTACCTCGGAATCTACTTACATTGCTTCATCAAATCTCTTTGGCTCTCCACTGTCAGTGAGTAATAAATAATAAAGAGAAGGAGAAAAACATTCAGGTTATCTTCTTACCCTAGAAGACCTCCTCAATATAGGAGTTTGGGGTTCTTGTTGAGGAGGTTCCTAAACTGATTCATGTGTCACTTTCCCATCCAAAAGATCCTCTACCGTTGTATATTCTTTCTTGGATTCTTCCTATTTTCTTGCAACTGTTGTTTATACATGAATTTCTCATTAAAGACCACATCCCTAGATCGAATTATTTTCTTATCCTTAATACTCCAACATATATATCCAAAGTCATCACCACCTAACCAATGAAAGTACATTTTTCTAATTTAGCCTCTAGCTTGGTCTTATCATCTTTTTCTATATGGAAAAACACCTCACATCCAAAGAATCTAAGAAATGAATAATCAAATTTCTTATCATACCCAAACCTCCTCGGGTATGCCTCCATCCAAGTCACTTGAGGGTCCTCTGTTTATCAAGTACATAGCCAGTGCTCACCACTTCTACCCAAAAAGAAAGAGGCAATCCCGCATGTGACCTCATGCTCATAGCACATTCCATGATTGTTACTGTTCATCCTTTCTAACACCCCATTCATGTGAGTTCTTGAACTGCATCTTTTGCTCATGCGGATTGCATTAGTAGAAAAATAATCATAAAATTCATTTATGCAATACTCCCCTACATTATCTAACTTGAGACATCTTAGCTTAAGACTGTTTCATTCTCTACCAAGGCTTTCCATTTAAAAAAGTGTCATATACATCATATTTGTTTCTAATACAATAAACCCAAACTTTTCTTGTTGAATCATCAATAAAAGTAACATGATAATTTGAACCCCAAGAGATGATACAGACCGACCCCCACACATCGAATGCACCAACTCTAACTTACTCTCTTTCTTTGTAGGTCCAACCTTGAGAAACCTTACTCACTTCTATTTCCCATATATGCAAAGACTCACGAACTCCAAACCTATTTATGTATATATGTGTAAATCCTTCTTTATGATATCCATGCCCTTATGGCTCATATGATCAAGCCTATCATGCAACAATGTTTGATATACTTCAAAGCCACATGATTACAAACATTAGTCCTATAAGTGTTTAAATACAAGGTTCCAAAATTCTTACCTTCGCCACCACAAGAGCACCCTTGTAAGCTTCCTAGATTCCTTTGTAAATATCATAGACAACCATCACTTCCTAATTGGCCCATCGATATCAGATTTTTTTAAAGTAGGCACATGTCTGACATCCTTCAATAGCCATGTATTCCCATTATGCATCTTAACCCGAAAAAATCATTTTCCAACTATACTTCAAGGCTCATCATTACCAAGAAAAATATGCCCAAAATCCCCTTGAAAATAATCAACAAAATAATGCCTATGTGGAGTAGCATGGAAAGAAGCCCCCAAATCTAAAACCCAAGATTCAACAATATTGTGTAAAGAAAGAATCAAAGCATCCTGACATACATTACCCATTGCCACATTTGCCTCCTTGTTTTCTTCATGTTGTTTCTTCTTGTCCTGAAGCTCCCAACAGTCCTTCTTTGCATGCCCATACTTTCCATAGTGCCAACATACTATCTTACTTTTGGATCTTGGTCTTGCTTTATCTTTCGATTTTCCATGGCTTTCTCTATTCTTTTGTCTCCCTCTAGTTTCCACTTGTCAAAAGAATTACCTAAAGCAAAATATTCCCTAGAGATTTTTCTTCACATTTCATCACTAAAAACACCCTACAACATGCTCAGACTCTAACTTTGAGTTAGTTGGAACCAAGTTGCTTACTTCCATTACCACGCTATTCCAACTCTCGGGTAAAGAGCACAAAATTAGTAAATCCTAAGTTCTTCATCAAATTCTATTATAACTGAAGCTAGCATATTTACAACTGTATTAAAATCATTTAAATGATATGCTATTGAACCATTCTCGAGACATATTCACATTTAACAAATTTTTCCTTAAAAATATCTTGTTAGAGAGCGAGGGTTTTTCATAGAACTTCCCTAATGCATCCATCAATTCTATTATAGTACTTTCCTTTGAAACATTAAATAATACCAAAGATGCAAGACACAGCCAGATTGTCCCAAGTGCCTTCCTATCTAGAAAATCCCATTCCACATCCATCATGCTCGAGGGTTTGTTCACCTTCTTAGACAATGGAATATAAATATCCTTCTGATAAAGGTAATCTTCCATCTGTATCTTCCAAAGACTGAAATTCTACCCGTTGAATTTATCAACCCTTGATCTTCCTTCATTTTCCATAGCTATCACTCAAGCTAAAAATTTCCCTATGTTTCAACACTTTAGAAAATGAAACTAGGATTTGATACCAATTGTTAGGAAATAAGGGATAAAATATGCGGAATAATCCCTCACATAATTGCAATAGTAGAAACTAATATGTAGAAAATATTATAGATCTCAAATAAAAGTGTAGAATAATAATAACACAACACAAAGAGACATTATTTAATGTGGTTCACCCAATTTGGGCTACGTCCACCAAGAATCACTTTCTCGATTTTATTACAAGCCACCGCTCTCTCAATACAATACCCAGATCTGTTTGGAGCTATGCTCAACAAACTCTACAAAATTCACACCCGAATTCAAAACACATCTGCAATGTTACATAATACCTACCATATGCACAAAACCACATAAGTAGACAACTGATTAAGCATTTTTACAAAACCATGGGTATCAAAACCATGAGCCAAAACCATCCCATTAACCTATGGGTCAAAATCCCTCCCATATAATAAAAATCATATTTCCCAGATATTGAACATGTTTTGTTTCAAGGCCAAAAAAGGTACCTCGATGAGAAAACTATGGAAAGTGTATAGTATTATTAGTGTATAGTCTTCAACAATTTCACACATGAAAATAAGATCCATAACCTAATAAATGACACATGCTAGAAACAAGAAATGGAAGTAAGTTTCCTTTTTTATCCTACAAAGATTCAATGGGTGAAAAATCCTTAAATTTGGAGTAAATGTTCCTTGAAAAACATAATTTCATTCGAGCCATTTTCGCATGACAAAGTGGATGGTTTTTTGAGATATGGAGGAGTAATTTTTCAATCAATATCCTTCCCTCAATGAAATTATTATTTTCACTAATCCAGGATGATGGAATCATCTCAAAATTAGAGTAGGGAATCTTGCAAAAAACCCATAATTTCAAGACTATTTTCTTTACAACCCTGACACCTATAAGTGTACTTACTAAAATTAACACGTGTTCATGGTTGGGCATGTATAAAAATATTAATTTGTAAAAATGTGAATTCTCAAAGATCTCTAACATCTTGAATAGAAAAGAAATATCAAAAGGAGAAAACTATGAAAAATCACTAAAAGTAGTAGTCCTGGATAGGACTTGCTAAAAAATAGTAAGTATTGGAATTAAGCTCAAAATCTATAACAAATCCCATTCTTCCTATCTCACTACATTTTTCTACCATCGCAAATCTAGGAAGGTTCCTTGTGGTCCGAAAAGGAAATAAAACACCTCAGGAGGGTCCTAAATCATCACTTATGAACATATCTATGTATGAAACAATTTGATGTAAGAGGGTGGATGGTTCAAGCCATCCCGATTATGGTAGAAGAGAATCATATTGGTTGAATCAAATTATGACAAGTAAAATACCGGAGTGAATTAATGTGTGAAAGGAAGTCACTCAAATAATGATTGAAATCAAGAACATCTTAAGGTCTTTGAAAATCTGAAACATCAAGAATTTCATTCAAGTTCAAGACATCAAGGGAATGATTATCAGGAACATGATAAGAAAATATCACTATGAGTGATGATGGTAGTCATCTCAAACTCATAAACAAGGCATCTCTCATGGAAGTTTTTTTAAACACTCAATCAATGTTTGTTGATGTGCTCACATCTTACAAGTTAGGGAAGTGGTATTTATAGTGCTTCGATGTGGTTTGGAGGTCAAAAACATGTAACTCATCCTTAGGTTTCATTCAAGGACCAGAGCTTCTATCTAGAGAAGGAAATCCATTTTCATGAGGAGAAAATTGATCCAAAATGATGTGATCAGTTTTAAATGTGAAATGGGAATATCATGGAGTAAGTTGAGCATCATCGGACCGACTCTACCATCATGTTTAAATATCTTCAATTAATAAGTCGATGAACTAGTCAAGGTACCAAGGCATCCAAAACATCCATGTGTGAAGGATCAATATATCATCTATCTCCACAAGAAGTGTACGAGCATTAAGAATTTTATTCGATCCAAGGAGAATTTTGGGTCTAGGAAGGGTAAGCGAATGATCTTCATATGGAAAACCATGTATGTAAGAATGAGACACCATATTTGTTTCACTTGATTTCACTCACTTGGAAGTGTTCTTTAAATAATTATCTAGTCTCGATCACATACTACTATTCATATGATTCCTAAGAAAAATGTATTTATTAACCCATGTCTTTGGCCATCTTTCATTTCTTTTTATTGTTACTTTCAGTCTTGCACCTTTATTGGCCTAGTATATCTTTTCATACTTCATTTTACTTTTTTAGACTGGAGCACCCAACCTAGGATGCCAACACTAGGTGCACCCTCATCCCCTCTGGGTGCCCCTATCCTCTTTACACTTTACTCACACTTTTTGGGTCCTTTCTAGCCATTTGAGCATCTTATCTTTTTGGTAGTTGGCCTTTTCAAGGTTAATTATGAAATTCAAGTGAAGGAATCATATAAATATAAAGTTATGTGATCATAATAAGGGACCAAGCACTAAGCACTAGTTATCACCACCTAAGGTTGCATCCATCAAGGGCATATATAGCTCCATTTACATCCATCTAGCTCCATCACAAGGAAAAGGTTGGTTCATCTACATCACACTTCATAGGAGGGGAGTTTATTCTATTCCATGCACACATTATTTACATTCTACATCTAGCTACTTGTTCTCACTACTTCAAGTGTGACACACACAAGAGAAACCTAGGGCACAATTCCACACACACACAGAACTACATTGGGTTTGAGATGTAGTGCAAAACACTAATGTTATAAGTTCCACCACCATTGTGGCATCTTAGGACAGTCCCGACCCCTTCATTTACATCTTTATTTTTTAGGGTTTGATTTTTTTTTTAGGGGTTTTACATGTGATTCATTCATTCTAGATTTTTAGTGACATCTCATGAATTTCAATGACACATACATGACAAACAAGAGGAACAATACCATTATAGTGACCCTGTGAAATTGGCTTCTAGACCATTTTCACAGACCAGGGTGCCCCAATTTCAGACCAGGTGCCCAGGTGCCCCCATCCCTTCTCCAGGCACCCCAATCCATCAAATCACTTGATATACAACTTTCTCAGCTTTTATGTGTATCTCCATTCATGTTCAATTGGTCTCCACTTTGTGACATCCAATCTTGTGACCTCTTTGAATCAACTAAGGCTCTTCTAACCCTCTTTTACATTAGGGTTTCATATATTTCATTACTTAGTTTCTTGGGTATTATTTCCTTATTTATTCATTATTTATTGCAAAAACTTACATTAGATTAGGATATTATTTATACATTTTAGCATTAATCATTTTGGTGAACTCAACTTCGATCTCCATGCTTTAGGGTCCTCCTCTTTCTAGGTCTTCTAATCATGAATATTTCCATCCATGCTTATCTCGAGAATCATCTATGATTGTATCAATAAGCTCAAAAGTATTTAGCTACTACTTATATTCCTCCTCAAACATCACCCAATATGTATACCATAAGTTTACTTCCCTATATCCTCAATGAGGATCAAATAACTTTCACAATAGATGAGCTACCTTCTCAAGCAATGCTAGAACATGACCCCCTTGTATATTCAAGGTTTGTGTTAACAATGTTGGGGTCAAATGTGCCTTAGTTGACAATGGATCTTGGCCTTAACATTTGTAACATAAATTTTCTTCATCACTTAGGTATTTTGAAAAAATTCTTTAGCTCCTTCATTAGTCTCTATTCATGGCTTTGACAACATTCCCAAGCATGTATTAGGCACTATTAACCTACCTGTCATTGTTGGTCCATCTACAATCACCATTCCATGTCATGTCATGCCTAATAACCTTAATTATAATATTCTTCTTGGGTGACCCTGGATCCATGCCATGCATGTGGTCCCTCTACTCTACATACATGACTTAAATTCCATCATCAGGGAATTGTTTATGATGTCTTGGCTGATCCATCCCCTTTTGAGTATTTCCATTCTATTGAAAAATCTAGTGATACTCCTAGTTCTTCTAATGTTACTCAAGAATTTTCTAAATATGGGTTAGGGTATGAATACTTGTGCCATTATGGCTTCTCTGATACAAGCTTAGGTCAACAAGAACATAAGGTAACAACACTTTGGGATCTTCCCACACAATCCCACAAATTTGGACTAGGGTATCATCCTCCATCTTTACCTCCTGAAGAAGCTTATACTTGCCTTGCATACTTCCTCACTTCCCCTTGTACATCCCAAACTCATTAGTGATGTTGCATCCACCACTTGGGATAGTTTAGAAATTTTTTTCTACCGATGATGCTCTTCTAGAACACATGGGTTTATGATCAATTCCCTTCCTTTCACCATAAGAGGCATTCTCCATCATCCCTCAATGTTATTGCTTACTTTGGTGAATCTGATATATCTCTATGACAATGTTGACCCTCTTGATACTATTCCTACTAATCCATACATCGAGGATTGGTCAACCCTTCTCAATGAAGAGACAATTCAATACAACCTTGGTACATCTAAAATCCATGAATAGTTTTTCTAGTTTCTCTCTCACTCCTAATGAGAAAAAAGATATCAAAACATGTCCTTCATGATTTCTCTAACATTTTTGCATGGGACTATAGTGATATGCCAGTATTGATCCATCTTTACAATGCATAATATTTTCCTTAACCCTGGTGTAAGCTTGTCCAATAGAAAATTCACAAAATGCACCCCAAAGTAGCACTCCTAGTCAAAGAAGAGATCCAAAAACTACTCGATGCTAGTTTTATTCATGTTGTTGACTATCTTGAATGGGTATCTAATATTGTACCTATAATGAATCCAGATGGTCATTTTCATTATTGTACTGACTTTTATGATTTAAATAAATCTTGTCCTAAGGATAGTTTCCCCTTACCCCATATCAACGCCATCATTGATTCTACTGCTGGATATGATATTCTCTCTTTCATGGATGGCTTCACGGGCTATAATCAAATTAAAATCAACCCCATTGATCAAGAGAAGACCTCTTTCACCACACCATGGGGAACATTTTGTTATACCATCATGCCCTTTGGCCTTAAAAATGTCAGGGCCACTTATCAATGAGAAATGACACACATATTTCATGATTATATCCACAAGATCATCAAGATTACATTGATGACATCTTGGCTAAATCTAGACATCATTCCTCCCATGCCAAAGATCTATGAATGTTATTTGAATGCTTACGTCAATATCATGTATGCCTCAATCCCAAAAATGTGTTTTTGGGTCACAACTAGTAAAACTCCTTAGATATATCATCTCACAACGTGGCATTGAAATCGATCCTAACAAAATTAAATCCATTTTTGATATGCCTCCACCTAAAAATTTACATCAACTACAATCATTACAAGGAAAAATTCAAGCTATTCGAGATTTCATTACACAACTCATTGATAAGACTCAACCATTTACATGACTCATGAAGAAGGATACTAAATTTTATGGGATGAGCAATGCCAACAAGCATTTGATGACATAAAAAGCATATATTTTACACCCACCTGTCTTAGTCCCTCCAGCTTATCGATCCTTTCTTATTGTACATTTCCACTACATTTCATGCCTTAGGCACTCTACTGGCACAACATGATGATTCTCAATGTGAAAGAGAAATCTATTATATCAGTCAAATGCTTACTCTCTCTTATGAATGCAACTATAGCTACATCGAAAAGCTATGTCTCATTGCTTGTCTTTGTTGTGATAAATTACATCACTATCTTCTCAATAATGAGGTACATATCATCACCAAGGTAGATCCATTACGATACCTCTTATCCCATACACATCTATTTGATGTCTAGTGCATTGGGTTATGCTTCTTACCAAATTTGATTTCAAGTTCATACCATAAAAAAATTAAAGGCCAAATCATCATTGATCAATTAGTTGCAGACACCCCTTCTTGATGCATCTCCTATTTCTGACTCCTTCTGTGATGATTTCACTACCTATAATATTGATTCTGACACATGGAAAATGTACTTTGATGGGTCTTGTTGTCACTTTAGCAAGGGGCTCGAGATAGTCTTCATCACCCCATAGGGTGATCCACTCCCCTTTGCATATCGATTAGGGTTTTCATGTACAAATAACATCTAAATATGAATCCCTCATCCTCGGCCTTCTCACCACTCAAAATTACTCATTCATAACCTATGCATACATGGTGATTCTCAACTCATCATAAATCAAGTAAATGATACATATAACACAAAAAGAGGAACACTTAATCCCATACAACACACTTGTCAAAGATCTCTTGGCTACATTTGAGTCCTACTCTATCACTACCATTCCTCATAAGGATAATCATCATGCGGATGCCATGGCTAGTGTGTGACATCACTCATCCCACAAGATATTACTTGATGAGCAAGCCACATTCATCATTACACACTTGTGACATCCTTCCATCTCTACTTTACCTCTTGCTTGTGCCATCATGTGCAGTCACGAATAATCCCAAATGGTTTACTCCCATATTTACAATTTCTTATATAAACAAACCATTCCTATACTCTACAACCTCATGAAGCTCATCATTTGTGACATGAGGCTACTCATTATGTCATCATTTGGCACAAAATTATTTAAACATGCCCTTGATGGTTGAATCTTACGTTGTTTAGGGCTTGTCGATATCCCCACCGCTATTTCCCAAATACATGATAACATGTGTGGTGGTCATTTTCTAGGAAAATCTATGTCTCAAAATATTTTACATCAAGGATATTATTGGCCTACCATGGAACATGATTACCTTGAATATGCTACTCATTAAGAAGTGTCAAAAGCATGGTAACCTCCATCACGCACCTGCATATATGATCTGCAACCAATTACACCTACTTGGCCATTTTCCTTTGGGGATTACCTCATTGGCATGATAAATCTTGAATCAGCTGATGATGGACACAAATTCATTATTACTGCTACTAAATATTTTACTAAATGGGTTGAAGCAACCCCATTACAAATAACAATTGGTCCCACATTTGTGGTTTCTCACTACACTCATATCATTACATGTTTTGGTGTGCCCTCTATATTATCATCTAATAATGGATCATCTTTCAAAAATAAGGATGTTAAAAATTTTTTGTGCAAAATTCAAAATCAAACAATCATTTTCTACTCCTTATTACCCACAAGGCAATGGCCAAGCTGAAGCCACCAACAAAACTATTGTCAAAATCTTACAAAGATAATTGCTTCTAGTGGTGATGAATGAAATAATCAAACTATTTTATGCTCTTTGGGCTTATCGTACTAGTGTGTGTATACCCTACTAATGCAACTCCTTTTTCCTTGGTTTATGGTACTTGAGGCCATCATCCCACTCAAACTTGAGATACCCTTTTATGTTTCACTCAAGGGTATACTTAAAGACAATAATATCGTGAAAACCATCTACATGAGTTAGAAATGTTAGACTCACATCATGTCAAGCACTCAAACATCTTCGCATATACTCAATCTCACATAACACATGCATACAACCAAAAAACTCATCCTCATGAATTTAATATAGTGACCTTGTCTTAAAAGAAAATCAAAAAATACAAAATTTGAAGCTCCTCTTAAAGGAAAATTTAAGCCTAATTGGCTTGGTCCTTACATTATCACTAAAAACTTGGTGGTGGAGTTTATCACCTTGCCACCCTTTTAGGAAATCCACTCAAAACCCACTCAATGTCATGCATCTTAAAAATACTACACCTAAAGCAACGATCATTACCCGATGACACACTCTTATGCTTCGGTTCACACTTGACTGTTGAGGGCATCCTATACACATGAACCTCACACACACAATCAATACACTACACATTACACATTACACATATTAAATCATCCTATTATCTTACATCTTACATCATCATCATAGGTTACCTCATCACACATCTTTACACATCTACATTATCTACTTTATGCACTACATCTACATCCTATACACTCTCTAGTCTCATATCCATTTAGGCTACATCATCACTGAGGGTATACATTTAGTGAAATGCACCATATCACATCATACACTCATATTCATATCTTTCTAGATTATTGATGTATACATTCCTAGTGATATACATGATACATCATCATTTTTCATAGATTCATTTAGTGATATACACTATAGGCTACATCATCACTTCTTCTTACATCCTTTAGTGATATACACTTTAGGATAAATCATCACTTCTTTTATTCATCTTGTTGTGATATACGCTTTTAGGCTAAATCATCACACATTTTCACACCTCATCTCTATGTCACATCATCACTACATTCATCATCACATCATCACACACACACATAGTTTGAACCATTTCCCGATGACACACTCTTGTTTATGGTTCATTCTTGACTGCTTGAGGGGCATAAACAAATGAACCTCACTACATACAATTCCATTCACTTGGGGGCATGTGGCTCCTATCATTCACTCTGCATTCCATTCCATCCATCCACAACATATTACATATCTTGGTTGCATTTACTCTTGCTTAACATTTACTTGTACATGTTCACTTATTACACATGCTAGATAGATATCTTATATGTCATTATCTTTATCATACACACATGTGTGTTCACTTGCTTTCTAGTTGTGATCAAGATTTACATAGATCCATTACACATGCAACATGGATGTTTGGCATAAGTACCTAGTACCAGTCCCACAATGGCTCCTTGGGGGCATCCACTTTTGTACACTACATGTGTTATTGTTTCATTTTGTTTCATAACACACTACTTTATCAGATTATACATGCTTTGACATACATTTTATCTTTCTAACATGCTAATAGGTGCTTCATGTGCAACATTTGTTTTGCAAGACTATTTTCCACCATGGTTATTTGTTACATTGTTTGTACTTGCTTGTCATTGTTGCCATTATTTGTGGGCTTTTCCCTTTGTTTTGTGTGCACACTTGTTTGTTTGGCCATTATGGCCTTGAGTGTCTTGTGACATCATGAGTGGTGTCCCATGTTTGTAACCCACTTTTCATGGTCTACATTGTCTTCTTGTGTTTTATCTTACACATTATTTTGTTTAGCTTACACTTCATCTTATACATGCATGTTTTTTTTATTGTACTAACACTTGTCTCCCAGCCACTTGTTTACATGTGCCTTGGTTTCTACCAAGCACATCCCCTTCCCCATGTAGGGACAATTTTAGCGGTTGGTCCTCTTTTGGGCCACATCTCCTACAACAATGTTACATGCATGCACCCCCAAGAGGGGGAATCATTTGGGTGAATTAATCACCCCATACAGAGTATACATAACACAATATCACATACATATATAATACATAATTTTCAATTTAGGGCTCAAATCAGACTTGGGTCCTTGAACAATGATGCCTTTCTAGATTGCCTATAGGGGGTATATCACAATCGATAGGTTCAACATTAGTCTATAAAAATACTCTACACAATCGGATTTTATAGGGAAGGTTGTCCTTAGCACATGCATTAGTACACATCATCTGTAGTGGTGTTTTATTTTGGGAGAAGTTAAAGGTTAGAGGATAACACTAGACCTTCCTCTCTACACTACTTCTATCGTGTGTGGCATCGGATCACCCAAAAAACTAGACAATACAAAGATCTCTATAGTTTGGGAAGTAGTTAAAGGTTGGAGGATAAATTAGACTTTCCTCCCTACACTTCTTTGGCTAGTGGCATGAGATCACCCAAAAACTCACACTTCATCGACATAGATCCTTTCTACACTCTTTCCTCATCACGGATCAGGTGCACATGTTCCTTTTTCACATTTTCAACATTTTTTTTTTATACTTCCTTTACATGATTTTTACATATACATGTGTATTTGACTACTTGATCATCTTCTCTTTTTGCGAGTCCATCCATATGGGAAGCAAGAAGTCAAAGATTAGTCAACATCACACACATCAATACAACATAGGTACATCACACACATCAACATCTACACACACACTTCCACCCTAGGTTCATTTTCATCACCTTTTACACTTTTTACATCTTTAGTCTCCACTCCATCTTTTTATCACTCCACGCTTTGTCTAGTCCCTCAAACACTTTTCTACATCAATCTACATGGATATCAAGTACACATCTCTATCTACTTTATGTTACCGAGCATTTTTCTCACCAACATAAAGTGGGGGAAATGTAGACACAAAATCATGCACTTTGGGTAATTATCTAGTCTCGATCACATACTACTATTCATATGGTTCCTAAGTAATAAAAGTAATAATTAACCCATGTCTTTGGCCATATTTTTTTTTTTCTATTGTTACTTTCGGTCTTACACATTTATTGGCCCAATTTATCTTTTCATACTTTAGTTTTATCCTTTTTAGACTAGGCACCCAACCAGATGCTAACATTAGCTCCCTCATCCCCTTTGGGTGCCCAGTCCTCTTTGTACTTTACTCACACTTTTTGGGTCCTTTCTAGCCATTTGAGCATCTTATCTTTTTGGTAGTCATCCTTTTTGGGGTTAATTATGAAATTCAAGAAAAGGAATCATATAAATATAAAGTTATGTGATCATAATAAGGGACCAAGCACTAAGCATTATCTATCACCACCTAAGTTGTATCCATCAAAGGCATCTATAGCTCCATTTGCATCCATCTAGCTCCATCACAAGGGACAAAGGCTGGTTCATCTACATCACACTTCATAGGAGGGAGTTTATTCTATTCCATGCACACATTATTTACATTCTACATCTAGCTACTTTCTTTCTACTTCAAGTGTGACACGCACAAGAGTAACGTAGGTCACAATCTCACACACACACACACACACACAAATACATTGGATCTGAGATGTAGTGAAACACTTAGTTGTAAGTCCACCATCATTTGCATCTTTATTTTTAGGGTTTGATTCTTTTTTTGGGTTTTACAGGTGATTCATTACATTCTATATCGACATCACATTTAGTAGAATTACGACACATTAGTGAAAAATAGAGAGGGTTTCACACTATCTGGTTACCTTTTAGTGAAATTGAGCTTCTGGATCTCCTACGTAGACCAGGGCATGCCTAGAAACTTAAAAGTGTGCCCCATGCACCCCATCCTTCTCCAGGACCCTATTCTAAATCCGCATCTAGATATGTAAGTCTCCCCACTGCGTGATATAGTTCCCACTCTATGTTCAAATCCGTATCCACCGTAACATAGTCCAACAACCTATTTGAATTAAATAATAAGTCTATTCTAACCCTCTTTGAATTTAGGGTTTCATTTTATTTTTAGTTACTTGGGTATTATTTAAGTATTTCATTACTTATTTATTTACTACAAACTTGCATTAGATTTGGCTATTATTTTACATAGTGACACTCACTCCTATCTTATAATTAGAAGAGATCATCATGTTCCTATCACAATGTTGATCTTGTGGTAGTGTTCATAAAAATCATTTAATGCCTAGACGTGTATTTGCATCTCATTGGAAAAGGAATTTACAACCATAGTTTTCCAATTCCATAGATGGTCATTTATGCAACAGTGAAATAAAGAACATCATGAAGCTTGTGAGGGTGTTGAAACATAAAAATTCAAGTCATTAAGGAAATGGTCATGAGAAGCATGACAAGAGAGGATCATCATGAGTGATGCCAACAGAATCCAAGGTTCACATTGCAATGTCTCACAATAGTGTTTCTAAACAATTATTCAGTACTTTGGAGTGTCCTTGCATCTCATAGGAGGAATCATATGCCATCACAATTATTTAATTCCACAAGTGGTTAGAGGTCAAGACTCTCATTCATGAAGCATTTCCTCAAAGGTCCATCAATAAGGCTTCATCTTCATCAGATTGGTCAACCCTTCTCTCTCTATTTCTCTCCTTCTACTTTCTCCATATTTTAATTCTCTATTAAGAATGTACTTTTCCCCTATTTTGTTTTATTCACTTAGGCGACCTTCAACTCAACATTGTAAGAGTCCTTTTTCATCAATAAGGAAAATACTCACTTTCATTCCCTAAGAATATGGAAGGTCATAAGTGATGAGGGAAGGTGAAAAGTCATGTGGGGGGAAATGAAAGGACAATTTGTAATGCTATAAATTGGAATGGATTCTCCATTCCAAAGGGTTGGTAATTTTTGGTTGTTGTATGTTGTTGAGATTTACCACTACTACATCAAGAAATAAAAGCTACATTTCTTTTATTTCTATTATTAAGATAATCTACTCTCTCTCTCTCTCTACTTTTGAACTTTGTAAGTATGGCGATCTTCCATAACCAAGAAGCAATGATGTGTTCTTAATTAATAAACTTGTAGAACTATGTGTCTATATTTTGTTAGTCTTGTTGATTTATTATATTGTTGTGTTCTTCTAATTGAATTTGGACCTACTCTGGTTGATGTATGTGAATTATTTAAGCCTAATCACAACATTATCCCTCTCTCCTTATTTCTCTTACTCCCCTTTACCTCTCCTCACAATAAATTCCTCCCTTATACTCTATACAAGAAATTTTCCATAGGTCTATTGGAGTATTTCTATTTGATCCCCAACCTAACGACCAACCCATGAATTTAGTTCATTTACATTCAATAATGGGAACCTCTTCATACGCATGAAGGAGGGGCTTAGCGTTGTACAGACCATTGGTGGAAAACAATAATTTGCACTACAAAAATTATTTCACCAAAAAGGCTATCAAGATTTCGAGAGGAGGTTTAAATCATCTAGAGCTAGAGATAAATCAATCCTATGGGATTCCTTAGTGTAAAATAACAACTCGGTATTAGTTATAACATGTTATAAATTCTATAACCACCCCAAAGATCCAATTTTATTGTCTTGCCATTAAGGATTGAAACTTAAAAGAGAACTGGTGATATGTTGAGTCTAATTCCATTGTGTGACTCTATAGCAGGACTACCTTTATACCAATCAAATTTAATACAATATTTTTATATGATGTATTATAGTAGCTTACTTTATGTTACTCTAAAAATGGATTTCTTCATGTTAAGAGAGATACCTCAATATCTACATCTTTACAACAAAATCTTCAAATGTTGAAGGTGATCTTACCTTATTTTTGAAATATTTTCAAGTCATGAAGATAAATGACTATGTATTTATTCTCGAGGTCATGAAATAAAAAATCCATATCCCTCTAGAAAGTGTCTCTATGTTTATCTAACCAAAATTAATTCTCTTGGAGGGAAAACTTCCCAAGGACTAGTGAAAGTAATTTTATGTTGATCATTTACTGCAACTTCAATATGGTTGTATCCTAAAAACCATCTAGAATAGACAACATTTTTGATCCAGTGATATATTTTAAGATTTGGTCCATGATTGATAAGGGATAGCTATCCTTTAGGGAATCTTGATTTATACTATGAAAAAAACACAACTAATTATCAATCAATAGTTCTTATGAACTATGATAATATTTGCACTCCACATGGAATGATAGATTGGGAAGATAATCCTTGAGTTTAGCATTTTTCATATTTCATCATAAATTGTTCCAATAATTTTAGGATTGTAGTACCTCCTTTTCATTTTAAAAACTAGATTCTTTCCTTTAAAGGAATGGATTTTTTCATCCCCTTTAGCTTGAAAGACTACAAACCTTTATATAAATGAGCTAGGAAATCTATGTAATTCTTGAGAAGAGTTATAAACATCCTATTTTCTTCTAGTGAACAACATTTTTGATTTTAACTAGTCATTGTTCCTCATGAGATCCAATATTCAATTTTCAAATTCAAGTGATTAATGATATCCTCCAAATGATTTAATTTTGATAAAACCATCATACCTATCAAAAAGTTCTTCTAAGCTTACTAATCCTTTGATATCTTAGTTCCCTTGAAATTTATACAACATTGTTGATCAACTTCACACTAAATCCCTTCCTCCACATTTGATGAGAAATAATCCATGTATCTTTCTTCAATTCCGTCAAAATTTTTTAAAGTATCCCCTTTCACAAGAAAGGAGATAATATGCTTATCATTATTGAGAACCTACCATTTTTTTGAATTTTGAGGGATACTAGGACAAAAGATCATTTCAATGGTGTACTTTTTCTGGTCAAAATCATGATATAGTACAAATAAGGGCACAAAAACTTCCAAAGTATCTACCCCATAACACAAAATTAATCGAAAATGCTTCAAAAAATTCAATACATTCCAAAACTCTATTTCTATATTATTTGAACATTTCTTTTATAACTTGGAACAAAATTATGACTTTCTTGACCACACGTTCAACATCACCTTGATCTCTAATATTCATGGTTCCCCTTTCTTGGGCTACCCCAAGGCCAAGAACAATGCTTCATATTCGGCTATATTATTGGTATTTGTAAACTACAATTTATAAGAGAAAGGATGAGTTTTCTCTTGGAGTGAAACAAACACCACACTAAATCCTCAACTAGTAGAACAAATTCCATGAAATTATAATGTCCATACTTCATTTTTATTCTCTTGAATAATAATGAAATGAACAAGATATTTATTAGACATGATCATATAATTCCCATGGCCCATGTCTTGATATAATATATCCACTTTGGGATCATTTGAGTTTTGCAGACGGTATACTTTGCTTTCATTTCGAAATAATTGTTTCATTTATTCTTTTATTGGAATAAAAGCATGATACTTTTCCATTTGAATCTCATCTCCCACATCTCATAATTTTTGTCTTAAAAGCATTTTATAAGAGGTAGAAATATCAACTACCAAACTGGTATTTTTCACTCTTTTTTCGGAAAAGTCATGATTTCCACTTGAGCATATTTGATTCGCCCAAATAAGGGTACTTGTTTGGTTTTCATGGAGGAACATGAATCAAAATATCTATTGAGAATAAGGTCGAGAGCATGAAAAATTGAGTAGACATTATTTTTTTAGAATCCATATAATCAATAGTATAATTACTAAGCTTATGAACTCCAATTAACAATGTTACATATAATCACTCAATTTTTCCCGAGGCAGATGGAGATGATGCTAGAAAAATTTGTGAAGGGAAAGCTTCAAGACTTGGATATTTTTTAGGATGCTAAAGTTTTAGTTGAATTTAAAGTGGTAGGTTTAATATATTTTACCAATTAGTCAAATTGATGGGGATGAGTTTACAAATACTCCGCTTTAGAAATTTGAACTTTGGATATTTTAACATGATCATTCTATCAAAATAAGATGAAGAGGAAGAAGCATATGAAGAATAAGGTACAAAATTCTTAACATTTTAATTATTTGGAAGGTATAATATTCCTAGAGATAGAAGGAGGTGAAGTACTTAATTTCTTGTCAATTGGCTTGAGAAGAATAGGGATAGGAAATCCCTTCTTAGAAATGACAAGAATTATTTTAGGAGACTCCTTGGTTTTTTATTTATTATCTAGCTAAGTAATCTCATCTTTCTTAGTGAGTTGAGATCTAGTTATAATAACATAAGAGTAACTATTCATATCTTCTACCGCTTCATCACAGACATCCTCTGCAAAATCACAATTAACAACGCCAATATTACAATATTCTTTACTTTCTTAAACCTCTTCCTCTTCTTTGAATTACTAAAATTCTTTTTGGGAGCTTCATCAATTTTTGAATTTCACAAGTTGCATTGATTTTAGATTTAATATGAGGAGCTTCAATGGTAAGTTTGGGTGAGAAATAAGTAGATGATTTCTAATACCAAAGTTATTCCTTGGAACATATTTATAAATGGTAGGTGGAATATTTTGTGACATTTACTTATTCAAGGAAACTAAATCATTAGCCAACTTCTAAACAAGTTGATCCGAATTGGTCTAACCAAGATTTATTTCTTTTGTTTTAACATGTTGTTTCCTTAATTTCCTTGACATGATAATGTTGTCTTTAACACTCGATAGCTAAATTTTTATCATTATCCAAGTTGGCCTATTGATCCCTCCTCAATACAAAGATAACTTCAAGAAGATGAGGATTAATGATTTTTTAAATTTTTTTAGTTTGTTGGTATGTATTTTTGTCATCATGATTTTACAAATTACCTAATGGGAAACAAAAAATTCCAACCACATTATATCCATATTATATACCCCTTAGACCAATAGTCTAATCCCATGCGCATCAACCTATCACCCAACGGCACTCGAGCGCTTAGCAGAGGGCACACACGAAAAAGCAAGTATCTCCTTTATATGAGTTTTATGAGAATGTATCATATTATAATAGATGTTCAAATGGAAATGAGAAAAATAACCATGCCATATCCTAGAACGAGTTGTTATCTTATTGCATTCAAATAAGATAAATAACAAGCAACATAAGGAAATGGTTCATATTGAAAGGAAATACATAAGTAGTATAATTCCAAACACAAATGATTTATAAAAAGGCATTGTATTCATATTAATAGATTTAATAACCATATTACAATCCCTTGAGGTCATGATAGATCATTATCTAACCAGAAGCAAAGTCATACATCGTGAGCCATAGTATGCTCATCATATTACAAAGAAGAATAAAAACCCATCCCCTAAATGTTATAGAGTTCTTCAAATCCCTAACCCATAACATCCCCATTCAGTTTCTGTAGGGATTTTCCTCTCTTTTCTATCCTCCACATTCTTCATACACTCTCTATACCATATCTCTATCTACTCTTCTCGCCTCTCCTTTTCCCGCTTCCAACGAGTGCTTGTATTTATAAACTTGGTTACCTAGTGTCGAGGTGGTCCTCCATGGAAGCATAACTTCTCATATATGAGTTCTCCACTCCTTACAATGATGTCTTCTACGGAACCTAATGTGTAGAATAATCAACCAATGATATTAGGTCTCATACCATGTTGTTCATTAAATGTCAACCTAAGGGCGTAAGATTTTCAAAGGGCCTGCAAAATATATGCTACAGTACTTTGGAGTGAAGTCTTTGTAGGCTAGAAATTTATCAAAGAGTAGAAAGTAATGCTTATGCAAATTGGAAAGTAAACTATGGAAGTTGTTGATCTGCAGATCTAAAAACTCAACACACTATGCACTCATGAACTTTGAGAAATAAAATGAATAACTAATAATCAATCCACTCAACATAAATAGGAAATGGAGGAATAGGATCTTCCCTGCAATTCCTTCCGAGGGGGCCCTTCCTCATGCAGAAGTGAGTTCCGATCCTACCCTAGAAACTCACAGAACTGCTCAAGAAGATAAACGATTCATCTATTGAGTTGTAGCAATTAAAGATTGCTACAACAAAGAGAGATTACAATGAACTCAAGAGCACAACTCACATTAATATATTCTATCTTCACACATTCATAATTTTGCCTTTCTCACACAGCTATCACTTCATTCCTCCATCTATATCCTCTGTCCTTTGTCTCTGGATATATATATATATATATATATATATATATATATATATATATATATATATATATATATATATATATATATATATATATATATATATATATATATATATATATATATATATATATATATATATATATATATATATATATATATATAGACAGATTACTAACTTATTCTATACTAGGAATATTGATCAAAAACCACTCAAATAGATTATAGTTGTTCGGTTTCATATCTGTCAAGTGAAGACAACTAATTCCTATCTTATTTACATGATAGGAACTAATTACAAAACTACTTAACAAAATAACCATAATATTACATATGATGCGTTAGGATAGCTGGCACTTTTTGTCTTATGCTGCGGTGTGAGCTGGACAAGTTCTCTTTGGCTACGGGCAGTGAGATGCATACTTCTCTATTGCTGCATGTAGTTCTAGAAGATGCTACGGGTAGGTCGAAGCTTCCTACGGGTAAGATAAATCATGTGAAGACTTTTTAGACTTATCCAAACAATGCTGCCACTTGGTTAACTCATTCTCCAACTTCATATGCTCAGCTCCATATTCTTCATGATGCCTCATTGTTTGTTGAATGCCACGATTCCCTCTTATCATTTCCTCACCATGGGCTATGAGCTGTGTAGGAGCACAAACAAGGCTATGGGTTCTTCTGGGGAGCATTTCCAGAGTTGCTACGGGCTGGGGCCTACTACTTCAAAAGCTTATGGAATCTTGTAATTTGTTCATGGGGACATCAGAAACATCAGTTTGCACAAGAGACAAGATTTACCACAGTAAATAAGTATATTAAATCTTAATGAACATATAAAACTAAATATATGCAAAATCATAACTTTATCTCATATCAACCATCAAGAGGAGATCAAAGTCTCAAAACTATATGTGCAAGAGGCTTCAAAAAGGATTTAGATGAGGCCAAAACATGCCAATATGTGGCCTCATCACACCCCCCAACTTATCTTCTTGCTTGTCCCTGAGCAAGCTGGCTCATCTTGAGGGCACAATATTTTCTGTAGTCATAGGGGTCTTGATTTCCTATCTAGGCCATATCCATAGAGACCTCCCCTTATCCCAAGCTCATGCCATAAGGCTATCTCTTTTTATTTGTCCAAAGGTACTATTTCCCTCCAATCTGGAATGGGATACTAGAAGATGGGAGGATGAAACCTCAATCCTATCCATCCTTTTTCATTCTTACCAGTTCTATGCAATCATGCGCCCTTTTTAAGGCCTAATTAAAATTTGTAGGTGAGTTTGGCTCTTTATTTCTCAGTATAGTGGGTAACTCATCCCATCTTGATTTGCAAGATACATAAGTTGTTTTACCTTCTTTATCCAAGAATATCAAATATCGGTTCTGGATGGCTATCTTCCTTTTCCTGACCCATGTAGCCAATATATCCTCTGATACAAACTCTGCCCATTCTTCTACAATGTCTTCTGAGGTAACCAATTTCTCCCCCTTATCATTAAGGCAAACTATTTTTCCATTTCTAGATACTCATTTGCCTCTTCTTTCCTTCTCTTCTTATTTTTCAGGTAAGACGTGAAGGCATCTAGAAGTATGTGACCTAGATACATGTTAGGATTCCACTTTACATTAGAAGGAACAACAAAGTTATGAATATAAAACTCACTCAAATTGTGCTCGAGTGTCGTGATCGATCAGATACTCTATACATGTTAAAGAATATAATCCTTTAAATATTTGTACTAGCCTTTGAAAAACATTATAATCCTCAAGAAAATTTTCTTCTAAGAATGTATATAGGTCATCCTTAGGTCCAACTGAATAAATATTTTCAGAAGTGAGGTCAAAATGTATTACCTCAGGCTCTGCTGCAGGTTGTCTCTGTGCTTTATATGGGACCATTTGGAGTAAGGACTCATTCTTTCCTCCTTTGTATTTACCTTCATATTTTGGTTCAGGTTCAGGTTCTTCTGCAGGCTCTTCTTCTTTCTCTTCTTCCATGGAAGTCTTTTCCAAGGCTTCTACTGCTCCTATCAGCATCCAATCCTCTTGTTCCCTCCAGGTTTCTTATGATGTTTCTCAAAATGTTGATTTCCTCCACTGCTTGCTCCAGAGTTTGGAATTCAGGTTCTTGTTTCCCTTCACTTTTCACCTCTTCAATTTCGCCACTGTGGTATTTGAGGAGGTATTTGTTCTTGCTTCTCCTCTTCTTCTGAACTGTCCATCTCTCTTACTATCTCAAAACCTTCTTTTGTGATAAAGACTTCTTCCTTTTTCTTCTTTGGAGGTGTTTCTTCACTGATTTCTATGGTCTCTATTTGTGTTGTTCTTTTCCTCCTTATCCTATGAGATCTTCTTACAACTGTTATTTTTCTCTTTTGTTCCTTCTTGGGGGTAACTTCTTCTACTACCTTTTCTTTTCCTTTTTTCTTAGGTGCTGAGGTAGTCTTAGTTTCTTCAGGTGCCTCCTCTACTATAGGTGTAGGGGCTTCTTCTTCCTTTTCCTGCATGCTATGCTCTCTAGCAGGTGATGTTGCCTCTACACCTTTCATCTTCTTGGAGACAGAGCCCTTTGATTCTATAGACAGAGAGGCATTTGTTTCTTTCTGAGGGCTACTTTTCTTACTCCCTACCTCTTCTGTGGTTTCCTTCTCTACGGAAATGATGAGCCTCCTCCTTCTTCCTCGCCCATAGCAGTAGAGCTCCTAGTATTTCTTGCTACGGGTATGCTAGACTCCTCTTCTCTCTCTCTAGGGACCCTTATGATATGCTTTATTTTTGTCCTCCTTTCTTGTTGTGGCTGTTTCTCGGGGTTTTTCTTTTCCTCTCTTCCTTCAGCTTTTTCTTGACTCTTCTCTTCTTCTGATGCTGCTGTGGCTGGTCTGGATTCCCAATTACCTGGTTTAAATCAATCCTGGGCTGGATGTTTTATAGGCCTTTAGCTTGGTGATTATCCGTGATCGGACAAAGCTGATGAGACAAGGCATTCTTCACCCCTTTCTGATATTATTTTGCCATTTTCTTTAGGCTACTCAACAGTGGTTTGGGACATTTATTACTACTCCATGCCTTAAGTGATTTAAGTATTTAAATTGCATTGTATAGAGTAGGGAATACCTTCCTTCGCATGTGAAGTATTTGATGATGAATGTAACAATTTCTCTCCAGGCCTCAGGTAGGATTCTTGTCTCAATACCCCTTTTCTCTTCCGTATTTCTCCCTTTGGAAGAATTGATGTCTGATTTTTGTGCATTGGGTTTCTCCTCCCAATTTTCTCCATTTTGAGGGAGTCTTGTCACTTGACCAATCAAGTCTTCTATTACTAGGAAATGATATGCCAGCTACTGTGGCTTGTTGTCTGTCGAATGTGCTTGCAAATTGCTCTGCTCTCTCATTCGAGTACTCAGTTAGTAGCTGGAAGTAATTTGTCCATCTAGCCCGTTCAAATATATCCCAACAATGAGGGTTATTTCTCAAGGGTGTGACATCGGTGGGCTCTCTGTGAACAACTATTCCTCCCATAGCTTCTGTAGACAAGTTTTTATTTCTTCTCTCTGTGTTGCTTGTTGCCCTTCTCTGTTTTACTTTTATCACATCTCGGGGAAATCTTTATTGTCCCCTTGTAATCGAGGCGTGCATCATTACTTCCTCGGTTCTCATGCTGAGGGTAATTAAGTCTACCCATAGCAAGATCCAATCCTGCCTCCTCCCAGCATAACAGCTATCACTTGTCCCGAGTGAAAAAATGTTTCATGCGTGCCATATATTTATTGCTGAAGGAACTTTATTAATGTCCCCTCATGATGGTGATAGAAAAAGAGTAAATGATTAAGGCGTATATTTAATTTTAACATGTCTTTTCAAGAAATAAATACTTACTACTTGTAGATATTACCTTTTTACCTTAGTGTCACCTATTTGTTCTCCACGTGACACTTTTTTATGAAAATATGATTTGTGCAAGGGTTTGGCGTGCAACACTTCTTCCAATGAGTAATTTGATTGCAAGGATTGTCTGAAAATGATTTCTCTCCTGGAATTTGTTTATGCATTTTTATGCTTATGTAGATCAGACATGAGGTTCCTCTTGGACTTGGCTGGAGGTCCTTGTTTCTATTTATGCTTCTACAATATGTGAAAACCTGCAAAAATGATACCTCCTTGCATGATGCTTGTGATTTTTAGAAACTTACATTCCTTCCTCTTTTGTATGATGCTTGCAAGTTCAGTGGATTTGTGCATCCCTTGTCTTGACTACCCGTAGCACTGCTTTGCTGCAACACTTTGAAATTGTGCTGTAGCGACCATGAGGTGGCCCGTAGCATTGAACAGGTATGTATTTAACCAAGGGTTCACCTGTAGCAAGCAAGGAATGTTTGCAGGAAGGGAAAGAGTACCTGCAACATGAATTCTACTTTGTGCAATTGTTTGTGACCCGATTTGTCCTTACCTCATTCTGAATATGCCTGGCTGTCCAAAACTCTACCCGTAGCACTTTTAGAAAGTGCGTGCGCATATAACTGAAAGGTTGACCGTAGTAATTGGAAGGTTACCCACAACAATTGGAAGGTTTCTTGTAGCAACTAATTGAGTAGCCCGCAACAACTGGAAGTGGTAAAAGCAGGTTTGGCTGAGGTGTTTTTCTTCCCATTATTTGTTTTTGCCCTGAATGGCCAGCAAGCTGGTTTTCCATTCAGGCCCTTTTCTATAGTTCTGAGTAGCCAACAAGCTAGTTTTCTACCCAGAATCTACCAACAATGCCCAAAAAGGGTTTTCATTGTTGGTTTCTTTTTTTCTTCTCTCGCTACGCTATAGCAAGATGTTTATTATGGCCTTATTAAGGTCCATATACAACATTTCAATCTTCTTCCCATGGAAGGTAGAGATCATCCTCCCTTCCTTCCTCATCAATCTCCTTTTCCTTTGAACTTGGTGGGTCAATATGAGGGTTTGTCTACATGGACCGTTGTACTTCTGTGAAAATTGCTCCTTTGATAAGGGTTTCTTGTATACTTTGAGTCTGTGACCGTTAACCAGGAGTTTGAATCTCACTGGATCAATTGTTCATAGTTGGACTACACCATTGTCATAGACATGTTCAATCTCGTATGGCCCAAGCCATCTTGTTTACAATTTCCCTTTGTGATCTTTGTATTTTGAATCGAACAGTAGGGCCTAATCTTCATGTGTGAAATACCTAAGTTTGATGTATCTGTCATGCCATCGTATTCGTTGTTGTTGTATCAATTATGTGTTCTGAAGTTCTTGTTGTTTGTACTCATCCAAAGCATTGAGCTACATCAATCTTTGCTTGTATGCTTTGGAAATATCAATTCCCAGCTCTACTGCAATCCTCATATTTTTGTGTTCAAATTCTATTGGCAACATTTGTTTCTTCCCATACACCAACTTATATGGTGTGAAGCCAGTAGTTATTTTCCATGTGATTCTGTATGCCGACATACAACCTCGTGGAGTCTGGACTCCCAATATTTTCTTGATAGATTAACTATTTTGGTTAGGATATTTTCTAATTCTCTATTCGTGACTTCAACCTTTGGCCATTGGACTATGGATGGTATGGTGTGGAATTCTTATGTCTTATCCTATATTCTTCCACTAGGTCAGCAATGAGATCAACAGTAAATTGTGGCCCTTGATCTGTAACTATTTCCCTTGGTACACCGTATCTTGTGAATATCTCTTCGTATAAGAAAGTTGCTACTTTCTCATCTCGAGCATGTGTCAGTGCTTTTACTTCAGCCCATTTGGTGACATAATCTGTACATACAAGGATGTACTCTTTGTTGTTTGATTTGGGGTCTATGGGCCCAACAAATTCCAACCCCATTTTTCAAAAGGTTCCAGTTATAGCTGAGGTTGTAAAGGCATCTCATCTGACCTTGTAGGCCTCCCCATATGTTGGCACTTATCATAGTGGGTTGTATATCTGTTTGCATCCTTGTGCAACATAGGCCAGTAGTATCTTGTAGTTAGGATTTTGACTGCTGTTCTTTTGGCTGCAAAGTGTCCTCCACATGGCTCGTCATGGCATGCTTTGAGAATGTCAACTACTTCATCTTCTTGTAGACATCTTCTTATTACACAATTAGGTCTAGTATAGAAGAGAAAACTAGAAATCCAAGAGTACTTACCACTTTTCCATATCAAGGCATGCTTCTCTTTTGAGGAAAAGTGAAGTGGCAGTTGTCAGAACAAGGTAGTTTGCTATATCAACAAACTAGGGTGTAGAGATAGCAAGGGCGAAGAGGTGCTCATTAGGAAATGAGTCATCTACTATGCCATCCTCTTGATTGCTTTGTAATCTTGAAAGGAAGTCAGCTACAATGTTGTCCTTTCCTGGTTTATCTAGTATAGTAATGTCAAATTCTTGCAACAAGAGAAGCCATCTTACCACTCTTCCAGATATCGATGGTTTATTCATGAGGTACCTGATAGTAGCATGATCTGTGTGTATGAAAGTTTGATAGCCTGTGATGTAATGTTTGAACTTGTTGATTGCATATACAACCGCCAAGAATTATTTTTCCATCACCATGTAGTTTAGCTCTGTTGCTTGCATATTTTTGCTTACAAAGTAGATAACATAGTTGAGATGGCCTTCTTTTTGTCCTAGTACTGCACCTAGGGTAGTATCAGAGGCATCTGTATGTATGTGAAAAGGAAATTCCCAGTCTGGTCCACGTAATATGGGGGTTGATATGAGAAACTACTTCAGTAGATTGAATGCTTCATTCCAGGCAGGAGTCCATAAAAACTCAACATCTTTGTTTAGAAAAGTGAACAATGGGGATACTATTTTGCTAAAATTGTTGATGAACCTTTGATAGTAACCAGCATGACCTAAGAAGTTGCATACATCTTTTTGTTTTTAGCATCAAAGGTCCTTAATGATAGAAATCTTGGTTCAGGTCCACTCTAATCCCTTTTTCAGAGACATGGTGTCCTAGCACTATCCCTTCTTCCATGAGCATGAAACATTTCTTATGACTTAGGGATAGATGATTTTCTTGATAGCATATTAATACTTTTTCCAAGTTATTCGGCATACCTCAAATGTGTCTCCGTAGATGGTGAAGTCATCCATATATATCTCTACACAATCATGTGAGAGATCTGAAAATATGCTAAGGACTGCTCGCTAAAATGTGGCAAGCGCATTGCATAATCCAAATGGTAGGAAAACATATGTGAATGTTCCCCATGGGCATGTGAATGTGGTCTTCTCTTGATCCTCAGGAGCAATGCGGATCTGATTGTATCCACTGAAACCATCTAAGAATGCAAAGTATTTCTTTCCTACAAGTGTATCTAGCACTTGATCAATAAATGGCAACGGGAAATGGTCCTTCCTTGTAGCTACATTCAATTCTCTGTAGTCTATACATATATGCCACTCACCTCCTTTCTTGGGTACAATGACTAACGAAGAAACCCAACGGCTGTCAGAGATTGGATAAATGAATCCTGTATCTAAGAGTTTTTGTATTTCAGCCTTGACTATTTCTTTTACTATTGGGTTCATCCGCCTTTGTGGTTGGCATATGGGTTTGCATTCTTCTTTTATGTAAATGTGGTGTGTATAATTTTCTGGGCCGATGCCTTGCATGTCTTCATAGTCCCATGCAAAGGCTCCTTTGTTTGCATGCAATATGGCTGTCAATTTTCTTTCTTCTTCCATACTTAATTTGTTATTTATGTAGAGTGTCTTGCCTGGCATTATTTCTATGGCTTTTGTGGCTTCTGTCATTTCCTCTATGCTGTTGATTGATCATATGTGGTCTGCAATCAGGTGGTGGCGTGTGAATTTCAAGGAAAATCCTTTGATCACTTTCAGTTGGTTTGTCTTTTGACCATAGATTAGAAAAAGGACAATGAATACAAGGAAATTCTTCAGGAGTGGATTGTTCTACCTGATAGTTGTTTTGCAGTATGTTGGAGATGATGGTATCCTCTTCTAGATCTACCAATGTGCATGCATGATCTATTGTTAACACATGGAAAATGGGTGCCTCTTCTTCTTCTTCAATCCAGACAGGCTGGTCCTTGTCTTGTGATACCTGTGCTGGGGGGTACAAAACCAATTGCTTGGTGATGTTCCCATTAGAAATCTGCATGTTGCCAGATCTACAGCTGATTAATGCATCTGCGGTGGCCAACCATGGCCTACCCAAAATCAGAGGATATCCTCCAAGTTTTGTTTTTGGCTACAATACAATAAAATATGTAGGGTACTCCCATGAATCTACTGATATGACCAGATATTCTATGATTCCTTTTGGTCGTACTATGGATCTGTCTGCCATTTGTAGCATTGTAGATGTGGGATGAATATGCTACAGGTCTAATTTATGCATCATTTCCATTGTTATGACATTGATGGCAGCTCCTAGATCGATCAAGGTATTATGGACTTGTTGTCCATTGATCTGAATAGTGACAATTGGACACTGGGTCTACATATTTCTATGGTAGTGTTCCTTCCAAAGATGATTTCGCTAATTTTCCAATGACATGGACTCGTATTAGGATCCTTCTTCTTCCTTCCATATTTCCGAAGGCACAAATCTCTGATTGCCTTGGAATAAATGGGGACATCTTTAATGGCCTGAAACAAAGGAATCTTTACACAAACATTCTTCAGCTGCCCTAGGATATCAAACTCAGGTTTAGCGTATGCATGGAAGGTTCAAAGGCGGTCGGGAAGGGCGGTGATATTGTTTCGCATTCTCTTTATTGATGGTCCAGATCCTCCTGTGGTTGTGATGGAATGGATATTGTGGGGTTTTTCATTATGGGTGGACTTGGAGGTGGTAGAGTTCTTCCTGAATACAGTGGACTTCATTGATGTCCACTATATAAGCGGGGTATTGTGTTATTTCAGCAGTACATGTTGGTTGAGCCAACTTATTGGTAGGATTTGGTACAGGTTGAGCAAGTATTTGAGCCTCTGTCTTGCTAGTTGTGTATTCAAAATTATTGCAAGATGTTGTGGTTGTTGTGGAAACACACCTTGCTGATTTCTCCAAGGTTTCTTCCCTCTCCATGGTTGTTGCCATGGGTTTGTAAGATTTTGTGGACCTTGGGTTGGCTGATTTTTCCATTGGTTGTGTGGTGGTCTGCCATGGTTGATTTTTCTAGGGTGGAGTGGGATACTGCTGCCATTGATTGGGATTATATGGTTATTGCATAGGCCAATGTGGGTTGGGAGGGGTTGGGGGCATCTAGGGATTACTCCAGCTAGGCATGTTATTTGCATTTTGATTGAAAAATGATGATTGTGAAAATGGTGGATTCAATCCCATACCTGGATAGCTTGTCCTTGGCTGCCAAGGTTTCCTTTGTGCCATGTAGAACACTTGATCTTCATCTCCTCCTATGGCATGCAATGCACTACGGAATTTGGTTCTTCAGATGTAATGCTTGCTACCTTTGTCTTTATGACTTGACACTTGCAATCAGCTTGCTTCTTCCAACAATCTGGGCAGTAGACTGTAAGGGCTTGGTCCATTGCTTTTGTTTTGTCGGTGTGCAACAGATTGTCGCAGTGTGTGGCCATGTGGCTGATTATATCCATCTTCATGTCCCGTAGTAGATTACTTACATCAGCTTTAGAGATCCCATTGGCTGATGCTGGCAGCATTTTGTTATTCTAAATTTTTCCCAATGTTGATCTTGAATAATTCTTCCCTAGTTGTTGTATCTCTTCGAAGGTTAGCTGAGATGCATCTCCTCCACTCATGAGGTCTAAGGCTTCCAAGCAGTCATCTCGGATTCCTTTCAAAAATACCAGCTTGAGCATGTCTGGGCTGAGATTATTTTGCTTATGCTTCTACAGAGGTGAAGGTGAACCTCTCTGTGTAGTCTTCCAAAGATTCATCCTCATCTTGAGTCATGCGAGAATATATCATTTCTTCTGAAGTTTCTACCTTTGCCATATTCCTGATATTTGGTCAGAAAATTTTTCTTCATCTCATCCCAACTACTGACTGTGTTCCCCCTAGTCCCATAAACCATCTTAATGCTGCATCCTTCAGGGTGGTTGGAAAGAGCTTGAGCTTTTGTTCATCCATTCGGTAATCGTAGCTTCGGCATAACACATCATACTCAAATAGGAATGTATCAGATCCTCATTGGATGTTCCCCTGAAGTGTGGGAGGGATGAGGGTGGGATATTCTTCATAGGAGTATCCTCTGTGGTTTTGCGTAATTGGGAATTCAAAAGTGGGGGCAGCAAGTTCTCTACCTTCAACTTCATTTCCTGATGCTTGATCCATGGCGTATTTCCTTGTTATATGGATCCCAAGAGATTTTAGAATAATGTCCTCGAATTCCCGATCAACTTCCCCCTCGGTATGATAATGTACAGATACTTGAGGTGTTGTACGGTGGGCGCAATAGTTGTAGCAGATCTTGCTAAATTGAGTAGGTATTCTGGCATTCTTTCTCCTCGTGGAGTATGGGATTCGTTCGAATCCTCCTCTTGTCTTTCTTCCACTAGCATGGCCAAGGTCTTCTCTGCTTCTTGTTCTTCTTCTTGAATATGTTATATCTCCTCTTGCCACTCTTCTTCTTCTTTGTGTGGGAGTATACTCCTTGTCTTGGGAGATAAGTGGCTCCTTTGCTGCAGCAATTTGTTTTTGCTTTGGCAAAAATCTTCCGAACGAGTCTCGTTCTCTATGCATAAATTTTTCAGCTCTCTCTTGCTTTTTCCTATTTTTTTTTCTCTTTTTTTTTTTTTTTTTTTTTTTTCAACTATATGAGGGGTTGGTTCTTAATACTATTTGTAGAAATTGAGCAATGCGGTAATGAAAATTTTATCCTAGAAAGCAGGAATTCTAGCTCCTAGAAATCTTTTGAAATGACAGGAAGAAAAGTTGATCTAAAAAAATAGGATGACTATTCTAGAAAGCATGAATGGTTATTCTAGAAATCAGAAATGAAAGCATGAATTGGCTAAAAGTGGGAAATGGAATCACTTCTATAGTACTTTCTGACACCTTCCCTGGAAATGGCACCAAAATGATGTGCAGAATAATCAACCAATGATATTAGGTCTCATACCCTGCTGTTCATTAAATGTCAACCCAGGGGCGTAAGCTTTTCAAAGGGCCTGCAAAATATATGCTACAATACTTTGGAGTGAAGTCTTTGTAGGCTAGAAATTTATCAAAGAGTAGAAAGTAATGCTTATGTAAATTGGAAAGTAAACTATGGAAGTTGCTGATCTGCAGATCTAAAACTCAACACACTATGCACTCATGAACTTTGAGAAATAAAATGAATAACTAATAATCAATCCACTCAACATAAATAGGAAATGGAGGAATAGGATCTTCCTTGCAATTCCTTCCGAGGGGGCCCTTCCTTATGCAGAAGTGAGTTCCAATCCTACCCTAGAAACTCATAGAACTACTCAAGAAGATAAACGATTCATCTATTGAGTCAGTAGCAATTAAAGATTGCTACAACAAAGAGAGATTACAATGAACTCAAGAGCACAACTCACATTAATATATTCTATCTTCACACATTCACAATTCTTCCTTTCTCCCCAAACTATCACTTCACTCATCCATCTATATCCTATGTCCTTTGTCTCTGGATATATATATATATATATATATATATATATATATATATATATATATATATATATATAGATAGATTACTAACTTATTCTATACTAGGAATATGATCAAAAACCACTCAAACATATTATAGTTGTTCGGTTTCATATCTATCAAGTGAAGACAGCTAATTCCTGTCTTATTTACATGATAGGAACTAATTACAAAACTACTTAACAAAATAACCATAATATTACATATGATGCGTTAGGATAGCTGGCACTTTTTTTCTTATCTGTCAAGTGAAGACAACTAATTCCTATCTTATTTACATGATAGGAACTAATTACAAAACTACTTAAAAAAATAACCATAATATTACATATGATGTGTTAGGATAGCTGGCACTTTTTGTCTTATGTTGCATGTGTGAGCTGGACAAGTTCTCTTTGGCTATGGGCAGCTGGAGGTGCATACTACTCTTTGTTGTTGCAGGTAGTTCTAGAAGATGCTACGGGCAGGCCTGGAGCTTGCTATGGGTAAGATAAATCACCCGAAGACTTTTTAGACTTGTCCAAACAATGCTGCCACTTGGTTAACTCGTTCTCTCAGCTTCATATGCTCAGCTCCATATTCTTCATGATGCCTCATTGTTTGTTGAATGCCACGATTCCCTCTTATCATTTCCTAGCGGTTAAGTGGTTATCGGCTGCTATAGAGCACAACCGGTGGGCTATGGGCTGCTATAGAGAGCACTTTGCCAGAGTTCTTTATCATTTGAGGGCCTACTACTTCAAAAGCTTATGGCATCTTGTAATTTGTTCATGGGGACATTAGAAACATCGTTTGCACAAGAGACAAGATTCACCATAGTAAATAAGTATATTAAATCTTAATGAACATATAAAACTAAATATATGCAAAATCATAACTTTATTTGATATCAACCATCAAGAGGAGATCAAAGTCTCAAAGCTCATGTGCATAGGCTTCAAAGGATTTAGATGAGGCCAAAACATGCCAATATGTGGCCTCATCGGAACCTTTCATTGCATACCGGAATATTCCCTTTTTGATCCCATAGTCACCAAGCTGGCACCTTATCCATAAGGGTCATGATTTTCTCATGTGTTGCTGGGATGCCGAATGCGGCTAAGTACAAAACCTATTTTTCCTTGTGCGTGCACCATATGTTTTAAAAACCTTGACATAACCCTTTCATGCGCGCCTTCAACCCACGTGCCCTTCTTCAACTAGGTCTCATGTACCCATGCACCCTCTTGTACTTAGCTGATATTTTGAGGCCCAACATCACCCCACACTATGCCTATTCTCCATCCTTGGAAACACTCTTCAATAAAGAAATAAAGAATGGTGGATCCTTACAAATGGTTGGAATGGAAGAATAAAGGAATGAAGAAATGGGGAAAAGAATGAAATAATGGGGAACTTTATTTCGGAGGAGGAGAGGGAAATCCTTCCCTAATTCTACTTCTAACTTTCCCTAAGTGTCGACCTCAATTGAAGCTTCTTGTGAGAGGTCACCTACCAGGGTGCTCACTTCTTCAAAACTCATCTCCTCCCCCTTAGCGCTCATTATCTCCACAATATCCTCTAGTTTCTTACCCGAATCCTCAAGTGCATCCATCCTCCTAGTGATTTAGGGGTACAATTCCTTCAGCTTCCCGAATTTTGATTGAGCCTCGTAAGGTCTCAATGGCCTCTGATTTAGTTTCTACTTCGGCTAGGATTTTGTCTCACTTAGCCTATGTTCCTCTTGTTATTTTTTGGAACTTCTTGAGTTCCACTTCATGGGTGGAAACTAAGATACTTTCCACTTTATCCCTATCCACGCAATTATCATAGGTGGCCTCAACAAATTGTGTGACGAATTTTACATCGGCGAGGATTTTGTTGTATTGAGCAATAATTTCCAAAACCTTCATCTTATTTTCTTTTTCTTTGCATGCCAACACCTCTTCTATAGATTCTAAGGAAAGTGGCCACCTCTCTATGGTGAGTATGCGGGTCAAGTCCTCTAGGCACTTACAAGGATGATCCATACTTTTACGTGGGTGGTGTTAAGTCTGGATGCTTTAAGACAATGACATCGTGATCATCTCTATCTTCTTGTATGCCTCACGCACTCTTGCCTTACTCATCCTTTAACTCATGCCTTAGCCCAGAGTGCTATTAGTTCTTTCTACTTCAAGTCCTTTCTTTTCTCAAGGATCTCTTCCTCCTTTTCTCTAGCTCTACCTCTAGGAACTTCACCCTATCATTTCTTCTCAAGAGCCTGGCTTCAACCTCAATTGAGACTTTGTTGAGCACATTGCAGATTTGTTCATCTAATAATCATTGAGCATTCACCAAGGGGTTTATCCCTTTTGTTTCGGAACTTTCATCAATGCTCCTTGGCTTACCTCAAATTTAGGCTCATCAATGTGGGACTCAAATGCCCATGATAACATTTTCCTTATCTAAGGGTATGCACCTTCCTCATTAAATGAAGCCATGGCTAAGAGTTATTTCGTTTGGCATGGTGCTTTGGAAGCGTGCACATAACACCTTGTTTGATCATCGATGTAGCCCATTCCTTGAACTTGTGCTACTTCTATGTTCTTCCTCCATATGCGTGTGACTTTTGGAAATCTTACAGCCAAATTGGGATCTCCCCCCATGCTTGCCATATTCTTTTCCTATGCTTTCCTCCTCAACTTCCTTCAGCACCTCATCCACATGCATTCTACCTCTTATTCCATAAGCTTCTTGATCTTTCCACCACTTTTCTCTGGACCTCTTCTATATGTTCCTTTGTGAGGCTTGGGGTCCTTTGATCTTTTGTATTTTCTTCCCTTCTCACCCCCTTGCCTTGGGCCTCAGCTTCTTCTTCTTCATCCTCCTCATCTCCTTTGTTATACTCCTCATCTCCCTCTTCCTCAGAGTCATGTACCTCATAGACAGGATGGTATTCACCTCCTTTTGGATCATCATCATCATCCCTATCACCGATGTAGGCATCTAGACCTTTTGTCTCTTCTAAATCTACCTCATCAGTCACCTTTTGCTTCTTCCTTACTGGGGATTCCAGTATAGGAGATTCTTCCCTTTCCTTTTCTTTGATAGGTGATTTATTCCTTGGCGATTCCTCCTTGGTGAGGGGATCTTCGTGCTCTGTGCCTCTTCTTCTGGGGTCTTCTCCTTGATAGGATATTTATTTCTCCGTGTGTAAGTACTAGGCTTAGTGCTTGCTTTCAGTGCTTACTACTTGTGTGGTTTGAACACTTGGTGCCTTCTGCACCTCTTCTCTTTCTCTCTTTCTAGGCACAACCTTCTTCCTTCTTGTAGGGTCTTTAGGGATGGAGACATCATTCTCTAAGTAAGTTCCTTTTTCAAATTTTGGCCTTATGCGTAGATACACCCTTGTTGCGGTCCTTCCTATAATCGGTAGCGTTAAAGGCTTCATCATTTGTATCTCGTGGGAGACATCTCTCTATGTACGCGCACTTCTTTGGGTATGAGCTTCTAACGCAGCTCACGGTGGTCTATATCTACCTCACTAAGGTCAAACCTTAGTCTCTTGGCTTCTTTGAATCGATTAACTCCAGCTTGGAAGTATTGTGTAGTGAAGGAGAAGGGTAGCTTGCACCATGGAATCATATTCCCATCTATCAATATAAATCTACCAATGCAGAAGTGTTGGTACACTATAAATTCTACCTCTCCATTCACAAGCATGGGAAACTATTCTTAGGATCCTCCACTCAGCCCCAAATTCGTCACATGCATTTTCTTATACCACTTCTCTAGGTGCGCCTTGTGAGCAGCCATCATGGTTTCACAAGTATATTTCACAAACCTTTTTGGTGAGGGATCCTCTTCTGGATACTCCCAAAAAATTTTTGGCCCATCGGGCACTCTAATCTCTGAAAATACAATGGTGAGGAGGACATTACCAAAGAGTATCTTCTCTCCCTCCTGTGTGTTGCTTATAATCTCATCTATGATGAAAGTGGACAAGTTGTAGATGGTTCCTTCTAGATATCTTCCGGCATACATTTAGCCATGCCTTGTTCACTTGTGTCCATCATTCTTGATCATTGAGCTTGGTCACCAAGTGTGTGGCCATCCTCATAATTGGTCTGGAATCTTGGTGATGTCAAAGTATCATGACCCCTTCTTGTAGTCATACATGGCTATAGTCTCCTTGATAGCCTCCTTATCACTCAGATCATCATCTATGCTTATCTCCTTCATAATGAGGCCTATGAACTTGGATATTAGTTGTGGTGTGATGCACATCTTGTGCCCCTACTGAAATAAAAATGATCCTCATGTACACGCGACATCAACCACTGGTAAAGGTGCTCAGGCTTGCCAAAGTATGGAAACTCATATAGTTGCAATAATCCAACCTTCTCTAATTTGACCTTCACCTCATCATTGTAAATGGGCATTCCATCTAGCATCCTATTGTTAGTTGGTCGGACCAACTCCAACACCATTTCCTTCTCCATTGTGCTTGTGTGATGGTTATAATCACTTATGGCCATCTTTTGTAAGTGTGACTCCCACTCTTTTCCTAGCAATACCCCATCTGGGTACTACATTTCCACATACCATTCTTCATTGGTGCTCATGTGATGCAATGATTTGTTTTCCCTTTCCCTTGCCTTTGTTTTCTTTGGTGAAATGGTTGGTTTCTTGGTGCCATATTTTCTAGTTGGACTGAACTTAAATACTCCTTCCTCTTGCTTTGCTCTGCTACTCTGCTCAATCCCAAAGCTCACTCCAAGCTTCAACTCCTGAAATGAATCCTTCTTTCTCCGTGCCCTAGCTTGCCAAACCCTAACTAGGAAATCCTTCCACAAGATGACACTCTTCACACAACCTTCCTCCATGCCCATGTACTCCTTCCTTCTAGTTTAGATCTACTCTAGATGCACACTCAAATTTCTCATATTCTCCTTTCTTCACACAAATTTCTCTCTGGATGCTCTAGTTCACAAGAGATTCTTTTACTTCATAATCGCAAGGTAACAAATGACTTTCCCAACCTTGTATTTATAGTTTTTGCTTCTTTCCAACATTAAATTCTATACCACCTACTAACATACTTTTAACATTAAATGTGGATTTTTCCACTAAGCTAAATTTAAGCGCCTTTACCCATGCACCACATCCTACATGTGAAAAACCCTTTACAACCTTCTGGCACACAAAAATCCAACCCAACCAAAGACTCTTACACGCACGTCCATAGCGCCAAGGCACTTCTTCTATCCTTTACCCAATTTTTCCCTCACCTACCTCATGTTGTTTCTATGCTCTTCATCCTTTCTATGTACATGGTTTCCTAAATCCTTTTTGACACCATAATCCAATATCCACCATTTCCTCATGTGTTTCTTAACCTTACACACTTTTTATCCTTCAACTTGGGCCATTCACCACAACTTCTACTTTGCCAGCTCAAACTTGTATTATAGGCCTATACTTCATATCACTCCACCCCACACTAAAATAGATGTGTGGTCCTCTAGTGCATACACAACCTTGGAAAAAATAATGTGGTTACCGGTGCACAAGGCACAAAATGAAAAAAAAAAAAGGAACAAGAAAACAAGAAAGGGAAACACAAGAAAAGAAAAAGCATAAAGGGAAATTCTAAGCTAACTGAAATACTGCCTTATTAAAAACACCAAGAAGACTTATTTATAGTAGGGCTTCAGACCTACTCCCATTGAAGTGACCTAGTAACCTCATCCCATCTAGCACTTGTAACTGGAAAGCACCTAATCAAGAATGTACGAGATGATGTAAGGTCCCAACCAATGGAATTTCAACTTCCCAGGATGGCAAAATACTTGGAATCATACAACAACACCATCTTCCCAACCTCAAACTTCTTGTTCTTGATATGATGATCATGCCATGCCTTTTGTCTTGCTTTTTATGTCTTTTGACTCCATCTAGCAAGTGATCACCTTTCATCTAACTGCATCAACTTATCAATTCTTTCTTCCAGTGCTTTCTCATTAGCTAACCCTCCTACGTGTTCTATATACGTGATGGTGGTAACATGAATTCCACTGGTAAAATAGTCCTCCTGCCAAACACCAATTGAAATGGTGTGGCCTTGTTCAACCTTTTGTAGGTTGTCTTGTATGCCCATAGAATGGATGATACTTTGTCATCCCAATCTTGTCTTCCAACATCATAGATCTTAGTTAACATGTGACTTAGTATCTTGTTAAATGCCTTAGTAGTTCCATTTTCTTGAGGGTGATATGGGGTAGTCTTATGATGGGCCACCATAAATTCTGCTAACAAAATCTTGATTGTTTCATTGAGAAAGTGTGTACCCCTATCACTTGTTAAACTTAAAGGAAACCATACTCTATTGATTATGTTCTCCCATAAAAATCTAGAAACTATTGCTATGGTGCAATCCTTTGTAGGTGCTTTTGCCTCTACCCACCATGTCAAGTAATCAGTGCAAGTGATGATATATTATGAACCAATCCTTCACGTAGCTAGCGTAATTGGCCCTACAAAGTCAATTTCCCATTTTTCAAATGGTTCAGCATTGGCTATTGGTCACAAAGGGCATTTCATCTCTCTTTCTAGTTTTCCAAGGCACTGGAAATGGTCACAGGCCTTGCAAAACTCAATACAATCCTTGTAGATGGTTTCCCACCAAATCCCTACTAATAAAATCTTCCATGCGGTAGCATTTCCTACATAGTGTCCTCTTGCAATCCCACCATGTGCTTCCTCCATAATTTCCACGTGCTCTCATGCTCCAATACATCAACGTAGAACCTCATCATGACCTAACTTATATAGGTCTCCACTAATCAACATGTAAGGTGTGGTGCATATTGCTAACTGCTTTCTCTCCAGAGCCTTCATCCCTTCCGGTGCCACACCTATTTTTAAGAACACTGTGATATCTTCCAAGTTTGAGGGCACGTGCTTAACCTAAATAGTTGTGCATTTACATGGTATCCTCAATGCTTTGCATCCTCTCTTGAGTTAATCCTTGATAAGTGGTTAGGTCTTGAATTATTTTTTCTAGTTTCACGACCACGTGAACTCAAATTCTTGAAATAATAGGACCCAACACATATGTGCCCTTGTAGAATGGGCTTGTTGACTAAGTATTTCAATGTCATGTGGTATTTGTAGAATATAAATGGTGTTTGCCAAAAATACTACCTAAACTTGTGGAACACATAGATCATAGAAATGCTTCACACTCAGTAGTTGTGTAATTCTATTCTATTGGTGTCAATTTTCTACTTGCAAAGCACAAGGGATGATCAATAATTCCCTCACTAGGTTGTGCTAGTACTACTCCCATAGCTGTTCTTGAGGCATCAACATGCACATGGAAAGGCTTATCCCAAGAAGGAAAATGTAATATGGGCATCATGACAAGCCTATCCTTCAAAGTGTCAAATGCCTTCTTACTTTGCCTCTCCTAATGAAAGGCACTCTTGTGTTTTAACAATTCTTCCAAGGGCACGGTGATCTTGGCATATCCCTTGATGAATTTCCTATAATACCCCATATGCCCAAGGAATCCATGCATTATGCTTTGATTAGTAGGCTCCCTAATCCTACAATAACTACAACTTTAGTGGGATCCACTAATAAGCCTTCTTTGCATATAATGTGTCCTAATAGGGTTCCCAAATGGAGTAGCAAAAACACATTTCTTAATGTTGAGGGATATCCTTAATTTCTGACATCTCTCAAACATCAGCCTTAAATTGTCACAATGATCTTTCACTAATCCATACATAGTCCAGTCATCCAGGTAAACTTGGAGAAACTTATGGATGAAGTCTGAAATGCTTGTACCACATGTGTGAGAACACAACAGGTGCATTCTTTAATCCAAAAGGCATAACCATGTAGGAAAAAATTCCCCATTCAGTGGTGGAAAAGTTGTCTTTCTCTGGTCTTCCTTTGCAATCTGGACTTGGTGATACCCTGAGAACCCATCCATGAAAGAGTAGACTTCGCACCTACTACTCCCTCCAAAATTTCTTCAGTAAAGGGGGTTGGGAAAGGATCGATGACACACATTGCATTCAGATCCTGTAGTCAACATAGATTCTTATCCTACCATCCTTCTTAATACTGATAACCATTGGGCTTATCCATTCTATTCTTCCACTACCTCAATGATACCAGATGCTATCATCTTGTCTATTTCTTCCTTGACCCATACGCATAAATTTGGATTCATCTGATAAGGCCTCTTCCAAATCGGGCACACACCTTCCTTCAACTTGATCTTCATCTCTCCCAAGGAATGGTGAATGCCTTTGAGTTCATGGTACCCATAAGGAAACAAATCTTGGAACTCATGTAATAGATCAATGACCTTTGAAACTTCTTTTTCGACCAATAGTCTCTGATGATAGCTTCCTTAGGTTTGTCTCCATTCCAATGTTAACCTTATTTATTTTCAAGGGCTCATGGTAGGCATGTGCTCACTCATCAATGCTATCTATGACTTCACATGTACCTTCTAAATGGTTAACATCCAAAGTCTCCATCTCTTCTTCCATCTATTACATAGACCATTTTTCCTTTTTCTTTTTCCATGCACATGTGCTCAAGGTATTCCTCTTATTCCTCTTCATTGAGGTACATCTCTAAGTAAGGCTCACCTAGTAGCTCCAATAGCCTATCTTCTACCATAACACTATCTCCCATTGTAAGGTGCTTGATTACTTGCAATGCCTTATCCACCGATGGCTTGGTACTCTTATACTTGAAGGCTTGAATGAGATCAACTACCAATTCCTTCCAATTACCTATTTGATGACGCATCTCCGAATGAATATACCATACGTGTGCACAACCTTGTAAGGTGGAATATAATTTATGCACCCATAATGAAGGTGGTAACACTTTTGCACTTCCCATCCAGGCCTTCTCACATGCTTGGATATGAAATGAGGTGGTCTCTTTACCATGGTAGTCTTGTATGACCGTGGGCACATTGCTCCTAGAGAACCTTATAGAAAATGTGATCCTCACCTCGTGCCACTCTAGGAGGTTCTCTCGATGTGTATCCCACCAATGCACTACATAGTTTTGAGTAGGTTATAGTTGAGCATTCCCCTCCTCTCATCCTCATTTTTCCACTGATCTTCCATTTCTCATAGAAAATTTCAGGATATGCTCCTCCAGAGTAACTTGAAACTTATTTCCTCCTAGGCACTTGACTAAGCATGCCTTTATTACCCTTGTTACCGATCCTCTCAACTATCTCCCTATCAACTCATAATCCCATGCGCCCAATTTTCACATGCCACACTAGTGGTATCACTTAAGGATTGAGCATCTTCAAACTGGATAACTCCCTCCATGGGGTGAATTATCTCAAGATCTCTGATGGAGTGCACATAGATTCTATCAAGGAATTATTCTCCTAAGGGCTTAGTATAGGGTGTTGACTTCCCATCTGTCAAAGGAATGACCACCCTTTCTTCCTTGTTCTCAAATCTGATATACCCTTTGTTAAACCATAGGTCGGCATTGTTCTTGTAACACCATGGGTGCCCAAGCAATGCTAGAAAAGTTGTCTTCCTCGGTGAGTACCAAGACTTTGAATTCTCTAGTGAACTTGGCCCCTTGAATGGTGATAACTACATCCTTTAGGACTCTAATGGGAATTGCCTTAGTCTTGTTTGCCATGTACAACACATTCGAAGATGGATGTAATGTGGGCCTTCCCATTTGATGCCGGCATCTAAGGTAAGAAAATTTACCTCTGCTCCTGTGTCGATGAGAATATTTCTCAGAAGCCACCCATTAACAATTGCATTTAGAGTAATCTCCTTATCATAGTCAAGGCTATGAGGAGGAAGGTTTGCACATGAAAATTTTCCTTTTGCACTCTACTCTGGCATGTGGTACCTTCTCTCTTAGCCATTCTCCTAGCAAGGGAATAATATTCTCTTGCCTTAACATTTTACATACTTCCTTGACCTCATCTAGGTCATTCTTTGGAACCTCGACATTCTTCCTTTTCTCCAACTACTTTGATTTCTCCTTTAAACATTGGATCTCCCCTTGTAAACTTGAATCACGTCCATAGTCTCTTGATACACTTCTTTCTGATGAGCAGGGTCTGGATACTTTCCATGTACTACTTCCTCTCTTGAAACTAGTGTCCTTTGTTTTGGCATCTCCCTAGCACGTGCGACCTCTACTCATGTTGTCACTAGCACAGGTTCTAGCCCTGACTCACATGCCACTCTTGGCATCCACTATGAATCGGCCTTCTTGATGCTCACCATCCCAAGTGCCTTTGTATTTTTGTGCTATTGATTCATATGCTCATAAAGTTCTGGACACTCTTCATACTTATGTTTCTTTCGCACCATGAGCATTGTAATAGGTTAGGACACTCATGTTTGTAATGCTTTATAGATCCACAATTATAATAGGTTCCTCACGAGGAACTCACTTTGTCCTCTCCGTGGTTCTATGACCATGAAATCCTCCGTAAAACCTTTTCCATGTGCTCTTTGATCTGCGGGCCTTTCATAATGATGGTCATCATCCTTTGAACTTCTTGTAAGGCTAGTCTGTGCACACCCAGATCAATAGCATCATGGATTTGATCAATCAATCTGCAATCCTCTATATCATGGGTCGTATGTACATACCTTATAATAGTAATAAACATTCTTATGGATTGCACACTAGATTAGAGGGCATCTACTTGCATCATGATCCCCATGGAAAATCTCACAGTCTACCAACATAGCATACACCGACTTCCAAGGGAAACTATCCTTTGCATTTCCCTCCACTTCACATCTGTACACACATATACCAAAGCCTCATGTTGAGTTTGCGAACCTCATGTGTTGAATTTGAGCCTCTAGAAAAGGAATAACACTAGTATCAATGCTCCCAAAAACTTTGGTATGTAAGGGAAGCTTCCAATTCCTCACGTGGGTCTATGAAAGTCTTGTGTGATAGAGCCCTTCTAAATGGTGTTATCAATCCTCCAAAAAACCATTGAGCATGTTGAGAAGGATGAATGTCATAGGATAGTTTAGATAAGAGAGTATTGAAATGTGTGTCATACTCCCGCACACTCTCTACCATTCCCTGTTGGATCTCCTTCAGAGTGTTGATGCTCTTCTACTCAAAATTAGGGATATGGAACTCTGCTAGGAAGGTGTTCTTCAATGTGGTGTATTCTACCACCATCTGATGGGGTTCATACTTCTTATACCAACTATGCATGTGCCCTTGTAATGTTGTTGCAAACTGACTTGCCTTTTGCTCTGGGTAGTGATTCCTTTTGCGTGCCATAATAACTCACACTTGTGCACATGTTCTGTAGCATCTTCAATACCCCTATAGTCTAGTAAGTGCAAAGACATCTCAAAAACACTTGGGGAGGTGGTTGGGGTCCTTTTCCTCCCAATCCAGAGCCTTGGTTCCCTCCAATGTTTCCTCCTCCACAAGATCCACTAGATCCACTAGGTCCTATTCCTCTTGACCCCCAAAATCCACCTCCCGTAGTCGACAAAGGACCGAAGTGGCCGCACCTACTGTTCCCAACGTCCCACCGAAATGCACACTAACAATTTGTGATATTTTCCCACTTCTAGTGGTATGTCCCGTGCCACTCCTAGATGCATTACCCAATCCTTGTGTACTTACACCTTGTCCAAAGATTCCTCCAAATACAGGGATGGCTTGTGCAACCATGGATGTTCCAAATGAGAAATTATATATCTTAGGCACCGATCGATTACTCCCACCGATACCAACTGGGTTATGCAATACTTCTCCTTGATCCGAAAACCAAGCGCCATGGTTTGGTCACCGGTGGGTTCGATGCACGCCGACGGATCTTCTTTCTCCATGTAACAAACTCTCATAAGAAGCTAAAGGGGCCTCTCTCCCATGCTTGCAAAGATGGGGTAGTATAGATTACTCAGGTTCCACATCCTCTGCATGAACCTCAACTTATTCCCACAACGTATGCCTCCATAGATCCATCACACTTGCAAGCTCACATTGTCTAATCATCACCCTTTCATGAGCTTCACTATACTTGAGTCATCTCTTCGCCTTTCCTTCTTAGCCACAATGTCATTATCTTTCTCCACCCTATCCTCCTTTCCCAAAACTCGAGAGAAGCTTAGCCGGCCATGGGAAATGCTTCTAAACTCAAAGTAATGACCAAGAGCTTTATAGCCAAAGGAATAACACACAAAAATGATCCTCTAAGCTCCCTCAGAAACTCAAACTCAAAAAATTCTAGGCAAGAATACGTAGAAATGGCATATTCAAGAGTATAAATGGTTAACACTCTCTTCCACCAGTGATCAACAACACACGTCTAAGTTAGATCTACATCCTGTAGCCTCTGATAGTCATATTGTGTCCATACACGTGATCTATAGTACCAACTCAATCTGGATGCGTATGTTGAAATCCATTCATATAGTTCTACTAGGAAGTAACAAAATAATGTCTCATACAGCCCATGGTATAGGTCCTTGTACGATGGAAAAGTGACATGCGAGCATGAGAATCTACAAGTAACTCTTCCTTGCACCCGACCTCCCGAGGTCATGCCGAGACAGCCGGTGGGGATGGAATATACGGGCTCTGAAAGACTAGTTGGGTAATCTTATGTCTTCAACATGTAATAATGGGATCTATGAATCTAAGGCAAAGAAGGCCCTCCTAACCTGAATAGGTGTGATGGATCGTTTGGCAAGGATAGCTGCTCGAAGGCTCTAATCAATATCGAGCTCAGCCAAGATCCTATCTATAGGTTGCTGAATACGTGGAAACTGACCTGTGGGTGCTTCGTATATATTTCCTGACAAGGTCATGAAAATGGTGGTAAAATGTGTAGTGGATTCTCTGGGGTTTTATGGACGATTCTCTGGTTTAGTCCAAAATCCTTAGCTTGATTGGTTGTTATGTTTAATAATGAGAGTTGTGCGATAATGTTTGGTGGGAGTGGAGAGGACCTAAATACTAATGTTTGCAAACCAACATCAACGTCGGATTGATTTGTAGGCCCATTGGGTTGTGGGACCTATGGATCACAACCGTAAGTTCGTGGTTGTTGTGGACCTCCTATGGTCATATGAAGAGTCAATCCCTAATTCCGAGTATCCAGTAGTCATATGCCTTTTCGGCCTCTATGTTCAGAACTAGGAGTTATGTAATTTTCTCAAGAATACCTTACAGGTGTTCTGGCAACTTGAATTCGTAAGCTAGTGTTTATGTCAATGAGGATATCTCCCGCATCAGGTTGTGGGACTAGTGGGTCACAACCGAATGTTTTCTCTCTTTCAAGTCCTTCTACAGTCATACAGATATCTATCAAGGCAGTCTATAATTTGGCTGATTTGACTAGAACGTGTGTGCTTTGTCGTCTTCTATGTTTAATCCTCTCAGTTGTGTGCTAACTTCTTGTAGGTCTGATGTTGTTCGAAGACCTGAATTCTGATATTTTGGTCTATGTCGGCTAGTGCTACGGGAAGATTTGGTTGAGGCATGATTGGCTCAAAAATGTATTCCCTGGGCTCTCTAGGTCCCGTGATTGTCATGCAAAAGATGATACAATTCTAACTAAAGAAAAGTAAACTGATTATGCAAGATATATTTACAACATACATATATTCCTCTATTTTTGTATTTTTGATAGAATATTTAACAGAATTAAAAGAACAACTATTTAATATATTCAGAAAATGACAACTAGTCTAATAACAAAATTAAAACAAGCAAGGTAGCCTGGTATAGCTACTTGCCTGTGTAGTTGTGATTTTAACCTAAATAGCTAGATAACTGATTAACTTAAATTGAAAGACTCTCGATCCTACCTCAGAAGTGAGGAATGAATCATAGTTTCTCAGAAACTATCAATCCCCATAGCTTCCCCGAAATATCGAAAGTGAATTTAACTGAAATGAAATAATTCACTACTCTATTTGATATGTTTTAACTAGAAATTTTGACAACTCAAACCTGGCATTTGCAAAACAGTGGTGAATCCAGTCATGTGTGATTTTTTCCCCTCAGTGTGATCTCCTCATTCCTTCATGTTCACGTGAATCCAGAAAAGTGTGTATATGCTAGCATCAACAGAAGAAGGTGTTCGAACAATGGCAGCTTTGGGTATAGACCAAATACAATGTGAGTAGGAGAGGGATAGCACAAGTGACAGAGCTTGGCTTATGCAATTCCTAGCGGATCTATTGCAGGAATATAACACAAGTGTACCGAGAGATTCTAGACACTACTTCCTGTGAAGAACACAACCTGCAACTCTAATGGATTCCAAACTGAAATAAAACTACCTTACTCTAACTGATTGTATGAAACAACAATGAAACTGAAACAAGAAGATCACGTGGCCTCTAAATAGCAGAAGAAAACTAGCATGGATGTAAAACATGAAACCAAATGAATTCTAAACAAGAAACTGAAAGACTAAACAATAGAATTGAGAAGGTGAGGGGCCATTTGTTTGAAAACAAACCAACTATTTATAGAATTCCCATTCACCAAAGGGTAACTTGGAATGGAACTCTTTTACCATTAAACAATGGAGAAACACTATTACAGGGAACCAAAAACATAAATACAAGCTAAGGCGGTTGAGAAAAGCTGGTAAATGTTGAAAATTCATGCAAGTCGCAATCAAAGGAACATGTTGGAGAACGCGTGAAGGACTGCCGCCTAAGAAGGGTGGCGAGATCTGAGACCGTAGCCTAGCGGGGTGGTGATCATGAGACCGCCACCACCGACAGGTGGCGGTTTCATAACTAAAGGTCAAAAAGCCAAGAAAAGGGGGCAAGGGATAAAACAAAGCACAAGGAACTTGGATAAAGCATTTGGGATGCTAACATATACTTCGCGAGCTTCTCTGGATCCCAAACACCTTGCGAGGTGACCTGTATCATCATTGGGGCATGTGTAACATCATTTTGGCGGTGTAGTACCCTACAATTTTGGGTATGTACAGTCCTCTTCTACCCAGCTATGCGTATCTAACTCAAGTCTAGTGCTAAATCTTTGAGAAAAATTGTCCTCCGTTCTTTTGAACCATGTTTCAACACTTTCTAAGGTCAAATGCTCTGTCATCGCACATTACAGAGACAAATATGCATGCCATTTCTCACAACAACCTCAAAAAGAGGTCTCAAATGGAACCAAGATGTAATCATATTTTATACACCTTAGACCAATAGTCTAATCCCATGCACGCTGACCTATCACCCAGTGGGTGGGCACTCACCCGAGGCACACGCGGGTGCCGAGTCTCTCCTTTATGTGAGTTTTATGAGAATGTATCATCTTATAATAGATGTTCAAATGGAAATGAGAAAAAGAACCATGTCATATCCTAGAATGAGTTGTTATCTTATTGCATCTAGACAAGAGAAATAACAAGCAACATAAGGAAATGGTTCATACCGAAAGGAAATACATAAGTAGTATACTTCCAAACACAGATGATTTATAAAAGAGCATTGTATTCATATTAACATATTCAATAACCACATTACAATCCCTTGAGGTCATGATAGATCCTTATCTAACTGTGTAGAGAAAAGTCATGCATCAGAGCCATAATATGCTCATCATATTACAAAGAAGAATAAAACCCATCCCCTAAATGTTACAGAGTTCTTCAAATCCCTAACCCATAACATCCCCATTTAGTTTTTGTAGGGCTTCACCTCTCTTTTCTCTCCTTTGCATTCTTCATACACTCTCTATACCATATCTCTATCTACTCTTCTTGCCTCTCCTTTTTCTGCTTCCAATGGGTGCTTGTATTTATAACCTTGGTACCCACTGCCATGCCTTTCAGAAGTTACAGATCGGTTGCCAAGTGTCGAGGTGGTCCTCCATGGAAGCATGCCTTCTTAGATCTGATCTCTCCACTCCTTGTAATGATGTCTTCTGGAACCTTCCATCACATGCTTGAAATATTCCCTTTTGATCCCATAGTCGCCAGGCTGGCACCTTATCTATAAGGTTCATGCTTTTCTCGTGTGCTACCTAGGATACCAAATGCGGCTAAGTAAAAACTTGTTTTGATTTTTACGTGCATTTTATGTTCTATAAAACCATGCGAACCCTTCCTTGCGCACCTTCAACCCACGCGCCCTTCTTCAACTAGGTCCTTCCCACCCGCGTGCCCTCTTGTACTTAACGAATATTTTGAGAACCAACACACATGGGAAAAATAACCACAAAAAGGGTGATTTTCATCCATTTTTAAGAGTGGTAGCTCCTTGTATGATGTACTTTTTGGGGGCTTTGGAGGAAATGGAAAAAAGTGGAAGAAATGGGAAAGAAAGAGAAGAATGAGATACCTTGATGGAGTAAATTTAGAGCACAATCTAAGAAACCAACAAAAAAATAAAATATTCAAACTCCTCTTATCCCAAGTAAATTAAATAGTTTTAAAATGTAAAATAAATTCCTCCATTAATGTCAAAAAAGTCCTATAAAATTCCTTGCACACATATGGCATAAATCCCATCATTAACATTCCAAAGTAACACACATCACCACTTTGGCACTTTTTACCTCCCTGCAAATGATCAAATCAAGGATTGATAGGGCTTTGAAGAAATAATACCTCTTGGGAAGGTTGGATGAGTTCAAGTTGTTGTTTTGTTTCTGAAAGTATGTTGTTTTTATGTTGCTTAGTTGCAGTTATCCTGTTTTGCTTTTTATTAGTAGATTCTCTTTTGACTACTGTTGGGCTTATTATAATATCTAGATTTAGATCCTTTTTTGCTATTTTTTCATGTTGATCTGGTTGTTGAGCCTTTTTGTAACAAGGTATAGTCCCTTCAAAACTATTTAACTTTAATAAAAAACATTATAGTAACAATAAGTTTATTGATACAAGAAATGTATGCAAGAAAAATATTTTCATTATATTTGCAAATTATAAATTACCTACACATAACTAAAGACACATACATGAGAAAGTAAACTTGTATTGCAATCTCCAACAATGTGAGAGGAGGAAAAATTACCCCATTACAATGAAAAAAATCCCTTTATGAAGACTTCCACCTCCACAAGTAGTTACATAACCAATTACCCACTTGACCTAACTACCATGTCACTTGCCTTCATTATTGCTTGCACTCATTTTGTGATTTTACATCCACGAAAACTTTTTATGAACAATAGTGACTTTTGCACTTAAATAAAATTAATTCAAAAAATTAAGTGCACTCTAAATGATTAATAAATTCTTAAAAAGAAGTAATATTTACTCAACATGACACTATCTCAAGCATTACATGACTTCATTTCACTTCTTAGGTGACCCTCTAATACACTTATAATATAATATTTAAATTGCATTCATGACTTTCACATCATGATTTAGATTAATTCAATAAGAATAGATTAAAAATATATTTATAAAGCCACTTATTCCATCCATCCACTAAATCATTTGAATCCTTGACATATATTTATATTATTTTCCTTTGTAAGATTAATTAATTCAATGAGAATTAATGTGATGTAATGTCATTTTGATGTCACTTCGGTACTTTTTTACGCTAAGTGCTCATGAAATTATTTTTTTCTCTTAAATTTAAGAATAGCTAACATTTAGGAAAACACATCTATTTGTTGAGCATTAACTAGAATATTATAAATGAGTTTGTTAAATTTCCACACATTCTCTCATTATCTTATAAGGTTGTTTTTTCATTTGAGAGATTTGTGCTAGGAGAGTGATCTCTATCCGGTTTGGTTCTAGCCTCAATTTTTCTCTTCATAGTATCCCAATCGATGGTGCTACTATTGTGTGGGACATGATAAAACCACTCTGCTTCATTTTATTGAAAAATATCAACAAAAATATAACAACGACATCCTCATGAGAAACTCCCAAAACTCCATATGCAATGTAAAATGCCACAATGTTCTCATCAGGATGTTTATTCACATCACCTACGAACTTGGTAAAATTATTCATGCTTCATTTGAAAAATCATGAAGAGGTTAAGCCAAAGCCATAGGCCTAATATTTTGTCCCAGGAGACTAGTGTTTCCATATTAGGAAATATAGTTTGTAGAGTTGAAACAATTCCAAGTAAAATAAAGGGTTTACTAAAATTAAATTTGGTGGGAGAGCTTACCTTCCAATTTCTTGGAAGTGTACTCACATTCATTTTAATTTTAATTTTAATTTTTCAGAGATAATTTGAAATGATGTTGTTGTTTCAAATCAAAGAAAAGTCTTTCGAACTTTGTCTTTGAATTCCTCGAGTAAATGTTCTTTCCACAAAATTTACAAATATTTATTGCCACGGGGTAATGAGAATAGGGGAGGAAAGGGAATCACTAAAATAATAGGAACAATAGGGGAAATGGGATAAATTAGGATCACTAGAGGAACATCTTGTGATTCTCTTTTTTATTTCTCATGATATCATGCACTCTTCTTATTGCTTGAGTACAATCATCTTCCTCATTCAACATTTTTTTGACTATATTAAATTGGATATCATCAATGAAATTTACATAAGCAATTATCCTTAATTCTTCTAAAATTTATTCTTGATAATTAACAAAAATAAAGAGACCAAGTTGTGCAGAGAGGAGATTGACCATCAATAGTCATTACTAATTTTTTTTTTTTTGAGTAAGAAGTTGTTAAACAACTCTATGAACCAACCTTATAACAATATGATTAGGTCTCTTTTAAGTAATAAGTTATGTAGGCTTATGAGCAATGTCATCTCTATAATCTTTAGGATATATTACTACAAAAATATTTTGTATTGGACTATATTTTTTTATTTCCGCATGATAGTTCCAAGATAGGAGGAAATTTCTTAGTGAGATGATCGAAACCAATCAATATTTGGTTAGAGAAAGAGGGACTAAATCTTGGGAATGGAAAATATTGTGGGTAACACTTGAAATATATGGATGTGCCCCATGGTGGGAGCCAAAAACATTTGGTGGGAAAATTTGTATCAAACAAAATGGAAAAAGTTTAGGGGATCGAAAAATCATCCTCTTTAATGGGGAGGATCCCTTATAAAAATCCAAAAATGAAACCTAGGATATTTATAACATTTACAAGTAAAACTATCTTGGTGATGGGTGGTTCTAATTTCCATATGTTGATATTTTTGAATGGAACAAAGGAAGAGAAAATATAATTTAGGAAATAAGGTTTAAAAGGAGAAACAAGGGTGAAAAAACTTTTGGAAAAAGTAAAACCAAATCTTTATCTACTCATGCATATCAATAATAAAATATAATTGTAACATTCATACTAGAAAATAATTTTCCAATAATTAAATATCTCCACAGGTGAATGTATTTAATTAAAAAAAAGCATTGACAAAAGATTCAAAAATTTACAATAGACAAGAATGAACACAAAGTTTCATATTACCTTATATAAATATACAATTGGGAATTACTATGAAATAGAAAAAGAGATAAATAGAAGCTGGAAATTTCTCTTTTGTATTTAGTTCTAGAAAATATGAACAATAATCAATCAACCACCCTTTCACAATAGAGAATATCCCTTTTATAGTGATAAAGGGTTTAAACTAGGCCTTGAGATAACTAATTATCATTTTACATTGTACTTTTTCATAATTAATTCACTTAAGTGACTTTAACACTTTCATAACTCTAGAAAAAAGTACAATGCAAATATAAAATATTTATATCTTTTCAAAACTCGGTGTGAAGTGAGGAAGATGGAACTTTGAGATTTAACACATGCATCCTAAATTTGGTCATTGTTTCTAAATGTTTGACACCTTTGGTATCTTAGTCTATGTAAGATTATTCAACCAAATTCCAATATCATTTATAATTTCATAATCATTTCATCCAAATTGAGCCAAGTTATTTGATGCCTCTACTATTATATTATGTAGTTCCAAAATGTCATCAAGATTATCTTGGCTGAAATTAGTTGCATTGAACAAATCTTCTTTCACTAGTTTTCTAAATTTCTCCTTTTGAATTTATTCATATAAAATGAATTTAATTGAAAGATATCACAATGGAGATCTTTTAGATCATAAAAATATTAACCTTTAGAGATACACCTTTTTGTATGAAGTTTTACATTTTTTTGTTCTTTCTTCTAACAATTTAAGTCTCCACATAACATTGTGGGATCGGGATTGGAAAATATTAACTTTTGAGCTATCAAAAAAAAAAATCACACATGAGGATCTTTTCATCAATAAATGCCATGATCCTCAATTCTTGGATCAAATCATCCCATATCTTAGATTATTTTTTAACATATTAAATTCCTGAATCTCATTTTTCCAAGCTTCCACTAAGCTCTCATATACTTTATATCCCTCATCAATGAAAATTAACCCATTTACCAAAAATTTATCCACCTAAGCCTATGTCAAGGATTTTTTAGTGGCGAATATTTGTAATTTGGAAAATATTCCATTTTAGGAAAATTTGAAAAGGAAAATTGTTTGGAGCTGGACATTTCCCTATTCACCTAAAATTTACAAGATATTTTTTGTTAGGGGTCAAGTTTTCCTACATTTGAAAACATATCCTATTAAAACCTAAGCGATTTTTTGGGTCGGGGTAGTATGCTACTAACTACTAGTTGAGGTATCGACATATCAAGTATTGTGAACTCTAAGAACAAATACAATTTAATACACAAGTGAAGATTTGTTTTGAAGTTTGTAGTCAAGTGATTAGGGATATTTTTTGATGAATGAATAATATTATATGCTAAAGCATGAAAAATGATTCCTATTGACAAGTGACAAGCAGTACCATTCATGTGTGATAAGGATTCGGTTGTTGACACCCACGACACATGTTTGTTGATGTCTAACACAGAGGTTGTTGACGCATGACATAGTGGTTATTGATGCACAACACAATAATTGTTGATGTATGAAACAACGATTATTGACACATGACACAAAGTTTGTTGATGCATGACATAGAGGTGGTTAACACACGACATAGCATTTTTGACACACGACACAAAGGTTATTGACGCGTGACACAGAGGTTGTTGACACATGACACAATGTTTGTTGACACACGATAGAGTGCTAATAACACATGAAATTTTGTTTAGTGACGTACAAAAAGGTTCTAGTTGATCCATAGGGATCCAAAAAAACACACCACTTCATCAATTCCATTAGCACCAAGAAGGAGAAACAAGAAAAGTGAATAAAATGAGGTAAACAAAGATTACTCGGAAGGAACCTCCACTGCATGTGCAGAGCAAAGGTTTCAAAACCACTACCCTGCAAGGGTGGAGGTCCTAAATCCGCCACCCGGCTAGGGTAGGAATCCACTGGGACCGCCGATCTACTCAAGGCGGTGGTCTTGACACTTTTGAACAGAAAAGAAGAATGGAATGTGAATGGATGTGAATTTGAAGTGCCCAGCTATGTCTCTTCCCCTTCCATGCCGTTTCACATCCTCCAAAGGTGCAGGAGGACATGGAAAGGCCTATAAATGCATGAAAGGAGCAAGAGAATGATCATTCGAAGATCTAGAGAGATTAAGAAGTAGAGTTTAATGAGAGCAGTGAGCAAGATCTTCAGTGTTGGAATGGAATTATAGGAGCAAGGTGTAGAAACAAAGCAAACAAGTAATTAGAGAGAAGGTTTACATTGTTGGTGTTGAAGTTTTGAATTCTTTCCTTCTCTGCAATTTTTTTCTATAGCACTAGATATCATCATGAAGCTCTAATTTTTCAAGAAAATATTTCATTTTCCAAAGTTGAAAGTAGAACAACATAATTGTGTGATTCATAGAGTTCTAAAGTAGAAGTTTATAGATCATTTTGGTATTAGAGCTGATTATATATCTAGGACTGTGGTATTCAAATATTTCTTGTGATTTTTATGATAGTGAAAAGGTCCAAAGGTGAAGAAGTTTTACCTTGCAAGCTAGATATTTCTACGAAGAAGTGGAAACAGAGAATTCAAGCTCAAATGGAGGAAGAGAACTTGGTCCGTAGAGTCAAGATGCTAGAGACCATGATGGATAGATTGCATAGAAAATAAGAAGAGCTTTCAGATCTGCAAAATACGGATTTAGTTAAGAAAGATTCCATGGAATTGGTGGTTCGAGCACTAGCCAAAAAATTGGTATCGAAAAGATCCATGAAGAGGAAGAATGGGAAGAGCGTGAAGAGATGCCAATTGTAAGTGAGAAGGTAAAATCTGCACATACACCTTTTAAAGTTGAAACAAAAGTGGAAATAAATAATTTTGAAGGACAAGTAGATGTAGAATTATTGGATAAATGGCTAAAATAGTTGGAATTCTACTTTAGTGTGCATAATGTCACTGAGGCACAAAGGGTCACCTTTGCATGTCTCAAAATTGAAGGTCATGCTTTGGTTTGGTGGGAAACCCATCTAGCCACTTGTGAGAAGAAGAAATGTCCTATTGTCAGTACTTGGAAAGGTTTTAAAGAATTGATTAGAGCTAACTTCTATCCTATTAGCCATAAGACTAACATGATGATTAAGTGGCAGTACTTTAGATAGGGCAATGGTCAAAGCGTGCAAGACTACACTACAAGGAATTTTGGAGACAATCCATGTTTCTTAATATGGACTTGGAGGATGAGGACATTCTGACAAAGTATTTAGGAGGACTTCACACTCACCTTCGAGGAAGGTAATCTCCACGAAGCCCAAGGATCTCAATGAAGCTTGTATACAAGCATACTACATTGATGATGAGAAGAAGCAAGGAGAAATAGAGCCAAAGGGAGACCAGTCAACATAACAATAGGATAAATAATAAGGGAAGACAAGTAGCAGAGGTAAATGGAAAGGTAAACATGTCGCTACTGCTTTGCATACTTGTAAAGATCCTAATAATTTCTATAAGAATTGTGATGTAAATGGACATACTGACGCCACATGTTGGAAGTTGCATCCGGAATTGCACCCAAAGCACCGAACCAAGGATTCCAAGAAATCCATGGCCACTATGAAGACAGAAAGAGAGGTGGAGATTGAGGATGATTCAGATGTAGATGAGAGGCTGGGATGCATGGCCACTAACATGTATGGGGCAGCAGAAGAAGAAGAGATGAGTAAGCTATTTCAAATTAGAATCCAAATCAAGAAGACTAAGGTAAACGCTTTAGTAGATTTTGGTTCTCAGTCAAATTTGATTTTTGATGTGGTTTCGAAACAACTTGTTCAAGATACTTACACGCATCCACATCCATACCCACTCAGGATGGGTTAAGGAGGGTGTAGAAATACAAGTTATAAGGAAGTGTAAGTTTCATTGGGATAAATACTCAATACATAGATGTATTAGAGGTTGATATTATTTCAATTGATGCATTTGACATTATCTTTGGAAGCCCTTACTTGTATGCCACAAATTTTGTGTTCACAAGGAGGGAGAACTGATACAGATGGGTCAAGGATGGAGTCAATTTTAACATCCGGGCACACCAGAGAAAATCAAAGAAGGCTATGGTAAGTGCCAACCAAGCACCAAGACTTATTCAAGAAAATCATCAATTTTGTTTACTTTCATTGGAAGAAAAGAAAAATGGACTTGAGAGCATGGATATTTCTGACCAAAGGATGGAGAATTTGGATAGCACTTGTCAGTTTTTGTAGAAGAATCCACCACAAGAACTACTCATTCAAGGAGCAAAACAAACTTCCACTATGCAATCACCATATCTACCTATGGATTCACTGGACTTGACCATGGGGCAGCAAGAAGAAGAGGAGATACAAGGAACAATGGTGACTATAACAGCAACGTACTTGGAGAGGATTCAGCCAATCCATCTCAAGAGAAAAAGACAAGCAAGAAGGACTAAACCACTACAATATGGGACCTTTGCCATACTTGAGCAGGTTGGAGAAGAAACCTTTAGGACATACTTCATGTAGATGCACATGATAGTAAGTTGCAAGAGCTCACATCCACTAATGCCATCTATGCATGAAAAATAAGGAAAGATACAGAAGTTACCTTCTAAAGAGGATTGTACTCAAGGAAAATCGGAGGAGGATGTAGCACTAGAGCAACAAACCAGAGATCCACAAGAGTCTTAGCAGCTTAGACGAGAGAAGACACCAAGGCAAACCCAAAGTGGTACTTGAATGTGCACGAGAGGGATTTGTTTCCTCTACCACTCCCCACTAATATTTTGTGGGACCAAAAGCCTCTTAAGTATGGGAGGTATGATCCATAAGGATCCGTAAAAAACAAACCGCTTCATTAGTTTCATCAAGCACCAAGAAGGAGAAACAAGAAAAGTGAATAAAATGACGTAAATGAAGGTTCTGGAAGGAACCACCACACTGTAAGAGCGGCCTTCCTAAAACCACTGTCCATCCAGGGCGGTGGTCCTGAGACCGCTAGTCTACTTAGGGTGGCATTAATGACACTTTTGAATAGAAAAGAAGAATGGAATGCGAATGGACGTGAATTTGAAGCACCCAATTGTGTCTCTTCCCCTTCCATGCCCTTTCACATCCTCCAATGCACAGGAGGACATGGGAAGGCCTATAAATGCATGAAAGGAGAAAGAGAATGATCATTCAAAGATCCAGAGAGATCGAGAAGCAAAGTTTAATGAGAGCAGTGAGCAATATCTTCAGTGTTAGAATGGAATTATAGGAGCAAGGTGTAGAAACAAAGAAAACAAGTAATTGGAGAGAAGGTTTACATTTTTGCTTCTTTTCATACTTATTGTAATCTATAATTGTCTATATTAGACCAATAAAAGTGGGAAGAAAGAGCAGTTTCCCTTCTCGACTGGTTTTCCTCCATTGGAGGTTTCCAGGATAAAATTGTTGGTGTTGAAGTTTTGAATTCTTTCCTTCTTTGCAATTTCCTTTCTATAGCACTAGATAATCAGTCATGAAGCTCTAATTTTTCAAGCAAATCTATCATTTTCCAAATTTGAAAGTAGAACAACATAATTGTGTGATTCGTAGAGTTCCAAAGTATAATTTTACAGATCACTAGTGCTCTTCAAGAACCAAAAATTTATAGGTTCGAACAATGGAAGGTGTTAGTACTCTAAAGACCCAAAAAGTAAAAAAATCTCGAAGTCCCTATTCAAGTATTTTTCAAACTTTATTGCTACAGATACCATGACCACCAACACCCATACAACTTCCACTAGAATCAATCAGAGTATAGAATGTGTGGAAGGTATTATTGAAGTCGACATGTACTTTGCATAGTATCAACCAAATGACATCAATGGTGAGACGATGTCGAGCTTGAATATATTCTTGTTGAGATGCCAAATCATGAAGATATTCCCTTGAGGTCAAACCAGAGTACATCAAGATATCACACATACAAATAATCAGCAAAATGGAACACAAAAATAAAATGCAAATTCTAGTTCATGAAAGAGGAAACTAGATGATTGTGATAATGCTCAAAATTCTACTCATAAAAGTAAAACATTGAAAGCAAACACGAATATGTGGACACTTGGGAGGAGATACAAGTTTGATTGGGCTATCAAATTTCCTTTTATCAAACCTATAAATCTAACTCATTCAAAAGATATCCCATCTCGAATGTACATGTACAATATGTACATGGATTTTGAAAAGCAACAAAAATGCACTGAAGCTAGAAACAATTGAAAAACACTGGGAAAATAGTATTTGACTCAGTAATGAGTGAGGAAGGCCGATAACCAAAACGCATAGGTAAAAACTAAAAAGAATGCATGCATGTAAAATATGCAACAAAATATGAATCGAGAGAAAAAGATGCAGATGTCTCGTGGAAAAGGGTGGAACAATCACACCGCAAATTGGTAAGATGAATCAATCAAATTTGCATGTCAAACTCATACAATTCTCTACTTTATTTTACATACTTATGAAAAGAACACCAATTTCAGATTTCCTTGATTTAATAGTTTTTATCAATATAATGGAATGGACAACATACCTCGATCTCATTGGTCGACAATGGTGCATGGAAATGGCCAAATTCCTAACAATGATAGAGAAGGAATATTTGAAAGAGAGTGTAAAAAATGCAAAGTTTATATCTCTTTCAATTGATGAAGTGACAATAGTTGAAAACACCGCATGGGTATGTATCCATGTTTATACTTTATAAAATCATATAAGGACACCACATCTGCTGGGTGTTATGAAAATGGTTGAAAATTGCAATGCCAAAAATCTACATAAAATAGTTATTTCTCATTTGAAAGATATTGTTAGCATGACTAATTATGAAATTTCTATGAAGTTGGTATACATTGGAGTAGATGGTGCATCAGTCATGCAGGGTCACCAAACTGGGTTGTGTGTTAGATTGTAAAAATAATGGCTCCATATATACTAGTAATTCAATATATGGCTCATAAATGAATTTATCATATAAAATCATTAAGCAACTATGAAAAATTTGCTAAAGTAGAAGCCCTTATAAGAGAACTTCATGCCTATATGGAAATTAGCCAAAGCTATTTCTTGAGTTACAAAAAAATTCAATTGGAATTACGATGGAAAAAAACTTCTGAAAGATGTTGAGACAAGGTGGATTTATTTATATGAGCCTACATGTAGAGTTCTGAGGAGTATCCTTCATTGGTTGGTTTCATGCACATCATCATGAAGTTGATAGGGTGAGGGACATGTTGTTCCATTTAATTGATTTGGAGACATTTTGACATTGGTTGGCATTCTTCCAAAGTTATAGGAGATTAATACATTGATGAAGCATGCACAAGGGAGATTAATCTATATTGTTGATTTTATACGGATGAGAAAAATGGTATGTCAATCTTGAAGTCTTGTACTCTTCCCAAGATAGTTTTGATACGCATACTTTTGATAACTAGAAATTTTTATTAGATCTTAAGAATCTCAAGTAACTATTTGATATTTAATATCCATGATCACCTCTATATCAATCTTAATGGGAAGGACATACCACTACACATTTTGTAAAAATGTCAAGATATTACAGATCGGAAAGAGAAGAAGTTCTTATGACATGTAATATGTTTGATTTTTTTAGCTAAAATAAGAATAAAAATTAGAAAAATTTAGAATCCTTATTATCATAAATTAGAGAACGTTTCAACAAAGATTAAATTCTTGAAGCAATGGGCGTGATGAATCCTAATTTATAGAATACTAAAGGTGCTCATGAGATTTTGTAGAAAGAATTTCCATAAATCCATGGGTACAATAATGGAACATTTCACCAATATGTCGAGGTCAAGGGTATTGAAATCAAATGTCGATTGAATTTAATTTATTAAAGTCTCAATCAACACATTTTGCAACAACAATGATGACCAATATAAATTATTAGATGAACCTTTCGAGAGTGGTGCTATTACAAGGCTCTGCAAAGAATCTATCAAAGTACTATGTTACAAGAAGACATCAATGAATATTTTTGATTATATGAGTTGTTCCAAACAATGATTTTGGATCTGTGGAGGATAAAAGGGTTTTCAGTGCTTTATCTTTTATAAAATCAAAACTAAGAAACAGGTTGGATAAAAATATAGAAATTTGCATGAGGTGTTATGTTTCTCACTACTCCTTGGAAACATTTCCTTTCGACAGAGAAATTGTGCATTGGAATTCCCTTGCTTGAAAGAAGAGGTGTAAATAATACAACTACAAGTACAAATGTTCTCAATGATGAGACTAGAATTGGTGCGTCGTCAAACTCTGTAGAAGTGAATATCAACTTTGAAGAAGCTATTGATAATGGATTGTTTCAGCTTTAAATAGGTATGTCCTTGACCTCACTTTTATTTTTGTCACCTTGTATTTTAACTATTTTTATTTATTTGATTTCATATTAATAGATCTATTTGAGTATACGAGTTTATAGTTAGACGTAACACAATTATAATTCTACAAATACAAATATTGACTATGAGGGGCTTTTTAAAATATTTTTTTCATCTCTTGTTATCATTAAAGATGTTACATGTATATATATTTACATTTATTTAAATATAATTATTTATTAAAAATCTGTTTTATTTAATTACTATTTTGGATTTTTCAAACTTCTTTGATGTTGTGTTTGTGACATGCATTTTGGAGCACTAATTTTCAAGGCCTTCAAAGTTCGGATCTGCATATTTTGTTTCAACTCTTGTTATCATTGAAGATGTTACAGGTATATATATTTACATTTATTTAAATACAATTATTTATAAAAATATGTTTTATTTAATTTCTATTTTGGATTTTTCAAACTACTTTGATGTTGTGTTTGTGACATTCATTAGTCAAATACTAATTTATAAGGCCTTCAAAGTTTAGATCTGCATATTTTGCTACTCTTAGTCTCTTTTAGAATTCAAGACTTCTATTGTCCAGACATGCACAAGTTCTCGTTTGCTTTAATTTTCTTTAATATTTTGTTTCTTCCTTCATCTGATCAATCAATATTTCATCTTTTCTTTATCAAAAACATGGGTTGACATCCATCCGAGGAAGCTCTCACTTGTCGCATGAATGAAATTTTCAAGAAAATAACCTATCAATAGACTAATCCATTTTTCATGTTGATTTCTCTGGAATCAAAGCTCATCTAGCTCACTCAAAGGATGATTTTTCATTTTCCTTCCATATTCTTTGTCACACTCATCTAGAAGACAAGAGGTACCTAAGTTTGCTTTAATTTTGTTTAATGATAATCTTTCTATTTCTTCCTTCATCTTCTCAATCAATATTTCATCTTTTCCTTATCAAAAATTTGGGTTGACATCCATCTGAGGAATCTCTCACTTCTCAGGGTTGACATTATCAAACAACTCATCCATCTATATATTAATCCATTGTTCGTGTTGATTTCTCTAGAATTGAAGGTTGTCTAGCTCATTGCGAAGGATGATTTCTCATCTTCCTTCCATATGCTTTATCACACCCATCTAGAAGACAAGATGTACCTTAAACCCTATCATAGCTTGAATTTTTACAATCATGTTTAATTTAGTTTGGTATTTGCAAAATGATTTGATTTAGTCTTTGAACTTTGTGGCATGAATATCAAATTACATGTAAAAATTGATATTCCCAAAAAACATTGCATTTACAAGTAAAAATAGAGAGAAAAAGATATTGAGAAGTTTTAAATGTGAAGAAACCGGATACATAGTTAGAATTTTACAAGTAGAGAGAAAAAATTTTATTGTATATTGTATTAAGATGTCTTTGTCATACCACATTCCAAATTTTCTTAAAACATTATCCTTTAAATCCATTATAATCATCCATATATATTCTAGTGTCATCATCCACATCTAATTTCATCATCATTATAAGTAGAGACAAGAATATTTTGATAAGGTTTTAAATGTGAAGAAACCCGATACAAAGTTCAAATTTTACAAATAGAGAGAAGAAGATTTTACTATATTAAGATGTCTCTGTCATACCACATTTTAAATTTTCTTAAAAATTATCCATTATCATCATCCATGATCATGCTAGAAAGCTACATCTATGTCCACATACAATTCATCACCATCCATATTTATTCTAATGTCATCATCCACATATAATCTCATCATCATTAAAAGTATAGAGAATATTTTGAGAAGGTTTAAATGTGAAGAAACCTGATATAGAGTTTGAATTTTACAAGTAGAGAGAAGAAGATTTTATTGTATTAATATGTCTCTATCATACCACATTCTAAAAATTCTTTAAAAATTATCTATTATCATCATCCATGTTTGTGCTAGAAGTTACATCTATGTCCAATTCCACATACAATTCATCATCATCCATATATATTCTAATGTCTTCATCCACATCTAATGGCATCATCAATATAAGTAGAGAGAAGAAGATTTTGAGAAGGTTTAAATGTGAAGAAACCTAATACAGAGTTCAAATTTTACAAGTAGAGAGAAGAATATTTTACTATATTAAGATGTCTTTGTCATTATAAATTTTCCTAAAAATTATCAATTATCATCTTCCATGATCATGCTAGAAGCAACATATATGTCCAAAAACAATTCATCATCATCCATATCTATTCTAATGTCATCATCCACATCTAATGTCACCAACATTCTAAATTATAATTTCTTCATTCACATAAACACCATATACAATCTAGAGTTTCTATATATAAATATAACAACAAGTAAAAATCCATTGTATGAAAATTAAAACCATTAAATTATATAAATTTTCAAGTTTCAATCTTCAATATGACAATAAATAAAATATTTCAAGTTTCAATTTTTCAAGTTCCCCACACCCACAATTAATTTCACTAGTCATTTTTTCCTCAATCATTAAGTTTTTCCCTAGACCCATTGGCACTTTCATTTTGAGTTTCTGTAGTGTCTTCTATCATTGTGTCACTTTCCCCAATGGATTTCCTCTCTATATTCTTTTCTTGAATAATCCTAGAACTAATAAGATCCTCTCGTATAAATGTCTATATTCTTTATGATTTCTTCTTCTTCCTTTGTAGCATATCCATGGGATGCCAAAGAAGGATATTATTCTTCCTTTGCTTTGAATAAAATCTCATGGTGAAATCCATTCTCTTTAATTACACACTTAAGTGTATTGTTTTGTTTGTTAACCAAAACAATATTTTCCTTCATCTTCATTGATGCGGATAAACTATTCTTAGTGGTTTCCAAGTGAACTTGGAACACCTTTTCTTGACTCTTTAAGTTTTCATATTTCAACTACAACAAAAACAATGAGCTCAATTAAACATATTACTAAAATAATAAATTTTCAAACTAATAAAAATATTGTTTCAAATTGATAATACTTACAACATCTCTATCTCTTTCGGCATTTGCAATTGCCACCAAATCTTTGTCCTTCGACCATTTGTTGAAATAGGCCTGGGCTTCAACACTAATATTTTCCAATTTATTTAATACTTTATCTAAAATATTGTCATTATAATTATTGGTATATGTGATAGTCCCACATTTTTCTTGGATGAGTAAGGCATCCATCTTGGCAGGTTGATTTTGGATTGCCACATATAAAATTTCCCTTTTCCAATGGTTATCATAACAACTTATTATCTCATTGATTAAAAAAATTTCCCACGCTCCCATTCTATGAGATAACTAATATGAGGTATAATAAACTCTTTGACATGGGATTGAAAATCATAACCAATCAAGTTCTCCAAAGGAAATGATGGAAATTGTTCACTATTTGTATCTGAAGAGGATGATGCCAATGGAGAGGTATGGGGGCTTTCGGGTCAAGCAATGTTTGCTGCCTCTTTTTTCCTTTGGGTGCCCTGATCCTATTTGTGATAAAATAAATTAATAATAAACTTTGAAATTGAAATTGAAATGTAAAAATTTAAATAAAGTACATTGAAATTAAAATATACCCGCTGGCCTTGAATCATATCACATGTGTCGGTCTCACGTGGTAGATGGTTAATTTTCTCAAAAGTGCAGTGTTCTTTATTAATGTGGAGAAACAAGTCCAATTAAGGCTCACTCGCATTCTGGGTTGCAAAATCAAGTGTTTTCCAGATTCTTATTTAGGAATGCCTCTAATCCACAAAAAGCCTGATTCCTCTATTTGGAATGCCCTGTTGGAAAGAGTTAATAAGAAAATTTCATCCTAGAAAGGCCTCCTCCTCTCTCAGGTGGGTAAGATCCAACTCCTTATGAGCTCTCTTCAAGGAGTTCCCATTTTCATTATGTCTCTCTTCAAGCTCCCGGCCAAAATAATTGATGCTTTGGAAAAAATTTAGAAGAGATTTCTCTCTAGAGCCTTAGAAAAGTTTAAATTCCCTCTAGTGGCTTGGGAGAAGGTCACTAGGCCAAAGATGTGTGGCGAAAGCTAGGTCTGTCTTTACCTATCATGAACAAAGCTTTGGTTGCTAAATCTGCTAGAGAATTGCTAGAGAGGAAGGATGTGGATTGATATAATAAAAAAGAAATATCTCGTAGAATTTAGGCAGAATTGACTCATTCTTCTCTCATGAAAATCTCCCTAGAGGATCCTTCTTCTGAATTCTCTGTTGGATTCGAAATATATCCTCTCAAAGGGATCCCTATGGGAGATTGGTAAGGGGAACATGATCAGATTTTGGTGGGATAATTGGATAGAAGAATCCCCTTTAGCAGATCAGGAAATTTGGAAGGAGGTGGCTCAATTCTATGAGGAGAATGGTAAAATCTGGATAAGAGATTTCTAGAGTCATGATGATGAGGTCCAATGGGAAATCATAGTGCCCCTCGGTTATGATGGTGATATCAAACCCTTTCAAGATCTCAATAAGAAACTCAGGGAATTCCACATCCCCATATTCCAAACCAAGGAGGATTCCATCATTTGGAAAGAGGAAGACTTAGGAAATTATTCTAGTTAAATCAGCCTATAGCTTACATTTCAAGAAAGATTTTCAAAAAGAGTATTGGGGTAAGTTATGGATCAAGGAATTGATCCCTAAGATCAATATTTTTTATTGGCTGGCTGCTCAAAATAGAATCCTGACTGTTGAAAATCTTATAAAAAGAGGAATGCAAGGGGAAGAGAATGTGAATCATCTTTTTTTACATTGTCCTTTCTCTAAAGGTGTCTTCTCACTGATTTCAGAACTTTTCAACATGTAATGGATTATGCCTTCGAATATGGAGGATTGTTGCACTCAATGGGAGAGCCCATTTAGATTTCCTTATCTGGCCTGGGCATTGAAGATTGCTCTACCTCATCTCTTATGGGGTCTGTGGAAAACAAGGAATGATAGTGTTTTTAGAGACCAAAAACCTCTGATTGGGGTGGCTAAAAGGAAAATCCTTGCAGCCATTAAGGAAAATCTCAAATTTTTTAAAGGTAAAACAAAAAAACCTTGTCTAAAATGGGAGCAGGAAGTCCTGGATAATTTCACCTATAGTCAGGTCAAGAACAAAAGCCTTGGTAAGAATGTAAACTGGATTAGACCTATGGGAAATATGATCAAGATCAATTTTGATGGGGCCTCAAAGGGGAACCTTGGCCAAGCTGGGGGTGGGGGTATCTTAAGGAATAGTGAGGGTGATTGGTTATTCGTCTATGTTGGTCCCTTGGGTAAGCAAACTAATAACATGGCTGAAGCTAGAGCCCTCCTTTGGGGTATTTTGGTCGCTAAGGAAAAAGGCCTTAAGGACATTCAGATTGAAGGTGATTCCTTAATTGTTATAAATTCTCTTCTCAATAGAAGTAAGATCAACTGGCTGATAAAAAATATCATTCAAGATATCAAGGAATTGCTAAAGTTTTTTGACAAGATATCTATCAATCATACTTTGAGGCAAGGAAATAAATGTGCGGACAAGATGGCCAATGTGGGAGTCCTTTATAATGAATACAAAATTTGGTGCAAAGGGGAGAGATTACCCTCTAATATTAATGATGAAATCATTAAGGATAAAAGGCGCTAAGATTCATGATGCCGGCATGAGCAGGGGAAAGTATTTCAGGCACCAAGATAGTTTATACAAAAATAACTGTTTTAGTTCAAACTTGGATAGGGAGATTAGGTTGTGGATTGTGAAAATGGGATTTTTAGCCCGGAGACAGAGCCTTGAAAAAGTGCGATGATGGGTGGCGACAGATTCGTGTGGAACCCATGAGTCGAACATGGAAGAGAGCAACAAGGATCTGTGGAACAAGCTTAAAGTTGGTGGATTTAGTAATTTTATTGCTAAATTACATGGTCATGACCCTACTCTATCCAAGGATTTCGGCCAAGCCTGGAAAGAGGGGGGTTTTTACTATCCATGGTGTGGAGGTTGAGGTCTCAGAGTCCAATATTGCCAAGGTGACTGAAATGAAGATGGATGGGTTAAAAATCTACAAGGAAAGAACCCGTAGAGACCTCGAGATTGAGCATTTTTTTGTTGGCAAGGAGACTTGTTTTTTCTTCACTGATGGCATTGCACGCTCATGTATTCCTGGAATCTAGAAGGATGTTTTCCTTCAAGTTATGAAATATATCACGCTGGAGGGTAAGTATAGAAAAATATATACCCATCACATGACCTTCCTCAACATGTTCCATCACAAGTTTATGGTCAGTATTCCCTTTTTCCGGCTACCTCTCTTTTGAATTCACTGATGGCTTTCCAAAACAAGAAAGCTGAGCTGCCCCTTCATGAGGGCCTGATTCTTCTTCTATTTGAGAATGGCAAGCCAGTTCTAGATCACCCTTTGGTCACGACCCTGGAGGAGCAAGACGAGGAAGATGACATTACTCTGGTGGAGTGTCTTACTAAAATGAAAGAGGGTAAAAGTATCCCCAAGGGGGATGGAAAAGATAGAGACAATAATGAGGGAGGTGCTGGGGAAGCCAGTGCTTCCAGGAAGAATGAATGTGTGGGTGACCCCATTGTGTTTGAAGAATGGAGCAGGAAGATGGTGTATTTAGAGGGGGTCCTCAAAGCTATGGAGGACACGAACGAGGGGCAAAGGGAGTCCATCTTGAACATCATCAACATTTCGAAGAAGATGGTCACGGACTAGGTCCAGATTAAACACTGAATGAAGGAGTTGGAGACTCAGTCAAAAGTGTTGTTTGATAGAGTGGAGGAGATCGAAGGGGAAAAGAAAAGGAGGAGATTCAACCTCCACATTAGCAGCTGGGGAGGAATAGATGGTGGTTGGTTCTAGTTTCTTGGTCGGTTATTGCTTTATCTCATTGGAACCTCCGGTGGTATTTTTCACTCCACATTAGTCGTGGAGGCTTTGTATCGATGAGGTCTCTCCACTGGGATGTGTACTATGGGCATAACCGTGGTGCCCTATTTTTTTCATGGTCTTTTTGTCCTTTTGGGGGTCCAGATCCTACATTGTAAGAGTTAATCCTATTTAACTCATCTTTCTGGGACCCCTTTCTAGATTTTTCTTTCTAGTTTGTTTCTGTTTGTGTTCCTTTCTTGTTAAAATAAATTAATAGCCGATCCTATTTTTGCCTTATCTAATAAAAAAATATACCTTCTCACATGTGTTGTTGAATAACCTATTGGGTCATTGTTATCAATGCCCAAATAATCTTCATCTAAATTTATATTATTTAAAACTGATACGTTGGTTGCACTGAGCCAACCACCGAGAGAGAGGGTCGGAATTGGAAATGTAGAGGCAATGTTTAGTGTCTCGCTAGGGTCCAAAGGAATTGGCATGCGTTTACCAATGGTATTTTTACTTGAACCTCTTATGGGAATTTTGAATTGTAATGGTGGAGGACGTGGTGGTGCCACTATTTGAATAGATGGTGAAGGACTGTTATGTACTATAAATTCCAAGAAAAATCAAAAAAAGCATTACTAAATTATATGAAAAACTATTAAAAACTACACAAACGATTCTAAATTATATGAAACCAATTTAAAACTTACACAAAAGAAATAAAATTATACCTTGTCGAGGGATAACCTATCTCTTTACTATGGTGGTCATGTTAGAGTTCAAATTGATTATGTCCGAGTTGTGGGTGGTTGGTATGGTGGAGCAGGTGTGTTGTTGTAATTTCTTCGGTTGAGAATCGACAATTACACGATTGACCGAGTGAGTTAGTGATTCCTATTGAGAAGCACGTGTATAGTCCAAATTCTTTGCAAGTGTAGTAATTTCATGTCAATTCAATATGGTAAATGGTTAATAGTAAATGGTAAGTGTAATAAATCTTATATTGAATGTTAAGAATAAGAGTATTTTGTCTTTGTTGTTTAAATAATACAAATGATTGGGGCTTAGGTGATGAGTGAAATTCTATTTCATATTGGGAATCTACCAATGCCTCGGTGTTTTATTAGCCTCTTCCTCTTGATGCTACATTTTTCGTGGAAGGGCTCCAAAATCTTTTCTACATACGGTAAAGATTCAATCAAGTATGTAATTTTAGTGCATAAACATCCAATCAAAGTACATAATATCCTCTCTGCATACGGTATAGAAAAATCAAGACAATAACCTTAGTAATGTCAAAATATAAACTATTAACTTGTTGTTCTTCAAATGGAATTGACAAATTCTTCATTATGTCATTCTTGCAAGTGGGAGTTGGTTTGTCTTTTAAATTAAAATACGCCTCGTAATAAAGACCAAGGAGGTAGTTAGTTGAATGAATAACTAGTTTTTTAGAAAGTGTTGCATTTGTAATGTCATTTTTTTATCTTATTAGATAAAAATGTGCACCAATAAAAATTTTGCTTTCTGATCGATGCAAGAATGTATGCAATAGCCCAATTTGGAATATCCATTTTCCAACCCTGCAAAACAATTCTTTGAAAAAAGAAATCATGGCAGCAAGAAAGTGGTGTGCAATTCCTTGCATATCCACACCTCATCTTGATTTGTTGACATGAGATACAAAAAGTCATTGGAATTTGGAATTAATATCAAAATAAAAATCTTTCAAATGAAAAAGAAGGTTACATGTACAATCAACATGGAACCAAAACAAGATTTGAGGTAAATATTATCCTCTTCAGTGAGGGTTGTTTTTCTTGTTGCTATGGGAAAAATTTTAAATAGAAGACCTATATATCGATGGATATCAAATACATCCTGAACCAAACTTAAATATATGACCATCTTGCAAAGTAACATTAAAATGACCATCTTTTGTATTGTACGAGGAGATAAGGTAGTTAAGAATGTCATGATCAATCTCAAACTAGGGCATGTTAACGAGCCCTTCAAAGTCACATGCTTCTATAGATTCCTTGTATTCTACATTCATTTTCAAAATTGTATAAATGTGGGGGCATATCAAGCTCCTGTATTGAATCTTTCCTTAGGTAGAACTTGGGGCTTTCCAATTCTTGGTTAGTTTTATTTTCCATTGGATCTTGAACTTGAGCATTAGAATTCATGAGTACTTCAGCTTGATTGGAGTGTGGAGATGTGGAGTTTTATTTGTGTTTATTTGGTGTGTTGATGTACGGTACCTGTAGATGTTTGCACTGGGAGAACGAAGAAACAATTTGGGGTTCGAGAAGTGTGAACATGAAAATGAGGGTCTGTGGGGTATTTATAGGGAAAAATTAGGGTTTTTCAAGCTATGGACACATGAAAATGAGCCTTATTTGGCGACGACATCAACAAGACTTGTTGACGTGCATCAATAATTCTCATTGATGTGTGTCAAAAATTCTCATTGACATGTGCCAAAAACCCTTATTGTCATGCGTCAACAAGAATTTTTGACATGTGTCAACAACCCTTGTTGTCGCACGATAACAAGACTTGTTGACGTGCGTTAGCAACTTTTGTTTTCATGTGATAGTGAGGTTTTTTTTTGACACACAAAAACAATTCTTTTTATGCACAAAAAAAATTGTTGATACACGACAACAAGGGTTTTTTACACATGTCAATAAACCTTGATGAAAGATGATAACAAGGCTTGTTGACACGTGTCGGTGACATTTATCGTCATGTGACAAGAAAAATATTGTTGATGTGCGTTAACAAACCTCATTGTCACATAACACAAAATGTTTCCAATGCACATTAACAACCATTGTTGTTTCTTGACAACTATGCGTCAACAAAACCTTAGTTTTTGCCTTCTTGATTAAAACTTGTAGTTGGACCCGGCTCGCACTTAAAAATATTAGGAAAAAATTTCATTATGAAAATCGGGAAAATTTACCTTTCCAAAGAAAGTGCTTCCAGTATATTCACCAGGGATTTTCCAACTCCAATTTACCATAGGATTATAAAAATGAACCCCGGCTTATGTAACTTTACCCCTTTTGGTATGTTTATGAATTTCAAATATGGATTTAATATCATTGTTACATATGGAGGTTAAGGATGGAATAGATGCAAGAGGAGTGGGATACTAAGAGATAAATGCCTTGATATAATTAGAAAGGGTTTGTACTTTTTCATCTAATCGTTATTATGTTTTCTTTCACTTTCAAACTATTTTAATGACCCTTGATACATCTCCTTTAGGAGTGGCCTCTCCAAGTGATATTCTTGTTAATTCATAATCTACCACAACCATATAATTTTCATTCTTATAAATTGTGGGCTTTGCAATATCAAAAATTGATGACCTAAAGTATCTGATATAAGTTGAGATGTTACCTTGGATTTCTTAGGAGATGGTGTACCAAGAAGAGTACCTACCACATCACATTCATGAACAATAATTTTTGATTATTTTTTCCTCTTTTATAAACCAATGGTTGAACCTAGGATAAGGAAGTCTTATTGATATCTTTCGTAGTTGACATTGTAACAAGAAAATTGAAGGTGAGTGGAGGAGAAGAAGGATCATGTAAAGGAATAATTTCCAAAAAGGGAGATTTCTTAGCTGATAATTGTGAGGAAATATGATCTATACTTATAGTTAAATTTTGTATCAAACCACTCCCTCCATCTATGTTCTCTCTAGGAACATATTAATAAGATGTTATTTTTCTAATTCCTCTTCTTCTTATTCATCTTATTCTTATGCATGATCAAGCCTTTAAACATGCACATACAATTTTTGCTTTGTTGTTGGGTTGAAGAAGAGGGAATCTCTTGATGACTTGTGGGGAATAAATGCATTTCTAAGAAGCCCCAAAATCATCAATTTATTCATATACAATTTCTTAGTTCTAAGGACTAGTGATGCAATGAGATCATAAAAAATATATTGGGATGGGAGTATGTTGATTAAACTTCTCATATTTATAATCATACATATCAGATCCACCATCAATCAAACCTTTGGGAACTTTATGTAACTTGAAACTTTGAATTTTCTGGAGATTCATCCTTCTAAATAATATTTTTCTTGCCTCAAATTAATCATCACAATATTTCCACTAATATTCAATTGTAGGGACATGAGAATATGAATATAGGAACCAAAGATTGTTTTTAACGAAATTATTGGTATGAAATGATTATATTTTATAGAGAGGATGCATATTAAAAGGAGTAATTGTTCTTTGAACATTTTTGCATCAATTCCTAAACTAAAAATGTAATTTCCAAGAGCTATGGGAAATTGATTCCTTGTACCTTTTGTCCCTACTATTTTTGTGTAGAATATATAATTGTCTTCATAACTTGATTAGAATGAGTTTATCACTACAATAGATTGGGGTTTTGTATGGAATTCCTTGAAAAGATGTAATTTTTATATAGGAGAATATATAAAATTGGATGAAGAAACTACCAAGTTCAGTCACCAGATTATTTCACTTCTCAGGAAATCATGTTGGTTGAGCACCCTTCTAAAAATATCACTATGAACATGGTGAATGCATAATTCACCCTTCTGAAATGAATTTTTATTTGATCATAAGTACGTTAAATGTAACAATCATAAATGGGCTTGGAGATATTTTGACATCCTTGACCTGAAAGACCTACCCAAATTCTATATCCAAAAATAGTATATATGAAATATGAAGCTATGTAAAATGACTTGGTATTATTTAGTTGAGTGAGTTATTTGGTCAAGTTTTCATAAATTATCTCTCCCTAGCTCAAAGATTATTTTTCATCACATATCAAGTTGATGAAAATTCTCATCTTAGTAAGGAATTTTATGGTAGACACAAGCCCCATAACTATGACCAATATGGTGATAATATCTTATTTCTCCTTCTGAAATGATTCCTATAAAGTGTTTTGGCTATTTTTGAAGGTCCTTTCTTTATAGCCTTTAACAAAGACTTGAAAATCATGGTTTGATATTTTTGTGGTAAATCAATGTATTTGACATTGCTATCCATAATTTCAGGATAGTGCTTTCTAATGAAGAGATGAGTTTGTACCCAACATATTAGAACTTCATTTTTGTGATTTCAACTCTACAAGAATAACCAAGAAGGGGAGAGGGAAAAATGAAAAATATATTGGGAAAATAGAAGCTCAAAAATGAGATTTGATCAAAACGATATAAAATGATGAAAACACTTGTAAGATCTATGAAATTGATGTAGGGGAATCCAAGGAATAAGGAAAACCTGCACCAATGAAGCACACAAGAATTAGAGGGAACAAAAAATGAGAAATAATGCAAGAAGGTGAGCATGATAGAAAGAGAGTTTCCCAAAGAGTGAGAAAAAACCATCGATCACGGGAGATAGACATGTCAAGGAGAAGGGAGAGAGGAAATATAGTGTCGAAGGATGCACATAAAATATAGGTCATGGTGAGAAGGTGTTGGGAGAGTAGAAGGAGAATGACCTGAAGCCACAAGAAGAGAAAGATGCATGGGAAGGAAGCAAAAATAAAAGGAAGAGTGTGCAAGGATGAAAATGCACCAGGTTTGGAAGGAAATAACTTTAGAAGTGGGGAATAAGGGTTAAAAAGTTGAGCATAAGGGTCAAATAAGGACAAATCACGATGCAAAAAGGAGGAAGTGGTGTATGAAGGAATTAAAAGGTGTAGAGGAGTATTGGCATAAGAAGACAATAGTTGGTAGAAGTTACTAGGGGATGTAGGAAAGGGATGTGCAAAGGAAGTAACACATGGAAGAGAAATAATAAAAGGTAAAAGTGTCAAGAGATAAAAGAGTACATATGGATAATATTGAGAAGCCTAGAATAAAGGCAAGGGCATGACAAAAGCGTGAAGAACAAAAACTTAGGCAAAAATAATGACATAAAAGGACAACAGGTGATAGGTCTGCATGGTCACATGGATGACAATGACTAGAAAATGGAGTAGATGATAAGGGTTTCCAACCACCAAGTGACATGACACGATATGATTAGTTGAAAGAAGAGCACACAGATAATGGTATTTAAGAGCCCCAGCTTTAATTTTGGATTTAAGAGGGAAATATGGAAGGAGCTAGCATAAAGGAGAGAGAAGTGAAAAATGGGTGTGCACAACTATAAAAGAGGGAAAAAACCACCATTTTGGGGTTGTTGATGTCATATTAAGGAGGAAGATAGTAGGAGGAGTTAGAGGACCGAGAGAAAAGGTCATGATCGATTATAGAGCTGAATGAGTAAGATTTATAGTGACCGGTAGGCCTTAGAAGGAATTTGATTTCATGTACAATATCCATGAGAGAGGTGTGTTAGCTCCATTGTGAAAATAATGTAGATAATGTATGGATTTAAAATAATAAATAAAAAGAATGCACTTGTTTTGCATCCCATTGTGTGGCTATGTAATATGGCTCAGTGAGTACCTAGTAGAGTAACCCTTTGTCAAGTGGTATCAAAGAAAGCTACTTTCTTGCTATAGAAGTTGACAAAATGTCAAAATGTGAGGAAACTAGTGCAAATGAACTATATTCTCCATTATGAGAAGTTGGTGGAGAACATAGATCAAAACCATAGTGCAATGGTTGTAAGGGTTGAAGATGTTGCACAAGAAGGTAAGATTGTGTTGAAGGAAAGAGTTGTGTTGGATGTTGCATTCAGAAGAAGTTGAAGGAAATGTTGTAAGATATTTAGGGACTAAAAGACAAGAGGACTAAAATAGAAGGTGTCGAAGAAAACCACCAGAGAAGATAGGGTCATATGGCTCGAGGACTCCATAGAATAAAGTTGGAAGAATTAGTAAGATTTGAGAGTGGAAAAGGAATTAAGCATGAGTAGTTCAAGAAGGGCATCGAGAGAGAAGAGTCATGTGTGGAGACACATCCATATATTCCACAAGAAGAGTGCAAGAAAGAAGGAACTAGTATGGAAGCACCCTAAATGTAAGAGGGTTCAAATATAGTACTACTGAAAGATGTGGAAAATGGAGCATATCGGGAAGGCTCATAGGTTAAGAAAGGGGTGAAGAGGGAAGTCGCTTGGAAGTAGATAGTAGTGTGTGAAAATATCATGTTATAAAAGGAGGCTATTGTAGAGGAGGAGATGGTTGATACTAACCATGAAGACACTAAAGAATTCACAAAACCACGGGAGAAATTGTTGTAAAAAGTGAGGAGAAAAAGAAAGAGGATCCACATAAAGAGATTATATGCATAAAGTACATAGGAGATGCACATGATGGAATCTTAGAGGAGAAAAAGGTGGGTTTTGGAACATGATACAAAGAAGAAGAACCAATTAAGAGAACAAAGTGCAGAAGAATACAGGAAGGAAGAAACTATGATAGGAGTTAGGAAGCACAAAGATAATGATACATGCAGAATGAGAGTACCATTGTGGGAAGCCAAGATAACTCAAGAGATTACGAAAGTACATGTGAAACAAATCATACCTAGTAAGGATATATCTAAGCTGATATCAAGAGGATACATTCAATAAGGTACACAAAAGGAGAGGAATGCAAAAAATAGGGAGAGTGTGGAAATAATTTTAAGAAACTGTAGAAGAATACAAAAGAGAAGATTGGGATTGAGAGATGTCGAATGGTTGGTCCCAAAAAAAATTTCTCGTAAGGAAAAAATGAAAACAAAATAAGGGACATAATTGCTAGAGTGCATGCAAAAAGAGTTCAATAATAAGGGAATAGGTTAGAAGATATCTCAAAGAGGAGCATGGTAAGGAGGATCTAGAATATCTATGTGAAGATGACATACAAGAAGAGAGAAGAAATGTGACGACGATAAATTTCCACAACAAGAGGGAAAGTAGAAGTGGTCTAGTAGAGATCAAGATAAGAGGGAGAGGAGAAGCCCTCAAGAAGACCTCAGGAAAGGACACACATAATAATTTTGCACAAAAAAGCATAAAAGGAAACAAATTCATTATGGAGAAAACCCTCAAAAAATAAGGATAAATATAAGGATAAGAACTAAGGGATGGATGGTTATAGGTGGGTCCAAACTTGCAGGTACACATGAAGAAGAATGTGTGGAAGAAGAGAAAGTGAGAGAAGGAAACACCCAAAAAGTATAGAGGATAAGAGGTGTGCATTGAGTAGCACAACCTACAGGTGTGTAATAAAAAATTCATATGGAGGAAAGGTTGTAGTAAAAGGGAGATAAAAGAAAGGAAGAAATATCGAAAGGAAGCCATAGAAAATAAGAGCAGACAAGGAAAGAAGTGTGTGCAAAATTAACATACAAAAGAAAAATCCCAAAGATAAAGTGGGCAAGAGAGGACCAAATTACCAAGTATTTTGTGGAGATGGAAGGAATGGGGACATCTCATAATCACACAAGAAACTATTAGAAGTGTGTATAGAATCATAGAGTAGAAGGATCATTGGAGAAACCTTCGAAGGAGAAGGAAATTTTCATACTTGGAGAGAATCACTAGGGAGAAAGAAGAAAGAAACCTTTAGAGGATAAGGTTGGGATATGGTGTGTAAAAGCTCATGATTATGTACAAGATAACAAAGATGAGTCATGCAGAGGCAACCAAGGTCCGGAAAAAAACTAGAAGAAGTACGAGAAGAGAAATGATGATTTTTAGATGAATAGTTTAGGATTATGGGTTTACATAGTCTAAAGAGTGTTCCTACCACTCATTGTATCTACTTGAGATGGAACTCAAATTTTAAAATAACCGAGATGATTAATGTAGGGGCATCTATGGAATAAATTAAAACCTACACCAAAGAGGAAGCACACAAGAATTAGAGGGTGCATAGGAAAATGAGAAATAACACAAGAAGGTGAGTGTGGAAGAATGAGAGATTCTAAGGAATGAGCACAAACCATGAGAGCGCGTAGAGATAAATGTGTTGAGGAGAAGGGAGAGGGGAAAGATAACATTTAAGGATGCACAAAAATATAGTTCATGGTGAAAAGGTGATAAGAGAATGAACCAAAGCCACAGGAAGATAAATATGCACAAGAAGGAAGAAAAAATTAAAGGAAGAGCGTCTGAGGATGATAATGCACTAGGGAAGGAAAGAAGCATAGAAGTGGGGAAGAAGGGTGCAAGAATTGAGTGTAAGAATTGGACATGAGTAGAGTACGATGGACGAAGTGGTGTGTGAAGGAAGTAAAGGGCATATAGAAGTAATGATGCATGAAGATGGTAGGCTGGTAGAAGTTACTAAGGCATGTAGGAAAGGTATGTGCAAAGGAAGTAGTGCATTGAGGATAAATAGTCAAAGAAAAAGGTATTGAGAGATAATAAGTGTATGCTCTAATCATTTTGAGAAGCCTAAAATAAAGGAAACAACACGGAAAAAGCATGAAGAATGAAACTCAAGGAAAAAAAGATTGGTAGAAAAATTAAAATAGGTGATAGGTCTGCATGGTCATGTGGTTGGCGATGTGACTAGACAATAGAGTGACCGATAAGAGGATATAACCACCAAGTGATGTCATGTGATAGGATTGTTTAAAATTATAACATGCAAATAAGGTTATTTAATATATCAAGTTCAATTTTGGATTTAAGGGGAAAGATGGAAGGATCCAACACAAAGGAGAGAAAAGAGGAAAATCAGGGGCACACAACTATAAAATAGGGATAACTCCACCATTTTGGGGTTGTTGATTCCAAATTAAGGAGGAAGGCAGAGACGGAGTTAGAGGATTGAGAGAAAAGGTCAAGATTGGCCATAGATCTAAATGAGTAAGACTAATAATGATAGTTAGGCATTAGAAGGTACCATATTTGTAAAATCTCCATGAGAGACGTGTTATACCTCCATTGTGAGCAATTATATAGATGTTGTATAGCTTTAAAATAATAAATAGAAAAATTACACTTGTTTTACATATCATTGTGTGGCTCTATAAGAGGGATTAAGGAATATAGAGTAACCCTCCATCGAAAATGAATCTCTCAGTGAGGTAACCTTGTTGGCACTTGAAAATTTGAATTTTTCTTGATGAAAAATGTGTAGGGAAAAACAATAGGTAGGCTAACATCAAAAGAATAGGTGATCATAACACAAAATATATTGGGCATGTTTTGTAAAAAAAAACAAAAATTGGTGGGGATTTATTTATATTGAAAATGGGTAATCATTAAAATGATCTTGTGGAACTTATTTTAAAAGATTAAAATATATCATGTCATCTAATTGACGCTTATTGAGTCATTTAAGTCAACGGGGCATCATGTTATGCCTTGGACTAGGGAATCAAGGAAGGAAAAAAATAATGGAATGTTCCTAGGGTTGCATGTGTTATTAAGAAAGCTGATAAATTCCCAACTTAATTACTTAGTTGATAAAACTTGTCAATCGAGGATTGTACGTACTAGAGGAACTATTCTTTTTGTTCCACACAGACAGAATTGAGTGAAATAGTGCCCAAAACTAAATCTAATTGGCACCAATGGGGAACAATGGAACATAATGAAAGTTCCACTTATTTATTCAAAATCCTATTTTTTCAAATATGCTTAAAACCCATAACAACGACAAGTTTGAAAAGTGGGTATTTTATAAAGAGGAAACACTATGACACCTAAAACCAAAATTTTCAATTTTGAGCAAAAATTTACAATTTTTAGTTTCATGAAAAAACATCACCATATATTTTCTAAGATAAATTCATGTAATTAAAATAAATGTTTCATCCTCCTCAAGGGTGAGTGCAATAAATGACTTGTTTATAGAAGGTTTAGAAGTTGATTTTATGATTTTTTTGTTTAGATTCGTGGGTAAATTAATATAACTGATTTATTTTTATTTTAGTGCCAAATGAGAATTTTGGAGACATAACCATGTGAGGATTTGTAATGTAATTAATGAAATGAAATGCAATCACATTAAAGTTTGATAGGTCTCATTTTATTAAAACATGTTAATTTATGATACGTAGGATTTGTGGGGACCGATTCAAGCATAAATGACCAACTCCTTATACTTTACGCTAGCCACTATCAAGTAAGATTAAGGATAGATTGATTATATATGTATTATGGTTAAGGAATATTTGAACAAAAAAATTTTCCTACACTTCATATCTCATTTTTACATTTATTATTATATTTTACAGATTGAGGGGCTAACATAGGGAATCTTGAGGAAAAAAATTTATACCGGTAATATCAAAATATGGTCCTATGACACTTGGTAATAATCCTTTGAAATTTAACCCAACATTATCCCATCTACACTTTTATTGACTACACTTAAAGGAATCTGCTCAATCCTAAACTTTGAGTCCACTAGTTAATTAATTCTTGATCTAACACCTTATAAATCAATGCTCTTTATATAGAACACATCTTCATATTCTCTGCAATACATCTCATATATTAGATTAGATTTCATCCTAATTTTGGACAAGTTTGTGGGTTTGGAAAAGGTTTGAATAGTGAACCTATCTAAGGGCCAATGAACATGTATGTTGTACTTGGTAATGTCCATATTTTAAAATGCATAGGTTACCTTAGTTGACTTAAGGCAAGTTCATGTGGAAATAATTTGCACAAGTCATCTACATAAACATGAAAACCCTAACCTATTAGGGGAATATATGTATCCTATATCCATGAACAATATAAGAAGGTATTTGAGACAGATATTGAATCATATACCCCTTAGATAAAGTTACAAAAATTTATAAAAACATGAAAACATCAATCATTTGTTTCCTAGATCACATCATGTGCTAAAAATCAAGCCAAACATAATTTCTGAGTCTTGAGGGTCAAATTAGGGATTATTATTTATTTTCACTTTTCTAACCTAAAATCTACCCTAGGACTTAGAGAACTACATGTGGCTTGACCCCACTTTTTCATATTGATACCTAGTGCAACTCTCATCGTGTTATTGGGAGTGCAACAAGGTCACCCAATGCATACGATGAAATACCCTCGTATAAGTCAATAATGTATTGAAGATAAAATATATCACATATAGTTACAAAAGAATCATTACATAACTCTAGAATCATATTGCAAATATAGAAACACAAGAGAAACATGTAATAGAGGAAAATTTTAGGTCATAATATTAGAGGAAACTTTTATCAATTCCACTACAACTTCATTTAGTGAACATGTATAAAAATGAATTCAGATTTGCACTCCACTCATTTCTAGATCCCCATATTTCACATCCATATTTATGAAAAAATACTTGAAATCTCATTCAATTCCAAATCAATGTCACACATTTTGAGTCTACTTGGATGAAAATGTTCCAAAAGCCTTATTATAATATATGTTATCTACTTTTGAGAAGGGTGTTTTATCAACTGTATCATCCTTTCATAATCTAGAACTATTATATTTATTTAATTTTTGTAATTACTATTTTGGATCATCTATACACACATAGATAATATACTAATTATAATAACCTTAGTTTTGATATTTCATTTTCATGAACCCACTTATTTATTGATCCATGCAAATGTAGGATTTCATTCTTCAACCTTAAGGTTTCAAATGTATCCTCTATAATGGATTATTTTATATATTTAATTACCAATTTTGTTTCATCCATGACTAAAACATGTGTTACATCCTTTTCACTGACTCTCATGCTTAGTGTTCCTATTATGGACTCTTTTCAAGTCCTTAGTTGGTCTTAATATATTTCAAATCATATCTCAATCAAAATGACTATATTTTCAAAATCCTTGGAGGGATTATTCATTACATCGAGTTGAAAAAAATCCTCTTTGTATTTTTCATGGAGTTTTTAGAATGTAGTCTTATATATATTCACTAAATTGGACTTAATAGATAAAATATACATTTATTTAGAAAACCTTAATGAGTTTATATATTACATCAACCTGTACAAAAACCTTTTTTTCCAAAAATCGTGGATTTTTATAGATAGTCATAGCACTACTTTGGAAATTTAAAATTAATTTCAAAAAAATTTGGTTTATGTCTTGTCTAATACATGGTTCATATGCATGCTTATTATTCCATGTATGCAATACAATGATTAAAATATTTATAACATTAGTACTAGTCATAGATAAGTTATAATTTATCATGATAGAAATAATGAGGTTGGTGCATTTATAACTCAAAAAGATAGATCACTTGACAATTCTCCACTCAAAAGCATAAGATTCTTTCCTGATGATGGGTCTAGTAGTGGATTGAAAATGTTGGAAATTATAAATATTTTTTCAAAGTGTAAATCCATAAACCTTTAATAAAAAATTTATCCCTATAAAATGAATATGAAATATCTATTTCTCCACCAAATACATAGTTTAGTATAAATTAAAATATCACTTTACCACTTAGGGTCATTATGAATGCACCTTAAGGTTATGAACTTGTAGAACAAATTAAGAATACTCAAGCCAAAATGCCCATGTATACTTGTTTCAACGATCCACCATACACAATAATATCCTCTAAAACATTTGAATGAGATTAATTTACCAAGTGATTCTAAACCAACATATTTCTCATAATTGCATTGAAAGGAGATGAAACTACCACCTCATTTGAGAAAAACAAGTGGTCTTCTCAATATATCATATATCAACACCTACCCTTATACATCAAGCAAGAGTACTCAACAAAATGGTTAAGCATGTTATATGGATAATGGATATAATTTAAATATATGTAATATCACATTTCTTCAAGATCTTGATGTTGGGAAAATATCCATTACGCAACTAGACATGAGATTAGAGGTTATGACATGCTTAGACATATATTACATTGAACATCAAAATCATATCAAAAGTTGTAACTAACATTTTCCAAGTAATATTCAATGAATTAAACTAAACTATTGTACTTGGGAGGCCTTGGACTCATAATATGCACATATCCCCTCTATCATACATAAACATATATAGTTCATTTATGAGGGTTACTTATATACTTATCTAGGGGAGTTTTAAATATTGTGCAATACATGAATCTACTGCAAGTTATATTTCACGTACTAGTATATTGAAGCCATCCATAATACCCCTATGCAAGTCATACCAATTGAAAAATACACACGTATGGGGTGGGAAAGGGTAATATGTCTAATACTTATATAGATAATATGGATACAAATAATGACATTGATTTAACCCTCAAATTAATAATAGGAATACATTAATAATTCAGGAATATCTTGAAAAATAGTTGAATAATCAAATAATATATATAAATTTACATATTTAGAAACAAGGGTTTGAATTCACATACATCCAAGAAAGAGAGAAATGGGAAAATTATGGTTGGATATACTATTTAGATGATTCAGTTATTTAGGTGTTCATCAATTGATATGGGCTCCATGCATGTCTAAATATGTGTCTAGAAAGTCTATGTGTGCTTTGTGCCTTTTAAACCAAAGTTTCATTTTTCATACTAAACAGATTGAAACTTCCATCCCTAACAGTGGTTATATCCTTGTTTATCTTGTATTTCTAGTTTTTATGTGATTCTTTGTCTACACATGCACTTCTTATATGTATGTTTGGAATTCATGTGATCATAAAACTTATACATGTATTCAAAAATACTCTATCTTCATGCACCAACACTCAAATAGACATTAGATACAAATGAATGTTAGGTTCTTGAGTTGGACTAACCTCAATGGTCACCCCATGTGATTTAAACCAAGTTTTTCATTATATTTAAAAATCCATGTATTTATCTTAGTATATGTATAATGGTGTATGAAAATACAAATCCCTTTTCCTAGCCTTGTTCTAATGCTTCAACACAAATAACGGGATAACTAGCATATGTTATTTAATCAGTAACCCTAATGTGAAGTAGTATAATGAATTAATAGTCCTATTTTACCTTGTGGTGATCTCATATGAAGTGTTCTTGAGATATTATTAGATAGTGCCTTGATAATGACAAAATATTTTAGACCTCCTAATAAACATGTTTATATAGGGACTCATCACTTTGAAATTTGAGCTTAGTGGCATGAAAACACAGAATCACATAATATGAAATGAAAGGAAATAAGAGTAACAATGGGACCAACAAGTAAAAATGACCCAAAAGCAATTTTGGAAATAACCATCCATCTTAGACTATACCATTGGATGGTTATGTCTAAAATTTACGCTTCATTCAAAGACCCAAAGATGATCAAACCATCAACATAAAGGCTAAAAATATCTACAATAAGACACAATTACATGAGAAATACAAGAAATAAACAAAATACAAAATTCAATCAATCTAAATGATAATAGACCAAAAAGGACTTGTTTCACTAGATGTTTATTTCATTGTTGAAGACCGATACATTCATTTATACATATAACATTAACCATAAATTCTATGTAACAATACTTTGGGACAAATTTAGGTGTCAAAAATCACCCCCATTTTATCTAGTGAATGAAATTTTCTATTTTAAAGGAGAAAAGAGTGTATTAATAACTTTGTTGGTTTTATGAAGTAGATATATTATAGAGTGTGTTACATTCGTGCTCAAGAAAGAGAAGGTAGAAAAATTACGATGAAAATTATGAGTCATTGATTGAATCACATGGAGATAGGGAGAACATGTCATATGTGATGATATATTTTCAGACATGGAGATTGGATTTGTATCAATGGAGGATTGGGGTGATCGCTTCCAAACCTATATAAGTATTTATAACCATCAAGGGAATTATGTGTCCTAATACACCAAGGAAATGCACCATAAGGTGTCTAGCTACCCCTAAAATAATTCCAAAGAGAGTGATAAGAATAATGTTACAAGGTGTTTAAGCGCCCTTAAAACCTTCCACCTATGAACCACATCATTAAATATACATCTAGGTCCCAAATGTGAAACTTGTGTAATTTCAAAAGGAATGAAGTAAAATTATTCCCCACAATGCATTGAAAAAGTATATAAGTTATAAATGTGTGAAGATGAAGGGGATGAGATACACTCATTTCCCCACCTCGTGTATTGCAATTGTCACTTATAAAACATGATTAAGTTTGTATTTTGTTATTTCCCTTTGCATTTATGATAAATGTAGTGGAGTTTTTGACTTTATTCTTGAAATTTTAGTATTTTTGATTACTTATTCTTGGATTTTACCATTTTATCATTATATATCTCATCATATTTATTTGTGTGATAGGTTCGATTGAATAATAGTCCCATATATTCCCGCTTTCAAAGGTGAAAGGAATGAAACATAGTTCAATAAGTTAAACTAGAAGTAATTGATTGAAGATAGTTAGTATCATAGGATTTGAATTTAGTTAGATATATAAGTAATATATATTAGTGAAAATTTTCTTTGCATGATTACACTACTTTTCAAGTAGGTTGATATGATATATTGACGCATAATTATGTGGAATAATGACCCCAATGAATCTAACATCATGAAAATTTTATTAGTGGAGCTCAAAGTATTGCATGGAAAAGTTCAAGGAAAAAAATATTTTTAAATAAAATATTTTTTAAAAAAATTCAACTTAATATAAATAGACAATTTGAAATTTAAATTATAATTTCATTTGTGCATTGTGTGATACTAATATGAGCTCGACATAAACATGATGTTGCATTCAAGGGCTTTGAGATTACAATTAGAGAGTAGCAGAGGCCATTTATTCAAATGTATTGGGTTAGTTGGCAAGTAATTCAAATATCTACATTTGGCTTATAATTTAGTTAAAAATTAATTGTTGTAAAATGTGCATTTTAGCATTTTTGAGTAGGAAAAGCATGGAAAGCTAAGTCTCAGTAGTTTTTTTCCCTCATGGATGGAGCTATCAGATTTGTGATACTATCATCCAGGTTTTTGATGGTACCGTATAAGATTGAAAAAATTATGTCTATAGAAAACAAAAAATATAACATTGTAATATATTGAGATGAGAATTTTGATTATTAAATTTATTTATTTGTAACTCATTCTTGCCATGTTTTCTTGTGTTACTTGCGAGAGAGTCTTGCACATGTGATATTTTCACCATAGAAGACATATGGAGACTTTATTGAGTTGGACATTGATGATGTGGACTAGGAAATTATAAATAAGGCTAGTTTGAGACATGTGGCTTGAATGAGGAATGTGCCTCATAATACACACTGATGACTACATGCACCAAGAGGTGCAATGGTAATACTTGTATTTTTGTCTTCTACCATAAGATATGACTATTACAATGGAGGATGAGAAGTGGATTATGTGATTTCCTATCAGTAGGTGAGATATTTCATGTCTTACCCTTATATGCTCCATTACACATGAGGAGGGATTTCAAGTTTTTGTTGGGGAGAGGGAGAGAGTAGGGTTTGTAGGAGCTATAATGCATCTTAACAAGATTATGTAGGAAGATATTTTCTAGATGTTGAAATTTATGTGTGTTAATGACTTCATTTATGGAAGTCGATAGAGGTGGGGTGTTTATTTATTATCACATGTTCCAGATTTCCCATTTGATTTAGGAGAAACATACCACATATGTTTGGGGATAATGTGTATTGACTCAATTCAGTTGGAAATATTGTCATTGATTTCGAAATAGTGCTGATAAAGGAATCTGTTTACATGCTTCATTTGTTAGAAATATTTTCATTGATGTTTCAAGAATATGCAAAGCATGATAAAGTTGACTCGATTTGAATTCGCATACGGTATAATAAAGAAACATTCATGCTTGTTTAGACAATATTCCATGTTAAAAACAAAGGAAATCAATGGTATATTGATAGTGGTTGCTCAAGCCACATGAATGGAGACAAAAGTAAATTTCTCACCTTGAAATAAGTGAATGGAGGTATTGTGAAGTTTGGAGACAATGCTACAACAAGGATATCAAGTAAAGGAACTATTAGCCTTAATAATGGTAAATCAAAAACTAAAAATGTCTTGTATGTTGAAGGGCTAAAGCATAATCTTTTAAGTGTGATCCAAATGAGTGATAAAGGATACACTATAACATTTCATGCTCAGATTTTTGAGATAAGAAAAGTGATTTTTTTGTTGATGCGTGCAAAACAACCAATAATCTTTACATTCTTAGTGAGATTAAAGGTGAAAAATGCTACATGGGGGAAGTAGATGAGAGTTGGTTATGGAATAGAAGAATGGGTCATATTAAATTTGATAATTTAGTAAAAAATTAGTTCAACATGGAAAGCAAACAAGAGTTACATTCAAGACAAAGGAGTACTCAACAATAAGGTTATTGGAACTTGTTCATACTGATTTTTGTGGGCCTACAAGGACTCAAATCATGTAAGGTGAGAGCTATTTCATGTTATTTATTGATGATTATTCTATAATGACATGGGTTACTTTTCTAAAAGAGAAATATGAGGCATTTGAGAAGTTTAAGGCATTCAAGGCCATGGTTGAAAATGAAAATGATATGAAAATAAAGTGTTTAAGATTTGACCGAGGAGGATAATTCACTTCAAATGAATTTGAAGAGTTTTTTGAGTGTCATGGAATAAAAATACATTTATTAGTTGTAAGGAATCCATATAAGAATGGATTTTTTGAAAGAAAGAATAGGACTATACAAGAGATGGCTAGAACAATGTTAAATGACTCTAACATATCAGATAGGTTTTGAGAGAAACGTTGAACACAATGACAGTCTACATTTTGAATAGAGGAAAAATTAGAGTAAAAAAACACAAGACACTTTACGAATAATGGAAGGAAGACCAATAATAGTCAAATATTTCAGAGTGTTTGGAAGTAAATGCTATATCAAAAGAGATGATGAAGACTTGGGTAAGTTTGATTCTAGATCTGATGAAGGTATTTTTCTTGGTTACTCTTCAAGAAGCAAGGCATATAGATGCTATAATATGAGAACATACAAGATTTTTGAAAGTGCAAATGTGAAAGTGGATGATATCAAGTATAAAAAGAATAAGACACAAGAAATTGACTATTCAAAGGAAGAAAACAACGAAGATGAAGAAGAATATGAAAAGGAAGAAGTTGAAAGAAAGGATACAAAAACACCATCCAGATCAATCCAAAGGAACCATTTAGAAAATCATATTATAGGTGACAAAAAAATTGGAGTACAAACTAGAAGAAGATTGAAAAATGTAACTAAACATGCAAATATGTCTTTACTATCCAAGATAGAACCTAAGAATTTTACTTGAAGCAAGTGAAGACAAACATTGGATTGGAGAAATGGAAGAAGAGCTAGATCAGATTGAGAAGAATGAGACTTGGGAACTTATCCCAAGACCTAAAGATAAAAATGTGATTGGCACCAAGTGGGTTTTCAGAACAAGTTGAATGAAGATGGATTTAAGGTACTAATTTTAAAGAAAATTTTTCTCCTATTGAACATTTAGAGAGAACTCAATTTTTTTGAATTATCTTGTTTTAAATATTTTAATATATTAGATGGATGTTAAGTCAACATTTATAAATGGGATTTCAAAATAAGAATTTTATATTGAATAACCATAGGGACTTATCTTGATTTATATTGGAGATCCATATACGTGGTTTAGGATTTGTACTTTGCTACATGAATGGGCATAAGATAACATTAAATTGATTCTTTTAGTAGGAGGGCCACAAGAATACTAGGTCCATCTTATGATATTTGTAGCATGATGGGCCATTCCATGTCAGAGAGGGCTTGGTACAATGGAGTACCAAGCTATACTAGATAGGTTGACATTTTTGTATTATTTGGAGGCCATACAATGATTATAGGGGTTGGCTAGAGGATGTTGTGGAATCATGGTGGATCATAGTGAGTGCATGGTTAGAGGATTATTTCCGAGGGTATGGAGGACATTGTTTTATTAAAAATAGGATGCATGGAGAAAAATAATGAGTTATTAAGGTTATATGTGTATGTCCTATAATCATACCTTAAAGGGTTTCTCTTACGTCAATGCAATGTAAAAATGAAAAATTATTTTCTCTCATGACCAATTCATGGTTTAGAGAGTCAAATTAGGACAATAGATTGAAAAATTATGATTCAAGAACCCAATAGACATATTGAATTTTCAACCATGTTTGTATGTCCATAAATATGATAGACCCACCTTTCTCCACCCCCTTGATGATCTTGAAAAATTTCATCTGTTCTATTTTAGAAGTTTTCTTACAAGAAGGTTTGTGGTATAAAGGCCAAATATATGACAAAGTTTGACATAAATGTTTAACTATTGTCTAGGTTTAACATGACACAACAAGCGCATTGGAACTTTACCATGAAAAATATCTATATGATCACCCAAAGTGTACATAAGTCTACCAAGTCCATTCTCATGTTGGTTTTCAAGATGTAGCTCCTCCACTCATGGTTATCCAAACATACAAACACACCATAATAAGGATATATATACACTCAAAGAATCATAACATGCGTAAAGATAATTATATGTAATCAAAAGAAAGGTGAATATTCATTATAAACCATGATGCTCATACATAATACATCAAACAATAACATAGTCTTCCATACTATTCTATACATACAAATACTCAAGCCCTTATGAACTCTTCATGACTTGACATTCTCATATAATCTCCAAACACTCGCATAGACTCGGATGCAAAACACGACTAGACCAGACTTCAATTACATTACAATACCTTACATAGATATTTACAAGTGTATTTATAGGGTGGGAATATATTTTATAGAGTGTATTTATAGTGTGGGAAATTTTACTTCACCACTTAATCATGCTTTAGTCTAAAAATATACCAATTTTATACATAGACGTGTGCTTTACAACTCTTACTTTCCTATAATTATACTCAAACTCGCGAGTTCTCCACAAGTGGTTTTATTTCTTCTCGGAAACTCTATTTTTGTCTCCTCCTATAAATAACCCTACTTTATTTCTATTCCATTCTATAAATGGTTCTACTCTTGTCAATGCATTCTCTATTTCTATAATTAGTCTTGCATGCCCTTTATCCCGTTCTTGCGCAATTCTTATCAATGCTTGTTATATTCCCGACTTTCTTTGTAGTCAAGTCGGTTCTGATTTTACATTAGTTAGATTACTTGTTGATCAAACTATCCCCTTATCTTGCATTTAAAACATTTTCACATGTTCCTTCATGATTCCATGTACAACTCTTGTGCACTCTTCAACCCTCACACTTATTTAATACTTAGCCATTCTATCGACCCAAAATTACCAAACACTATATATATTATCCATCCTTAGGTAATACAAAGAATGAATAAATGAATGAATGCAATAAAGAATCATGGGAAATTCACCTAAAAGAATTTTCTGAATAAAAATATTTTCTCCTCCCAACCAAAAATAAGACTAAGTTATCTAGATGAGTTATAGAAATTCAGCGCTAATTTCGCATCTAGTTGTTTCCATTCTTCAATCACGCTAAAAACATTCTCAATAATTATTTAAAAATATTTGGAATCCCGTTAGGGTTACTCCAATAAATTTCTCCTACAATTAAGGGAAAATTATATCCCATTTGGAATCCATTCCTTCTAGGATGTCTACTCATTTCATTACCATTTCCTGCAACTCATCTCATCCTCCCTCTACTTTGGTGCACTTTTTGTTGATGATCTTATTCATCTCTTCCAATTCTGTAAAAATTTTACGCACCTTTGGTTTATCTCCCTTATATAAGGAGGCCTTGATGTGACTTCTCTTTGTTTCTAATTCTAAAAGGAACATGTCTATAATGGAAGAATCCACAATTTTTTGAATATTTTCTCGCCTTTTGTGAAGTTTCCTTCACATCTATGCAAATTTTTTCATATTCCTTTATTTTTTCCTTGATCTCTACCTTCCTTGCCATTTCCAATTCCTCTAGAGTTGTTCCCATCTTGCATTTACCTTAGCTAGTAATAGGGTAACCAATTCTTCTAAGTTATCAATTTCCCTTTTCTAATCAAGCTTAGCTCCCAAGATTACTTCCAGAAAATAATGTGTGATAGTTCTAATAAGCTTGGTTACTTTATTATTAACTATGGTGTGCCTCATCTTTACTTTATTCAGATCAATATATAAATTTTTATTCTTTTTACTCACATCCTTGAATATCTTCTACAAATTCCATAGTGTGGATCCTTTGTTTATGTTCATGTGCATCACCTTTGTAACCATTTCAATAATTACATTTCCAGTTGAAAATTTGTTAACTTTGTAGAGTCCAAACTTGAGAGATTTCTTGTCGAATATATCCTTCCCTACCACACATGGATAGCCTCTAGGTTTACTTCAAATTTTTGCTCGCCATATGAATTTTCATAGAAAAGATAGTACTTTGTGGGTGCGCACATGGGCTTGTGACTTTTCAAATATATCCCAAAAATATAAATCTTCCGGATCCATGCCATTCTAGAATATGATCAAGGAGGGGAGCGTCTTCTTGAGCTTTTTCCATTTTATGTTCCAGTCCTTTCCCTTACACACACTTTTCACATGATGTTCTTTACACAAATTTCTCCTACATAAGACAAATTCCCTCTTTCACTTCTTGGTTAGCCTCTTCTACATATTTATACCCCTCTTCTTACTCCACCTCCACATTTACCGAGGTATAAAAAGGTATTTCCCCTTCTTTATACTCCTCATATTTCTCATTCTCTTCCTCCACATGTATAATATACATACTTATTTCTCCTTCGAGCCCTTTGTCCTAAGAGCTTATTCATAATCTTACTCTTCTTTTCCTAGGATTCTTGTGCATGCACTTTTAGTTGGAATAGTTGGAGGATTTTGAGGAGGGGTGCATGCTGAAATTTTCCCATGATGTGTCTCGCCTCTTTTTCCTTTTTTTTGTGGTCAACCTATCCTTTGGTTTCATCTTCCTCTTATTTCTCAACCATCTCATGCCTCGTGCTTCTTTTTTCTCATGACCATCCTCCCTGAAGGTGGTGGTGTAATGGATGTATCACACTCTTCCACCAATTTTTCATTTCGTAACTTTAGGTGTAGAGAGATATAAAATCTTCAAGCCTCCTTTCTAACCTCCAAAGTTACTATTGGATTGAGGTCCATCTAATCAGATTCCAAGGTTTCCACATAAATTTTCATAGTCACATAGTCGTATGTATTTCACATAGTTTGGTACTCTATGTCTACGTATTTACATTCAAATTTAACCATTTCACATCTTTGACTCTTTTTACTACACTGAAGTACCTTTCTATGAATGCAAATGGTAGTTTACACTAAGGACCCCATATCTCTATTTAGTAATAAAAATCATGTGAGACAAAAGTGATGCATTATATAAAACTCTTCTTGTCCATATAATTCAAGTAGGAAAATCCTTAGGTGTGTGCCATTTATTTTCAAAATCATTGCACATCTACTTGTATCACAGGTCCAAGCATTCCTTATATACATTTGTCATTGATCCATTACGATTGTAATTTTTAAACCTCTGATTTGGTGATCATTTTTTGACAGGAAGTTCTCATGTACACATTTTTTGTCCATCTAGGACTCCAATCTCCCAAAATACAATGAGGAAAAAAATTGATCCCCATGGTATTTCCTCACCACTGTCATGTTGGTTTTGGACCTCTTCCATAATACTCTCTACAATGTATAGAGCAATATTGTATTTTGTGCCATGCACCATCTCATGCGCAATATGGAGGATTTTTTTCACTTCTAACCATCTCTTCGAGGCTCCCATCTTGCAATTGACCAAAAGAACAGCCACTCTTATCCTAGGATCTTATATGTTTTTACTATTAAACATGTGTATTATCCTCTTATAGTGCAATTTAGTGGTTGTTTCATCCACTATTACCTCATCATGTATATCTATCATGATCTCTTTGGCCTTGTTGTGTAATTCAGTTAATTTGTTGATTAGTTGTGCCGAGTAATGTGCATCCTTCTTCCTGAAAAGTAAAATTAATATTTATTTACCCTTGAAACCAACCACTAATAAAGTCACGCATGCTTTCCAAAGAAAGGAAACTCAAACAATTGTAACACGCCACCACTCTCTAGTGTCTTGCGCACCTTATCCTCTATCACAAATTTTCCTTCCTTTGTTCACTAGCTTGTTTATGCTAATGTATCATTCATTATATCTCCCTTGTGTCCTAGAGCATGATGATTCTACTAGCTTATCTTACATTTCCAAACTTAGGTTCCCAATATTTACCACCCATGACCTCTTGAAGATATTGCATCTCTAAGAACCACTATCATCATGGGAATGTTCTTCTTCTTTTTCTTTCCTTGGTCACCTTCTTCACCATGCCATTACTTATAACATGTAATTGAAAATATACAAATTGTGAACCCTAAAATTTGTGTACCTTAAGTTTGAAACCATTTTATTTCTCACCGTCATCGTAATTCCTCATGACTCTCTTGTTGTCTCCCCGAAAAACCTTACACTTCAATCACATTTTAATCTGAAAAACTAATTTGTTTTGGTGTTTTTGCATCGACGACTGATGTTCCCTGGTTATGTAACTATTTCACAACCAACCCTACAACCCTATCTCTTCATACCTATCCAATATTCGCACCTCAATCCTCCAAATCCATCCTCAGCTACCACTTTGGTACCTAGATTCCAAATCCACCAAGAACAAGAAGCTCATGATATCTGGATATTGTTTTCTTTGTTACCCAAGGTTGTCATTTCTTTTCTTCACAAATCACACAATCACAAGAGCTCTTAATTAGCAAGTGTGAAATATAGCTAACACTAGCCCCTTTATATATATATATATATTCTTTTTAATGTATTTAATGTTCCTCCATATGTGAGCCTTAAAGCGTTTATTTTTCCTTTTTCACTAAGTCTAGGTCCTATATCTCCTTTCCACGCATGAAATCCATATCCTTCTACTACACAACTACTTTCAAATGCTATAGATTGTTTTGTGTAAACCTTCATACGTTTCACTTTCCTACCTTTGCACCACATACCAAGTAGTTTTCTTCTTTCACTTCTTACCTCACGTTATTATTCCTACTAGATCAATATCTTCATGTTATATCATCACCAAGTTTCCTTAGACACCATTACGAAAAAAATCCCTTTACTATTAGCACCATTATTTCATTTAACATCGCAAAAGGTCTACCATTACCTTTACCTACTACCCCAATAAAAGTGTGTGCGATCCTCTATGTAGGATACTTAAAAATATATATCAACTCCTATGCGCAAACACACTTATTAAAACAATAGAGAAAAATTACAAGAAAATATAATCTAAATGAAAATATTGACTTACTAATAACAATACATAGAAAAAGTTATTTATAGTAGGGCTTGAGCCTACTTCCATTAATGTAGCCTAGTAACATTATTCCATCAAGCACCCGTAAGTGACATGTACTCGATTTCAAAATCTTGGTTACTTTGAATGGTCTCAACTAATGGACCTTCAATTTTCTTGGGTGTCATGTAAACTTTGAGTTATAGACAAGCACCAATCCACCAACCATAAAGTACTTGTTCTCAATATGCCTATCATGCTAGGTTTTTGTCATGTTTTTTCTGTCTTTTGGCTCCATCACCAAATTGTGTGTCATTCATCCAATTTAATCAAACATTCAATGCATGCTTCTAATGCTTGTTCATTTGCGATTCCTCCTCCATAAGGATGGTAAAATAAACTCAACAAGAAATAATGCTTCCATGCCAAATACCAATTAAAAGGGTGTGGCCTTATACAACCTCTTAAAGGTAGTTCTTTATGCCCAAAATACAATCAAACTTTATCATCACAAAGATTTTATTCCAACATCACAATCTTGGTAAGATTTTGGCTCACAATATTATTAAATGACTTAGATGTTCTATTAACATGTGGATAATAATGATTTGTATTATGATGTGCCACCATGAATCATGCTAATAACAACACAATGCTATCATTAAGGATATGAGTACCCCTATCACTTATTAGGCTTAATGGGTAGCCATGCTCGCTTATAGCATTTTACCATAAGAAATGTGCAGTTGTAGCATTTATACAAGCCTTGGTTGGGCGTAGCTTCTACCCATCACATCAAATAATCTATAAAAGTAATAATATACCATGTGTTGGTTCGTCATGAAACTAGTGTAGTTGGTACAAAAATATCTATGACCCATTTCTCAAAAGGTTTTATGGATGATATGAGGTGAAACGACATCTCATATCTTTGTTCTAGTTTTCCAATCCTCTAAAAAATGGTCACAATCCTTGAAAAACTCCTTCGTATCCTTATATACCATTTCCCACCACCATAGTCTGGCTGAAAGTATCTTTCACATGGTGGCTTCTCTAGCATAGTGTCCTCTAATAATTCCACAATGCACCTCTTACATAATTTTTTTCGTTCATGCTCCAAGATACATCTACATAGAACTTCATCGCGACCCATTTTGTAAAGGTCTCCACCTACTAAGTGATAAGTCATAGCGTGTATAGATAAATGATTCTTCTCCATTGTCTTCATCCTTGTGGCACAATATCTATGCACATAAATATAGATGTGTGCTCCACATATGTCTCTCTTACTAGCTTTTACTATCACCGAGAATTCAAACTCCTCGAATAATAAGATCCATATATAAATGTGAGCTTTTAATGTAAGATTATTGAGCAAGTATTTCAAAGCCATGTGGTCATTATAGAATATGAAAGGATTATCCATAAGATACTTCCCCAACTTATGAAGCACATACATCAAGGATAACACATCGTGCTCTGTGGTTGTATAGTTATTTTTTGTAGAAGTTATATTCGTTCTTGCAAATTATATTAGATGATTAACATTTCCTTCACCATGCCACACTAACACAAATCTCTAGGAATCCACATGGACATGAAAGGGAAAATTCCATGTAGGGAAATGAAGGATAGGTACACTGGTAAATCTTTCCTGTAATTTCTTAAAAGCTTATTGTTGTGCATCCTTCCAATAGAACTTACTCTTTACTTTCAAGATCTCCAGGTGGCAATTATCTTGGCATATCCCTTAATGAATTTTTGTGGTAACCTATATGTCCAAGGAATCTACATATCTCACATTGATTAATTTGTTCCTCTAAGCCCACTATCTCCACTATCTTGGAAGGATCAACTAGAAGACCCTCCTTGCAGATAATATGCCCCAACAATGTTTTAGAAGGTGTGGAAAAGATGCAGCTTGATATTCAAGGATATACTTATTTTTATACATATTTCAAATGTTATCTTTAAGAATTTAATATAATATTTTACTAATCTATACACTATCCAATCATCTAGATACAATGAAGAAAGTTATGGAAGAAATTCTCAAAATCATGTATAACAATGTGTGAAAAAATTGATGGTGTAATCTTAAGTCCAATACGCATGACCATCTAAGCAAAGAAAATCCATTCTATAACAAATGTATTCTTATATTGATCTTCACACATAATACGAACTTGATGATAGCCCAAGAAACCATCTGTGAATGAGTATATTTCGTGCCCACTACACCACCAAGAATTTATTCAAGAAATGGTCTAGGGAACAAATCAATGACACAACAAGAATTTAAAACTCTATAATCCACAAAATATTTGATTCTTCCATATTTCTTTATAATTATAACCACGGGGCTAATCCATTCAGATTATTCTATGGGATCAACAATGACATCTTGTAGCATTTTTTTGATTTCATCTTTCACCTTGACGTGAAAATAGGGATTCATTCGATATGGTATTTTCCTAACTAGTCACGCACCCTTTTAGCTTGATTTTCATCTCTCCTAGCAAAGGATGGAAACCTTTCAACTCATGGTAGCCCCTATGAAAGAGATCCTGAAAGTCACACAAAATATCGAAAATCTTTGCAACTTCTACCTTAGACCTGTAATCTCCAATTAATTCTTCTTTTGGAGCATCATTTGTTCCATTGTTTACTTTCTTTGTATTCAGTGATAAGTGATACACATGTGCATGTTCATCTACCTTATCTAGTGCCTCACACTCTCCCTCGGTATGTTATAAGTTTAATTATTCAACCTCTTCATCAGTAATCATGTACATTATCTTGAATTTTTATTTCTCCTTCCAAGCGCATTCTAAAATATCCTAACCTAATTCTAACCATGCATGTTCATTGGTGCACTCATCAAGAATATTACCTTGATGAATTCATTGATAAGTACCATCCATCGAATTACTACGGGCTCATCCTAATTTTTAAGAATAATATCATGTTTATTAAAGCACAAATCTGCATTGTTTGTATAACACCAAGGTTGTCCAAGTAATGTAGGGAAATTATTTGTTTGTACCAATTCTAATACCGCAAAGTCACCCTCAAACTTGGACACCAGTATAGTGATGTTTGCATCCTTTAGAACCCCAATGGGAAATGCCATTGTATTATTTTCCATGTAAATAACATTAAAGGATAGATGTAGTGGTAGCTATACGTACTCCAAAATTGTAGGGGTACCGCACCGCCGTAACAATGTAATACGTGCCCCAATGATGATACAGGTCTCCTCGTAAGGTGTTCGGGATCCGGAAAAGCTCCCCAAGTATGTGTTAACATCCCGCATGCCCTACTTAGCCCCTACATGCTTTGTTGTTCCCTTTTTCAATCTTTTCCTTTGCATTTTATTCTTTAGTGATGAAACCACCGCCCGCCAGTAGTGGCGGTCTCGTGATCGCCACCCAGGGAAGGGCGACGTCTCAGAACCGCCACCCTGTTCAGTGGCGGTGGTCCTATAACCACCACCTTGTTCAGGGCGGCGGTCCTTCACACATTTTCTAGAATGTTCTTTTAATGCGACTCAGGTAAAATTTCAATGTTTACCAGCTTTTTTCACTGCCTTTGGCTTGCATTAATGATTCTGGTTCCCTGGAATAGTGTTTTGGAATTTTTATGGTTTAAGAGATCAATTTGGTTTTTACCTTTGGGTAAATGCAAATGCTATAAATAGTTGGCTTGTGCTCAAGAAAATGACCCTCAAATTTACCTCTCAATTTCTCATTTCAATAGTTTAGTCTTCCATTTTGTTAGGATTCATAGTTTTGTTCATCGTATGCTTAGTTAGTGTTATTTTGCTATTAAAAGCCACATATCCATCTTGTGCAAATGTCATTACTTCATGCATGTCCATATGAAATAAAGCAGTTTAATTTTCAATAGGAAGCCATTAAAGTTGCAGGTTTTGCTCATCAAACAAGATAGTTTCGTGTTCGGACATTTTATGCCGCATGACTCGCAATAAATCCCGCTAGGAATTACAGGCCAAGCTCGTACTCTTGCACTATCCCTCTCCTACTCGCATTGTATTGATCTCGTATCCTAAGTCGCCTTTGTTCCAATATCTACTTTTTTATGCTAGCATTACACTCTTTTCTGGATCCATGTGAGCACGAAGGAACGAGGAGATCACACTAAGGGGACAAAACCACACACACCATCGATTCACCACTGTTTCAGTAAAATCCGTGTCTATATTTCAAAGTTCTAGTTAGAAGCTTATCAAATATAGTACCCAATCATCTTATTTCAGTTAATTTTACTTTCGATATTGCCAGGGAAGCTATGTGGGGATTGATAGTTTCTGAGAAACTATGATTCACTCCTCACTTCTGAGGTAGGATCGAGAGTCTTTCAAATAGATTAGATCAGTTATTTCACCATTTACAATAGATTCACAATTGCACAGGAAAGTAGCTATACTCGGTTGCTTTGTTTGTTTTAAATTCGTTATTAGATTAGTTGTCAATTTCTAGATATATTAAAAATTTGCTCCTTCAATTTCATTCAAATAGTTATTCAGAAAAATACAAAAATAGAGAAGTTATATATGCTATAGATATACTTCACATAGTTAATTTTACTTTGCTGCAGTTAGATTTACATTGTTGCTTTTGTATGAAAATCACGGGACCTAGAGAGCCCAGAGAATACATATTCAAGCCAATCATGCCTCAACCCAATCTCATTACAACAATAACCAACATAGATCAGAATCTTAGAATCCAAGTTTTCTAAACAACAGCAGACTTGCAACAGATCAGCTCACAAATTAGCGGGTTAAACATAGAAGACGACCAAGTGCACACATTTTGGTCAAATCAGCCAAACTATAGATTACCCTAGATACATATCCGCATGACTGTAGAAGAGGTTGAAAGAGAGCAAACATTTGGTTGTGATCCTTTGGTCCCACAACCAGGCACATGAGACACTCTCACAGACATAGATACTAGCTTAAGAATTCAGGTTGCATGAACGCCTATGAGATACTCTGAGAAGATCACACAACTATTAATTCTAAATATAGAGGCTGAAAAAGCATATGACTATTGGATACTAGGGATTAGGGATTAATCCACACATGACCATAGCAGGACCACAACAATCGTGAATCTACGGTTATGACCCACAAATCCCACAACCCAACAAATCCATAGGTGAATCAGATATAGATGCTGGCTTACGCACATTAGTATTCAGATCTACTCCACTCCCACCTATAATCATCAAACAGTTATCCTTGTTAGACATAGCAGCTAACAAAGCTAAGAATTTCTGGACTAGGCCAGAGAATCACCCATAGAGTCAACTATATTTACCATCCACCCTATGACCCTATCTGGAGACATACACGAAACTATCCCAGGTCATTTTCCGCATATCCCACAACCCATAGACCGAATCACGCCAGAGCTCGATATTGATTGGAGCCTTCGAGCAATCATCCTTGCCGATCGATCTATCACACCAGTTTAGGTTAGGAGGGCCTTCTTTGCCTTAGATTCGTAGTTTCCACTAGTGCGTGTCGAAGACATAAGATTACCTAACTAGCTTGTTTGCATCCCACACATATTCCATCCCCACCGGCTGTCTCGGCACGACCTCGGGAGGTCGGGTGCGAGGAAGAGTTACTTATAGATTCCCACACTCGCTTGTCACTTTTCCATCGTATACAAAATTGGTGAACCCAACGTGAAACAAACAATTGTTTCACCTTCTAAATACGTCATTAAGCCTTCACATCAGCTTTACCAAACAACATTGGTAAAACTAACGTGAAGCAGCACAATGCTTTCCTTTTCCGTATTACCTATTTTTTCCACCTTCTCTCTTTCCCATTATTCTGTAGGTATTCATATACCTCCCGAATATGTCAAGATTCGATGCATATGGCAGGCCTCTCTTAGGTCTTGAGGCATACTACACTCAACTGAATAGACAATCATCACCCTCACTCTTAGTATGGGGTGAAAACTACTCGACTAACCAGTTGTCAACACAAACTCCATCTCCAAGGACTAGATATACCTCATCCTTCCAAACAGAGGAGTTGGATCAGCTCGCTCAAACACAACAAATAGAGCCTTCAGGCTCAAATAATATGATGTTCACAGGAGAATCTGGTTCGTCTCCTCAGGTACTGCTTAGACCACAAATTAGTAGACAATCAGACCCATACCTAGTTTTAGATGATGAACATTCGGTACGTTATGCCAGGAATGAACAATGCTCTCGGAGTATGTACCCACCCGTAGGAAGCTTACAAGCACAACCCGAGGTCTCTTTTCAAGAAAATACCTCCATGCCACTATGTATAGGAAATGTCCTCGGGGAAACTTGGTAGGGCAGCAATCAATTCATAGTAGGATATCACATGCCTATACAACATCAGGATATACAACAAATGCCACTAAGGAAAATATCATGACTTCACCAAATGAGGTCGTTTCAACTTTAGTAGAAAATGTTAGGGGGTTAGAACTTGCTCAGGCAAATCACCATTCTCAATTCATGCAGCAGGAAATGCTAATCCTCCACACCATCCTAGCCAAGTAGACCTCTTTAGAGAAAATAGGCATGTTAGGCATGTCTTCTCGTATTCACAACAAACGCCAACTAGAACCGCCATTTCTAACACCATTTCGATACCTCCCGGTCTAGTACAAAACAATCCATTCTTGGACAATACCCCTTCATACTTAAACATGTACTCCAAATCACCACAAGGGGATATGTTCTCCTCTCCTCGGCATGGTTGCTCAAACACAGGGGTTTCCTTATGCCCCTGCCAATGCATATGCTACACCATATCAACAACCCATTCCACCACCGCTCCTCAAAGAAACACCATCAATGGTCGAAACCTATGCGATAGGGACTTATTCAGAATATTTGAAAGAGCCCTTAGATTTCACCATACGAAGCATCATGCTTCCAAGACCTCTTCCCGATTTTCCCAAATACAAAGGTGAGGGAGATCCGAATGCACATATCAAGGCTTACGCCATAGCCATTCGAGAACTACTCCCTTGGGATGGGGTTGTTGCTAAAATATTCCCCAAAACTTTGGAAGGCATCGCTCTCGATTGGTATTATAGAATACCTGAGGCTTCCATCCATTCATTTAAACAACTCATTTTAGAGTTCATCAAGGCATTTGACATGAACAAACTATTAAGAATAGGAATCAGGGAATTCTCACATTAAGCAGAACACAATGAATCACACTCATTTCATCCAGAGGTGGCGTACGCTTTTATTCTTCACCAAAATGCTCCAAATATGGACCAAATGGAACTATGTAATTTATTCCTTCATTCTCTCAAAGAGAGAAGTAAAGGAAGAAGTCCGAAGTTCCCACTAAGGACTTACGATGAAGTACTTGAGAGAACTCTCTGAATAGATCAAGCAGCAATTGATAGCGGTCGCAAGACATATGGAGCAAACGGGAGGTTAATCACCTCCAACCAAAATACTACGGCTTATCCTACTATCACGAATGTCAATCAAGGACCTAAAATCCTCAATAAGAATCATGGAGTGACAACAGATGGGGTAACCGATCAGGTTAAAAAGGTAAATGTTGTGAATACTCCACCACTAATAAACAACCAATGAAACAACAACTTTACCCCAACAATTAATGCAGTAGATTTTAATCATCCACAACAACAACAAAAACAATGGCGAAACCCTACATAGGGTCCAAGCCAAAACTCAACTAGTTGGAAAAACCAATCAAAACCAAAAACAAAAATGCAAACTTTAATCCTAACAGGCAACGGTCTGATCAAAGTTTTGGGCCACAATATGCACCAAACCAGCAGACTAGGAATTACAATCCTAACTCATATTGTGGTTTTCACAAAATTTGAGGCCATGACACTAGAACATGTCGTGACTACAATAAATTCATGCAACGTTTTCTAGAGGAACAAAGATAACTTTTCATAGATATGTTCTTGGCAGATCCTACGTCACCGGCACCAAATACTTTTACAGGGCAATTTCCCCTCAAAATGCACCCCTTAAGATCTTCAATGATCCGCTCCCAAATCACAACAACAACAGGTTAAATTCGAATGGGACAAACAAGGGTGTAATGATAGGAAACAACGATCATGAAGCCTCAACTTCACTAAATCCATTAGTTGCGCCATAATTAGGAAGTCAACCGCGACCCAAGATAGTCGGTTTAGTGGAGTTAGACGCCGAACTACCCATAGAAGCTGTAACAAGGACACGAGAGTATTCCTCTCAGCCAAGTCCAAGTTACCTACCAGAGACAGATAACATCCAACAAATGTTAGTAAGACCCATAGGTGCCTACGATTTAATTAGTGATCTAACAAAAACCTTCTCACACATTTCTTTTTTGGACTTACTAAAGAATTCTCCTACCCACAGGGCTGCTCTTTTAGAGGCATTAGGTTTAGGTCATCTAATTAACATCACTCCACTTCCCAAAACATAGGTAAACCATATAGACTTTGATATCCACCCTTCAGGGCAGCCGGATAGGGATACCGAATTCATATTTGAAATAAACAAAATGCCAACAGATGTTGAGATTACACACCGAGGTGATCTAGCCTTACATTTGCAAGTATGGGTTTATAACAATTATGTGAAACGTGAAATGGTTGACGATGGGGAGCGGGTTAACATAGTCCCCTTCTCTTTCCTTCAAAAGCTAGGGTATGGAGAAACGAATTGTTCCACAACTCGAAATATGCTAAGAGGCTATGATAGCCTTAAAGCCACCTCGATTGGAACTATAATACTATCGGTCACCTTAGGACCCAAAACAATCCTCGACATCGAGTTTTATATTATAGATCGGAAACTAACTATAATATGATCCTCGACTCGACCATGGATACACCGTATGATGAAGGCAATCCCTTCTACGTTATTTCAAGAAGTAAGGTTTTTACACTTAGGAAAGATATTCGTAGCCAAAGGTGATCCAAAACCATTCGATGTACACCTATCTCGACCTAAAGGAAAGATCAGGGCGTGCACTTGGAGTTTGAACTTCCAACAAACCAACTTAATAAACCCACCGACGTGAAATCAAGAAAAGTTGGTACCTACGATAGATCTTGAGACTATGATCCTAGTCAAGACGATCCCAGCCCTCAAAGATGAGGAAAATATTGTAGAAATAGTATCATTAGGAACTACTAAAAAATTGTTGAATCGCTAGAACAGATCTACCAATGTTCCTACCATTTGATTCTATAGGCATGGGATACACCCTAGGTGTTGGTTCTCTTCCAAAGAAAGGGATCTCTGCATGGTAGAGGTAGAGATGTTAACACAACAAATATCCCAACACCCATATTCCTAGCTAAGTATTGACTCTCCATTTCGATGGAGCTAAATTTCACATGGGAGTGGGGTAGTGTAATCTTTACTTCTCTCGAGGGAAAAGTCCTACCATTTACCTTTAAACTAATTTTTGAATGTACAAAAACGGTGCCGAGTACGAAGCCCTCCTCCTTGGCCTCATCTTAGCTAAGAGGATTGGTGTTAATAATGTCGTGGTGTTAGGAGACTCACATTGGTAGAAACCAATTGCCGAGGTTTATGAAACCAAAGCCGAGCACTTACACTCTATAAAACAACAGTATTAAATTTAAGAAGGGAGTTTGACTTCATATCAATTAAAGCAATCCCGTGAGAACAAAATCTTCTCGCTGATTCAATAAAGAACCTCAACATCATGCTTCACTCTAAATAAGTGAGTTGGAGGATACCCGCTTCATGGTATCCTTTCATACTGAACCACTTGTAAAAACAATGTCAAATCCTCTTTTAACAAACAAAAATGAAAACAAATCTACTATCCTAGACAACATTGATAGTGATACAACCACTCTTTGAATTACTTAAATGCCTATACAACGTTACATCTCACCCATCACGCAAAGAGATTTATCCTTAATCCCGCATTCATCTTCCTACTTTGGAAATTCCATGATAGAGCTTCCCCCACAAAAGGAGCTCAGCATATACATGGTAGAGAACGGAGATGATCTAGAATTACCTCCGCCCCACCTAAGTTCAAGAAGGTAATGCTTCTTTAATCAAAGAAACAATTGATATTAACATCGAACGCAGAAGAACCAAGGATATTGAAGTTAGGGTCCTCATTAACTCCATCGGAAGTAGAAATACACACTCAAATCCTCAAGGAACATCAGAAGGCTTTTGCATTTAATTATAAGGAAATGATAGGGGTTGCACCACACATTGTGGTACATAACCTCATCACTAAATCAAATGCAAATCTGATTAAACAAAAATCAAGACCAATGAAACCTAAGGTAGCTCTCATGGTGAAAGAGGAGGTAATGAAACTCCTCCAAGTAGGATTCATCAAACCAGTTGATTACTCTCAATGGGTATCTAATATCGTTCCCATTCTAAAAAGAATGGGAAGATACGCATCTGCATAGACTTCCGAGACATTAACAAGGCGTGTCCCAAGGATGACTTCCCATTACCATCCATAGACGTCATTGTTGATGCAACAACCGGATTTGAGCTTTTGTCTCTCATGGATGGATTCTCAGGATACAATCAAATCAGAATATCCAAACAAGACCAAGCTAAAACCACATTTATAACTCCTTGGGGAACCTATTGCTATGTTGTTATGCCATTCGGTCTCAAGAACGCTGACACTACATACAAGCGGGATATGACGTATATATTTCATGACATTATTCATAAAATTGTGGAATCCTACATAGATGACTTGTTGGCCAAGGCCAAGAAGTGTTGTGACCATCCGGAAGTACTTCGCATCATTCTTTCACGTCTAATAGAATATGGAGTCACGCTAAATCCAGAAAAATGCGTCTTTGGTGTAACAGGAGGGAAGCTCCTAGGTTACATTATATCGTCATGAGGGATCGATGTTGACCCAACCAAAATCTAGGCTATTCTTGAAATGATCCCACCTTCAGATGAATCTAGAATCAGGTCATTTCTTGGAAAACTCAGTGCAATCCGAGATTCATCCCAGATTTAAGTTTCGCCATTCATCCAATCAACAATCTACTCAAGAAATATTATAGTATTGATTGGATCAAAGACTACAATGAAGCTTTCGACACAATTAAGCATTTCTTGTTATCACCACCTACGCTAATGCCACCTAAGCCAGACCACCCATTAATCTTATATTCACGAGCTACCAATGTCTCGCTAGCCTGTATGCTGGCTCAAGAAGATGATGACAAGAGAGAACACACGATCTATTTCATTAGCCAAACGTTTCTCGACTATGAAACATGTTACACACAAGCAGAACGAGAATGCCTTGCCATAGTATTTGTAACCAAATTCTTAAGACATTATATGCTAAATCAAGAAACAAGGGTCATTGTAAAGACAAACTATTTACTGAAATTTACTCACACAACGGATCCTTGTCTAAAAAGGCTAGATGCTTTATAACCTTAATGGGGGAGTTCGAATTAACATTTGTAAATCAGAAATCTGTTAAAGGACAAATCATCATGGATTGGTTAGCTGATAACCCACTAGACAGAGGTAATCTAGTAGATCTGGACTTTCCTGATGAATGCGTATACTACATTGAAACCAGACCTCCCATCTCTGAGTGTCCTTGGTATGCTGATATTATTAATTATATCATGGACCATATGTATCCAGAAGGTGCTACACCACAACAAAGAAGGCGGTTATGCATTATCGTAGCTAAATACGTCATTATAGAGCAAGTGCTCTATCGTAAAGCGTTTGATGGAATACTTCTAAGATGTGTCGACACAGAAGAATCCAAGAAGATTCTCCACGAATCTCACAAAGGAATGTGTGGAGGCCACTTCGGTGGCCATGCCATGCGCCGTAAAAAATACATCGATGGGCTATTAGCCTACTCTAGAACATGACGCATTAGAGTTTGTATGAAGGTGTCATAAGTGCCAAGAATTCTCCCATGAGATCCACATGCCAAAGACAAGCTCTACAACCAATCACTACTCCATGGCTCTTTTCTATGTGGGGCCTCGATTTGATAGGGAAATTCTCTCCCTCATCTATAGATGGCCATAACTTCATAATCATGGCCACCGAATATTTTACCAAGTGGGTAGAGGCCATGCCTCTTACTACTGTACCAGGTTTTGTAATCACCAAGTTCATTTTGAATCAAATCATTTACAGTACTGTGTCCCACAGATCATTATCTCAGATAATGGGACTTCTTTTAAGAATGAAGAAGTTCATGAATTATGCAATAAATTTAAAATAAGCCATCATACAGCCTCCCTGTACTACCCTCAAGCCAACAGACAGGCTGAAGCGACAAACAAAACATTAAAAGCCATTCTCCTTAAAACTATGAAAGAAAACAAACGAGATTGGCATTTGAAGTTATATCCGCCTTATGGGCCCACCGAACCTCAATAAGAACACCAACAGGAGTGACTCCTTTCTCGCTAGTATTCGGGGCAGAAGTAGTTCTCCCACTTGAGGTTGAAATACCCAGTCTCTGTATCTCATTACAAGGGATTCTAGACAAAGACGCTTATAGAGAAGCACGTCTCTCCCAACTAGAAAGCCTAGATGAAGCTAGGTTAGATGCTGAACAACGGCATAGAGTCTATGCTGACCGGATGTGCCGGTAGTATAACAAGAAGGTCTATGAATGAGACATATATGAAGGTGATCTAGTTCTAAGGCTAGATAGCCAAATCGATAAAAATACCGGTGAAGGAAGGAAGTTCCGGCCCAAATGGTTGGGCCCATACCGAGTCATGAAGGACTATGGAAATGGTGCATATCTCTTATGCACACTAGAAGGTGAGGAATTTGGTGAAAAAGTCAATTCCCTACACCTTAAACGATTCTATGCATAACCAACCAACACTACTTGTATAATTATATCTACATTGCATCTTCATATAATTAGGTTCATTTTGTTCACTTGTTTCGTACAATTTTGTGATCAAGGAATTTATTCTTAAAAGAAATTCATTACAAACTTCTAATGGTATTGGCATAAACACTCTAATCATACTTCTCCATTTCCATGATATCATCAACTGTTTCGGAATCATTTCATCAAATAAAGATAGATATGACAAATTCTTAATGGTAACCATACCAAAATCTGCAGGTTTGTTCTCATCTTTGGTCTCTTCTTAGGATAGGTGTCTTGCCTATGGTCTGGTCTAGAAGCTTCATCGTGTCACATCTATCCCATATGTATATCTCTTTCAAAGTAATAACATGCTAACATTTTGCTCAAATAAACAAGTCAAATATAAATCAAATAGAAAATTTTAAATTTACACATTTCCTTGCCCCACCAACCTTTGGTGATGAGCTTCAGCATCTCTTACTAGTGACGTAGGGTTGGGAAAGGATGGAAATTCCCTACTCACCTATGCCTTGCCCATGGTGATAAACCCACGCTTCTTACTAGTAGCATGGGGCAAGGTGTAGGGGGTCTTCTTGACAAACAAACGTTAAAGGTCATAAATAAACAATTCAAATCTTGAAGTCTTGAGTCAAAAACAAATGAATCAGATGTCTAAAATTCCAAGAGAGTTAAAAACCCTAAAACCCAGATTTTGTCTACCATTTGGCCATCTACGGATCTAAGTCTAGATAAACCGCAAAGCAAGTTGCATCCCAAACTATGGAGTCACTCGGGTAGAATAGGCTTCAGAGCATCCTAATTTGGTTCCATCAAAGCTTTGTCTATCTCTCATCACTATCATTTCACCACATTTCATAACTTGTGCCCTTTCTAGCTCTCGGTGATGAGCCCTCGACATCTTACTAGTTGCGTGGAGTTAGGAGTGGGGCAAGTTTATATGCTCATCATACCGACTTACCTTTACCACTTTGCCAAAATAGATATGAGGTATCAAAATCTTAAAGAAACAAAATTCAAAATCACATTGTATTTACATTATCATATATCAAAGCACCATGAAATACAAAAAGAGAGTTAACATTTGTATCATTTGTTCTCCATTGCATACATTCTAAAAGCATATAAATATAACATCATAGTTTACATAAGGAAACGAAAACAAAGTCATAGATGCTAAGAGTCCGATCCAAAATATATATATATATATATAATGGTCAAAATTCCTCAGTACAATGCCATCATGCGCTAAGCATGGTATAAACACTCAAAGAGCCCGGAAATACAAAACATCATACAAAATATAAGAGAGCCAAGTGGCTTCTCAACCCCTATGAGATCCCTCTGAGGGTGCACGCCCATGCCTAGGACTCCGGCTACACCGGTGCTCTGAGTGCATGGAGGGCTCACGATCTTGAGGGGCAGCATGGTCTCGCCATGAGAATGACTCCTCATCAGGTGCTCTGCTATCCTATACCCTACCAGCTCAGTATGGAGGGTAGATACCATCCTGGCCACATGCTAGATGGGGGCAAAGATGTCGGTATGTCTTGCCAGCTACTGAGGGCTCCCCTGCATCCATAGATAGCTCTGCACGGGTCCTCTCCATAGGGATCATTAGGGTATCAGTGCATACCTAGTGAATCAGGTCTCGCCACTCATCGACAGTCTCTGCAAATAAGAGAGAAAATGAATTAGAAATAAAACAAGAGATAAACACAAGTGTAAACAAAAGGAGAGATAGCAATTAAGGTGATCCTAACTTGAAGAAAAGGGAAGATAACTTACTCGGATAGTCGGGCCTCTAGGATGGATCTCTAGGGTTAGCACTCGCCATAGATGTGCGCCACCGATCGAGGTACTCCTCCCGTGGCTGGAGCAACATATCGTCCTGCTACGGACTCATCCTCCCCACCGAGGCCCTGAGAGAGTGGCTCCTCTGAAACCAAAGTCACCCTCTCTGCACTCTGCTCTACCCTCTCTGCCTACATGATATCCTGAGTGTCATGCCACTCAGGGTCACTGTCCTCCTCTCTGCCCGACTCGCTGACCTCAACCTCAGTCTCCTCCTCTATCTCCCCCCTGTGAACTCCTCAAACTTAGAGTCTATGTCAATAGGGTCGTTGCTGCTGTGGGCGAGACTGGTGGTAATCTGAAGTAAGGGTGCCTGAGGAGCACCGAATCTCCCTCGGGCACGTACTACCCACCTAGCTGCAATAGGAATGCCAGGGGTAACAACTGTCCCAACCCTGCCCTTAGACCCCCTCTCGGCCTCTCAAACCGACCTATATACCGCACCACCGGGAAGCATACCCATGTAAGGCAGGCCAAACTACTGAGGAACTCGGCCAAAGGGATGTATCTCTACTCTCCCTACCCTGTCAACAAGCTACCCCGTTGTGGAGCAGAAATCAAAGTAAGAGCCTCCTCGCCCCATAAACCTCGCCATGGCCTCGATACGGTGTGGCCTCCATATCATCGGTTGTCGTGAAGCAATCTCGGTGAGGTGCTCGAGCACCGACATGTCTCTGTCCATCCGGCTTCCCTCACAGCTTCAGATCTACCACCTCTACACCTTTGCCATAGGGGATGAAGTGCTCATAGACCTAGCTCATAACCAGTGGTCGATGGCTCAAAGACTACCCCTGTAAATGGACCACCCCGTATAAATCGTGGTAGGTAGTCCCAAGTATATCAGCCTCCCAGTGTAAATCTAGTCATGTCCTCGATCTGCAATGATGGGGGACCAACAATATAATAGTGTGTCTCCTCCCTTGTCCCCGATCAATCTCAAGGCAAGGATCCCCATAATGGCCTAGCGAATCAAGGGGATGGGCAGGCTAGGAATAGATCAGACCCTCACCCCCTTCTTCAAACCAAAGGAGATAATTACGCATCTCCCATATAAGAATCCCACTATGCTATCTCGAGCCCGTGAACATGTCATCTTAAGAGTAAGTCATCTCCCGATGATCGGGACCCCCAGGATACGGTAAACATCCTCCAAAGTGATGGTCCACTCACCTCGGACCCCTAGTAACCGGAAGGTGTTCCGATCAACATCCCAATAAGAAAATAAGTCACAAAGTATGTGACTGGATGGTGCAACATGTGGGACGCGTGATATACGCAGTATACCGGCCCTCTAAAGAGTGTCCTCCTCATCCTGCGAAAGGGCATCTAATACTATGGGAGCCAATCACACTCTCTCTCGACTCCATCGAATGTACTCCTCCCTCACCTGCATACACCCAAAAACACACAAAATAGAGCAAGTTAGCATCCGAATGACATTAGAAAATCATGAAAACACATAAAAATGCTAAAAATGCAAAAACAATTTCAAACAAGTGTTCCTTTAGCATTCTGTGAAGAACCACCACCCTGAGCAGGCGGCGGTTTCATAACCACCACCCCAGCCGCCTTATAAATAGGGCGGTCATATGACCACCCTTCTGTTAGTGTCCCCAAAACCCACGCGGGTTTTGTACTTTAAAAGGGCCTAAAAGTGCAAAAAAGGGATTATTTTAACTAAAACAAAGCCTACCTAGTAGGTGCCCCCTAGATAGACCTTTTAAACCTAACATTTTCAAAAATAACCCCCCCACGACAAAGATTTTAACATTTTAAAATTTTGGGGGTAAAAATGGTAAATTGAGGAAAACTAACTTGTGATCTCACGGGTCGATGATCTGCTCGCGGAGGCATGATCACTATCTCGTCACGAATGTTTTGACTCTACTCGTAAGAAACTGTCACCGTGGGTCCCAGAGCTCAAAACCAACCAAATCAACATGCGCAAATGAATAGGAAAATGGGCCCACTTTTACATATATAGCAACCTAACTTGTTTTGAATGCCCTTTTCACAGGTTTGGAGTGCCAACGGAGGAAAGTTCTTACCCCCGCACAAATGGTACATCCTCATTTCACATTATTTTAGCATTTATTTTCCGATCTATTAGGTCTATCTCGCACTTGAGTTCACTTTTTTTGTTTTGCAGGGAGCGAGAATTTTGGACGGTGGCATTTCAACACACGGACGTGTCGTATGACATCTAACTTCCCATTTTGGGACCACCATACTTGGACCCACCATTTTACGCCTCTTCATGGCTAAAACGATTCTCCGAGGGGGAATATGTACGTACCCAAAATCAGTAGGTGCTACGCACCACCGAACAACATAATACGTGCCCCAATGATGATACAGTCTCCTCGCAAGGTGTTCGGGATCCGAAAATCTCCCCAAGTATGTGTTAACATCCCTCATGCCCCGCTTAGCCCATATGTGCTTTGTTGTTCCCTTTTTTCCTCTTTTCCTTTGCATTTTATTCTTCGGGATGAAACCGCCGCCTACCCTGCCAGCGGTGGTGGTCGTCGTGACCGCCGCCCGGGAAGGGTGGCGGTCTTTTAACGCCCGCTGAGGGTGGTCATCCTTCACACGTAAAATTTCAACATTTCCCATTTTTTCACTACTTTTGGCTTGCATTAATGATTCTGGTTCCCTGGAATAGTGTTTTGGCATTGTTTATGGTTTAAGAGATCAATTTGGTTTTTACCTTTGGGTAAATGCAAATGCTATAAATAGTTGGCTTGTGCTCAAGCAAATGGCCCCTCAAATTTACCTCTCAATTTCTCATTTCAATAGTTTAGTCTTCCATTTTGTCTTAGGATTCATATTTTTGTTCATTGCATGCTTAGTTAGTGTTATTTTTCTATTAGAAAGCCACATATCCATCTTGTGCAAATGTTGTCATTACTTCATGCAGTCCATTGAAATAGAGCAGTTTAATTTTCAGTAGGAAGCCATTAAATTTACAGTTTTTGCTCATCAAACAGATAGTTTCGGGTTTTGGGACGTTTTATGCCGCATGACTCGTAATAAATCCCACTAGGAATTGCATAAGTCCAAGCTCTATACTCTTGCGCTATCCCTCTCCTACTCGCATTGTATTCATTCTGTATCCTAAGCTCCTTTGTTCCAATATCTAATTTTGTTGATGCTAGCATTACACACTTTTCTTGATCCACGTGAGCACGAAGGAATTAGGAGATCACACTGAGGGGACAAAACCACACACACCATCAAATTCGCCTATTTCTCCAAAATCCAGTTCTAGCTTTCAAAGTTCTAGTTAGAAGCTTATCAAATAAAGTAGCCAATCATCTTATTTCAGTTAATTTTACTTTCGATATTGCCGTGGAAGTCAGGGGATTGATAGTTTCTGAGAAACTATGATTCACTCCTCACTTCTGAAGTAGGATCGAGAGTCTTTCAAATAGATTAGATCAGTTATTTCACCATTTACAATAGATTCACAACTGCACAGGAAAGTAGCTATACTCGATTGCTTTGTTTGTTTTAAATTCATTATTAGATTAGTTGTCAATTTCTAGATATATTAAAATAGTTTCTCCTTCAATTTCGTTCAAATAGTTATTTAGAAAATACAAAAATAGAGAAGTTATACATGCTATAGATATACTTCACATAGTTAATTTTACTTTGTTGCAGTTAGATTTACATTGTTGCTTTTGTATGACAATCACGAGACCTAGAGAGCCCAGAGAATACGTATTCAAGCCAATCGTGCCTCAACCCAATCTCGTTACAGCAATAACCGACATAGATCAAAATCTTAGAATCCAAGTTTTCCGAACAATAGCAGACTTGCAACAGATCAGCTCACAAATTAGCGGGTTAAACATAGAAGACGACCAAGCACACACGTTTTGGTCAAATCAGCCAAACTACATATTACCCTAGATACATATCCGCATGACTGTAGAAGAGTTTGAAAGAGAGAAAACATTCGGTTGTGATCCTTTGGTCCCACAACCAAATGCAGGAGACACTCTCACAGACATAGATACTAGCTTAAGAATTCAGGTTGCACGAACGCCTGTGAGATACTCTGAGAAGATCACACAACTATTAATTCTAAATATAGAGGCTGAAAAGCATATGACTATTAGATACTAGGGATTAGGGATTGAATCCGCACATGACCATAGTAGGACCACAACAACCACGAATCTACGGTTGTGACCCACAAATCCCACAACCCAAAAAATCCATAGGTGAATCAGATATAGATGTTGGCTTACACACATTAGTATTCGATCTACTCCACTCCCACCTATAATCATCAAACAATTATCCTTGTTAGACGTAGCAGCTAACAAAGCTAAGAATTTCTAGACTAGGCCAGAGAATCAACCATAGAGTCAACTATATTTACCATCCACCCTATGACCTTGTCTGGAGACATACAAGAAACTATCCCAGGTCATTTTTGCATATCCCACAACCCATAGACCGAATCATGCCAGAGCTCGATATTGATTAGAGCCTTCGAGCAGTCATCCTTACCGATCGATCTATCACACTAGTTCAAGTTAGGAGGGCCTTATTTGCCTTAGATTCACAGTTTCCACTAGTGCGCGTCAAAGACATAACATTACCTAACTAGCTTGTCTACATCCCACACGTATTCCATCCCCACCGGCTGTCTCGACATGACCTCGGGAGGTCGGGTGCGAGGAAGAGTTACTTTTTCTGATTTCCACACTCGCTCACTTTTTCATCGTATAGTAGTCTACCCATCTTGTTCCATGCATCCAAAGTAAGAACATTTACCTTTGTACTGGCATTAATAAGGATGTTTATCTTCAACCGGACATCAATGAATTCATCCAAGGTAATATCCTTATCATATTAAAGGTTTTGAGGACTTATATTTGCATTAAGTATCTACCTTTCCCTATCTCAATCCATGCATCAAACCTTTTCACACAACCATTCACCTAGCGGTGGTATGATGTTCTTTGTCTAAGCATCCGACATACTTCCCTAATTTCATCAACGTACTTGTTAGGTACTTCGACATGTTTCATGCACTCTCTATCTCACACTTGTTCTTTTAAAAAAATATCTCCTCTCAGTAAATATCTAATCATGCCCATGGTTTCGTGAAAAGTTTCCTTCTACTTCCCTACATGAGGATACTTACTAGGTTGCCCAATGTCCTCATTCCCGATGAACAGTGGTAGTTCTCACCTACTCACACATGCATGAAGCCTCTATGAATGTCATTACTAATAATAGTTCTTTCCTAGCTACTATAAACTCCTTAGGATTCCACTTCCATTTTCTTGCAAGTTCAACCCTTATCATGCCTGCTCGCCTCATTCTTGGTCTTGCACATTACACATATAAATCTTTATAACCTTCCAAATTATGTCCCTTTCCACAATATGTGCAAGACATATTCTTAGGGTACTCACATTTATAATGATCAGTGTGATCCACTTGTATAATAAGTGCACCTACTTGAACCGACCCCCAGACCACCGTGACCTCTACCTTGGTATCCACCTCTATTTACTCTATTTCCATTCCGAACCCTTCATATGCATCTTTATTTTTTTAGGGTTTTAATTCTTTATATGGGGTTTTGTAGGTGATTCTTCCATTCCTGATTTACTAGTGTTTTGATAATCATATAGTGACATTCACGTGATCTTGGTGCTTCAAACATAGGAAAACATCCAATGACACTCCAAAGGAGGTTTTATGGCCATTTCCATAGACTAGGGAACCCAGATCTCGGACCAGAAACCCATGGGAACTCCTATCCCTTTCCAAGAATCCTAGTCTATCTAGACAGTCCAAACCTACACTTTATCAGGCTCTTGTGTGAATGTTTCCTCCTCCTGTTCCACCTGGTCTAAATTGCGACAATTTTGTGAATCAACTAAGGATTTCTCAACCCTCTTTACACATTAGGGTTTTACATTTTATTGCTTAGATTTCTTGGGTACTTCATTACTTCATTTATTTATGTTATTTTACTCGCTCTATAACATTATATTACACTATAATATTCTCATTTTAGTGAATGCAAACTCGATTTTCACGCTTAGGATCCTCATTTTTCCTCTATTATGGATACCAAAATTCCTCAAATTTATTTTTCTAATTTACTTAAGATGCATCCTAATTTCCAATATTTTCTTCAAAAATCCCTAAACACCATATATCTTCCTAAAGATACCCTACCACACAAAATAAGCCCTATTTTTGATCATCTATTTGATGACCCTAGTCCTCATGATCCTCCATCTCATCAATCTATGTTGGAATCAATTCAAGCTTTACATTCTTTGTTTCAAGACAAATTTCAGGCTATGGAATCCATGATTACATCTCTCAAGTTTGAAATCCAATATCTTAAGGATGGTTATCAGCCTCATGTTTGTTCTCCTTCTACATTTTATCTTCAGTCTATGTCTACTACATGTACTCATATTAGTGAGCCTCAAGTCATGCCATTACAAAACCTCTCACCTTTGATCACATTACTAAGAAAATGAAATTCTTATTGAGCTCCAAGGTCATCAATTGATCACTTTACCTGCCTACTCATTACTATCCTCCTTATCGGCTAGCAAAATATCAAGGTCATCCATATTGGAATTACTATCAAATTAATGGACATAATGATAATGATTGCTACACTTTACAATGAATAATTAAACATATTGAGCATCAAGGATTTATCTCATTCATTTCACAACATTATGTTGCATGCCCATATACAAATGCTACATCTCAATGGGTTCCTAAACCTTATTCATCTATAGCTAATGAACATCATTTTATCACTTCTACAGTGCCTTCTTTGGCCACTCAAGTGACACCTATCCAATCCACTCCACCTCCTCTTATGGATAGTCCTAATCCTCCACTCAAGTTATCTATGACATTACCAAGTCAATCTAAGAAACCTCCTCTAAATATCAATTCTACTTAGCCTCCACTTAATTCATTTTCAATCAACAAACCACTTATTACACAAAGCAAGAACACTCTAGCCAAAAATTTCAACTCTCACAATTTAAGGACCCTAAATAGCCCTCGCTCATCATCTAATCACTTTTTCCAAAGAAAATACTCCTTACATTGATCCACTTAGCATCTTTTGACTAAATCTCCATCAATTACATACTTGGGGGCATGATACTTATCACCCCTCACTCTCTTCTAAACAATGAACATGTATATTACATATTCATCACATAACAATCTAACATCCAATCATTCTCCTCATACTTTGACATACACTAGAATCAACATTACCTGATGGCACACTCTTGTGCTTTGGTTCACACTTTACTGTTGAGGGAATTCTCAACACATGAACCCCACACACTACACAGTAGTCACTACACCTTACACACTGCATATCATCACACGATCCTACATCATTTATACATTACATGCTACATTACCAGATATACACATTGTGTGTCTTCCTACATGAACCATGCATGTTCTACACATGCTTCACGCACTACACCGTAGCCATCTTCTATTGCACTTTTTTCACACATTATAAACCATCGTCATTACATTTTACATACTATACCTTAAATATGACATCTTGCATCTTACGTCTACTATGCATCTACACATCTTAGGTCATCTACACATCTTGCATTACATAACATACACCCTACCATGGACATTACACACTCTCTTCTATGCATTGCACTTACTACCCAATGACACACTCTAGTCTCATGTTCCATACTAGAATTTTGAGGGTATACATCACAAATAGACCTTGTCACCCTTAAATTTTCATTATTCAATATTTTCTCGTACTACATACCTATAATTAGTGATATACACTTTAGACTTTAGGGTCACTTCTTCTAGCATCATCTCGTGATAGACTACATCATCACTTTCATCGACACCATTTAGTGATATATGCTTTAGGCTAAATCACCACTCCTTTCTATTCATCTTGTCTTGATATATGCTTAGGATATAGAATCACCCATACTTTATATTTAGGTCGCATATCATCAATACACACTCATCACAATGCATAACACACAACACATAGTTCGACCATTTCCCGATGATGCACTCTCATTTCTGGTTCATTCTTGACCACTGAGGGGGAATAATAAATGAACATCACTGCATACAATTCCATTCACTCAGGGGGCATGTTTCTCCAATCATTTACTCTACATTCCATTCCATCCATCCATAATATACTACATTTTATGGTTACATTTATTCTTTCCTACACTTGATTTTACATGTATGCTTTATTACACATGCTAGATAGATATCTTATATATCATTATCATTATCATACACACATGTGTGTTCACTTTATTTCTATTTGTGATCACATACTATATAGGGATACCACACGCAACATGGATGCTTGACTACCAGTCCCACAATGGTTGTTAGGGGTATCCACATTCGTACACTATAGGTGTTATTGTTTCATTTTTGTTCATAGAACACTACTTTTTGGTTAATAAATGCTTTGACATCAGTTTTATCTTTCTAACATTCTAATAGGTGCTTCATGTGTAGTATTTTCTATATAGGGATAATTGTTTATTACACTATCTATTATTGCTTGTTCTTGTTTTGCAGCTTTTCCCTTTGTCTTATGTGCACACTTGTTTGTTTGCGGCCACTATGGCCTTGAGTTTCTTACAACACCGTGAGTGGTGTCCCATGTTTGTAACCCGCTTTGTATAGCCTACATTGTATTCTTGGGTGTTTACATTATCTTCTTATGTTCTAGCTTACACATTCTCTATTTGGATTACACTTGTTTTCTACATGCATGTTCATACTAACACTTGTTTTTTAGCTACCTTGTTTATTTGTGCCTTGATTTCTACCAAGTACATCCCTCCCCTTGTAGGGCATAGTTTTAGTATCCACGGTCAGTCCTCTTTTGGGCCACATTATCCTATCCATGAATTACATATGCCATCAAAGAGGGGGCATCATTTGGGTTTACAATATAATACCTAGACAATTCAGGTTTCAATTATTTTTGTCCATGAAATAGTGGGTTATACAATGAGTGGGTTCAAACCAAAGATACAAACTCCATACATAGAGGATTTTATAGGATAGGGTATCCTTAGAAAATTTGAGAGTATTTAAAGAATAGAGGATAAACTAGACATTCCTCTCGGGGGTTCATTTTAAGAGACCTCTTGGAAATCGGAGGTGGAAAATACCTGGTGAATATCCTCGGAACCGGTTTCATGGGAAGGCAAATTTTTGGGGTCCAACAAAAAAATTTTCACCTTGATTTTTAAGTGGTGTGACAGAAGGATGTCGACACGTGACAAGATATTTTCTTTCGCACATCAACAAGGTTGTTGACGTACGCCGCTGAGGTTTTTGATGTGTGACATAACTTTGTTAACACGTGACAACAAATCTTCTATCGTGCATCTGCAGCCTCATCCCTCGGTCACATGACAAAAAAATCTATGTGTCATGCATCAACAAACTCTTTGTCACACGTCTACTTCCTCCTCACTCCTATCACGTGTCAAAAAACTCTCCCTGTCACGCATCAACAAACTCTCCCTATCATGCATAAACAAAATCTTTGTCGCGTGTCTACATCCTCCGCCTCCCGTGTTTACTTGTACTTGATAATACATATGCCCCCATGTGGTATGAATGAGCTAGTAGTGTTCTTCATGTGAATAATCTAGGATTATATAGCTAATAGTTTCAAGGTTAGGCGAAGCCAACCCCAAACAATATTAAACTATAATTTTTAGGTGAACATGTCACCGACCCGTGCTAGAAAATCCACCTTTTCAATTTTTTAAAAATAGAATATTCACCCTAAAATTATCCCCTGCTTCCTCTCTACACTGCCATGACATCAAATCGCCCAAAAACTAGACAATACATATATGTCTCTCACTCTTGGAAACAATTATAGGTTAGAGGATAAATAAGACTTTCCTCTCTACACTTGTTCGGTTAGTGGCATGAGATCACCCAAAAATATCACATGACATCGAAATGATCCTTTCTACACCCTTTTTCTCATCACAAATTAGGTGCACATGTTCCTTTTCATTTTCATACTTTCTTTACATGATTTTTTACATATATACATGTGTTTTTACACATTACACATATACATGCGTATTTGACTACTTGATCATATTCTCTTTTGTAGGTCCTGTCTATATGGGAAATAAGAAATCAAAACAACACATACATGATGGGTACATCACACATATGATACTAACCATGTAGATATACTACACATATTGGCACTTACACATGCACTTTCACCTTAGATTCACTCTCATAACTTTTTTGTTTTCACTTTCACATCTTTAGTCTCACACTTCATGTTTTTATCACTCCATGATTTATCTAGTCCTTTGACATGCATTCTTCATCACTCTACATTGATATCAGGTACACATCTCTATCTAATTTATATTACTAGATATGTGACTATACCTCAAAAGCATCCGATTTTCTCAATCATTTTCGTAGAAATAACATTATCAAAGATTCCTCACTATCTGATTAACTCTCTGAGAAATCTATAAGGGAAGTTCAAAGCCACTCTAGGGTTGTCCCTTTGCACCGGGGCCTTATCCTCTTGATTCAAATTTCTCCACTCCCTCCCGTGAATCCTATCCCACCTCCCTTCTTCATACCTCCACCTCCCACACTACTCCCACTCCCCCCTCTAAAAGAAAGAATGAAGATGCTATCTCCAGCAAGAAAAGAAAGAGCCTCAAAGCTAAAATCCTGCTTCCCAACGGTACAAAGACTTGGAACTAGCTGAAAACCTCTTGCATATTAGTAAGCCGGTGGAGGAGCCCAAAGAGGAGGAATCGCTAGATAGGGTGGATGATTAGATAAGGAGATACAAGAGCTCAAAGGGGCTATAAAAACATGGAAAGAGCTAAGGGTAAAAGGATCCTTCAAAGTGAGAAGGAAGAGGGGGTTGTTGGGGAAGTCTTCAAGAAACTTCAGTCCTTAGATGGTAGGTTGGGAATGCTAAAAGCCAAAATGATGTATTTTCCGCCTCTCAAAAGCATTTATAATTTCATTGAACAACATGTCCACAAAGTGTTTTAGCTTTAAGTGGGATTAATGAGGACATATGTGGACCTAGAGAGAAAAGGGACATTGAACCCTAAGTAGATTTGTAAGGCTCCTCTTCCACTCAATTGCCTTCTTCATGTCACCTAGAGCTATCAAGACCAAAATTGATAGAGCCATCAAGTAATGGGCTGTTGTGATGCTATTTTTTGGCTGCGATGTAATTATCGGGCGGTTCTGGAGCTATTTTTTGGCGGAGCTCTTCATGTTGTTTCTCTTTTGGTTTCTTTTTGATCTTGCCTTCTTTTTCTGGATCTTTGTACGTTTAGATCCTTTTTCACCTATATTGTAATATTTGGCTGTTGAGCCTTCCTTGGTTGACTGTTTTGCCCTTCTCTGGGCTGCTTCTCTCATCTTTACTATCTGGCTTTTGAGCCCTTTTGTATATAGGGTATAGTCCCTTCAAAACTATTTGCCCTTAATAAAAAAACATAAAGTGGGGAAAATGTAGATACAAAATCACGCACTTTGAGTCATAATTTAGTCCCGATCTCATACTACTATTCATATGGTTCTTAATTGAAAATAATAATAACTAACCCATATATTTGGTCATTTTACATTGATTTTTGTCCTTATTTTATATCTTACACCCGTATTTCAGCTTTTATTTTCATATTGTGTTTTCCCTATTATTGATACGCCTAGGCACTGTCCTCCGAGCACCCTAATCCTTTGTCCTTTCCTCTCACTTTTGGGTGATTTCTAGCCATTTGAGCTTCTTATATTTTTGGTGGTCGGCCTTTCGTGGATTAATTATGAAATTAAATCAAGAGAACCATATAAATATAAATGTATGTGACCATAATGATGGACCAAGCACTAAGCACTAGCTATCACCACATATGTATCCATCAAGGAATCTATATTTTGGATCCATTACCTCCGTAACAATGCACACAAGTAGGGTCCATCCGCATCACACTTCATAGGAGGGGATTCTATTGTTTCCATGCACACATTTTACTACATCCTACATCATTTATTTTCTCGCTACTTCACAAAGTGTGACTTAAGAGAACGTAGGGCATAATATACACACACACCAAGAACTACATTGGGTCTAAGATTCACTCATGATAATTCCATCAATTTGAAAAATGAGGAAAGTATGAACCCTTCATATGCATCTTTCATTATTTAGGGTTTTGATGCTTTGTCTGGGGTTTCGTAGGTGATTCTTCCATTATAGATTTACCAATTTCAACAATCATACAACGACATTCACATGACAGGAAACCATGTGTGCCCTATCCCTCTCAAGGCATCCCAAGCTATCAAGATAGTCCAAATATTCACTTTCTCAAGCTCTTGTGCGATGGTTTCTTCCTCTTTCTCACATGATCTAAACCGTGACATAGTTCTATGACATCTGCGTATCAACTAAGGCTTTCTCAATCCTCTTTTTACATAATAGGGTTTTACATTTTATTTTTTAGATTACTTGGGTAGTTTATTAATTCATTTATTTCAGTTATTTTACTACTATGATAACATTATACTACACTAGAATATTATCATTTTAGCTTAATCAATAATCCACTTCTTTCTAGTGTGGATCATACATTTTATAGAAAATATCCACTTAGACCTGCAATGTAATCATGAATTGAATCTCATTTTATCAAAATATGTGATCTCATTGACCTCAAAAGTTATTCACACTAGTCTACATGCTTAGTTCCATCCTCTACTCCTATGTACTCAGGTAGATGGAGTAACATCTTGTAATAGTTTTGAGGGTGTTATGGAGTGATATTTCCTTATCCTAGATTAGGACCATATCCTAACCCCGAACCTCCACCTAGATTTCATCCTCTTGGGGGAACACCAAAACCTCATGAGCCCCTAGTTCTCATAATTCCTATCTAATCACCTATGGTAGAGCTATTATACACTTTGGGGTTAGAGCTAGAGTGTGCACTGGTGGTAGAGATAGTTTACGTGTCGAACACTCTACCACCCCGGTGTTTCACCTATAATATTTCTTCTAAACAAATTTTGATAATCGAATGTCAAAGCCTATTATCTAGTAGCTTCAAATGTTATCTACATTTCTTTTATCGTGTGTTCCTCCTAAACAGCTTACACAATTATACCCGTATCGCCATCCCAACGTGGTGAGCTTGTATTTCCTTCATGTTCTTCACCTTCACTATGATAATATTATATGTGAACCTCCAAATATTGATTACCATACATAATGGCTAAGAGCTCAAAGTGATCATGATGTGTGCCAATGGGTTCCAAGTATCCACTAGACTCAATTCACCATATGTTGAAGGGGTCCTTCCGCACTTTCCCAATATCAAAAGGACATAATCCTATGGCCCCTCCCTTTCTTTAGGTTTCTCATCACTATCACCTAGCCTGTTCCTCTTTATCTCAATTCCTTTTCAACTTTCATATCTCACGCATCACTATGTATGTTCCATATTTCTTCTCTATATTATTCCATTTAGCACAAATCTATCCTTTCTAATACATTTCCTTGTCCTTGCGTGTGGTATGATTTTATCCAACCATCGAGTAGGTTCTAAAATCCAAGTTCAATCATCAAGATATTATTAGTAAGTGGAAGTTCTCATAAATATGATCCCCTAGGCTCATGAAGAAACTAGAACACAACTTCCTCTAGATATGAATAAGTAGAGATTATGTACTCTAAAGTATAATTTCTCAAGATGCCTTCCCACCAATGGTATAATGCGTTCATCCATGGTTTATCCAAATCAAGTAACACTTGATACTTTTTATGACTCTAAGTTTCTCTTTAATCTATCCCAATCCTTTTATTTTGTGTATACACTACTAACCAACCATATAACTCCCTTGGAAATAATTTGAAGAATGTCTCATAACGCACATCATAGACATTTTCCTCAACCCATTTACGTGATTGAAGTTTTCACTAGTACTATATCATGACAAAAATGATTTTTCAACCTCATTTATATAGAATTTAATATTCTCTAAAGATAGCTGAAATTCCATGTTCACACTTCATATTAAGTGTTTGAATTAAAGAAGGTCTTAGTAAAAGAACAAAAATGTTACGCTCTAGTCTAAGTTCAACATGACACAATTAGGCATGTTGTAACTTCATCAAGAATAAGATCTATATGCTTACCCGAAGCACGTTTAACTCTACTAAGACCTTACTCATATCGCTATCAAGATGTAGTTCATACAGGTCATGATTATCCCAACATACAAACATACCACAAGGAGGACACACACACACACACACACACACACACACACACACACACACACACACACACACACACAAAAACACTTAAATAATCATAACATGTGAAAATTTATTATACATAATAAAAAAAATCTTAATGATCATCATAAACCATGATGCTCATATAAAAATATCAACTAGTGGCATAGTATTCCATATTATTCTATACATACTTAGCACTCAAGCGCTTATAGACTCTCCATGACTTGACATTATAATCTCCAAACACTCATACACACTCAAATGTAAAACATGAATAGACCAGAATTTAATTACATTACGATCCCTATATGTATATTTACAAGTGTATTTATAGGGTGGGAACTTGTCCTTCACCACTTGATCATGTTTTAGTCTAACAATAGACCATTTCTATACATATATGCATGCTTTACAAATCTTACTTTCCTATAATTAGACTCAAACCCACGCTTCTCCATAAGCAATTTGATTTCTTCTAGAAACTCTATTTCTATATCTTGTTATAAATAGACTTGCTCTATTTCCATTCCATGTTATAAATATTTCTACTCTTGATCCTATTACTACTCAATTATTATCCATGTTTGTTCTATTCCTATATTTCTTGGTAGTAAATTCAAATCTAATTTTCCTTTATGTTTAGATCACTTGGTGATCAAACTATCCCCTTCTCCTACATGCCAAACATTCATGCATGTTCCTTTATGTTTCTACATACAACGCTCATGCACTCTTTAACACTAATGCTTATATGATTCTTAGTTATTTTATTGGTCCAACATTATGGTGTGTGTAAACTACGATACATGAAGCTTAACCATTAGTTGATATGGTTTCATGTAGTATTCCTATAATCATGTCCAGAGGGCTTATCTTAAGTTGGCATGACATAAACATGACAACTTTTTTTCTCTCGCAGCCAATTTGTAGTTTAGAGAGCCAATTTAGGTTAGTAGATCGAGGAAATTCTGACCAGTGTCCAATTGATTAAATTTATTTTAAAACACATATAAATTCACATAAAAAAATATTAAACCTTCCTCTATCCCCCAATTCCCCAAATCATGTTGGATAGTTGTATTTGGAAGCATTCTTAAGAGAAGCTTCATAATGTAAATGTAAAATTTGAGGTAAATTTCAACACGATGTTATATAAAAACTAATACTTTTGATTAAAAACATGAGATCCTATGATTTTAGGACAATTTCCTATAATCATGCCTTATATTTTTTTATCTCAATTTGGCATGACATAAAAATGGTAGATCATTTTTTTATGGGACCAATTTGTGTTTTAGAGAGCCAAATTTAGATGGTAAATTGAGAAAAATTAATAACAATTTTGAATGGATAACAAAATTTTCCAATACCTCTCTATGGGATTAACTATGATTTACATACCTTACTCCATGACCCCAATTCTCCCAAATGACGGTGACTAGTTGCATTAAAAAAATTCCCTTATGACATAAAGCTTCATTAAAATAATTTCAGTTGTAAATAGCCAATTCTATGAGGGGATTTGAGGGATAGAGGAAGGTGGGTATAGAATATTCACACCCATCTAGATCCATTGGTGAAGTTGATTCATCGATTGGGTGCTCGATGGGAATTTTCTTGATCTATTGGTCCAATTTGGTTCTCTAAAACACAAATTAGCTATGAAGAAAATGAGCTCTCATTTTATGTCACATCAACCTAAGAGAAACCCTCAAGTGCATGATTATAGGACCCAACATTAAACCTTAGGAACTTATTATTCATATGGATGCATCCTAGTTTGTGTATAACATGCGGAAAACGTCATTTTTATTTAGCTTCCAAACTATGAAGCTTGTCTCAAGATAACTTATGGATGCAAACAGTTGGTGTGGTTTAGAGGGTGCGAAGGGGTTTGTGTTGAATATGCAAAGAGAAGAAAGAATACGTTACTTTGTCCAAATGATACAGGAAAGTTTTATTTATAATATGGAGGTGGTTACAATTTGGTTACACAGTTGCAACTGCATAACTGTCGAATAGGCTATATAAGCATCGTATTTTAACACCCCCTCTTAATGACTAACCTAGAAACTATACCAAGTTTATCCCGAAACTTGACAAACAAGAAAGCACCAAGAGGTTTAGTCATTACATCATAGACTGCAGCTCCCGAGAAGGATAGAAATGAAGAGAGACTTCACCTGAGTCAACCAATTGACTAATATAGTGATGATGAATCTCAATATGTTTAGTGCGGGCATGATAGATAGGATTTTTGACCATCTTCAACACACCTTGATTATCACAAAAAGTGAAAGAGGTGTAGCAATGACTGTGAAAACTGAAAATCAACCAAAATCTAACGAAGCCATACCGCTTTGCAACCAACACTAACAACAACCTTGTATTCAGCTTCATGGAAGAGATAGCCACAGTGGGTGAAGCTTACTCGCCAAGAAATAACTCCTAAACCAAGAGAGAAGATATATCCAAAGTGGTAGATCTCGAGTATCCACCGAACCTCCCAATCGATTCTTCGTGTAGCCAATCAAGCATGAAATCTGCAACTCTACGATACAAGATGCCAAAGTCAAGAGTTCCTTTGACATACCTTAACACACGTTTTGCTACTCCCCAGTGAATGAGTTTTGGTTTAGACAAAAACCAAGAAAGATAACTCACAACAAAACATAAATCCGGTCATGTAGTGGTGAGATAAATCAAACTACCTACTAACGTCTGCATAATGTTTCATCGACCGGTGGTGAATCATCATGAGCTGAAAGTTTCAAATGACCTCCATAGGTGTAGATGATGAATTAAAATCAGACATCTTAAACTTTTGCAAAATATTCGTGGCATATTTAACTTGAGAAATGAAAATCAAGTGATCTTGTTGCCAGAATTCTACACCAAGACAATAATGAAGGAGGCCTAAATCAGTCATGTCAAAAGCAGTGCACAAATCTGATTTTACCTTATGAATCACAGCATCTCCACTTCCTGTGATGGCAAGGTCATCAACATAAACAATAAGAATCACAATGTCATCATTTGTGCTTTTGACATAGAGATTCGGATCAGAATGACTTCGTTTGAAGCCCGAATCTCTGAGATGTGTATCGATCTTAATATACCAGGCTCGAGGAGCCTGCTTAAGCCCATACAAGGACTTAATCAACCTGCATACCAGATGCTCATGACCACATGCCTGAAAACCCTCAGGTTGAGTCATATACACTTCTTCCTCCAAATCACCATTCAAGAATGCACTTTTCACATCCATCTGATATATTTTCCAACCAAATTGAGCAGTAAAGGCAAGAAGTAACTAAAAAGTGACCATCTTTGCAGTAGGAGCAAAAGTATCCTCATAATCTATCCCATCCTGTTGTGAAAAACCTTTTGCAACAAGTCGAGCCTTGTACTTATCCAAAGTACCATCTGCTTTACACTTGATTTTGTACACCCATTTACAACCAATAGGGTGTTTACCTGGAGGTAATGGCACCAACTTCCAGGTATCATTCTTAATCAAGGCATCATACTCGATTTGCATGGCAGTTTCCCATTCTGGTATGCCTTGTGCATCAAAGTATTTTTGTGGCTCGTGAATATGGAGGAGATCAGAAGCAAGAGAAAATTGAGCTTGCTCAGAGTAATCAATCCTCTTACCAGTGTCCGTGATACCGCCATCTAACAAAGGAGACAAAACATCTTGTGTCGATCCCGAATAGTGGAATAATACCACTTGGATCATTGCTGAACCGAGGCTTCGGAAGCTAGTGGGACTTCCAGAGGTGAAACCAACGAAAGTTGATTTCCAGGAGATGGAAAAGACTCAGTAGGAGAGAGCATAGACTGTACTGGAGTCTATGGAGGAGTATGAGAATGACCAGACTCATCATCAGGCAAGGAAAGAGAACCAATCTCTGTGACCACCCCTTGCTCATCACTGCCCTGTGGCTGGTCTATTTGCTTATTATAGCCAAACAAAGACTCTGCTTTCTTTTACATCAACATCATGACTAATAATGATTCTATTAGTGGAAGTATCAATCAATCTATATGCTTTAGAATGATCACTATAACCAACAAAGAAATATCTAGAACTTTTGGAATCTAGTTTACTCCTCTTACGATCAGGAACCAAAGTATAAGCAACTGAACCAAAAATACGAAAAGCTGATACCTCTGGTTTGATTTTGGACCATGCCTCCTCTGGTGTGATCTCCTGCAAGGCTTTGCAAACTGCGATTAAGGATATAGGATCAGATTAACATCTTCTCCCAGATGTGTATGGCACTCCATGACTGTACATCATACACTCGGCCATCTCCATGATAGTTCTATTTTGCCTCTCAACCACCCCATTCTGTTGGGAGTATATGGTGCTATCAATCAAATCTGAATCCATTCTTTCTCACAAAAACAATGAACTATTTAAGTGAATTCACCCCCATTATCGGATCTTAAAGTCTTTATTTGCTATATGCTGTCCGGTTCTCCACCAATGCCTTGAACTTGACAAAAGAAGCAAAGCAATCAGACTTCTTTTTCAAGAGATAGATCCACATCCGCCGAGAGTGATCATCCACCAATAAGAGAAAATAACGTGCACCAAGGACTGTGGGAGTCTTCCACGATGGCTCACATAGATCTGCATGGACAAGATCTAAGAGCCCCTTTGCACGCCAAACACCTTCATGAGGAAAAGGTTTCCGCTTTTGTTTGCCTGCAAAACATCCAACACACATATCTTACTTTTCCTGGATAGGAGGCAAACCAACAACCATGTTGTCTTTATGAAGACGGGCCAAATACGGAAGATTGAGATGCCCATATCTTTCATGCCACAAAACACTGGTATTTTCCACCACAACTAAGGCATGCAAGTTAACCATGGTAGGACTAATGAGTTTGTACAAACCTCCATGCCCAATTTCTAGGGCAATCACCTTATTATGCTTGACATCAGACACAATACATTGTTTACCAGAAAATTTTACAGAGATATGAGGATTATCAGTTAACTGACTAATGGATAATAGATTCTTATTCATGTTAGGCACATATCTAACACTCTTCACAAGCAATTTAGTGTTATTATTTAACATGATACGAACATCCCCAATCCCTTCCACAGCATGTGATCTCCCATCCCCTAAAGTAACTGAATCAGAAGAACATGAATTAGCATGAAAAGTAACATACCAATCTCATTGACACGTGAAGTGTCGTGATGTGCCGGAATAAAAAAACCAGCACTGTGTAGGGCTGCCACCATCCGAGCAAGATGCCATGAGGGCATACTCATCTTCTGACTCATGTTGCTCAACTGTTGCCACATGTGCTTGCCCCTTCCGCTTCTTCAGGGCACTTAGTCGCTTATGACAATCCTTCTTCACATGACCAAGTTTGTGACAATAGTAACACCTTACCGGAAATTTAGGAGAGGAAGGCGACGCATCAGCCTGTCGCTTCCACTTTCCTTTGGACTGTGCAGCAAATGCACTCTCAGATTGTCTAGAACTGGACTCTTGAACTTGTGTCTGCCTCAGCCTTCTGCAATGTGGTAGAACACACCTTGTCAAACGTAATATTTTTACTCTCACCCATTAAATGAAGAGCCTCCACAAACGAGTTATACGAGAAGGGCAAACTGTTTAAAATGAGAGCCACCATATCATCATCATCAACTAGCTTGTTGATGGAAACAAGCTAATCTCAAAGATCTTTCATCCAAAGTAGGTGCTCAGACAGTGATCCACCTTCTTGTAATTTTGAGAAAAAGTATATTTTTGAGGTATAGAACCCGACTCTTCTCCAATGTCTCGATATTTTTCCTTGATTGACCCACAATTTACTCACCTCGGTGGCATTCCGGACCTCGTATCAATTCATCCGATCAACAATTTTAATAGTAGAAAAGCCTCCCAATGACATTTTTCATAATAATCGAAATTTGTTGTAGGTCTACTCTAGAGACTGTGATTATTTTCTCAAAACCACAAAATTCTACCGATGTCAATATCTTATGGCTCCACACATTAAAATTTTCATGCCGTTAATTTTTGTGTATCCGACAAAATCAAATTTGCAATGTTTGACATTTTATTATTCCAAAGTAATTGAAAATAATAAAATAAAAGTTTGCCCCACACTTAATAACGTATTCTTTTCTAGCCAAAAATATTAAATGAATGAATAATATGCGTGGCTGTAGGAAAATGCAAATACGTGGCAGGTAGGTAAAAAATTATAAGATTTTATAAAATCTTTTGCTACCTTTGTTGTTCACGTTTGCTGCTCATGTTCTGTGCACAAACCCACGATTTTTGCTTGCATCGCTAGTGATTCCAATGACCGCGATTTTTTAACCAACGATGCCCACATTTTTACAAATCCATGAATTTTGCGTTACTCGTGCGACCCTCCCCGCCCGTGCTTTGCCCTCCCGCTGCGTTGCCCTCGTTTGTGCATGAACTTGTTTTCTTCACAAATCATGGACCTACCAAGCGCTGCCCTCATCTATGCATACGAACTCGTTTTCTTCACGAATCCCTTCCACGATTTTTGCGCTGCCCTCGTGACCCACGATTTTTGGTGAAAAAACCCACGATTTTTCCCTCGTTATGCAGGAATGGCGTCGATCTTACCATCGACCTCACACACACTTCACTGCAACCCGTCTTCCTCCAATGGCGTCAATCATACGAACCATCAAACGCTCTGATACCAATGTTGGAATATGCAAAGAGAAGAAAGAATACAAGGCAAAACTACTTTGTCCAAATGATACTTTATTTATAATATGAGGTGGTTACAATCTAATTACACGATTCTGTTTGCATAACTATCGAATAGGCTATATAAGCATCGTATTTTAACAGTTTGAGGAAGGTGGTTCTAGTATATTTACACCCATATAATTACATTTGAAATTTTTATTTGTTGGTTAGTAAATTTCTCAATCTACTAGCCTAAAGTGGCTCTTTAAACCATGAATCACAAGAGAGAAAATAACCTGCAATTTTTTCATCATAGACTTAAGAGAAATACTCTGCGGGGCATTATTACAGACTTGTATGTGTAACCATATGAACTCATGATTCTATCCATGTAACCAAAATGAACAAAAAAATTCCCAAAAATTTGTTCACCTACCCATTCATGCTAATGTTGATTGAAAAAATTAGTGTGGTAAAATGTGTACATTGTAAAGCATAAAAATAATATAGTGCACATTTTTCCAAATTTATAGGACTTAGATCAGTCAATAATCTATCACCATGTGCATAGTATATAAAATATGCATAGAATAACCTAAGGTGGTGAGAAAATATCCTTTTTAATTGTAAATTTCGAGCTTTATAGATGTGAGATTGTTCTGTGAGGATCAAAATAGAAACCCATGCACATTAACAAGATTGCACTCCAACAAATTTGAGAAATGTCCAAGTAATCAACAAGTGTATAATCAAACAACAAAAATCATGCATGGAAAAATAGGTCTACTCATATTCATAGATAAAAATAAGAGGGTAAATATGGGAGTGTTTTGTAACTCCCGTGCCTAGAAAATCATTCCCTCTATGAGGAAGAAAGGAGTTTTAATTCCCAAGATGAAATGTAACTCCTATGATGATTATGACACATATGAAAATGATAGATTCCATGACGAAATCTTTCATATGTCATATAAATCCTAAATACCTATTAAAACACCTAAGTGAGATGAATCACCAAGTGAGGTCGATAATGCCATAAGATGACAAAGAAAATACCTCACACCAACACCCCCTTCATTGAAGCTGAGGTAGAAGTATGATAAGCTAGAAAAAGAAGGTGAAATCCCATAGAAAAATAATAAAAATGTGTCATATGGGTCCTAAACTAAAGGCCTAATAAGGTACCTATGTGCAAGTTGATATCTTTCTAAAAAATAAGAAGAGGAGAAGAGGACTAGAAATCTCAAAGAAGATGGGTGGCTGTAGAAGACCTCACCCCAAGAAGAAAACACAAGTGAAGGAACATGGATTTAATAAGGTCTTGATAAATATGTCTATAGCTTGATCATAATAACACACTACAAGCTCGGTGATGTCTCTATGAATCAGCTCCCATATGAAGTGCATGTGGATCTCAATGTGCTTCGTCCACTAATGCTGAACTGGATTTTAGAAAATTGATATGATGCTCATGTTATCAAATAGATGATAGTAGGCCACCAAAAGTGAATACAAAACTCTATCGTAATCCTCTTAACTGGACAAATTTTGTGGTAGAATTGACTATTCCCATATATTATTCCTCCGTACAAGATATCACAATCAAAATCTTCTTCTTTCTCGACCCATTCTAACCTCAAGTAGATTTTTATGATTGAGATTACACACCCAATCGGAATCAGAATACAATAAGACTAATATTCATCCCTCCTAAGTAGTGAATGAAATCGGTGTGTGTCATGAGAGCATAGTGAAGGGTCCTCCTTGTTTCTTTCCAATAAAATTCATGGGGCTCCCGCATGAATCTAGACACGATCCCAATAATATATGAAATATATATCCGAGTGTGATTCGATAGATCAAGTTCCCACTAATCGGTGATAAAGGGTACCATCAACTACGGGAGTGAAGCAATCAACAACTAACTTAACTCCGAAAGGAAAAGATTAGAGATGCATTACAGTCAAACATGTGAAACATGGCTAGTAAATCAAGGGTATAATTAGGTTACACAATCACAATTTCCATTTTAGATTGTGAAATATGTATCCCAAGAAAGTAGTGAAGAAAACCTAAATTAGTCATGGAGAACTTGTTAGACAAGGAAATATTCACAAAATCAATGATCAAGGAAGAGATACCCATAATAAAAAAATTCATCAACATACAAAACGAGGATGAGCATGGATTCCTCCTACCATAGAATGTAAACATCAGGGTCAAAGTGACACCTAATGAACCCTGATGCAAGAAGAAAGGATTCCATCGTGGCACACCAAACGTGAGTGGATTGTTTAAGGCCATAGAGAGACTTATTTAACTTGTAAACGAGGGAGGAAGCATGGACATAATTTGAGGGTCAACTATATAGATATTTTCCTCTAGGTCCCCATTAAGAAAGACACTCTTAATATCCATATGATGGACTTCCTATCTGTTTACATTAGTGATGGCGAGTGTTAATCGAATGGAATTCATCTTCACAACAGAGCAAAGGTGTTTGAATAAAATAACCCTGTTGGAATATAATGATTAAGTGGTCCGCCAACCTTTAATTAATATGGGTCCATCACTTTTATATAGGTTAAATATTTAATAATATGAAATAATTTTCTATTATTAAATATTTATACCTAAGTAATATACATTAGGTAAGTATTTAATAATGTGAATCATTTATGTTTATATTTATTAAATACACTCACATAGGTATATGTGTCAACCATTGTAGGTTGAAAAGGTGGGTCGAGACATACCCAATCACTTTATATAAAAAGGACTCTAGGTCCTCATTTGATATATTCGGGAAATATATCAAAGGTGTGCAAATCAAGTGATTGGGTTTTAACCTTGGTAAATAGGGTTTTAAGGATGAGGTGATCTTCTGGAGGTTATTTTCAAAGTGGTTTTTACCCTATTGGGGTTTCTACTATAAATACTTGTGTCACCCGTGTTTATTTATTTCTGTAAGTATTTCTTTATTTACTTATGTTATGATGTAATGTTTATTTAAATATTCATTGTAACATTATATAATATGTGATTTGATTAAATCCGTATTTATTAGAATCCTCAAATTCTAACATGGTATCGGAGCAAGATAAATTAAATAAATTAATATCAAATGTTTTGTATTTTATTTATTTAATTTATAACGGTGTTTTTCAACCAACTGGAAGGTAAATTAAATAAATTAAGATCAAATGTTTTGTATTTTATTTATTTTTAATTTGTATGGGTTTTTTTCAACTAACCTGAGGAAGGGTAAATTAAATCAATTAAGATCAAATTTTTGTATTTTATTTATTTAATAAGAGGTATATGTGTTTTTTTATAAAAAAGTATATATACTATACTTTAAATTTTTTATAGACTATATGTTGTTTTTTATTTACATTATATAAACTATATACCTTTGTTTTAAAGTGAATATATTTTTACATTATAAATTATAATAGGTTAATATAATGTATTAAAATATAACCTCCCTAATATTATATAGAAGAAGAAATTTTGGAAATACACAACAAGTTTTGACTCCATTAAATTTGATGGTCAAATGACCATCACGGCAGACCAAACATAAGGCAATATGATGGTCATTTAGATGTCAAATTTAAGTTGGCTGGATCTTTGTCTACATTATTTTTTTCCAAAAATTTGAAGTTGTTTTGCATTCTTAGGGGTTTCTTCTTCACTTCTATATGGTTAGAATTTTTTTATATATAAGTCTGGGGTATAATGCAAAGCCCTTTATATTGTGGGTTATTATTTTGATCATGGGAGGTTAATTAATATGCATTGTAATGAAAAAATTAGTTATGATTAAATATTTTATATAGATTTATAAAATTTAGATATTTTTCTATTAAAAGTGTTTCTTTTTTTTTTTATAAATATGTATCTAACTCTGTGGTACATTATATACTATAATGGGGTGTGTTTTACAAGTTCAGGAAAACAATGATGTCCAATTATTTCTGTCTTGACAAAACCCAGATCTTGAATGGAACCAACTACAACATTTAGAAGATCGAGTCAAATCAGAACTTATGGTGAGGAAACTCTAGACAATTATTTCTGGATCTAAGGTTTCTCCCACCGGTCATCAAGCAACTATAGATAACATGAATGCATTCTCGCAACGAATGCAGGAGGCTCTTTCTATGATTTTATGCAATATGAATGATGAGTACCTTCTACACATTGGTAATATCGAACATCTAAAAGAGGTATGGATGCAACTAGAATCCATGCATGAAGGTATGTGTTTATCTAAAATTATTAAATTAGTTTTAGAATTGCTTACAACTCCTATGAAAGGAGATGAAAAAGTAGTTAATTTCTTAGCCAAAATTAAAAATATTAAAGCACAATTAGATGGATGTAATTTTGATTTAATTGGTGAAAAATTAATCTACTTTATTGTTCAATTAAATATACATGAAAGATTTAGAAATTTTATTTCTATCTTGAACTCTAAATATCGAAAAGAAATGATCTACCCGATTTATATACATTGAGTTCATTTTTGATACGGAAGAGTAAGTGATGATGAACTTTGACTCTAAGGAGAATGCCTCTCAGGAACTTCTTGCTCAGAATTCAAAGTTCAAACCTCACAAGCCCTTCTCAGATCAAAATTTAGATCTAAATCTTCTTTTGTTGATAAGAAATTTTTTTCTTCTGATCAATTGTGTGTTAGCTTTAGTGGTAAATGTCACAAATGTGGTAAATTTAGACATAAAAAGGAATATTGCAAAACTAAGAAACCTATCCATAAAAATAAAAAACAAATTGTTTCTTCTAAATACAATTTAAGGAAAAATGATAGCTCTAATGATATTCCTAAAATTGTTGCATTATATGTTGTGTTGTATTCTTCCTCTAATTCTAAATGGATTTTAGATTAGTGCATCAAATCATATGACCGTGTTTCAAATTCTTTATTTATGTTTTAAAATAAATGAATGTGTGTATCTTGGTGATAACTCATCTTTATAAGAAATAGAGAAAGGAAAAGTAAAATTTTCTAATGGTGTGTTAAATAATGTTTTATTTGTTCCTAAGCTCAAAAAGAAACTTTTATCATGTTCTCAATTAACTCATAATGGTTTGGCTATTCAAATTTTGAAAGATACTTGGTATATTAATGATAGTAATGCTAATATAATAGTCAAGGAATTCAAAGAAATGGTCTCAGTATTTTTTATGATTTCTATTCTACATCCTATTTTTTTTTCAAAGTTTGAATAATTCAAAACTATGGCATGAAATATTAGGACATGTTAAATATCGAAGTTTATATGAATTGGTTAGATATAATCTTGTGAAATATTTTTCTTTGTTGTCTTCTTCTTATGATGTGTGTGAAGGGTGTTTACACTCAAAACAAAGAACTAAACCCTTTCACTCACATCTTGAAGAGAGTTCTTCTTCCCCACTGGAACTTATTCATAGTGATGTTAGAGGACCTCTTGAAGTAGCTCCATTTAATGGTTCTTTATATGCTGTGACTTTCATTGATGATTTCACCAAGATGATTTGGTCATATTTTCTTAAAATTAAATCTGATGTACTTGGAAAATTTAAGGAATTTAAAGCATATGTTGAAAACTCTTCAAATTATAAAATTAAGAGACTTAGAACAGATAATGGGGTGAATATGTTAGCAAAACATTTGAAATTTTTTGTATTGATTGTGGTATTAAAAGGGAATTAACTTCTCCTCATTCTCCCCAATCTAATGGTGTTGCGAATGCACTAATAGGACTATTTTAGATATGTCTCGTACTATGCTTCATTATGCTAGTCTTCCCAAATTTTTGGGCTGAAGTAATAAACATAGCATTCTACATTCTAAATAGGGTTCCCATGAAATCTATTCATCTTTCAATTCTTTTAGAAAAATGGTCAAATAAAAACATGATATTTCTCATCTAAATTTTTTTGCAGTCCTACTTCTTTATACATTCCTAAAAAGAAAAGAAAGAAACTTGACATGACTTCTTTCTCTTATGTTTTCATTGGATATGGTATTAAAACTATAGGTCTAAGGATTTACGACCCTGTAAAAAGGAAGTAATTGAAAACCGCAATGTGGTGGTTTTGGAAAAATGCTTTTGTTCATCTAATAATGGTAAAGATGTTCCTAACTCTGTCAATATTTCTAATGATGGTTATGATTCTGATAATGAGAATATAGTAAATGGTCATGATGATGTTTCTTTTGTTGATACTATAGATGCTTCTGAATCTCCTAACTCCCTAGTTAAGAAACCAAAATGGGCTCAATATGTGTTAGAAATTTCTAATCCTATTGATCTTAGGAAAATGACCAAAAGCCATCATACATACCATGCATTAATGACCTTGTATGAACCTGAGCCGTAAAGTTTTGAAGAATCTTCTCAGGATGAGAAGTGGATCAATGCAATGCAAGCTAATATAATATAACGCCCTAATTCAAAATCAAACTTGGGAGTTGGTTCCACCTCCAGAGAAAAGAAGTATTATAGGGTCTAGGTGGTTATACAAAGTAAAATATAATGCAGATGGTAGTATTGACAAACATAAATATATAGTTGTTTCTAGAAGTTTAACTCGAAACTTGGTATTGATTGATTATGTTGAGATATTTTCCCCGTAGCTAAAATGAGTATTGTTAGGACCCTATTTGTAATTTCTGCTCAAATTGGGTGGGAAATCAACCAAATGGATGTGAAAATTTCATTTTTGAAGGGTGATTTAAAATAATAAATTTACATTTCTCAACCTAAAGGATTTGAATAAACAGTAAAGAAAACTATGTTTGTAAATTGAAAAAATCCTTATATGGTTTAAAACAAGCTCCTAGAGCTTGGTATGTGAAAATTAATTCTTTCTTTAAATAGTTAGGAGTTGTTAATTGTTATTCTCGAAAATGATCCATCCATTAAGCAAGAAGGATCACATATTATCATTGTTTGTATATATGTTGATGATTTTCTTACGATCGGTGATAATCCCGCTTTAATTTGTAAATTAAAGAAAATTTGAAACAATACTTTGAAATGACTTATTTAGGTCTCTTACGTCATTTTTCTTGCATGGTTGTATTTCAAGATAAACATTATATGTTGTTTCTCAAGCACAATATGCAACCAATGTCACTTGAATTTTTTAACATGATTGATTGTAAACAATTTCTACTCCTATGGAAGTTGGACTAAAATTGATCTTAAACCTACATGTGAAAAATTTGATCCTACTTCATATAGGCAAATTAGTTGGTAGTTTTATATATCTATCACCGGACTAGATATTTCTTATGTAGTAATAATTTCTTCTAGGTTTATGCAGAACCTTATAGAGATCATTGGAATCTTGTAAAAAAATTCTTAGATATATTAAAGGTACAATCAATTATGGGTTGCATTATACTAAAAATGAAAATGCTAACTTATATGGATTTTGTAATTCGATCATTTGGTGATGTATTGGATAGAAAATCTACTTTTGGTTATGTATTTAAACTGGTACAGTGTCATTACTTGGTGCAACAAAAGCAGATAACTATTTCTATCTCTTCAATAGATTTGAGTATAGAAGTGCAATGGAAAAAGAGTCTCTAAAAGAGGCTTTATGAGATAAAGATGAAGGATCCATGCAATGTTCCTTTGTTTATGACAACCAAAGCACCATAGCTCCCGTAAATAATCCATTACAACATCGTGAGGATGAATCACATTGAGATACATATACACTTCATCCATGAGAAGGTGTTAAGTGGTGAGATAGATCTCAAGTTCGTGTCAACTGAAGAGTAGGTTGCTTATATCTTCACAAAGCCCCTGAGTGCTGCAAAGTTTTGTTACTTTTGTCAAAATCTTGGATTGTTGGAGTTACCATTGAAAGGGAATGTGCATGACAATGTCACCTCCTAATGGAACTTGGTTTTTGTAAAAATACTTTTGGGCAATTCTAAAAATACCTTCAGACATGTATACCTCCTCGGTTATCTTTTTTCTTTTTAGAAATAAGTGTAGAAAGATATTAAAGGTGGTCTTCAGTAAACTCTTTAGTGCTATTGAGTTTACTGGTAAACATCTAGTACAAGCATATTATTAAGGAGTTCCTTGGTTATAAAAGACTCCTATATGCTTGGGTTCAATAACCTTTTATGAGAACCTATGAGAATATGTAAAACTCACAAATCATACTTAGCCACTGATCATGGATGATCTTTGGGATTCCAAATCCTTTTGTATCAAAAGGTAACTTGAGAATGATGAAAGTGTTATAATTCCTTCACCTGATATGCTATCCTAAAACCTTTATGGTTTAAGGATTGTAAATCCTATAGTGTACCATGGAAAGGTAATCTATTAGCATATGTTATCCCACTTAACATTAAGGGGGAGTGTTGGAACATAATGATTAAGTGGTCTAGCCAACCCTTAATTAATATGGGTCCATCACTATTATATAGGTTAAATATTTAATAATATGAAATAATTTTCTATTATTAAATATTTATACCTAGGTAATATACATTAGGTAAGTATTTAATAATGTGAATCATTTATGTTTATATTTATTAAATACACTCACCTAGGTATATGTGTCAACCATTTTAGGTTGAAAAGGTGGGTCGGGAGACATACCCAATCACCTTATATAAAAAGGACTCTAGGTCCTCATTTGATATATTCGGAAATATATCAAAGGTGTGAAAATAAAGTGATTTTATTTTACCCTTGGTAAATAGGGTTTTAAGGAGGATGTGATATTACTGATGTAAAATAAGTTCTTTGAAGTAAAAGGTTATTTTCAAAGTGGTTTTTGCCCTATTGAGGTTTTCCACTATAAATACTATGTCACCTGTGTTATTCATTTCATGTAAGTATTTCTTTATTTACTTATGTTATGATGTAATATTTATTTAAATATTCATTGTAACATTATATAATATGTAATTTGATTAAATATGCATTTATTAGAATCCTCAAATTCTAATAAACTCCAACTACCTATGAGAAACCGTTAGCTACAAATCACACTTTATACTTATCAATGTTCCCATTGATACCATAATTTATTTGGCATACCCACTTACAAAGAATATTTTTTCTTCCTTTGAAAGAGGTGTGAGAGCCCAAATATTGTTCTTTATAAGTGAGGAATATTCCTCATCAACGTAAGAATCCCACTAATGAATCCCATAAGCCTCCCGAAAATATTGTTGGTCAAAAGCGGAGGTGAAGAATGCATGGGGTCTAATGAAATATGAATAAGTCGATATTTCATATGAAGGATCCCCTATCTAATCTCCAACACTTCATAAATTATTCATACCCAACAAGGACCGGTAGGAGAATCAGGCTCATAATATGTAGATTCTTCACTCAGTGAGAAGGGAAAAATTCCTCATCATCACTAGTGTCGGGATAATAATATTATGAAACATGAGAAGTGAGAGTAATAGGAGGATAAGGAGGATCAAGAGGAGGAGGAGGATCAACAAGATCATCATCATAATAATCATATTCATAATCATAGAGAGGCAAATGGACCTCAAAGGGTGGAGAAGTAGAAGTCAAAGATGATGCATCAAAAATCACACTTATATTAATATAAAGATGATGAGTAGTAGGGTTCAAAAATCTATAACCATTCATGTCATCAGGATACCCTACAAATATACAAGGTGTGGATTATGGTTCCAAGGACTTCATAAATCTATAAAAATTGATCTCAAGATGTGGAAGTGTTCAACATTAGGTTTGTGTCTAAACTAGGCTTCAAAGAGTTTCATCCCTCTTACTTCCTTATATGTGGAACATGATTTTGAATGTAATAATTCTAGTTCATGGCTTTAGCCTAATACTATAGATGAAGGGATATAGAGTGAACCATACAAGTGGTCATCTCCTTAAGCAGTTGGTTCTCTCTTTCTGTAACTCTATTTTGCAAAGGGATGTAAACAAATATACACTACAATGAAATCCCTTCAAAGGTAAAGAAATCATTTAGCCTATTTCTCACATACTCACCTCCATTGGTTGTTTTAAGAAATTTGATAGATCTTTGAGTTTTTTTCTCATTAAGAGCCTTGACATATCAAAAGTGATCGAAAACTTCAAATTTCTTTTTGAGAAAATAAACCCAAGTGTAACGTAAACATTAATCAATTAAGGTAAGTATATAAAGAGATCTAGTAAATGAAGGATATGGGAAATGTCTAGAAATGTCACTATGAATAAGATCCAAATGAAAAGAATCTCTCTGATAGTTTCCTTTTACAAAAATTTAGTTCGGGTTCTTCCCAAGGAACAACCCTAACAAAGGACCTTAGAAAATTTGACATAGGGTAACCCATTGAACATCTCTTTTTGGTTCAATTGTTCAAGGTAACGATAGTTAAGATGACCAAAACACTCATGTCATAGCTTATTAACCTTGTCTGCATGAGTAAGTGTTGTAGCTCAAAATTTCACCCTACCATGAGTTATAGAAAACCCATAATTTTGAGGCAACATGGAATAATCTCTCGTAATTTGGGTGTTGTAAGTTGACATCAAACTTCAAAGAAGGAAGGTTCCTCTACCTATTCATAATGTTAAACTACTCATAAAAATTGAAATGAAACTATCTAATCCTAAGCTAAGAATCCAAGACTCAAGGTTCAAAAGATTTGCACAAATGGGAGGTCCTAAACTAAGGGGAGGTAATAACCCCAAGAAGAGGGAGAAGGACACTCTCAAATGAGTGAAAGTGGAAGATAATGAAGGAGGATAGGGAAGACAAGAACACCACAACCTATAAAATCATCTAGACCTCCATTTTCATAAATCACAACATAAATAACACCTTATAAGTGAGAAAGCATACACATCATACCTCAAATGAATGAAGAGGCAAGAAAATGCAAGAAAATACAAGCTAGGGTAAAGAATAGCCAAAAAACATGAATTTTATTGCCTTAGAGATGCACAATCCATTATATTACATGAAGAAGGTATAAACACATTACATAGGCTCAAATCTGAGGCTTACAACTCATGAAACACTTAGGAAACACTCTGAATGAAGCCATTGCATTCTAAGAGGGTCTAATGATGAAAATGAGCCTCATCTTTAAATTTATAGAAGAATGGGAGAAGGAGAGGAGGGAAAATAAAAGGGCATGGATTTATTCCTTCAACCACCAAAAATTCATTAAAACCTCTAAAACACATGATGGTTGCATTGCCAAATCCATTCCCCATGTCACTTTGCTTGCAAAAGAAGGAAAGAGCCCATTAATTCATTAATTTGGGTGATTGAGTAACATGTAACTACACATTAATGACCCAAATCATTTTTTTCTTTTTCACCCATTAAATATCATAAAAATATTATTTTTTTGATTCCATGATAAATAAAGGACAAGATATTTCTAATGGTACAAAATTTGCATGATTTGGAGCTATGTGGAGGAGTTTATGGCTGCTCAAAGTCTTGCAGATTTTGGGAGGAAATACATGAAATGTGGTATTTTATAGTTGGTCGCGAGGATAAAATAGTTTACGGCAAGGTATGTTCTTGACCACCACTTGTCACAAATTCATTCATAGTGGCGATATTAGTCTTAGAAACTCACAAATTTGGGGACAACAATTCATGTGAGAAACAATGTGGTAGTGTGAAGGAAGCCCACGAGCCCATGAAGGAAGGCAATAGAGCTCAGGGGAATGAAAGAAAGTTTACACTATGTTCTAAGATGCAAAAGGGGCCCAAGGAGCCTACTAAGTGAGACTTCATAACTTGAGGGGTAAAATTCATATGCATATGGAGCTAGATGAGTTGCAAAGAAAGTGTGCAAACCCTTAAGGGAAGGCCACGGGGTCATGAAAATAATGCACACTCGCCCATGAGCATGTAATGATGTAAGAGAAATGCCCTTTGAGCCCAATAAAGGAAGATCCAAAACACTCAAATAGGGCTAAGGACCCACCTTTAATTCCACCTAAGTTTCATCTTTGTTTTGTGGGTTTGAAAAAATCCCTTTCTTCAATGGGAGGATATGGATATTTTCAATTTTCAATATGGGAAGATCGGTGGTATTGAACATCCATTATGGGAAGATCGGTGGGCATAGAGCCAAGCTTGATACACCTTAAAGCTGATGTGCAAATTGATATTTCTATCCTTGAATCCACATGAAGAAACATTTGGACTTAGCACTAATCTAATCTATTGAAAGGATCATTTATTCATTAAATTTGTTCTGAATTAGACATAATGAGAGTAAAAACTGAAATAAAGTCAATTTTCCACTCCATCGCTATGAAAATCATGAATAAAATACAACAATGTCCCTCTTTTGATTACATACCAAATGTTATGGAACCTTCCTCCTGAAATGGATTGATCTCCTCTTGAAGTCGATTTATAGGGAGTTTTGGATATGTTTTATCAAGTTTCCTAAGATCTGATTTTAGTTCCTTTGCATTTTATTCTATGAGGTGTTGCATAAACTCCCCCTAAAAATTTGAAGCTCTTCCCACAACATACCTCTTTGAATCATCCATGAACATTCTGAAATAGAATGTGCAACAACCACAAGGCCTCAAAAGACAAGTAAAAAATGAAAAATCATACATGTTTCAAGAGGAAACATGCAGAGTGTGTACCAACAATTGCTACAAATAAAACCTACACTATCAACAAAACAATGTGCTGAAAATAACTTAAAGAAATTGAATCTACTCTACTATATACAAGGATGTAATGAAACAACTCAATAGACATGCTTAATATAAATCTGCATCTCCATCATGATTGGACAAATAAAACGAGTTATCCTCCTTGAAAACACTAATCATGTATATCCCACTCCAAAGTGTATCAAAATTTGAATGCCACCATGGCTTATCTCTATCTACATTCCACTTGAGGATTAGATCTCCTTCTTTAAAATCTATTACTTTTTCTCTTTTATCAAACCACTTCTGGTTGAACTTTGGTGTTCTTACGTTCTAATCATGGAATTCTTCCTCAATTCTTCAAGTTAAAATAACTTTGTCATTTTGATTTATCTTTGATCTACACCTTCAAATTTTGATTTTTGGGCCATCTCTAATGAAGGAAATTCAAGTGATAAGAAAAGTATAGTTTCCTTACCATAGACAAGTTTATAAGGAGATGTGCCAATTTCCTTTTTCATTGTGATTCTATCATCCCAAAGCTCATTTCTCATCTTTTATGCCACTACCTATGGTGTATATTCATTGTTATTTTCATGATCCCGATCAACTTCTTATTAGTAAATTATACCAAACCATTACCCTAAGGGTAGTAATTGGAAGAATTATTCAAATAGATTCCAAGACCAAGATCCCAATTAGAAATTTTAGAGATTAGGAATAATTTTTCATTATTAGAGATAATAGTTTGAGGAATGCAAGACCTTGTCACAATATCTTTAAGGAAGTCAAGGATAAATGATTCAATAGCTTCCTTGAGTGCCACAACTTTTGTCCATCTGGTAAAGTAATAAGTTGTTGTCACAACTCACTTGTGACTATCACTTGATGGGGGATTAATCATGTCAATTAATTCAAGGCCCCATAGAAGAACAAATGATCTGCTTGAATTAGGTGAAGTGGAAGGGAAACCACCCTCTTTTAAAAAACAAAGAAAACATGTTCCTTGAATTTTCCAACCCATTTTTTAAGATCAAAAAATAGTGTAGGCAAAGAGGTATCCTTCCTTTAATATCATCATTGCAATGACTTTGGAATAATATTTTCCACAAGAGAAACCATCATGTAATTTTTCTAAGAACTTGTTCATTTTCTCTCCTTTAATACATATTAGTAACACTCCATCAATGTTTCTTTTAAAGAGAAATCCATCATTTAGTGCATAAGGGATGGACTAAAATATGATATGTCTTCTATTTTCTTTGTTCAAGCCATTAGGGTATGTACCAGTGGATAAGAATGTTTCCATGATGTCAACCGATCTATGACTATGAACCGTATTTCCTTGATTCTTTGAGTTTCGGTGTTTAGAAATTCCTCATTCATGAAGAAAGATGTTTCTTGATCATTTTGAGCATCCATTGCCAACTTCTCAAAAATTTCTCTCCCTCTTACCTACTTTTGGCTTTAATAGTCACATCGTATTCCATTATTTTGGTCTCCCATCTAACTCTTTTCTTGTTGATTTCTTCTCCCATAGTGAATTATCTCACACTCAAGCGTGAGACTAGAAATTTGATATGATTAGCACGAAAATCATAATTTTTAATTTATTTAGAGCTTGCATGATGGAAAAGACCAATTTTTCTATATGAATATAATTCAATTCATAATCCTTTAGCATTTGAGTGAAGAATGCCACTTGGCGGTGTTCCAAACCTTGCTCATTTTTTTGTGTTAAAACAACACACTAAAATTAGCTCCATATGCATATAAGATAGAATCCCTAGCATAATCAAGGTTAATAAGTGTGGTATATTGAGAAATTTCCTATTTAATCTTAACAAATATTTCTTTTCCTCTGTTTTCCATTTGAAAACTAAATCCTTCTTGAGCATTAGAGTAATGGGCCTAACAATTTTTGTAAAATTAGGAATAAATATCCTTACAAAATTAGTCTTTCCAAGGAATGATTGCAATATTTTTGTGAGTTAGTAAGGAAAGAAAGAGGATGGATGAGATTATCTTTGGATTAATGGAAATGTCATCCTTTGAAATAACGTGGCCCAAAATATTTCCTTGAGGGACTGCAAAATTATATTTCTTGGGATTAAGAGACACCCTAAATTCCTTGAATTTCTCAAGATTACTTATATGATCTTTTCTCTGCTTTGAGAAGATAGTTATATCATCTAGATAGAAAAGGATGAACTCATTGATGTACCCTTTTAAATTAATATCCATTTCTCTTTATAATGTGGCACCTACATTTGATACACCAAAAGACATTTTTGGTAAGTATATGTTCCCCATTTGGTTGTAAATGCAGTTTTAAACTAATCCTCTTCCTTTACGTTGATTTTATTGAAACCCGAGTAAGCATCAAGTTTAGAGAATATTTCCACCCTTGCTATAGTTTTCAAAATTATATTCATAGAAGGTATAGGATAATGATCCTTTAGAGAAGATTTATTCAAATCTTTCAAATCAACACAAAGTCTGATTTCACCATTCTTCTTTTTCACTATAAAATGATTTTCCACCCAAGTAGAGTATTTTATGGGGAAAATTATCTTTTCCTCAATCATCTTGATAATTATTTCATCATGAGGGGATCTATTCTAGGATTGAAAGGTGTTTTATTTTTTTGTATAGTATTGATGTGAGGATCAAGATCAATATAATGTTCGACAATTCTCAGATCAAACCCCTTAAGTTCTATATAATCCCATGATAATATATCATTAAATTTTTGACACAAGGAGATAAAATCTTGTTTCTCATCTTCATTACATAAATTTCTAAGCAATATCTCCTTACCATGCACAATAGTGACTAGTTGGAAGTCCTCTTGCCTTGATGTTATGTTCTTTTCTTTTCCTCTAAACTGATCACAAGGACTAAAAATATGTTCAAGAGCGACCAATACTTTAGGTAACTTGTTTGTCCTTAGTTGGATAACTTGATCACCATAGCTTTCATGCAAATCATATTGCATTATTAAAAAAAAATAAGCTTCATTTTGGATGAATTGAACAATTTTTCATCACTACAAAACACATGCAAGATCGTTTCATTGTTTGGAACTAATGGTTTGACCACTAACTTGATACGTTGTTGATTTCCTTGTATGAAATCTTCAGCTAGTGAAAAATTTTATCCAAGAGTTTCCATCTGATCTGCTTCTTTTTCAAATTTCTTGAACTACATGCATATCAACAAAATCAATTCTCTCCAAGAGATCCCAAACTTTGTGTTTATAATTTTTAAAATCTTATTATTTGTTTTACATTTTTCCTCACTTGGTGGATGACCAATTCATTGTCTCCAAAGATCTATAATACTTTGATTTTCTCTTTTTAGAAATAAAAAGACCATGCACTAATATATCATATTCTACATTGTTGGAGAATGCAAACCGTAACCTATGAGAAAATAATAACTCCACATCCATTGGGGAAATTAATACAACACCTAGCCCAATCTTATATCTACATATAGAGTCCATCAAATAACATTTTCCATAATCCGAATCATGGTTTTCTTGTTTGAGTGGTAAGGGAAAGGTGCATTATTCCTCATTAATACAATATGTTCCAAGTCCAGTTTCCATAGTTGTATTATAAGGGTAAATTTCATAGTGATCTTTTTCCCATTCATCTAACATATAACTAGAAATTGAAGGAACAAATATGTTGCTCAATTGAATTGACTCATGATCTCGGTCTTCATGTATGAGATAATTATATTGGAGAGGAGTGAGATCATAAGAATCAACATGTTAGAAGACTATTAACTTAACTTGTATGGTAAATATAGTTCCATACATGGTTTTAAGAGCATGTGAGACCAATCTGAAGAAAAATAACTACCTACTTTAGTTTTGAAGTCTCTTGATAGGAAAATGGAAAAAAATGAGGAAATTCAATCACCAATACATCTTGATTTATAGTTAGACTTAGAAAAACATGAAGTGTTAACTCAAGATCTTTAATTACTCCTAAAATATTAGCAATCAAGCCATCAAGTTGCAAAAACACCTTTAGAAACCAATCTATACTAAAGGCCTAGGATATCAACAATTTTATTAGGCATGACAAAAGTAATAACCATTAAATTAAGCATGAAATAATGAACTAAATGTTTACCCAAAATTAAAGACATATAAAAGGGAAGGTATTTCACACCTTTAAATACTTTATCCTCCTTTTATTGGCACAAATTGGAAGAAGAATGAATATTTTGGGCTGTTGGTTCAAATTGAGGGAGCTACTTCAGAACTTCATGTAAGAAATCTCATTGTGATGGAATAGCCAAAACATCCCACATTATCACATTTACATTCATCTTCTTAATCTTCTCAAAAATGATGAAATTATTTCCCATGGACTTGTACATTTGAGGTATGGTATTAACCTTTCCTTTCTTTTCGATTTGTGGGTCTGTAGTATAATGTGAGTTTTAAACATCTTGTTGAACATCTATTTTCCTTTTCATTGATGTTGTGTTATCCACTACATGGACTTGCAACCTGCTTGAGTGATCAATATATTGATTAACCAAAAAAAATTTATCATCCTAAATAACATGAGATTAGTTTTAGGATTCACTTCTTGATCTCCTAGATTAGGATTGGTTGTTTCCATAAATGGCTCTTGCTGATTGGAAAAATTCTGACCATAAGGGCTGAATTTGGAATGCATTTGTAAAAATGTTCTAGTTATGTGATTTATTGCATCAAAAAACCATTATGTTTCTTATATAACATTATTTTACACTGGAACAAGTGCTTTACTTGAGCTAGTAGAAGTAAGTGGCTAAGTAGGATCAATTGTCTAAAGAGGAAGATGTGGATTTTGACCTTGCCATCTATCATTTTGCTGATTTTTCCCATATCTCTGATTTGGATACTTATTTCTATAGGGTTGATAACCTTGATTAAATCCTTGGCTAGAATATAGTCCTTGATTATGATTTGGCTAATTTCAATAGAGACTAGGCTTGTTGTTTCTCCAAGGATATAAATTTATTTGGAAATGTTTTGATCAAAACTTTCATTTCATCATTATCCTTTTGATTTTGGGGAGAATATGATGTAGAGGCATTTGGTTGATATTTTTTTTTGAGGAATGGGAGTAATAAAAGGTTGTGAAGCTTGAGGAAAAGCAAGAAAAAAAGGCATAGGTAATCTAGAGGTTATATTTCTATCTTGTATTAGACAATTATCATCCCTAATGGATATTGGATAAACATCATATAGCTACATAACACCCATGGATTTTATCATAACTATTATATAATAATTCAATGATCTTAATAAGTAAAGGAAAACACCTTGTGGAGTTGGTCTTAAGAGAATTGGAATTTTGTCCCATGTCTTATGAAATCTAAATTTAAAATAAGCCATAAGATCATTAAGATCCCTTTTGATGGTTGTTAACTTCTCTAAAAAATATATGTTGTTTGATTTTTCTTCAAACTAATTGCAAAGGATTGTGCCAAGCTCATCCCAACTGTGAATGGAAGCAGTATCAAACTTCTATACCCATGAAGTGGTTTCCTTTAAAATAAGAAACAAGAAGCATAACTATAACATCATCATTTATAACAAAATAAACTAAAAAGAAATTATCAATATATCCTAGATATGGTCAATAGGGTAGTGTGATTCTAAATAGTGAAAAATGGAATAAATTTTTAACACAGAAACTGGTATATCATGAGATGCATTAAGGGCCAAAGGAATACCACCAATGAAGCCAAAAAATGAAAATTTCTTTGTGCCATGATTGAAATGGGTCTTAAAAATCTAGAAGATAACAAGAAATTCCTACCAAAAGGTGGAGTAGAAAGAGTTCTATTTTTAGGAGATGGCGGTCTCTCGAACCATTCTTTCTCTTCTCCTCCTCCTTGGTGAAAAATACAAATATTCAAATTGTTCACTTCTTACTTTGCACTTTGTATTATTTTTATTATTTTCATGAAAATGAGAACCTTAACTACTAAAACCACTAGTTGTGATGATTGGAGTTAGTAGATGTGTTGAAATAAGCTTCTAAAGGCTATAAATTACTAAGTCACACACAAAAATCAATAAAGATGTTGTAAAGTGCATTAAACTATCCCACTAGGTGTGTCGAATTGTTGGAGCTTAGAATTTCACCTTGCCTTGAGTCATAAAGAACCCATGATTTTGAGGAAACATGGGATGATCTCTGTGCAATGTGGGTGTTACAAGTTGAGATCAACCTATAGAGAAGGTTGGTTCCTCAACCTATTCCTAATTCTAAACTACTCCTAAAAATATAAGTGTAATTATCTAATATTAAACTAAGAATCCAAGGAACCATCGTTAGAAACATATGCATAAATGGGATATCCTAAGATAAGGGAGGTGATAACACCAAGAAGAGGGGGAAAGACACTCTCAAATGAGTGAAAGTTGAAGAGAATGAAGGAGGAGAGGGAAGAAAAGAGAACTACATTCCATAAAAACATTTATGCCTCCATTTTAATAGAGAACAATAGAAATAAGACCCTGTAAAGTGAGAAAACATACACAACGTACCTTCAATGAATGAAGAAGTAATAAAATGCAAGAAAATACAAGTTAGGGTAGAGAATAGAAAATAAACATGAATTTTATTTCCTTATAGAAATGCACATTCCATTATATTGCATGAATAATGTATAAACACATTATAAAGGCTCAAATCCGAGTCTTGTAACTCATGAAATTATTAGAAAACACTTGTGAATGAAGACCTTACATTCTAAGAGGATTTGACCATGTAAATGAGCCTCATTTTTATATTTATAGAAGAATGGGATAAGGAGAGGAGGTAAAAGAAGAAGGGCATGAAGTTCTTCCTAAAACCACATAAAATGCATTAAAAAATTTAAAACATGATGGGTGCCTAACCAAATCCATTCCCCACATCACTTTTCTTGTAGAAGAAGGAAAGAGCCCCATAATTCATAAATTTGGGTGGTTGAGTTTATTGTAGCTACACATTTATAAAACAAATCATTTCTAACATTTTCACCCACCAAATCTCACCAAATGTTGATTTTCTCAATTCCATGATGAAGAATGGGATGGGATATTTCTAATGGTATAAAATTTGAGTGTTTTGTAGCTCTGTGGAGGAAGTTATGGCCATTAAAAGTCTTGTTGGTTGGGAGAAATGCATGGCACGTGGCATTTTTTCGTTGGTCATGGGGATAATACCATTAACCGTAGGGGATTTTCTTGGCTTCCAGGTGTCACACATTCATTTATTGTGGGGATTGGTCTCGGTTGGCAACTCTTGGGAGTTGGGGATGATAATACATGTGAGAAGTAATGTGACTATGTGAATTTTAAGCCCACGAGCCCACAAAGGAAGGTGGTAGAGATTAGGGGAACTATACAACATGCCAATATGTACGAGGTCCATGAGGATCCACCAAGTGAGATTGTGGAACTTGAGGTAAAAATTTTATATGCATGTGGAACCCACCGAGTTACAAATAAAACCCCAAACCCACAAGAGAAGGCCACGGGGCTCGTGATAGAAAATGTATGCTTGCATGATCATGTAATGATATAAAAGAATCCCATGAGACTAAAAAAAATACCATGGCATGCAAGGTACACCTTGAAATTTTGTATTTGTGTGGCCCTTTCTTTAGGTAGCTATATTCAATGTTCTACGGGTTTGATAAAACCCTTGGGACACTAAACTTTGAAAACCTCATGACACTCGATTCTTATCCTTTTAACAGGACTCAACTTTTTTGATGTAAAATAAAATAATGTGGCACAACAATAAACTTGATTAATTCCACATAATTCCCTACTCTAATCATTCTTTGTTCTATGGGTTTGAGAAAATCTACATAACACTAAGTTCATACACTCGTATGAGGCTAAGTTAGTCTTCCATAGCTTTCTTGAGCAAAGGTGGCGAAGTCCATTTTTGATGAGTTATTCAAAATTATAGGGGGTGTAATTTTTATTACAATAAACAAGGTAGTGGATGTCAAATCATAAGTAAAGTGGGAGAAGGTTTACAATCATAACCGATGATCCACTTTTCCTCAACTAATATAGAATCAATGTGAAGATCATGAATAATCACCAAGTTTTTATTAAATTCCTTTCACATTCCTTCACCAAGATGATTGATTTGGTAAACCAATAGGATAATTGTAGAGAGATTGGGAACACTCAACACATGGTTAAATGTTCCACCATCTACTTCTACCGATCCAGTACCAACAACTAAAAATGAATCATCATCACCCAAAGTTATTTGAGACATGCCACATGGATTAATGTTGGAAAACTCAACTTGAAAATATCCCATGTGGTGTGAGGCACCGTATTAAATGATCCATGTCAATGAAGGAACAATTCTACCTATAAGGGCTTTCCTTTCTTCTTCTCATATTTAAACTCCTTTTCTTTGGAAGACTCGGAATTCAGAGCATTTTGTTTAATAGACTCAAGAACAACTATATTATTTTTCTCAAGTAAATGAGTTAGGTGATCTATTTGTTTTCTCATACACTAATTCTCCTCATGACCAATCTTCTTGTAATAGGAACACTTACACTTTTCCTTCTTCACTTTAGGCTCAAAAGTAGAAGCATTCATGTTAGATTTGGTTTGGTTGGTCTTGGTTTCCTTCTTAGGTTGGTCATTTTTCTCTTTTTTATTTTCCTATTTCTTTTCCTTTCCCTTAATCTTAATTTTTATAATGGCATGAGACTTGGATTTGAGTGCTCCCATTTGAATCAACTTATCTTGTTCTCAAAAGAGTTGGGATGAAAAGTTGTTAAATGAGGTCATTTTTCAAGTAGTCCTTAGAGTTTCTTTCATGGCATGGAAAGTAGAAATGAAGAAAAAGTAATTAGGGCCAATTTTATAAATAATTAACAAGATCAAATAGGCATCCTTTTTATTAACTACATATTCTTTCAATAGTAATATAGTGTTGACAATATTTGAGAAGAAATCTTATAAGTTATCTATGTTGTTAAGAGTTAATCCTAGATGTTCATTCTCCAACTCATGTGATCTCATGTGATCTCATTTTCCAAACATACCATCAAGATTTTTCTAGGATCCATCGGGTATTGTGGAAGAATCAATGTGGAAGAGAGGGAGAAATGGACATACAGAGAAGACTCAAGGCTTCATCGAATCGCTTAAAATACCTAGATTTTTAGGTTCACCACCGTGCTCAGTGATCAACTCCCATGGTGATGCAAAAACCCTTTACCACTTAGTTTCATACCCATTTTAGATCTTCATTCAAGGAAATTTAAAAGACCTGAAAAAAGGAACAATAAGAGCATCCATCATGAAGAGAGATAAATAATGAATGTAGAAATGAAACACACACACACACCCCAAAACAATATTTTCACACCCAATTTGTGGCACTTTATAATGTAGTTCATTGATTACAACCACATGTGAATGTGTGTCATCAAAAAAATTCACCATCTACCTTGTAATCGGCGTAAAACATGCAAAAATGTGGAGACCAAAATCAAGTTTTGAGCAATCACAACAATCTGACACTACAAGAAAGCACAAAACTAGTGGAAACTTGAAGAGGGGAGAGAAAATTAGTTTTGTGTGATAAACAATGTCTCATGTCACAAGAAAATCTCCTTTTTGAAAGGCTATGGTGGATGATCTCATTAGTACACAAGCAATAAAAGAGTGATTACATGTAAAAATGACTCAAACAAGTCAAAAGGCATGCAAAAATGTGAAAATCCTCCGAAAGATGAAAGAGGGCCACTACACACACACACAAATCGAAACATCCAATAATGCTAATTTTGGCAAATAAGTTTCTCATTTAATTTATTATTAAAAATAATTTAAAAATTAATAGGAATTTTAATTATGAAAAAAACCACCTCGTAATTTAATTAAATGGCCTACTTAAAATAAATTTCCTCATTTAAAACAAAAATACCTAACTTTAAATTTATTATTAAAATCTAAGCTATTAAAATATTTTTAACTAAGGGAAAATAACTTTGGTTTAAAAACAAAGATAATATTTAATAAACTAAGGCAAGATTTTTGAAAAAATGAAGGAGGGAAAAAGAGGTCAAAGACGAGAGAGGATGAAATCCCATGTGGCCGGAGTGGGGTGCTCGAGGCAAAGTGGCTCAAGGATAATAAGTGGGTTGGGAAGATGACAACGGTTATACCATTAAAACAGATGTGAGGGAAAAGTGGTGGGTAGTGGGAGCACAAAATGGTCCAAGTAGGGTCATAAGTAAGGAGACAAATCAAGATAATGGGATGATTTGAACTTGACAATATAGGAAACCGAGCAAAGGAAAAAGGAGGTGGTCAAAACATTTGCAAGGAGATGGATTAGTATTTTTTAGGTCGAGATAGGGTCGAGCACAAAATTAAAGTGACAAGCTCTCTATGAACACAAATCACATACACGACTTAGGGTTTAATATGGCCAAACCCACTAAGAACCCAAACATTTTTTTGAAAAATAGGGTCGAGCCCAATAATCACAACAGAGCCAAAAGAAACAGGGATGAGTTAGCTCGATATAGATTTGATCTCAATACCGATTTTGAGGGGGAAGAAAGCTCGAATGGTGAGAAAAACTTGTAAAACATGGCCAAGCCCAAAACCTTTCAAACAAGCTCGGATAAAGCTCTGCAAAGCCAAACAAGATAACAAGGGATGAGTTTGCAAAGATCTCGTGGAAGATCGAGCACAAAGCTCAATGAAACGAGATGGAAAGATATCAATAGGATCTCGATGGAGGATCTTGCTGAGCTAATAAAGGACTTTACCGAGCTAGTAAGGAGAGGAAATCAATGAGGATAGAGAAGGAGCCATGAGCTGAGCATGAGAGAGAGGAGAGAGGAGAAGAATCGAGAACAAATAATTTTACAAACAAAAACCAAATTTTAATGAAAAAATCCAATAAAACCAAAGAACTTTAAATACCTCCAACCAAATATTTTCTGCTAAAGATAGTTGCATCTAGCCAAAGTTAAAGGGAAAACTCCTAAAAATGCACATGCACAAACCATAAACAATAAACTCCAAAACAAGATATTTTAATATAGACTAGTATAATCTAAAATATGATTAAAAATTACATGAGAAATGATAAAAATGAAACTGGAACTATTTAGCAAATGATAAATGCGAGTACACGCTTACCAAATCGCATCTTTGATACCATGTGAAATTGTTCTTCAAGGATCAAAACATAAACATGTGCACATCAAAAAGGTTGCAATCCAATGGATTTGAGTAAGATCTAAGTAATAAAAAAGTTTATAATCAAACAAAAAAATCATGCATGTAAAAACATGTCTACTTATACTTGTAGATCGAAATAAGAGAGTACATATGGGAGTGTTGTGTAACTCTCATTCTTGGACAATCATTCCCTCCATGAGGGAAAAAGGAGTTACAATTACCAAGATGGAAAGTAAATCGTATGACACCTATGACACATATGAAAATGACATATTCCATGACATGAATCTGTCATATGCCATATAACTCCTAAAGACCTATGACCTCACCTAAGTGAGATGACTCACCAAGTGAGGTGGAAGATGCCCCAAGATGACAAGAATAATACCTTACACCAAAATATAAAAAAAAATTTATGTAGAAGGGTTAATAGATAAATTTATAAGCAATATATCATCAGTATCTTACCTTCTTACATGGATTTTGAAAATCTTGGGAAAAACACTACAATTTGTTTTTCATAATAGTCGTTTAAGAAAAGAAAGAGAAATAATACTTAGAAAAAATCGAAATAAAAACATTAATAAAAGGATAAAGGTGATAAATAAGTAATGGAATAAAATGAGAGTTGGAAAAAATTAAGGAGGATGAACTTGGCGAACATGAGAATCATTCAAAGGAGTTGGATAAGTAAGAGATACATTAATTATATGAGAAGTAAGAGAAACATTAATAAGAGGAGAATCCTTAGGAGGAATAATGTTATAAAAAAGGACTACATGATTAGGTAAATAAAGTGATCCTTTAAGTTTTTTTCCTCATTACTATCATTTAAATATCCATGGTTAACCTAATATTTATTATCATGTATAATAAATCCATTTGTATCCATTTGACCTTGATTGTGAGATTGGAGTCAGAGTAGAGAATTCTATATGTAAGTTATTTAATTATGATTCTTCTAAAGATATTTTCTAAGGTCAACTTATAAGCATCAGATTTTTCTTGATCATCTAAAGAAACTTTTTCATATTTACTATTATGACATTCAATAGAAACTTGAGGACTATTCAAAGCATTATCATTAATAAGAGTCTAAAATGAGGTGTGGTATGATTTGAGAATCCATATGAGTCTAATTAGGATTTTAAACCATTTTTACACAAGATTTATGATAAATCTAAAATATTATTGTACATGCTCCTAGAAGTAGTTTTGTCTTCTATTAGAATCTCTAGAGTCATGTGAAGATGAAATATTATTTTACAATAAATCCTACTAAGCGTAATGAGTTAATGGAAGTTGGTGACTCATTGTTTGAGACAAATGAGCATATTAGATGAGGTTGCTTACAAATTTGTAAGTTTATTTCAATAATGTAGTATACAACATTTATTAATTCATATCTCAATTATATTTTTGAACTTAAATAAATTTTAAAGGAAAGATGTATCACTTCAAATCCACTAAAAAAATGTGGGTACAACTCAAATCCCTTGGATTAAACACCAATGCATTCAACGAATGAGAACAATCTCGTGGGTTTGTGTTGGTAAGAAGAAATTAATTTCTTAAATAATTATTAAAATAAAGCATGTAACAAAACTTGAATTTCAAATATTTATCATAGAATTTGAATTTGAAATATTACAATAATTATTAAATAATGTTATTGTAGGTGAATAAACCTTCACTTTTAGTTGATGGCCCTAACTTTAGAGAGGGTACTGATGATGATGATGATGATGATGATGATGATTATCCTAACCATGACTATGGGGACCCATCATTTCAATGAATGGAGCACATTTTGAACAATTCATACAATTGGCACATAAATTATCATGATGATGATAATGAGCTCTTAAATGATGATGATGATGATGATGACAAGTAGTTGATGATTTAGCTAGTTCGTAGTAGTAGTTTTTTTAGTTAAATTTTTGTTAAAATTCATGTTACTATATTGTACATGAGAAATTAACTATTTTCTCATATTTGTGAGTACATTGCTATCTTTGTCATTAACTTACCTAAAACATGATTTTATGTTTGAAAATTGGAAAATGTTATTTTAGCAATGTGTTGTCTCCCAAAACTACTCTACATTTTCATAGCCAAATTCAAATTTTTTGAGCTCATGCCCTTCGTTGGTGTTTAAGCCAAGTTAGAGATTCAAGAAATTAGCAAAAGTCATGCCCTAGAGCTGTTTAAACCTTTGTTTTTCTCGTTTTTAGAAATCCTCCATTTCCTGGTCTGTGCACATAATATCCTCTTTACAACCTCCATTTTTATCAAAATTGTTCACTTTTTCTATGGCCTAGGTTGTCAAATCATTGTTTTGCCTCCATGCCTCTGGTTCATGAAGGAAATTCAAAAATTGGACTCAAAACGATGAATTTTTCTTCCTCTGCGTATTTTCCACAGTTGGGATGATGGGCATCTTTTCCCCATCAAATTTTGACCCCAATGAATGCAGGTACATGGTCAGATCCTATTGGATGGGGAGGAATGGTATTTTGGTGAACTTAACACTTTTGGTCACTTTTGGAAAAAATGGTAAATTTTCCCGCAGCCCCGATTAGGCTATAAAGGTAAAAGCAAAATTTTGAGCTCGTAGAGAAAAGTCAAAGTTGAAGCATGTAGGGAAAAAGTCAAAGGTGAAGGCCACTATTGAAAATTCAAAGCAGATGAGTAGGCCATTAGGGCACTTTTGGAAATTTAACCAAATTCCGAGAAGTGAAGTAAAAGTTCTAGAATGCTCCGCAACTCCGCTGAGGTCTCGGGCATGCCATTGAAAAGTCGAAGCGGAGGAGCAGCCGACAGGAGGAAATTGAGTTTTGAGGCTTTTTTCTAAAAAAGTTAAAATGTTGAAAAAGGTCCGCAATCCCCGTCTCTAACCGTAACATGCCACGTGTCTTAGTCAAATCTGAGGAGCAAAGCCAAATGGAGGAAATCGTGTTTTTAAGCCTTTTTCCAAAAAGTATTAAAATGTTTAGAAAAGAGTCAATACGATGGAAAAGTGACAAGCGAGCGTGGGAATCTACAAGTAACTTTTCCTCACACCCGACCTCTCAAGGTCGTGCCGAGACAGCCGGTGGGGATTGAATATGCATGGGATGCAGACAAACTAGTTAGGCAATCTGATGTCTTCGACGCGCACTAGTGGAAATTGTAAATCTAAGGCAAAGAAGGCCCTCCTAACCTGAACTGGTGTGATAGATCGATCAACAAGGATGACTGCTCGAAGGCTCCAATCAATATTGAGCTCGCGTGATTCGGTCTATGGGTTGTGGAATAAGTGGAAAATGACCTGGGATAGTTTCACGTATGTCTCCGCATAAGGTCATAGGGTGGATGGTAAATATTATCGACTCTATGGGTGATTCTTTGCCTAGTCTAGAACTCCTTAGCTTTGTTAGCTGCTATGTCCAATAAGGATAATTGTTCGATGATGATAGGTGGAAGTGGAGTAGATCTGAATACTAATGTACGTAGGCCAAAGATCTATGTCTCGATTCACCTATAGATTCATTGGGTCAGGACTTGTGGTTCAAAACCATAGATTCTGTTTTTGTGGTCCTGCTATGGTCATGTGCGATTCACCCTAATCCCTAATATCCAATAGTCATATGCTTTCTTAGCCTCTATATTCGAATTAGCAACAGTGTGATCTTTTCGAGTATCTCATAGGTGTTCGTGTAACCTGAATTCTTAAGCTGGTATCTATATCTGTGAGAGTGTCTCCTACGTCTGGCTGTGGGACCAAAGGATCACAACCGAATGTTTTCTCTCTTTCAAACCCTTCCACAATCATGCGGATATATATCTAGGGTAATCTATAGTTTGGTTGATTTGACCAAAACGTGTGCTTTGTCGTCTTCTATGTTTAACCCGCTTAATTGGGGCTGATCTGTTGTAGATTTGTCATTGTTTGGAAGACTTGGATCCTAAGATTCTGATCTATATCAGTTATTGCTGTGACGAGATTGGGTTGGGGCAACGATTGGCTCGAATACGTATTCTCTGGGCTCTCTAGGTCCCGTGATTGTCATACAAAAAGCAACAACGTAAATCCAAATGCAGTAAAGTGAAATTAACTATGTAAAGTGTATCTATAGCATATATGACTTCTCTATTTTTGTATTTTTCTGATGAATTTATATGAATGAAATTGAAGGAGCAACTATTTTAATATATCTAGAAATTGACAATTAATCTAATGATGAATTTAAAACAAACAAAGCAACCGAGTATAGCTACTTGCCTGTGTAGTTGTAAATCTATTCTAAACAATGAAATAACTGATCTAATCTATTTGAAAGACTCTCGATCCTACCTCAGAAGTGAGGAATGAATCATAGTCTCTCAGAAACTATCAATCCCCACAGCTTCCCTGGCAATATCGAAAGTAAAATTGACTGAAATAAAGTGATTGGCTACTCTATTTGATATGCTCCTAATTAGAACTTTGAAAGCTAGAACCTGGATTCTGCAGAATAGTGGCGAATCCGATGGTGTGTGTGATTTTGTCCCCTCAGTGTGATCTCCTCGCTCCTTCATGCTCACGTGGATCTAGAAAAGCATGTAATGCTAGCATCAATAGAAGTAGATATTGGGACAAAGGCAGCTTAGGATACAGACTGAATACAATGTGAGTAGGAGAGAGATAGCGCAAGAGTACAGAGCTTGGCTTATGTAATTCCTAGTGGGATTTATTGTGAGTCATGCAACATAAAATGTCCAGAACCTGAAACTATCCTGTTTGAAGAACAAAACCTGTAACTTTAATGGCTTCCTATTGAAAACAAACTATCCTATTCCAATTGATTTGGATGAAGTGATAACAACAATTGCACAAGATGGATATGTGGCTTCCTAACAACAAGACAACACTAACTAGGCATGCAATGAATGAAACTAAGAATTCTAAGCAAAATGAAAGACTAATCTATCAGTAATGAGAAATTCGAGGCAAATTTGAGGGGCCATTTGCTTGAGCACAAGCCAACTATTTATAGCATTTGCATTTACCCAAGGTAAAAACCAAATTGATCTCTTAAACTATAAACAATGGCAAAACACTATTCCAGGGAACTAGAATCATTAATGCAAGCCCAAGGCAATGAAAAAAAAGCTAGTAAATGTTGAATTTTACGTGAGTCGTGTTAAAAGAGCATTCTGGAAAATGCGTGAAGGACCGCCACCCCGAGCAGTGGTTTCAGCGGTTTCATAACTGAAGAGAAAAAGGCAAAGGAAAGAGGGGAAAAGGGAAAACAAAGCACACGGGGGCTAAGCGGGGCATGAGGATGATAACGCATACTTGGAGAGCTTTTTCCGATCCCAAACACCTTGCGAGGAGACCTATATCATCATTGGGGCACGTGTTACATTGTTCAGTGGTGTAGTACCCTATAATTTTAGGTACGTACATATTGCCCCCTCGGAGAAGCATTTTAGCCATGAAGAGGCGTAAAACGGTGGGTTTCGAGTATGGCAGTCCCGAAATGGGAAGTTGGAAGTTATACCTGATACGTCCATGTGTCTCAATGATGTCCATCCAAAATTCCTACCACCTGTAAAATGAAAAGAGGAATCAAGTGCAGATAGACAAAATAGATCAAAAAATAAATGCTAAAATAACGTGAAATGAGGACGTACCATTTGTGCGGGGGTAAGAACTTACCTCCGTCGGTGCTCCAAACCTGTGAAAAGGGAATTTAAGACAAGTCAGGCTGCTATATATATGAAAGTGGGCCCATTTTCCTATTCATTTTTGCATGTTGATTTGATTGATTCTGAGCTCTAGGACCCACGGTGACGTTTTCTTACGAGAGTAGAGTCAAAACGTTCATGATGAGATAGGGATCATGCCTCCGTGAGCGTAGATCATTGACCCACGAGATCACAAGTTAGTTTTCCTCAATTTATCATTTTTACCTCCAAACTTTTAAAATGCTAAAAAAAAATTTTTGGGGGGGTTATTTTTGAAAATGTTAGGTTCAAAAGGTCCATCTAGGAAGGGCGCCTACTGGGTAGGCTTTGTTTTTAGTTAAAATGGTCCTTTTTCATGTTTTTTGGCCTTTTTAAGTTATAAAACCCACGTGGGTTTTTGGGGACATGACCGATGCCCGAAAGGTGGCATTACAATGACCGCCTTTAAAGGCGGTGGTCAGCAAACCGCGCCCTGCTCATGGCGGCGGTTCTTCACAGAATGCCAAAAGAACACTTGTTTGAAATTGTTTTTGCATTTTTAGCATCTTTATGTGTTTTCATGATTTTTCTAATGTCATTTGGATGCTAACTTGCTATGTTTTGTGTGTTTTTGGGTGTATGCAGGTGAGGGAGGAGTACATTCGGTGGAGTCGAGAGAGAGAGTGTGACTAGCTCCCAGCAGTATTAGATGCCCTTTCACAGGACGAGCAGGACACTCTACAGAGGGCCGGTATACTACGTATATCGCGGGTTCCACATGTTGCACCATCCAGTCACATACTCTGTGACTTATTCTCATATTGGGATGCTGATCGGAACACCTTCCGATTACCAGGGGTCCGAGGTGAGTGGACCATCACTTTGGAGGATGTCTATCATATATTGGGGGTCCCGATCATCGGGAGACGTCTTACTCTTGAGACAGCAGGTTCACGGGCCCAGATAGCACAGTGGGCCTCTTACATGGGAGATGTAGTCATCTCCACTGGTTCAAAGAAGGGGGTGAGAGTTCGGTCTATTCCTAGCTTGCCCATCCCCTTGATTCGCTAGGCCATTATGGGGATCCTTGCCTCGAGATTGATCGGGACAAGGGGGGAGATACACTATTATACTGCTGGTCCCCCATCATTGCACAGATCGAGGGACATGGCTGATTTACACCTGGGAGAAGATATACTTGGGACTACCTACCATGACTTATACAGGGTAGTCCATTTACAGGGGCAGTCTTTGAGCCACCCGACCCTGGTTATGAGTTGGGTTTACGAGCGCTTCATCCCTTATGGTAGAGGTGTAGAGGTGATAGATCCCGAGCTGTGAGGGCAGCCAGATGGATAGACATGTCGGTGCTCGAGCACCTCATCAGCCAGCTTACCTCTCCACCACCGATGACATGGAGGCCACACCATATCAGGCCATGGCAGGCTTATGGGGTGAGGAGGCTCTTACTTTGATCTCCTGCTCCACCACAGGTAGCTCATTGATAGAGTAGGGTGAGTGGAGATACACCCCTTTGGCCGAGTTCCTCAGTAGTTTGGCCTACCTTACATGGGCATGCTTCCCCCGGTAGTGCCAGTATACAGGTCAGTTTGAGAGGCCAGAGGGGGTCCTAGAGGCCGGGTTGGACAGTTGTTACCCCTGGCATTCCTATTGCGGCTAGGCGGGTAGTACATGCCCGAGGGAGAGCCGGTGCTCCTCAGGCACCCTTACTTCAGATTGTCGCGGGTCCTACCCATAGCAGCGATGACCCCATCGACATAGACTCCGAGTCCGAGGAGTTCACAGGGGGAGAGATAGAGGAGGAGACTAAGGAGGATAGTGATCCTGAGTGGCATGACACTTAGGATATTATACAGCAGAGAGGGCAGAGCAGAGTGTAGAGAGGGTGACTCTGGTTTTAGAGGAGCCACTCTCCTAGGGCCATGGTGGGGAGGATGAGTCCGTTGTGGACGCTACGTCACTCCAGCCACGGGGGAGCACCTCGATCGCGGTGGCATCTGTGGGCGGTGTGCCGACCCTAGAGATCCATCCTGGAGGCCTGGTGATCCGAGTAAGTTACTATCCTCCCTTTTAATGTTTGCTTTTAATTAGGATTTCCTTATTTGCTATCTCTCTTTTTGTTTACACTTGTGTTTATTTCTTGTCTTATGTCTAATTCATTTTCTCCTTTGTTTGCAGAGACCACCGATGAGTGGCGAGACCTGATTCGCAGGGTATGCACCGATACCCTGATGATCCCTATGGAGAGGACCCGTGTAGAGATGTCTGTGGATGCAGGGGAGCCCTTAGCGGATAGCAGACATACTGACGTCTTTTCCCCCATCTGGCATGTGGCTAGGATGGTATCTACCCTCCATATTGAGCTGGCAGCAGGTATAGAACAACAGAGCACCTAATGAGGAGTCATTCTCATGGCGAGACCGCAGCTACCCTTGGGATCGTGAGCCCTCCGTGCATTCAAAGTGCCGCGGCATAGTGGAGTTCCTAGACGTGGGCATGCACCTTCAGAGGGATCTCATAGGGGTTGAGAAGCCACTTGGCTCTCTTAGATTTTTGCATGACATTTTTGTACTTCCTGGGCTCTTTGAGCATTTTGACCATGCCTAGCGCATGATGGCATTGTACAGGAATTTTGACCATTTATATATATATATATATTATTCTTTATATATATATATTTTTGGATCAGACTCTTGGCATTTATGGCTTTGCTTCCGTTTCCATTTTCTCATGTAAACTATGATGTTATGCTTATATGCTTTTTTAGAATGTATGCAATGGAGAACAAATGATACAAGTGTCTACTTTCTTTTTGTATTTCATGATGCTGATATATGATAATGTAGATATAACGTGATTTTGAATTTTTAGCTTCTTTAAGCAATTTTGATACTTCATATCTATTTTGGCAAAGTGGTGAAGATAAGCCGGTATGATGAGCAGATAAACCTTCCCCTACTCCTAACTCCACGCAACTAGTAAGATGTGAGGGCTCATCACCGAGAGTTGGAAAGGGCACAAGTTATGAAATGTGTTGAAATGATAGTGATGAAAGATAGACAAAGCTTTGGTGGAACCAAATTAGGATGCTACAAGCCTACTCTACTTGAGTGACTCCATAGTTTGGGATGCAACTTGCTTTGCGGTTTATCTAGACTTAGATCCGTAGATGGCCACATGGTAGACAAAATATGGGTTTTTAGGATTTTTAATTCTCTTTGGAATTTTGGACATCCGATTCATTTGTTTTTGACTCAAGACTTCAAGATTTTATGACCTTTCACGTTTTTTTGTCAAGAGGACCCCCACACCTTGCCCCATGCTACTAGTAAGAAGTGTGGGTTTATCACCTTAGGCAAGGCATAGGCGAGTAAGGGCATTTCCATCCTTTCCCAACCCTACGTCACTAGTAAGAGACGCAAGCTCATCACCAAAGGTTGGTGGGGCAAGGAAATGTGTAAATTTAAAATTTTCTGTTTGATTTATACTTGACTTGTTTGTTTGAGTAAAATGTCAGCATGCTCTTACTTCCAAAGAGATATTCATATGGGATAGATGTGACATGATGAAGCTTCTAGAATAGACCATAGGCAAGACACCTATCCTAAGAAGAAACCAAAAGTGAGAACAAGCATGCAGATCTTGGTATGGTTACCGTTAAGACTTTGTCATATCTAGCTTTGTTTGATGAAATGATTCCGAAATAGTTGATGATATCATGAAAATGGAGAAGTATGATTAGAGCGTTTATGCCAATACCATCAGAAGTTTGTAATGAATTACTTTTTAAGAATAAATTCCTCGATCACAAAGTTGTACAAAACAAGTGGACAAAATGATCCTAACTATATGAAGATGCAATGTAGCTATAATTATACAAGTAGTGTTGGTTGCTTATGCATAGAATCATTTAAGGTGTAGGGAATTGACCGTTTCACCAAATTCCTCACCTTCCAGTGTGCATAGGAGATATGCACCATTTCCATAGTCCTTCATGACTCGGTATGGGCCCAACCATTTGGGCCGGAACTTCCTTCCTTCACCGGTCTTTTTGTCGATCCGGATATCTAGCCTTAGAACCAAATCACCCTCGTATATGTCTCATTCATAGACCTTCTTGTTATACTTCCGGCACATCCGGTCAACATAGACTCTGTGCCACTGTTTGGCATCTAACCTAGCTTCATCTAGGCTTTCTAGTTGGGAAAGACGTGCTTCTCTGTAAGCATCTTCATCCAGGATCCCTTGTAATGAGATACGAGACTGGGTATTTCAACCTCAAGCGGGAGAACTGCTTCTGCCCCGAATACTAGCGAGAAAGGAGTCACTCTTGTTGGTGTTCTTATTGAGGTTCGGTGGGCCCATAAGGCCGGATATAACTTCAAATGCCAATCTCGTTTGTTTTCTTTCACCGTTTTAAGGAGAATGGCTTTTAACGTTTTATTTGTTGCTTCAGCTTGTCCATTGGCTTGGGGGTAATACAAGGAGGCCGTATGATGGCTTATTTTGAATTTATTACACAATTCGTGAACTTCATCATTCTTAAAAGAAGTTCCATTATCTAAGATAATGATTTGTGGGACACCGTACCTACAAATGATTTGGTTCAAAATGAACTTGCGATTATAGAACCCGGTACAGAGTGAGGCATGGCCTCTACCCACTTGGTAAAATATTCGGTGGCCATGATTATAAAATTATGGCCGTCTGTAGATGAGGGAGAGAACTTCCCTATCAAATCGAGGCCCCACGTAGAAAAGGGCCATGGAGTAGCGATTGGTTGTAGAGCTTGTGCCGGCATGTGAATCTCATGGGAGAATTCTTGGCACTTATGACACCTTCGTACAAACTCTACTGCGTCGTGTTCTAAAGTAGGCTAGAAGTAGCCCATTCGATGTATTTTACGAGTGGTGGCATGGCCACCAAAGTGGCCTCCACACATTCCACTATGAGATTCATGGAGAATCTTCTTGGATTCTTCTGTGTCGACACATCTTAGAAGCATTCCATCGAATGTTTTTCGATAGAGCACTTGCTCTATAACGACGTATTTGGCTACAATAATGCATAACCACCTTCTTTGTTGTGATGTAATGCCTTCCGGATACGTATGATCCATGATGTAATTAATAATATCAGTATACCAGGGACACTCAGAGATGGGAGGTCTGTTTTCGATGTAGTATACGCATTCATCCGGAAAGTCCAGATCTACTAGATTGCCTCCGTCTAGTGGGTTATCAACTAACCAATCCATGATGATTTGTCCTTTAACGGACTTTTGATTTACAAATGTTAGTTCAACTCCCCCATTAAGGTTATAAAGCGTCCAGCCTTTTTAGACAAGGACCCTTGCATGAGGAAAGTTCGTAAATGCTCTGTCTTTACAATGACCTTTGTTTCTTGATTTAGCATGTAATGTCTTAAGCGTTTGGTTACAAAGACTATGGCAAGGCATTCTCATTCTGCCTATGTATAACGTGTTTCATAGTCGAGCAACATTCAGCTAATGAAATAGATCGCATGTTCTCTCATGTCATCATCTTCTTGAGCCAGCATATAGGCTAGTGAGACATTGGTAGCTCGTGAATACAAAATTAACGGGCGATCTGGCTTAGGTGGCATTAACGTAGGTGGTGATAACAAGAAATGCTTGACTACGTTGAAAGCTTTATTGCAATCTTTGGTCCAATCAATACTATAATCTTTCTTGAGTAGATTGTTGATTGGATGAATGGCGAAACTTAAGTCCTGGAATGAATCTCCGGATTACACCAAGCTTTCTGAGAAATGATCTAATTCCAGATTCATCCGAAGGTGGGACCATTTCAAGAACAACCTTAATTTTGGTTGGGTCAACATCGATCCTCGTGATGATATAATGTAACCTAGGAGCTTTCCTCCTATTACACCAAAGACACATTTTTCTAGATTTAGCGTGACTCCGTATTCTATCAGACGTGAAAGAATGATGCAAAGCACTTCCAGATGGTCACAACGCTTCTTGGCCTTGGCCAACAAGTCATCTACGTAGGATTCCACAATTTTATGAATAAGATCATGAAATATATACGTCATAGCCCGCTGGTATGTAGCGCCAACATTCTTGAGTCCGAATGGCATAACAACATAGCAATAGGTTCCCCAAGGAGTTATAAACGTGGTTTTAGCTTGATCTTGTTCGATATTCTGATTTGATTGTATCCTGAGAATCCATCCATGAGAGACAACAGCTCAAATCCAGTTGTTGCATCAACAATGACGTCTATGGATGGTAATGGGAAGTCATCTTTAGGACACGCCTTGTTAATGTCTCGGAAGTCTATGCAGATGTGTATCTTCCCATTCTTTTTGAGAATGGGAACGATATTAGATATCCACTGAGAGTAATCGACTGGCTTGATGAATCCTACTTGGAGGAGTTTTGTTACCTCCTCTTTTACCATGAGAGCTACCTTAGGTTTCATTGGTCTTGATTTTTGTTTAATCGGCTTTGCATCTGATTTAGTGACGAGGTTATGTACCACAATGTGTGGTGCAACCCCTGTCATTTCCTTATAATTAAATGCAAAATCCTTCCGATGTTCTTTGAGGATTTGAGTGTGTATTTCTACTTCCGATGGAGTTAACGAGGATCCTAACTTCAATATCCTTGGTTCGCTTTCATTCCGATATTAATATCGATTGTTTCTTCGATTAGAGAAGCGTTACCTTCTTCAAACTCAGGCGGGGCTGGAGGTAATTCCAGATCATCTCTACTTTTCGACTGTGTATATGCTAAGTTCCTTTTATGGGGGAAGCTCTGTCATGGGATTTCCAAAGTAGGAGGATGAATGCGGGATTAGGGATAAATCTACCACGTGATGGGTGAGATGTAATGCCACATAGGGCATTTAAGAAATCAAGAGTGGTTGTATCACTATCGATGTGGTCTAGGATAGTAGATTTGTTTTCATTTCCATTTAAAAGAGGATTTGACATTGTTTTTATCAGTGGTTTAGTACGAAGGGATACCATGAAACGGGTATCCTCTAACTTACTATTTGGAGTAAAGCGCGATGCTGAGGTTGCTATTGAATCGGCGAGAAGATTTTGTTCTCACAGGATTGCTTCAATTGATATGAAGTCAAACTCCTTGCTTAAATTTAGTACAACTATTTTGTAGAGTTGTAAGTGCTCGGCTCTAGTTTCATACATCTCGTAAACTTGGTTTCTACCAATCACCGAGTCTCCCAACACTCGATGTTATCAACACCGATTCTCTTAGCTAAGATGAGGCCAAGGAGGAGGGCTTCATACTCAGCCATTGTTTGTACATTTGAAATTTAATTTAAAGGCAAATGGTAGGACTCTTCCCTCGGGAGAGATAACAATTACACCTGCCCCAGCTCCGTAACGACATTTAGCTCCATCGAAATGGAGAGTCCAATACTTAGTTGGGAATATGGGCACTGGGATATTTGTTGTGTTAACATCTTCTACCTCTACCATGTAGAGATCTACTGCTGGGAGAGAACCGACACCTAGGGTGTATCCCATGCCTACCAAATCAAATGGTAGGAACATTGGTAGATCCTATTCTAGCAATTCAACAATTTTTGCAGTAGTAGTTCCTAATGATACTATTTCTACAATCTTAGCCTCATCTTTGAGGGCTGGGATTGTCTTGGCTAGGCTCATGGTTTCAAGATCTATCGTAGGTACCAACTTTTCTTCCGGTTTCGGCCCGGTAGGTTTATTAAGTTGGTTTGTTGGGAGTTCAAACTCCGAGTGCACGCTTGGTCTTTTCTTTAGGTCAGCCAGGTGTATATCGAATGGTTTTGGATCACCTTTGGCTATGAACACCTTTCCTAAATGCAATAATCTTACTTCTTGAAATAACGTAGAAGGGATAGCCTTCATATAGTGTATCCATGGTCGGCCGAGGATCATATTATAGTTAGTTTCCCGATCTATAATATAAAATTCAGTCAGGATTGTTTTGGGCCCTAAGGTGACCGGTAGTATTATAGTTCCAATTGAGGTGGCTTTAAGGCTATCATAGCCTCTTAGTGTATTTCACATCATGGAACAATTCATTTCTCCATACCCTAGCTTTTGGAGGAAAGAGAAGGGGACTATGTTAATTGCTGCCCCATCGTCAACCATCACTCATTTTACATAATTGTTATAAACCCATACTTGCAAATGTAAGGCTGGATCACCTCGGCGTGCAATCTCAACATCTGTTGGCATTTTGTTTACTTCGAATATGAATTCGGTGTCCCTATCCGGCTGCCCCGGAGGGTGGATATCAAAGTCTATATGGTTTACCTGTGTTTCGGGAGGTGGAGTGATGTTAATTAGATGACCTAAACCCAATGCTTCTAAAAGAGCAGCCCTGTGGGTAGGGGAGTTCTTTAATAAATCCAAAAAGGAGATGTGCGAGAAGGTTTTTGTTAGATCATTAATTAAATCATAAGCACCCATGGGTTTTATTAATACTTGTTGGATATTGTCTGTTTCTAGTGGGTAGCTTGGACTTAGCTGAGAGGAATACTCTCGTGTCCTTGTTACAGCTTCTACGGGTAGTTCGGCATCTAACTCCACTAAACCGACTATCTTAGGTCGTGGCTGACTTCCTAATTGTGGTGCAACTAATGGATTCAGTGAAGTTGAGGCTTCATGATCATTGTTTCCTGTAATTACACCCTTGTTTGTCCCATTTGGATTTAACTTGTTATTGTTGTGATTTGGGAGCGGATCATTGAAGATCTTGAGGGGTGCATTTTGAGGGAAACTACCCCTGTAAAAGTATTTGTGCTGGTGACGTAGGATCTGCCAAGAACATATCTATAAAAATTTGTCTTTGTTCCTCTAGCAAACGTTGCATGAATTTATTGTAGTCACAACATGTTCTAGTGTCATGGCCTCGATTTTGTGAAAACCACAATATGAGTTAGGATTGTAATTCCTAGTTTGTTGACTTGGTGTATATTGTGGCCTAAAACTCGATCAAACCGCTTTCCTATTAGGATTAAAGTTTTGCATTTGTTGTTTTTGGTTTTGGCTTTGGTTTTGATATCTATTTGAGTTTTGGCTTGGGCCCTATGTAGGGTTTCTCCATTGTTGTTGTTGTTGTGGATGATTAAAATCCATTGTATTGACTGTTGGGGTAAAATTGTTGTCTCGTTGGTTGTTTATTAGCAGTGGAGTATTCACAACATTTACCCTTTTGGCCTGATCAGTTACTCCATCTGTTGTCACTCCACGATTTCTATTAAGGATTTTAGGTCCTTGATTGATGCTTGTGGTAGTGGAATAAGACGTAGTATTCTAGTTGGTGGTGATTAACCTCCCGTTTGTTCCATACGTCTTACGACCACTATCTATTACCACTTGATCTATTCGAGATCGCTTTCAAGTATTTCATCGTAAGTCCTTAGTGGGAACTTCTGACTTCTTCCTTCACTTCTCTGCTGAGAGAATGAAGGAATAAATCACATAGTTCCATTTGGTCCATATTTGGAGCACTGGCTGAAGAATAAAGAACTGTATGCCACCTTTGGATGAAATGAGCAATGGATTCATTGTGTTCCTGCTTAATGTGCAAGAATTCCCTGATTCCTGTTCTTAATAGTTTGTTCATGTCAAATGCCTTGATGAACTCTGAAACGAGTTGCTTGAATGAATGGATGGAAGCCTCAGGTATTCTATAATACCAATCGAGAGCGATACCTTCCAAGGTTTTGGGAAATATTTTAGCAACAACCCCATCCCAAGGGAGTAGTTCTCGGATGGTTATGGCGTAAGCCTTGATATGTGCATTCGGATCTCCCTCACCTTTGTATTTGGGTAAATCAGGAAGAGGTCTTGGAAGCATGATGCTTCATATGGTGAAATCTAAGGGCTCTTTCAAGTATTCTGAATATGTCCCTATCGCATAGGTTTCGACCATTGATGGTGCCTGTTGAGGGAGTGGAGGTGGAATGGGTTGTTGATATGGTGTAGCATACTGCGTTGGCGGGGGCATAAGGAAACCCTTGTGTTTGAGGAACCATTCCGGAGAGGAGAACATATCCCCTTGTGGTGATTTGGAGTACATGTTTAAGTATGAAGGGGTATTGTCCAAGAATGGATTATTTTGTACTAGACCGGGAGGTGTCAGAATGGTGTTAGAAATGGCGGTTCTTGCTGGGGTTTGTTGTGAATACTGAGGGGTCATGCCTAACGTGCCTATTCCTGTGAGGAGGTCTACTCTGGCTAGGATGGTGTGGAGGATTAGAATTTCCTACCTGCATGAATTGAGAATGGTGATTTTCCTGGGCAATTTCTAACCCCCTCACTTTTTCTACTAACATTGAAATGACTTCATTTGGTGAAGTTACGGTATTTTTCCTTAGTGGCATTTGTTGTATATCCTGGTGTTGTATAGGCATGTGATATCCCACTATGAATTGATCATTTCCCTGCCAAATTTCCCGAGGGCATTTCCTATACGACGTGGCATGGAGGTATTTTCTTGAAAAGAGACTTCGGGTTGTGTTTGTAAACCTCCTATAGGTGGGTACATACTTTGAGAACGTTGTTCATTCCTGGCGTAACGTATTGAATGTTCATCATCTAAAACCAGGTATGGGTCAGCTTGTCTACTAATTTGTGGTCTAAGTAGTACCTGAGGAGACAAACTAGATTCTCTTGTGAGCGTCATATTGTTCGAGCCTAAGGCTCTGTTTGTTGTGTTTGAGCGAGCTGATCCAACTCTTCTTGTTTGGAAAGATGAGTTATATCTGACCCTTGGTGATGGAGTTTGTGTTGATAATTGGTTATCTGAATAGTTGTCACCCCATACCGAGAGTGAGGGCGATGACTATCTATTCAGTTGAGCGTAGTATGCCTCAAGACCTAGGAGAGGTCTACCATATGCATCGAATCCTGACATATTCGGGGGGTATATGAATACCCGCAGAATAATGGGAAAAGGTGAAGGTGATGGTGAAAGCCGATGAGGCAGATAAGATGAAATAAATGTTAGTAGAAATATGACTCCGAATCAGAAAGTAGGAAGGTTCACGTCGGGTTCACCAATTTTGTACGATGGAAAAGTGACAAGCGAGCGTGGGAATCTACAAGTAACTTTTCCTCGCACCCGACCTCCCGAGGTCGTGCCGAGACAAATAAGGGGATTGAATATGTGTGGGATGCGAAAAACTAGTTAGGCAATCTGATGTCTTCAACGCGCACTAGTGGAAATTACAAATCTAAGGCAAAGAAGGCCCTCCTAACTCGAATCGTGTGATAGATCGATCAACAAGGATGACTCGCCAAGGCTCCAATCAATATCGAGCTCGCGTGATTCGCTCTATGGGTTATGGAATATGTGGAAAATGACCTCGGGATAGTTTTGTATATCTCTCTAGATAAGGTCATAGGGTGGATGGTAAATATTATTGACTTATGGGCGATTCTCTAGCCTAGTCCGTAAACTCCTTAGCTTCATTAGCTATGTCCAATAAGGATAACTATTCGATGATGATAGGTGGAAGTGGAGTAGATCTAAATACTAATGTACGTAGGCCAACATCTATGTCTGATTCACCTATAGATTTGTTGGGTTGTGGGACTTGTGGGTCACAACCATAGATTCATGTTTGTTGTGGTCCTAGCTATGGTCATGTGTGGATTCAGTCCCTAATCCCTAATATCCAATAGTCATATGCTTTCTTAGCCTCTATATTCAGAATTAGCAGTTGTGTGATCTTTTCAGAGTATCTCACAGGCATTCGTGCAACCTGAATTCTTAAGCTGGTATCTATATCTAGTGAAGTGTCTCCTGCGTCTGGCTGTGGGACCAAAGGATCACAACCGAATGTTTTCTCTCTTTCAAACCCTTCCACAGTCATGCAGATATATATCTAGGGTAATCTATAGTTTGGTTGATTTGACCAAAACGTGTGTGCTTTGTCGTCTTCTATGTTTAACCCGCTTAACTGGAGGCTGATCTATTGTAGATTTGTCATTGTTTGGAAGACTTGGATCCTAAGATTCTGATCTATATCAGTTATTGCTGTGACGAGATTGGGTTGGGGCACGATTGGCTCAAATACGTATTCTCTGGGCTCTCTAGGTCCCGTGATTGTCATACAAAAGCAACAACATAAATCCAAATGCAGCAAAGTGAAATTAACTATGTAAAGTGTATCTATAGCATATATGACTTCTCTATTTTTGTATTTTTCTGATGAATTTATATGAATGAAATTGAAGGAGCAACTATTTTAATATATCTAGAAATTGACAATTAATCTAATGACAAATTTAAAACAAACAAAGCAACCGAGTATAGCTACTTGCCTGTGCAGTTGTAAATCTATTCTAAACAATGAAATAACTGATCTAATCTATTTGAAAGACTCTCGATCCTACCTCAGAAGTGAGGAATGAATCATAGTCTCTCAGAAACTATCAATCCCCATAGCTTCCCTGGCAATATAAAAAGTAAAATTGACTGAAATAAAGTGATTGGCTACTCTATTTGATATGCTCCTAATTAGAACTTTGAAAGCTAGAACCTGGATTCTGCAGAATAGTGGCGAATCCGATGGTGTGTGTGATTTTGTCCCCTTAGTGTGATCTCCTCGCTCCTTTATGCTCACATGGATCCAGAAAAGCATGTAATGCTAGCATCAACAGAAGTAGATATTGGGACAAAGGCAGCTTAGGATACAGAATCAAATACAATGTGAGTAGGAGAGAGATAGCGCAAGAGTACAGAGCTTGGCTTATGCAATTCCTAGCGGGATTTATTGTGAGTCATGCAACATAAAACGTCCAGAACCTGAAACTATCTTGTTTGAAGAACAAAACCTGTAACTTTAATGGCTTCCTATTGAAAACAAACTATCCTATTCCAATTGATTTGGATGAAGTGATAACAACAATTGCACAAGATGGATATGTGGCTTCCTAACAACAAGACAACACTAACTAAGCATGCAATGAATGAAACTAAGAATTCTAAGCAAAATGAAAGACTAATCTATTGCAATGAGAAATTCAGAGGCAAATTTGAGGGGCCATTTGCTTGAGCACAAGCCAACTATTTATAGCATTTGCATTTACCCAAGGTAAAAACCAAATTGATCTCTTAAACTATAAACAATGGCAAAACACTATTCTAGGGAACCAGAATCATTAATGCAAGCCCAAGGTGGTGAAAAAAGATGGTAAACGTTGAATTTTACGTGAGTCGTGTTAAAAGAGCATTCTAGAAAACACAGAAGGACCGCTACCCCCGAGTAGGGTGGTGGTTATAGGACCGCCGCCTGCCTGGGTGGCGGTTTCAGAATCAAGAGGAAAAGGCAAAGGAAAGAAGGGAAAAGGGAAAAACAAAGCACGCAGGGGCTAAGTGGGGCATGCGGGATGATAATGCATACTTGGAGAGCTTTTTCGAATCCCGAACACCTTGCGAGGAGACTCAGATCATCATTGGGAACATGTTACGTTGTTCACGACAGTAGTACCCTACGATTTTGGGTACGTACAAGAGCCATGACCCCATTTCCAACTAGAATGTGTCATGTGTCCTAGTCAAATTAGAGCAATGCGGGCCGATGGAGGAAATTGATTTTTTAAGCCTTTTTTCAAAAAAGGTTAAAATGTTGAGAAAAGGGCCACGATCACATTTCAATTAAGAATGTGCCAAGAGTTTAAGTTGAAAATTCAAAGCGGGCTACGGGCCAATTTGTTCCAAATTGCCAAATCTCATGAAAAATCACAAAATATGAAAGGATTCCCCCATAACCACTCCAATCCCTTCCTACCATGTGCAACCCAATTTCAGAGTTAGAGGAGCAAATCAAATGGTCTATATTTAAACTGCAAATCAAATGTAACAGTTTACTTTGCAAGATCTGGTTTTTAACCCGCCATGAGCGTTTTCTTCACAACAAAGGAATTTGAAAAGGTGTTGAGGATTTGTGAAGTTGTAACGGTTTCTTGCGAAGAATATAATGGCTTCTTGATGTCATTCCAAGGGTTGGCGATTGATTTCAAAAAAGACTAGAGTGCTTTGTACCTGGAAAAGACAAAAAATGCCACATTGCTTCTATTTTCTCTTCTTCCTCAAATTTCTTCCATTCTCAAGCTATGTACAAACTCTGCTCGAGCTTCAATAATAAAAGAAGGAATTTTTTCCTCTTTGATTGAGGAATTAATTGGTACTTTCGACCAATGAATTTCATTCGTCTTGTAGCTTCTCCAATGGATTTTTTTCCTTCTAACTATAAATGCATGTAAATGAAATTTCTAATTAATGTGTGTGGGAATATGATATTCTACTCACAAAATTAGTTTCCCCTACCTCCATTCTCATTCCCTTTCCCCTTCTCGACAAATTTATTCTCTAGTGAGATATTTATAGCTTTGCCACAGGTGGTGGAGTGCCCCTGTTGGATCTCCTCGAAAGGCCACCATTGAAATCCACTTTTTCACGCATGCACATACGAAATTTGCACCATTCAAGTAGAGGGACTTAGATTCCCATAACGCTAGCTTAAAACCCACCAATTTGTCCACAAGAAAATTTTTCTCTCACAGTTTTTGGCACCCACCGTGGGGTAGATTTTGTAGCATCTACACCTAAAAATGACCTCAGGGTCATAAAATAAAATAAAAAAGATTCTAGAGGAAAATTTTCCCAAGATTGAATAATCACATGAACTACATGCATGTAAATCATGGCTATTCTAGGAAATCCTCCCGTTGAGAGACATGATTTACTCTTTCACATCCAAGAAGACATTGTAATATACTCTTTCTCGCCAACACAATGTTAATTTCATTTAGAAAATATGTAAAAAACTCGATGTAGGATATTTTATTTTAGCATTGTAATATTTTTTTTAAAAATATATTAATCATCATTAATTGTGTAAACATTGTTGTGATCTTATTAATTGTGTTTGTTCGAGTGATATTTTATATTAGTTTCTAGTATGCACACCACTAATTTAATATACAAAAAAATTATTTTACATTTACAAAAATGCAATATAAGTATTTCAACTATGAAATAATTATATTGCATTTTTTTAATTTTTTGAAGGGACTTTGCATCACATTTTTTCCACTTCCCATTGTGATAGTGTTCTTGTTGGAATCATAAATAGACGACGTAAATGCATAGAAAAATCAAAACAAACATGACACAAAAATGGAAGTAATGTGACTTAACTATAATCATTTAGTCACGTCATTTTTTCAATGAAAATTTTGATGTGATTTCTTGCAAGAAACACACTTGAAAAACACACATAAAGGTCAATTTATAATGAAAAGAGAGCCAAAATATGGTGCTAGTTACAAATTGCGTATTAGTGGGTGAGCCTTTAATCTTAAGGATCTTTTCTAATCTTGCATAAGAAGGGATGTGGCCAAGTATTTTATAACATACTATATTTTGGAACAAAACTATGACAACATTCACACAATCCAAAACAATGGTGATGAATTATTTCCAATTCTTCCTAAGAAAATTGAAAAGTTTGAAGCATGAAATCTAGATAAATACTCAAGGGTATCATTTCAAAAATTAAAATGGAAATCTAAGAGAAAATTGTGGTCATTTTTTCTATGATTTGTGCTCTCCACCAATTCTTTTTTTTGGTGGTCACATGTACTTTATGTTTTTTTAGTCATTATAAAAAAATGACAAGAGATCTAGTTTATAAAATAGAAACCAAAAGTGTTCAAAATTTTGAAATCATTTCAAAAAAAATGGTTGAAGATGAAGCAAAAAAAAAATTGGGACGCTCAAGGTTGGAAATGTTATTGAAATCACATAAATGTTTTTAAATCCTATCTTAAGAAAAATGGGACTAGAAACATTTACAAGTTTTTCATACTCATCAACACTATGGAGTATCTTATAGGATGAATAGAATTATTTTGATAATGGTTAGTGCACTATTATATTTCAAAGGGTCAATATACATTTATTGGCAAAAGAAAATGAAAACCTAGTGTATCATTGTAATATTTTACTATCAAGTAGTGCTTGAAATGAAGAATATAAATTCTGGAGTGTTCATCTTCATTCAATACAACATATTTTCATTTTCAAATCCATATGATTAAAGTTGATTCCAAAAGGAGAAAATGAGTAAATTAAACCACATGAGTCATAAATTCATATTATTAGAATATATAGAATCCTCAAAGGCCAGCATGTTATATGATGAAAATAATAAGAAATTTCTCATTGCAAGAGATGTTGGTTCTAGTAAAACCATGAAGGAGAAAACAAACACCGATCAACAATTCAATTGACTCGAGAAATTTTCCAAATATGATGTTTTCTATGAGATTGATATAACGATTACAAATGGTGAAGGTTAGACATGTAATTGAGAATCACCTATATCTATATTGTCTTTTGTAGTCGAAAATGAAACTCTTCCTACAATAGAAATTCAAACTTCCTTAGACAATGAACACATGTTTCTAAATAAGTCGTCGGAAAATTTACAAATCTTTAGAATATAAAATTGAGGTACTATTTGTTTTACAAGAGACATAAACTAATATTCCTAAATGGCTCACATAGAAACTAACATATGTTAGGCTTTATGACATTGGGAAAATACACTAGAATAACATATAACAAAAACATAAAATAGGTGTAATTCTTGAAGAAATTTAATAAAAAATGGAAAATTTTACTTTAAAGGGCGTGTCTTGTTAGGTTGTTTTCATATGAGAAAGTGTTGAAGATTGTACACTAAGAGTACTTGTACACTTTCCATAGTTTTCTCGTCGGGGTTCGGGCGGGCCGGGCTTCGAGCGAGGGAGTCAGGGCGGTAGCCCCGAAATGTTTTTTTGGCCTTAAAACATGCCCGATATACTAGGAAACGTGATTTTCTCATATGGTTGGGATTTTTCACCCATAGGTTTATGGGATGGTTTTGGCTCATGGTTTTGATACCGACAGTTTTGTAAAAATGCTTAAGCAGTTGTCTACTTATATGGTTTTATGCATATGGTAGGTATAATGTAACATTGCAGATGTGTTTTGAATTCGGGTGTGAATTCTACGTAGATTTTGTTAAACATAGCTCCAACCAAATCTGGGTATTATATTGAGAGAGCAAAGGGCTTGTAATAAAATCGAGCAAGTGATTCTTGGTGGACGTAGCCCAAATTGGGTGAACCACATTAAATATTGTCTCTTTGTGTTCTGTTATTTTATTACGCACTTTTATTTGAGATCCGTAATATTTTTCATATTAGTTTCTACTTATTGCGATTCATTGAGGGATTATTCCGCATATTTTATCCCTTATTTCCTAACATGTCTAAGTACAAACCAAAATTTGAACATCTAGAATAATAAGTCAATATTGTTTTTATTTTAAAAACTCATTCTAATAAGTGGAAATGTTGGATGTACGAAAGAAAGTGATGAAAATTGAATAAGATGCTTTAGTAAAGAAAATAGAAATTAGGAGTTATTTGACCTCGTAAAAATAATAAACCAATTGGTTTCAAGCGGTCTTCTGAAAAATACAAAGTAAATAGCTCGCTTGACAAACATAGGTTTTTAGCAAATGGAATTTCTAAGAAACAAGGGATAGAGTATAAGGATACCTTTGCACCAAAAACAAAATGGACTATCTTCATACTTTTTTGGATTTAGAAGCACATAATGGATGGAAAATTCATTAGATGTATGTAAAACTAATTTTTTAAATGGGGACCTTAAAAAAACAATGACCATGACTCATCCATAAGGTTTTGTAATTGAAATCTAAGAGAAAAAAGGGTGTAATTTGGATAATTCTCCATATGAGTTTTAAAAATTCCTTTCATTTTAAAAGAATAATGAACTAGTGGGGGTGAATCATTCCTACAATAATTTTTACTTCATTTACAAAACCATACATTCATCATTTGAGTTGTCCATACATCATTCATAACCATACATGTGCATATTAGATGTGCATTAACCATTCACAATAACACAACACAAGAGAAAGTACACAAGACACCAAATATAAGTGGGAAACCCTTAAGGGGAAGAAAACCCATATAATAAAAAACTTTATTTATAAATTCTTTAAATTTAGTGAGGCACCAATCCCACAAGGAGCACCAATGCCTAGTTTAGTAGAGCACCAACACTACAAAGGACCACTAACCCTTAATTTAGTGAAGCACCCACTCCATAAGGAGGCTAAAACCCCATAAGATTACTAAGAACCAAATCAGCCACTTGAATATAATGATCTCATAATTTTTTTTCTACCACAATTGATGGAGATCACAATTTCAGCTCACACGTTCACCTTCAAATCCTCATACCTTCAACTCACTCTATCTTCTTCTTCTTGGACTTGTATTAGATCTAAAACCTTGAACACATTCTATCAATTATTATTCAACCTATAACATAATTCCTCATCATTAAAATCATACCCTCATAATTTTTATACGCTCCTCTTGGTTCACACTTTTCTCCCATGCATAACTAGTTCAAATTTGAACTTTACTTTTATATGTTTTTCTTCTCCCAAATACAAGACATGTTGGTCCTATAAAATTATCTTGACTAGTGAAACTTAAAAAAATATGAATAAAATAATAATAACATTCATAATGGACCCATGTAGGTTGGTCATGCCTAAAACAACTCAACTTGGCTCAAAACTAACACAAAAGAACATCACTGGATGAGCTAAAACCACAAAATCCAAAACAATTATTATTCAAGATCCAAAATTCATCACACATATATAATATGACATGAAAACATCATACATGGTTGTTAATTAGCTTGCACTAATCAAATAATTTGTAACACAATCCAAAAGGCTCATATCCTTCACCAAATAGTTGTTTCTAGTAACTGTCTTCACCTTTGGGCCTCAAGACCACCCAAAAACAACTCAAATATGGAGTGTAACCACTAAATTTAATCCTCAGAACCTTTATATCACATCCATTCATTTTATATCTCATCACAAATCCATATGTGCAAACCACATCTACTTTCCTCTTCACCAAATCAAGCTTCCCAAAAAGCAATTTACAAAGCTAACCGGTTTGCACCCTTTCTTCCACTTTAAAGAGTTAAATGAATTCAATAGGAAAAAAATTCATCCCTATTAACTCTCCAATTTATATCAAGCATCAACTGAATCATCTCATGCCTCATTGACTCCATTCTTTCAACTTGAGCAATCTTGTCCTAAAAACAAGCAACCTTAATATCCACAAAATACTCCTGGATGAACGATAAAATAACATCACAAAGACATAAAGCATATACCAATTGAAATGTGTATAAATTAAATTTCTAGAAAATATTATATTTCATTTCAACTCTAAGCCTTCAACCAAGACCATCTCTCAAACTGCTCCTTGACCCTCTAGGACTCAAGAACCAAGCTTGAGCTCAACTTTCTCTATCACCTCAAATATCACTTCCAAGCTTTAAAAATAATGTAATATCATTATGCATGATGTTTAAGCTCTCATAAACCTTAAACAAGAATGAAAAAATAAGAAATATCACTTTACCTCGTGGAGTCACTTGACACCTTTCTAGATTAAACATCCTCAGATTTGACTCTCAAATAATAGGTCATAACTTATTCATACCATATAAAAAATACAATTTTGATATACCAATGGAAATATATCTGAACCATAATAAAAAAAAAAAAAAACCTGAATGGACCCTAACTCTTCCTATAGCTCATGTAATTCTAAATTTACCACAGACTACTCCAAACTGCCCCAAAAACTAGTCTTCATAAATAAGGCACACTTTGAATTTTATAAGCACCACCATGATATGAAATTATCATGTACATCTATAAAATCTCCATGGATTAAAATTTCAATTAATTTCTCACTTTCTTTGAAGAACTTCTTCACAAACTGAACATCTTCAAAAAAAGCATTTTTAGGTGTGGCCCACATACAATCATAAGCACTAATACACATTTTGGAAATATGGAAGAGTGATCTACAACATATAATCACCACTTTTACAAAAAACAATCAAAATAGACTCAACATAAAAAAAATTCTCGAAGTCACTTTTAGCTAGGGTTTCAAAGCAACTTATCTTCTTAATGATCATTCATACAAAATGACAATAAAAGTGCCTCTTTATTTTTGTGAAACCTTTATAACTAACCTAAGAATATATTCCAAATAGATCAATTCCCCATGTTTCAAATCTTCACTCACTTGGAAAACCTAATATTTCAAAAACTGATGTATCTTGCAATTCCTTCTTCAAAATGACCTAAAACTTGTCATGAAGCATCATGAAAACATCCTATAACTATCCATATTCACCATATTATCCAAATAGATATGAAACTCTCCAATCATTAATACTTACCTATGCCAATTTACCTGTTTCCACCTTCTTTCTTCCCAAGGACCTCATAAATTCACTATACATCTGAGAAATGACTTAAAACTCACCACACACATTATGTGCATAGAAAAAATGATTCTACCATGCTTTACTAATACTTATCAGCTCCAAAACTCATGAATACAACTCATTTTGCATGCTCCAGGGCTAGGAATAGTTGTGAAATGACCTGACTCAATCATGAAACCTCATGAACTAATCTTGATGACCTCATGCAAACTCTGATACACTCATGAAACATCATAAAAACTATTTTTGACCTCAAGAAAACATTCAACCACCTTGGAAGGACTCAAACCATGACAATACACACTCAACCATGCTCTAGGCCAACATTGAACTCACCAAAATTGGGCACTACCAATCAACCTTCATACTTAACACTTGACCAACACCTCATGGAGACTCACATGACCTCATGACACCCTTTTCCATCAATGGAATTGAAATAAATAACAACACAAACACACAATGGCTAACAATATTCACCTTTGTCATTGATGGTAACCAAGGACCAAACACTCCTCCTAGACCTCATTCCCATGTTTTTGATGCTTCTCTCCTCCTTTGAAATATATGAAAAATGCCAAAATGATCCTACTACATGCAAAATACAACACACAATGAAAATAATTCTCATAACAAATTACTTGACCCAAATGGCTACCCCTAAGACTATACTTTCTCCTCTTTGACTCCTTCAAATACATGTGAAGATCCATGGACATGATATGATCCACAAAATAGCTCCCCCTAAATATGTACTCTCCATATTATCTTCATTCACTCTCAATAATTGCTTACTAGGTCTATTCATGCAAGAAATCATAAAAACATTGCCTCAAAGCATAACACATCTTCTTTTAGGACCACTTGCCTCTAAAATCCAATTTTAGTCAAACTTTGACAAACTTCTCCATGATCTAGGTATCCAAAAACATCATGGTTTAACCCCTTATATCTCCCACTGAACTTGTACCAACCTTCTTTAATGGAATACAAAAATTTAGGCTTCTTACGTTTTTTACATGCCTTGAAACATAAATCAATCTCTTCATTATTGTCGTAAAACATCGTTTCAATGTTCTTTACTTTTATTCATGCCATCCCACTCTTCTTTAGAGACTTATCTATTCCAAAAACCGTACTACATGCAAACACCACTCAATCTACCCTAAAATCCTTCATCACACCTTTTACATCTTTTTAGTCATCAAATATAACTTTCCCTCACTTAATAAGCACCATCGGACCAATATAGAGACATCTTAGTGATATTTATTTATGAACATACCTAAGGAGCACTATTTTTTCCTTGCATCTAATGAAAACACTACTACAAACCTTAACTTAGTCAACTTTCTCATAATTAGACCTTGTAGAAGTTCATTTTCACTTCACAGACTTGATGAACCGCATTAAACCTACACCTATATTTGATCATTATTCACTTAACCAAAAATTTTATGGCATACACCTATTTACCTTCAAGAACACAAATTAATCTTCAAAATCTAGCCAAAGCATCTAATAAGTGAACATGGTCTTCAACAAGACATTTTTAACCAACAACAAACCTTACATAATGCTCAAACCTTCAATATGAACCTCTAACAAAGGATTGATTACCTTGAAAAATATACATAGGGTTTCATATTTCCCATACTCACTGTCACTAACCTAGTAGATAGATATCACAGATTACTCAATTTGCACAATTTAGACATTAGAACCTTGAAAACCTCCTTGCCATCTTCCAATCATGCTTGAAGAAACCAAACATCCTTCTATACATCATGAATTCACTCGCATTTCCTAGATAATACTCAAACTTCTTAAAGAATAAGGCATCTAATTTAAGCCATCAATGAATCCTCCTCTAAACTCATAGGTCACATACACCTTCTTCATACAATCAACATGTATGAGTACCTTTCTTCACACCTACAGAGCAAGTGATCTCACTAAAAGCTTCTCGGTCATGATACAAGAAATATGCTAAAAATTTTGAGCTTAGGACAATACACAATGTACCTGAGAGAAAAATTTTTAGACTTTATTCTTTCAAACATATACTAGACAATACATATACATTCTTGCATAGATTTGAGAATATAAACCTTTTTCTTTCAATTTTAAATACCTTACCTTTTTTGTAACACCTTCACAATATCTATAGGTTTTCCAACCATCATATCATCTAAAATTCCACTCTGAGACACCTACCCTACGTGACATATTGCTATAATCCCTTCACATACCCGTACCTTTTCATATACATGTTTGATTAGATTCTTGGATCAACATCGGAATGTACATTTACTTTTCTAGTCCTTGATGAATTTGTGAATATACATATCACCTCATGCACTGTAGAAAACCTTTTTGAGACCATATACACAGTCATTCATAGATAATAAGTCTTCATTGAGCATACTCAACCTAGTAGACACCTCTGTCACCGTCCACCATTAGGGCTCAAAATATCCTTTTGACCATGCACAACCTTGTAAACTATCAAGACCTAATAAACACTTTATTAGTGCCATAACACTTGTAAAAATCTAATGTAATCTTCAAAATAAAATTGTCTAACATATAGATTTCCATTATATGATTAGATTTTCATTTCATGAGTTTGAATTTCTTGTTCACTAAGCACATGATCCATCATCAAGGACTTGTTGAAGGACAAAAGATCATGAATATAATTTATCTGAAACCAACCACCATTCATTATAGAAAACCAACAACTATTCCAATGAGATATTTCACACATCCTCTATTTCAATCATGGGGTCCCTTTTTGAGGAACATGGAGACCCCACTAGAAAATATTTTGTACCATATCTCACAAAATGGTCTTACTATTCCTTTGATGATTTCATTTCGTGATGAAGAAGATATGCTAACTCCCCCTACCTCTGACAACCATCTTAGTCCTGTAGAATGTAGCTTTAGAGTTATAACACACAAGTGTATCAGCTCAAAATCAAATATGCTCATCATACGAACCTTCAATCCTTTAAATAAATCTCCTACACTTTCTTCACTATGTATCCTTCATGAGACAACAACACTCTTAAAATCATATAGCACCCATGTTAAACTTACACACCTGAGCATACCTTAAATATTCATTTTTTCCTTATCTTAGGGAAAATCCTCACACTCCAAGTGATTATGCATAGTTTTCTATACATGCTGAAACTAATTAATATTGGTATAAGAGACACCAACCTCCATATAACTTACTATCATGTATATAAACTTTCCTAGCCAAAGCATTCTGATATAACACGAAAGGAACTTAATATGTATACACTTGAGGAGCATACCATGACATCAGTACTTATAAAACTTGGGATTTATTACCTTTGGAACACATTTTTCATGCCTCCATAATGAGTGAACAAACTTTCTATTCCTTGAAATTACATATCTCAATCATCATACACCTTTTCATGGGAAGAGAAATCAATTTATCTAGAGAATATTGTCTATTCTGACCTTAAATATTTCTCAAACCACTATGAATCAGTTTCTCAACCTAAGAGACTTTGTCCTAGATCACGAGTTTCCAATATTTTATCCTTCAAACATCCCTTATCACTAAATATATCTTTGACATTGTAAATACTAACACAAACACAATCCCTAACAGACTTTAAGCAAGTAAGAAGCTAGGACCTACAACTCAAGGAACAAATTTGAACACTCTTTACATGATACTCTTGAAAATAAAGACTCAACCATCACCATGACATTCTAAATAAAAGATATGTAAAGATAATATTTCATGACTACTAAACACATCACCTAACAAATACACCATAAAAAATGACCTACACATAAACTCAAACACCTATAAATGAAAAGTATTCAAAAATCATGGGTAGATCACTTAACATACCTTATCACTCTTGAAGTATCCCACACTCCTAATATTCTCAAATTCTCAAGCACATGAGACTACTTCACTTCAACCCTTGACTCAAATTCTTTTCTTCATTTGTATGATTAGACCTCTTATCAACCTTGAAAACATTTTTTCTCATTTTCCTTGACTAGATCAAATTCAACTTTGATTGATTTAGGCAACCAAAATTCCTTTATTTTTGAGATTCAACCTTCTTCACTTGCCTTAGATGATTCATGAGAGAAAAACCTTACAATATGACCCTTGTGATGACACTTATGACAAACAACCTCTTTCCTTTCCCTTGACTGATCACTCTTGTGGTATTTTCCATTGCTCTAAGGGTACACACAACTAAAAAAATTCCTACAATCCCTTTCTCTATGACCAAAACCATTACAAGCATAACAATAACCATGAAAATTTTCATACCTAATTGCATTTGGTTGTCTAATGGGATTAAGACTTGAATAGACCTTCTTTCCATGAATGATGTAGACTAGAATTACTAGATAACACGCTAGTCACGATGGCACATCACTCAGCCTAGACTAAGCACTCACCTGAAGCGTGCAAAGGTATCATGTCCCTCTTTAGGGTTGTTATAGTAGGATGTTAGCATGATGAAGGAATAAACATATAGATCCATAACTAATCCATCATTCTACAATGCATACCATATTCAAATTTATGAAAGAATAAGTTTAAACAATAATCATGATTGAATCAAGAACATGCATTAATTGATTTCACATAGGAATAACACTTAGATTCAACGCCAATAACTTCCATCTATTAATAAACATAGAAGCTCCTTAAAATAATGGCATTCTATACCAATGCATGTATGGATCTGATACAGTAATCCCATCGTATACCTCTCTATACATATATCTATCTATGTGATTCGCATCATATATATAGGGTGGGGACTTGCCCTTCACCGCTTCTCTATTCCAAAAATAGGCTGCATGCTATTAATAGCCACGCACCATTTATAGGCATAGCCACACATGTAAGTGTGTTATCTATAGACCTCTTGTAGTTAACTGAAGTGACCATCCTATTCTTAGCTTGCCTCATTAAAAAAAGCTTCGATCTGATCCTTTAAAGATAGACAATGCATGGTGCGCACTTCCCTACATACATTGCTGTGTGTTTGCATGCCATCTTCTAAAAATAGGTCTTCATGCTCAAAATAGGCTAAGTCCCAAATGCTAAATTTTCCCTCCGTGCGTGTGTTCTTCCCCGTCCATTCGCGCCTTAAACCCGGCCTATTTTCCCAGCAAAAACTTTCTTGTGTGAGTTTTGTCAAGTGTTTCTAACAAACAATGAACATCATCATCTTCACTTTCTTTAGACCATTTATTTGATTTGCAAGATTAGGCTTCTCATCTTCCTTCACCGTTAGGGTTTGAATATGTTCCTTAATATTAGAAAACTCTTTTTGTTTAGCCTTGAGATATATTGACATTTCTTTGATTTCGGACTTCAAACAAATGTTATCCTTTCTGTGTAATTCTAAATCTTCTCATAGACCCATCACCACTTCTTTGAGATCATCTTGACTATACATACAAACATCACATGGATTATTTTTCAACCTTTCACATTCCTCTTCTTTTGAACTCAAATATGAAATATCATTCTAATTGAATCTTGAGATTTTCTAAGGTTTATTTACCCTTCTCAACTATGTATTTCAATTCTTGATTCTCTTTTCAGATTTTCTTACCCATCTTGTGCTTTTAGGATCTCCTCTAAGTTGTTAGGCTTGTTTTTCAAGGACCTACTCGATACCAATTATTGGAAGCATAATATATTTAGGGGGGATGAATCAGTCCTACAATATTTGTTAATTCATTTTCAAAACCATACTTTCATCATTTGAGTTTTCCATACATCATTCATAACCATACATGTGCATATTAGATGTGAATTAACCATTCACAATAACACAACACAAGAACAAGTACAAAGACCCAAAATATAAGTGGGAAACCCTAAAGGATAATAAAACCCACTAAAACAAAAACTTTATTTATCCATGCTTCAAATTTAGTGAGGCACCAACGCCTAGTTTAGTAAAGCACCAACCCTACAAGGAGCACTAACCCCTAATTTAGTCAAGCACCCACTCCACAAAGAGGTTACAACCCCCTAAGATGACTAAGCACAAAATCATCCACATGAATATGATGATCTCATAATTTTATTTCTACCAAAACTTATGAGATCATAATTTTAGCTCACACATTCACCTTCAAACCCTCATACCTTAACTCAATATATATTCTTATTCTTGGAATTTTCTTGGATCTAAACCTTACACACATAATATAAATTAGTATTCAACCTGTAACATAATTCCTCATCCTTCAAATAATTCCCTAATACCTTTTATACTCTCCATCTTGGGTCGCACTTTTCCCCCATACACAACTAGTTCAAATTTGAACTCAAACTTTGTTTTTTATGCTTTTCTTCTCCCAAAAAAATATAGGTCAGTCCTATAACTTTATCTTTACTAATGAAAATTAAAAAAAAATCCCAATAAAATCATAAAAACATTCATAATGGGCCCATGTAGGTCAGCCATTCCTAAAACCACTCAACTAGCTCAAAACTAGCACAAAACACCATCATTTGGATGAGCTAAAACCAAAAATGAAAAAATAATGATTATTCAAGATCCAAAATTCATCACACATGTAATATGACATAAAAACATCATCCATGTTCATTAATTATCTTGCACAAATAAAATAATTCATAACACAATCCATAAGGCTCATATCCTTCACCAAACAATTGTTTCCAGTACCATGTCTTCACCTTTAGGCCTTAAGACCACCCAAGTACTCAACTATGGCATGTAAACACTAAATGAAATCCTCAGGAATTTTATATCACATCCACACATGTTATATCTCATGAAACATCCATATGTCAAAACCACATCTACTTTCCTCTTCACCAAATCAAGCTACCCAAAAAGTAGTTTTACGAACCTAACTAATTTTCACCCTTGTTTCCACTTTCAAGACCTTAAAATTCCTTAAATAGGAAAAAAATTCATCCCTCTTCACTCTCCAACTGATATAAAGTATAAAATAAATAATCACATGCCTCATTCACTTCATTATTTCAACATGAGGAATCTTATCCTGAAATCCAAACAACCTTCATCTCCACAAACTGATTTGGATGACCCATCAAATATCATCACCAAGACATAAACCATATACCAATGGAAATTCCTATGAATAATCTTTATAAACATTATATTTCCTTCCAACTCCAAGTGGATGGCCTTCAACAAGACCATCTCTAAACTTGCTCCTTAAGCCTTCTAGGACTCAAGAACCAAGCTTGATCTCAACTTTCTCCATCACCTCAAATATCACTTCCAAGCTTAAAAAAGCATGTGAACCCCTTATAAATTATTTCTAAGCACTCAACAACCTTCAACAAGCATGAACAACTCAGAAATATCACTTTACCTCATGAATCCACTTGACACCCTACTAGATCAAGCATCCTCTAGATTTGACCCTCAAATAATAGGTCATAACATATCAAAAACACAAGTTTTATATACCAATGGAAATATATATGAACCAGGATCACAACACAACTTGAATGGAGTCCTAACTCTTCTTGTAGCTCTTGCAATTCTAATTTTACCACAGACTACTCCAAACTATCCCAAAAACTAGTCTTCATAAATAGGGAACAATTTTCCATTTATAAGAACTACCATGATCTAAAACTATCATGAAATCTATAACAACCCTAGGGATAAAAACAAAATCAATTTATTTCTCACCTTATTTGGAAAACTTCTTCACAAAGTGAACATCTTAAAAAAATCATTTTCGGTGGGGCCCACACATAGTCACATGCAATAATACACATTTCTATAAATATGGAAGAGTCCTATACAACATCTAATCATAAAATTTTCAAAAATAATCAATAAAGACTTAATATATCTCTTTTTCTCCAAGTCACTTTTAGTTAAGGTTTAGCTAGGGTTTCAAAGGAACTTATCTTCTTAGCAATCATTCATAAAATATTGACAATAAAACCAACTTGTTATTTATTTGAAACCTTCATAACTAACCTAATAAGATATTCCAAATATCTCAGGTCCCCATGCAAAGCACACAACTCACAACGAGCATCAGAAGGTCCATTTTTGCTTCAAATCTTCACTCTAGAAAACTTGGTTTTTCCAAAACTAAAATATCTTGCAATTCCTTCTTCATAATGACCTGAAACTTGTCATGAAGAATCATGAAAAAATCCTATAACTGTACATACTCACCATCTGATCCAAATATCTTTGAAACTCTCCCACCATTAAGACTTTCCTATGTCAATTTGTCTATTTCACCTTTTTATTTCCGAAGGACCTCATTAATGCACTATACCTTTGATAACTTACCTAAAAACACCACACATATCATATACAATGAGAAAATGTTGCTACTATGCTCCAATAATACCGATCAACTCTAAAACTCATGAATCCAACTCATTCCGCATGCTCCAAGATTAGGAATAGCCATGGAATGACTGACTCAACCAACCATGACACCTCATGAAATGACCTTTCTGACATTATTTAGAATATTAGACACTCATGATACATAATATAAGCATTTTTTAGCTCAATACAACATTCAACCACCTTGTAAGGACTCAAACCATGACAATACACACTCAACCATGCTCTAGAAACACCGAACTCACCAAACTCGAGCACTACCAATCAACCTTCATACTTGAAAATTGACTAACACCTCATGGAGACTCACATGACCTCATGACACCCATTTCCATAAATTTAATTTAAATCAATGAAAACACAAACAATAATGGCCAACACAAAGCATGGTATGAAAATATCATCAAGCACTGTTGAACATAAAATTTCAACGTTTTGAATTTAAAGAAGCATATTTTTTGTTCAAGATAATTGACAAGAAATTTTTATTACTAGTGGTATATGTGGATTATCTATTATTCACATGAAATAATGATATATACACTACAAAAATAAAAGTAAAATTGATAAAATGATTCGAAATGATAGATATGAGAAACCTTCATTGCTATTTGGGTATTGAAGTGATTCAAAAATTGAAGCACATATTAATCTCAAAGTATAAATACATTAGTGAAAGTGTGAGAAAATATTGAATGAAAAACTACAAATAAATCAACACACTCTTGGAATAGAATCTAAAGCTAATAGTAGAAGATGCTTTAGAGCTTATAGTTATAACTAATTATAAACTACTCATTGGAAGTTTGATCGATATAACCACAAATGCAAAAACATTTGTTATTTAATTTTTTTATCTTTGGATTCTGTAATAACATAGAGAAAGTAACAAGATTGTAGAAAAGAGAGTGATTTGATATATAAGGGGAACACAACTTTTGACTCAAGTATTCTAGGACAACAAAATTCAAACTAGTTGGATATCTAGATTCAAAGCATGCAGGATATTTCAAGATGGAAAACCAACTTCAAGTTTCCTAATGAACTTAAGAATAAAAATTATATCTTGGAATTCAAACAAATAGTCAATGCCAAGAAATTCTTCGAGAAAATTAGAATAAGTTATTAGTTAAATACTATGGTCCATAAGGATTCTTACATATTTATAGGTAAAACAAGTTTCTTATACACTACTCATGATTGATAATATTTTATAATCAAAATGTCTAAGAATCTAGTATTTAATGACCAAAATAAGCAACTAAACACCAAATACACTTTTGATTATACATTATGTGAAATATGAAATGTCAAATTGCTACATTATCCAACTATGTAGCAATGAATGGATATCCTAAGGAAGATAAAATTTAAAATTTAATTGTCATACTTGGTCTCATAATAACCACTACAGATTAATTAGGGAGTGTAATATTATTGTACATAATCCTAGGAGTATTCATTTGTCTTCCAAGAGAATTTCTAAATTCATTGGAAGATGAACTAAACACTCATCTTGGAGATAAACTAAGTAGTCACTTATCAATGTAATAAATATGTAATTGCATCTCATTTTTCAATTAATGGAATGAAAATTTATCTTGCACCAAAGTTTTTATTTATCCTTAGTCCATTCTGGCCTAAAAATCAAATAAATATAAAAATATCAAAAAAGTGGAATTTAACAAGCACTTATTTTGGTTTGACTCTGCGATATACACAATTTGGATGGCATGGATATTTAACATGTGATGAAAAACATGAAATAACTATCACACATATTAAATAATACTATAAGATTTGGAACAAATGAAACAAATTCTATGTTAATCTTTTCTATCACCAAAGAGGGGTTTTAATCCCTACAAGACTACAAGCAATGTGAGTTCAAAACAAAGGGAAAACCTAAAATTGAGGGTAAGTTTTGTAGTGTTAATTGAAATGTAGATGTGGATCACATTTTTATTAGGAAATAATACACTATACTATCTATATTTAATTGTAATTTGTTTTAATATAATTTATTTCACCTAAATGGTTAAGTTTGAAGGGGTAGTAATCGATGGTATATTATCCTAATCAAATAATTTCCAAAGCTAATTGTATAAATAATATGATAACGCATAAAAAAATTTAGTTTTGATAGATAATAAAACAAAAGTAATAGTAATTAGATGGAGAAGAAGGCTTAAATGATATTCTAGAATGTGTGCTTATCTGGGATGACTTTACAACTGAAAGTGCTTGAAATGGTCTAATAAGACTTCATCTTTGAAATTGTGTCCTGAAAATATTCCAATAATAAATCATATGGCATGGCCTCAAGTGTACACCATTATGGTCCTTTCTATATGTCCTTCTCCCTTTTTACTTTCATCTCTTGAAACTTTCTAGGTATGTGCATTACTTTCCGACCTTCTCATATTTATAACTTGGACCTTAGACACCATGCAATGATTGTTGTGTAGTTGATTGAATATTTAAACCCTATATGGTGAAGGATTCATACAAAACAAACATTAATTGGGTTATAGGAAACCCCATGTGCATTTTTTATGTTTCCACTACTTTGAAGAGGGTTCAAACTACACATCATTCTCACCTGACATGTGATATCTAGAATGTATACAACCAAACTTATTACCATGACCTTACAAAATGTAATTTTACTTGAACCTTTTCCATACCTCAGCTTGAATTTGATAATATTCCTTTTGTGCTTGTAGATATGAGTGGATGAATCCCCTCAAATGAGTATGAAGATTACAAGAAGCCCATGGGATCATGGGAGTAGCTTTTTTGTGATGGCTCTTAGTATTTTCTCATTATAATGTTAGGTTCCAAGTAGAATAAATTACCATCTCTTAATGTAAAATGAATAACTTACTTACATATTCATCGTGGATTTGGAAAACTTGGATGAAGTTGGCAAGAAGTTACCAAAGAAGTTCAAATTAAGAAAATTAATGTGGGGAAAGGGACTAAAACGACTAGGTCAACCTATAGCAGTGTATTGGAAATTATGGCCCTTTCTTGGTGTTATGGTCCTAAATACATGTGCGAGTGATATAAAAATTAGGATTGTAATATGACATGGTATATCCTGATTTGATGGATTAATATGACCATTATACAAACAAATAGGTTATGTATGCAAGTAATAATGAGTGAGACATAGCTAGGGATTGCATAATTGGCCAAATTGAGATAGTGTAGGATAGTGAAAGAGTGTTGTTGAATTTGTGTTGTTTTAATATATCAATTACTAAAATGAGTTTCTACATTTTCCACACATTTAAGTATGGAATTGAAAATTACATGCTTAAAGGAAAAGTTACCTGAGTGTGCAAACACACTTTTCTTCTCTCATAGTGCCTTGTGCTTGTGCTAGGAATTGGTCTTTATTCTGGATGTATTTGTTTTTCTAGGATGAGTTCCTATAGATTAAAAGTGTATTCAATGTCCATAGTGTAGGACATCAAAATTTAACTTAATTGTTTTGAAATCCATATGAAAATAAAAAAGTGTAAGTAGAAAAATAAAGGAAAGTGTACACCCAATTGTTTTAAAATAAAAGAAAGTGTACACCCATTGTTTTGTGAAATAGTAGTCAATATCCACTACTATTTCCATAGATATTTTGATGAAATTTTTGTTGGAGTTGGTTAGAAGGAATTGGGGATGATTAGTCCCAAGTGGAATGTTATAAGGAGAATAAAAGAAGTTTAAATGCACCTCACATGGTGGAGAGAACTATATGGGGAGCATTTTAGTTGCTCCATGTTCCTTCACAAAATAATGAGAAATGAGAAGTAAATCCTATGAGGATAAAATTCACCTCAACACTTCCCAAGACTCATGGATAAGTGCCACTGCAAATGAAAATGAACCCAATTAATTTACAAATGATGACACAATGTATCAAAGTAATGTTAGCTTACACATACCCTTGGTGCCACCATAATCTAAATTGTACCATGTATTCTATCATTAAATTGAGTAAATATCCTGTAAATTACCTTGATAAACTATACCAACTAAGGAAAATTTTGAATATTCCCGTAGGAAGGAAGCGTATGAAATGGGTCGTTGTATCTGGACGTTACGGTATTTTTGTATGATTTTCACCCTACATGGTTTCTTACCCAAGTTTGTTTCTGAGCCCCTTTTTAAACCTCTAAACTATCTAATTATGTACATGTTATTTTGTTTCCTAATTTTGAACTTTTGTGAGGGTGGACATCATATGATAATTAACCCCTATTTTTGGTACATGAGATAGAGCAATGTGAATGTGGCCCAAACAAGAGGACTTATAGCATTTGTTCCCATGTTGTAGAAATAATATAGGGGTAAATAGGAGAGTGTGTATGGTGTATACCATGGAGCATACATAGTAATATAATATAAAAAATATCAAAGTGTCAAGAGAAAAAAATCAAGAAATGATGTATTAGATGTAAGAAAAATTAAATAAGGTCACAAAAATAGAACAACACAAAAATAGATACTACATATACATGAGACACCACTCAAGATGTCGCACGATAATTAATGCACTCAAGGACAACAAGAAAAAATCAATTAACATAGGGAATTCCCTACAAACAAGTGAAAGTAAAGAGAAATAATGTAAAATAATAAACAAGATATCCGATGAAAATTATCATGGCTTGAAGTAACCTACAAAACAAATACTATACATGAAGCACCCATTATTATGTTAGAGTAATAAATAGTATGACACAATATATGTACTGAGTGAATGAGGTAAGATAAAGTAAAGTAGTAAATATTGGAATAATAACACCTATATGTGAGAAAATGTAAAGTGGATGCCCCTAGTTGTAGAAGAACCGGTAGAGAGAAATGTTAAGCATTCTACATCATGTAACAATTTGTGTGTAGACTACATATTAACTAAAAATATGAAAATATTTTGTATTATAATATAATCTAAACTAATAATAGTAATGGAATAACTAATATGAAATGAAATATAAATGCTAACTAATTTTATTTAATATTTAAATAAAATAAAATAATTGAAATAGGAGGGATAAAGTACTAAACTGAAGATGACTTACCTCGAGCTCTTCTGGAATGAACAAGATGGTGTGCAGATGAAGTAGAGTATAAAGGTACTACCCAGGGAATTGCAGCAGATGAAGATCCGATTTGACTAGGGGGGCACCTATGGGTGCCTTGGTCTACAGTAGAAAAGCTCAAGATCTGAATCTTGGAGTGTCGTTGTATATTCATAATGTATCGATACTTGTCATGTGATTTTTGTAGTAACTTTGCTTATGTCACTATAAACCTGCAACAAATATCTACTTGCAAAACCCCATATAAAGCATCAAATTCCTAAAAAAAAAAATGCATATAAAGGGGTTAGATTGACTTAACTCCCACAATGTTGGACTTACAACTACATGTTGCACTACATTCTAGACCCAATGTATTTTTGTGTTTTAATGTGTGTAATTGTGTGCCTAGGGTGTCCTAGCACTAATGATGCAGAGATAGGGGACAATAACAAGATGTAAAATGCAAATGGTGGATGGAATAGAATGAATACAACCCTTCTTATGTAGTCTCTATGATGTAATGATGCCCAAATGCAGTCTCTTGGCTTTAGTAGATAGCTATCCCTTGATGGTAGATAATCCTCCCATAAGATAATAGGTATGTTATGTTTATATAGGGATATCTTGCTCAAATTTCGACACTAATGACCCGACATGCCGACTAGTACCTAGGGAATGAGAGGGAAAATGGCAAAGACCGACCTCGAATAGATAAATTAGATCTAAGTGCTTCCAAGACTACAGCACCCAAAATAAAGGACTGGGGCACCCATGGGCACCTTAGTACTACCCTAGGCACCTTAGTTAAAGAATAGAAACAAAAATGACCAGAGACAAAAATGACCAAATAATGACACTTGGTACTCCTAAGAGATGAATAGAATCTGTATAAACAAGCGATGAATGTGCACAAAAATGATGATGATGACCAACTAACTAACAAAAGGACTAGGGGATAGGTCATTAGTGAATAATTTTCTTATGTGAGATCCATATATAAAATAATATATTTTTGTATAAATGTAATAGTAAGTGTGTGATTTTGTGACTACATTTTCCCCACTTTATGTTAGTGGGTGGAAAGCTTAGTAACATAAAGTAGATAGAGATGCGTACTTAAAAAAATCCGAGAGAAGCCTATGTTTGTAAAGAACATGCAAATGTGGTAGTAAAAGCATGTGGAAAGAACCATGAAATGTGTTGAACCATCGATCAACGGTTTGATCCATGTAATGTATCAAAGAGCATAATAGTATGACAAAGTGCAATAAATGAGAGTGATGATTATAATGTATGATTATTTTGAATGCATATGAATGATGATGAGATGAGGAAGAGAGTGATCATTTCCCAACCCAAACACATCTATATGAATAAACGACTTGAAGAGGATTTTGTCATCCTGCTTTGCCGATGAAGAGTGTAGGGAAAAGTGTGCTATTCTCAAATCTATAACTACATCCTCAAGATCTAGCCACTACGTAAATGGACTCGATCAAATTTTTGTGGTTTTGGATCCAAATAATTTTGATCAAACAATTGACCATATAGGAGTGGTAATGGAAAGGCACTCTTGCCCCCACTCCATGGGTGTTCCCATAATGTGATGGCTTCTAATTTTGGCCATTTGGAAGTAAGTGTAAAATGATGGCTTCCATGTTAGGTCATCTAGGATAAAACGTGAAATGTAGAATAGTTTCCCAAGTTAGGTCATCCGGGAGGCTGCCGCACGTGACTCCTAAGTTATGTCATCTAGTAGGCGAAGATTGTGTTGAATTTGTGTTGATTGAATGATATGATTTCAATTGTTAGGAATTTGAATATGTTGATTGATTCATTTGATTTATTAATCGTAGATAAATTTTACGCTAGTTTCCCCCATGTTAGGTCATTAGGCGGAATTGATAGAAATTTTGAATGATTGTATGGAAATTTTTTAACAATTTCTTCCTCGGTTAGGTCATTAGGGGGAAGTGATGAAATGTCACATAGAATAATTGTACATTTTTTCCCCAAATTAGGTCATTAGGGGGAATTAATAGTGAGATGTCACATGGTGAATTAGTAAATGTTTGAAAATGATGAGTTGTTAGTGTTGATTAATCACATGGTAATGTAAGGGGAATTATAGGATGACCCAAATGATATGCTCCCCCTTTTAGGAAATTGGAATTGATGATAGGAACAAACGCTAAGCCAAAAGTAAGCATGAAATAGATAAAGTGATAGAAATCACCGAAAATGTGTATGAATTGGATGGAAGACAAATTTAAGGAGAGATAATGAATGTGTAATGTGTATGTTATGGTGTTAGGCATAATTCTAAGAATAATACCACAAATGGGGTGAAAATTAAAGTAGAAATGATCAAGATATGACAAAAATAGTTTGGTGTGTATTAGTTGTGAGAATAAGTGTGAAATAATGACTAAAGCAGGTGAAAATGTAACTATAAGTAGTGAAGTCCAAAAAAACAAGTCACTTCATTTGTTGTTTACGTGATTGTGATATTTAGCACAAAGTGATTGAAAATTTGCAAGTGAGAGTATCACATCCTAGATGGTTTGAGATGGTGGCGACTGTTGTAGCATCACATACAAAAACATAGTTGGTAAGTGTGTTATTTTTTGAAAAATGTACGGTATAGTAGTTATTTTTGTTGAATTTTTACAAATTGAATATTTGTAATTTTCTCAGAGTTTCGAGACTGGATTTGAGAGTGGTGAGGGTGCTAGTGACCCCTAGGGTAGGAGTGCACTAGATTTGGGCACTAATGTCCTATTCCTGGGTGCCCCAATCCAACATCCAGGCCCCTTGTCTAGAATATGTGTATTTGGTGTATAATGATGAAAAATCATATTTTTAGTGTATAGTGATGTGATAAGTCAGTGTGTTTTGATTTTTTTTAGTGTTCTAACGTAGCTTTGGTTATTTTTTTATATGTAGAGGGATATTCACTTGAGAGAGTTATGTGGTGGTCTTCATTTGAGTACATTGCTTAGATTGGTCCTATCAAATGATGATTGGGATTTCATGGACCATGTCAGCTTGTGGCACATAACATGGATGGGGCGTGCCCCATAATATGCCCATGTTGACTGCACTATGCGAGAGGTGGTGTGTAGATACATGCATGTTTTGGCTATTGACGAGGGAGATGATTCTTAGGTTAGAGGATGTATATCACATATTGTGATTTTTGGTTGTTGGAGAGAGAGTACAGGTGATGCCATTGGAGGATATGGAGAGACATATGTGTGTTGCTAGATAGTATTTTGTGGGGACTCAAGTACCTATCGAGGCCCATATCATTCTAGATGTTATCTTATAATCTGGGGTTCCACACTTGCGGAAGTTCATAATGGTTATGATTGCTTCATCTATAGCAATGGAGGGAGGAGGTGTAGGCATCTTGTATAAGATGCATGATATATGTCGGTGGATAGAGGAGGAGGGTACTAGATACACATGGGCACGATGTGTGTTGGCCCACCTATACAGAGATCTATACCGATTTACTCATGATGAGCATGGTGGTGGGATAGGAGCCACTACATTATTACACGTATGGGATTATGAGCATATAACTGTGTTGAGACTAGTTGGAGGTCCATGAGGAGAGAGTGGGATAGGACAAATATATATGTGAGGAGGTGGATTACTAGACGTGGGTGTAGGATGGACATAGATACCTATAGGGAATTAATAGATAGGATGGGGCTGTCATCACCAATCCGGCACTATGATAATTCTTCACCGGGAACTCCTCGTGCTATGATTATTTACTAATGCATAGCCTTTAGTTTGGTGGATGTAATCTGGAAACAAAACAACAACATAACACAAGAATACCATCGACTATGATAAGACAGAATGATGACAAATCTGAAATATCAAAGTAAATTATAATATTAACATGAAACTGTTACAATCTCACCCATGAGGTACTTCAAGTGTTATTGACTTCACTTGCCTTTCACCAAGACTATGGGAGAAACTTTACAATTACACCTCTTAATGGCTTCTTCAACACACCTTTAAACTGATGGCTTCCTTTGCACACTTCCTACAATATTTCTCACTACTTCCTTCTATGCTAAATGAGGGGGGTGGCCTCTCTATTTATAGAACTTCCAGGCTTATCCATCTTATCTCTAAGATAGGATAAGAAATCCACTCTGACGAATCATATTCCATACCTTAACTCTTATCTCGTACATGTAAGCTTATCTTTTAAGATAAGATAAACCTTATCATTTTACATGGGTTCCACATTTTTAGACTTTTTACAAATAAAATACACAAAATATTTATGACCTCACTCCTTGTCCTTATTACCAATATAATATTTCTAATTCCTAATCATGTAGACCCTACTTTTCCAATTACCCAAACTTTGACATTTTAATATTACCGGACCACTTACTGACAAATATTTACTTTTTACAACATTCCTATTGTACTTTGACTGTTACCGTACTCCACATTATTGGCGGCACCATACTGACGACGCCGTTATCTTCTATCAGATGCTACTACTAATTATACTTAACAACATCCTATTCCTAATACATACATTAATGAAATAGAATTTATGGAGGAAAATTTTAGTGTCGACATCTTCCCCCTTCCTAGCTTCTACTCCGTCCTTGGAGTAGACTATTCTGGTGCTTGGAAAATCTTCAACTTGTCGTGGTTGACCCATTTCGTAATGGGAGTGCCATCCAATTCCTCCACGGTCGAGTGCACGTACCATTTTCATGCACAAATTGCTATTTTGTAGGGCCCCATCCATTTTGGAAGAAATTTTCTCTGCTTTTTTTTTTTGTATCTCGGAATCATATACTAGAACCAAGTCATTCACATGAAATGGAGACCATTTGGATCTTTTGATCAAAGTATTCCTTCTACTTCATTTTCTTCTTATGGCTTGTATCCTTTGTTATTTCTCTCATTTCCTCTAGCAAATGAAGATGTACCAACCTTTCTTTTCTTGAATCACTTTCATCCATCCTTTCATTTTCATAACTCTCATAGTGGGAATATCAAACTCAATAGGAAGAAGCTGGATCAATACCATAGGCCAACTCAAACGGGGAGTATCCTGTTGCTGACTTTGATGTTGCCCTATATGCCCACAATGTTGCATGAATCCTTTTATCCCATTTATGTACCTACAAGGCTGCATCTTTGCTAGAATTTGACACAACACAAAATTTGTTCGCTCCACCTGTCCAAAAGTGCTTGGCTTGTATGTTGTTGCCTTCCCGTGCTTAATAGAAAACTTATTGACTAGGGCTTCTACCACCTCATTAATGAAGTGGATTCCTTGATCATTATAATTTCTAATGGGCAACCAAATCAGTGACAATGTGTTCATACATGAACCTTGCCACTTCATCCATGGAAGTTGTTTTCAATGGCCTAGCTTGAACCCACTTGGTTAAATAATCTGTGGCAACTACAATATACTTATTTTGGCGTGATGTAGTTGGAAGTGGACCAGACAATATCTATTCCCCACTTTTCAAAGGGACCAAGGGAAGAATAGGACATAATGGAGCTGATGAAGTCTTACGGTTACCATGTGTTTGACAAATATCACATGTCTTACAATAATTATAACAATCTTTAAAAAGAGTGGGCCAGTGATAACCTGCATCCAAGATCCTTCTTTACGTAAGTTGTCCAGAGAAGTGCCCTCCACATGTACCATTATGGAATTCTTCTAGCAGTTCATTTCCTTGATCATGCCCAACTTCCTCTTGTACTTATCCATCGTGTCCTATTCGAAATAATACTCCATGTAGAATAGAATATGGACGATCGCTTGAGAGTAATCTTTCTCTTAGTCTTTGCATTGGCACCATCAGGGAAACTTGAATTCATTCGGATAATTCCAAATATCTATGTATTCACTAGGGATTGTATCAAGGATAACAATGTTGCATCGGGAAATCATCATCATCACAAGATGATCCTAAACCATCATAGGCTTGAGAGAGTGCAACCGCATTGACATGTTGCTTTCTGGCCTATCTATAATATCAAATTCAAATTCTTGTAGCAAAATTATCCATCTTGCTATCCTCCCCGATGGGTTAGGCTTATTTACAATATATTTTAGAGCCTCGATGATGATTCAACTAGAAATTTTTGCCCTAGCAAGTAATTTCTAAACTTCTTTCTGAGAAAAAATGATAGCCAAAGCCTCTTTTCGATTACAATATAATTTACCTCAATTGCATTTTGCTCATTTGTCTACTCCCAAAGTAAATTGGATGTTCATTCCCATTTTCATCCTTTTGGCTTAAAGTACTTCCTAGTGCTGCATCCGAGGCATCGAGTGTACAAAATGAATGGCTTGCTCCAATGTGGATTCTTCAAAATGCAGGTGAAGACACTAGGGCTTCCTTCAGATTGTCCAAAAGCTTCATGCGCCTTATTTCTGGTTCATAAGTAACATCCTTCTTCAAGAACTCGGTTAGTGGTCATGTAATCTTTGAGAAGTTCTTGATGAACCTTCTATAGTAACCCACATGGCCTAAAAATGATCTCAACTTACTTCTATTAATAGGAAATGGTAAATCTTTGATTTTTGAAACTTTATCAGGATCAGTACCAATACCATCTCTGGATACAACATGCCCTAACAAAACACCTTTAGAACATCCAAAGACACACTTTGTAGGGTTTAGTGAGGCTTGTGCTTCATCTAACCTTTGAAATGCTATCTCCATTTGGTGCAGGTGGTCCAACTTGCTCCCATAGATGCAAAAATAATCCAGAAATACTCTGATGAAGGTCCCAATGTAGGGTTCGAACACCCTATTCATCAAACGCTGGAATGTTGCTGGAGCATTACACAACCCAAAAGGCATAACTCTATAAGCAAACGTTCCCCAAGGAGTGGTGAACGTGGTCTTCAGCTGATCTTTCTCTGCTATACAAACTTGGTTGTAGCATTATATCCATCAGCAAAACTATAGCACTCTTGGCCAGCTACTTCGTCCAAGATCTGATCTGAAAATGGAAGAGGGTAATGATCCTTCTTTGTTGCCTTATTGAGCTTCCTGTAATCAACACAAATGTGTAGCTTCCCATTCTTTTTTATTGAGATCACAATGGGAGAAACCCATTCTGAATTCTCCACAGCAAATATGAATCCTGCATCAAGCAACTTATCTATTTCTTCTTTTATAGTCTTGGAAAAATTAGGATTCATTCTATATGGCATTTACTTTATGGGCTTAGCACCATCTACCAGCTCAATACAATGTTCTACCCAACTTACTTGACGGAGTTCCTTGTAATCAAAAGTGAATAGGTGTATGTACCTTCGAAAGAGCTGGAGGTAGGATTCCTTCTCACTCTCCATCACAAAGATCACCAATCTTTATTTGTTGAGACGATCATCAACTTCTTCTTCGAGATAATTTTATGGGGTCATGAGTTGGTGTGATGGAAGGATATCCATGGCTGAAACATCCACCTCACTTTGTTCATCTTCGTGTCCACTTCACTGGTACTAGAGTAATCGAGGATGTCCAATCATCGGTTTCATCACTTGAATCCACAGAGTTACGCTTGATGATGTCGAGGATCACGTTTATCTTCACCCTCTCTACTACCACGTCCAAGTGTCATGAAACCTTCATTCCAGTAGTTTCTTGCATAAACTCTCCTTAGCCATGGTCTTCCCAGTGAGCATTGGGTATGCAACAGTACCATTTTTTCATCACCCGAAAGTCTACCACACATACAACACCCATAATGAGATATTGCCACATTTGAAACTACACCTTCGGTTTAGTTCTTCCCTTATTTAATGACCTTAACATAAGTGTTGAAGGGCGATCAATTTTAAACCCAACATATTCATTACAGAGACTCGGTCATTACATTAACTACAGCACCTCCATCAACTAAGACATCATGAATTGAAATACCATTACATAATACCTCACTTGGGAGCATAGGGATCCAGCTCTACCTCTAAAACAGGGACCTCAACCTCCTTCCTTCATCGAGCATTGATTCCACTTCGCAACTCCCGCCTCTTCTCGAAAGACATAAGCAAGAGTTGACCATATGTAATATTTGCGAGGCCTTTTGGACAGATCTTCCAAGATGGAGTATGGTCCTTGCCCCAAAATCAGAAAATCCCGCACACCCAAATTTCTTCTCCTATGTTTCTTACTAGTTTCTTCTTTCATCTTCTTAGGATCATTTCCATCTTGATTATCTTTTTCTTTCTTTCTTTTTGTTACAAACACATCTACTTCATTATTTCTGCTCTTATCTACTACATCAAAAGAATTCATAGGTGCTTTTCCTTTATCATTATCTCCTTTACCAGATGTAGAAGCTCTATCTAGACAATTATACTTATAATGACCCTTTTTATAACAACCATAACATACAACTTCAGAAATATTTCTTTTTGGACCTCTATCTCCTCCCTGAGAACTAAATTCCTTTCCTTGAAGAAGATTAATAGTTAACTGACCCATCTTTTTGAGAAAATCTTCATACTCAGTAGATGTACTAGGAGAAATATTTGTGCTCACCGGGAGTGGTTATGGATTCTGGACCAAAGGTGCTGGTGTAGGCTCTACTTTAGCAACAATTTCTTTGGGCTCCTCTTCCATGCTTTCTTCTTGCCTTCTTGCAATCTCCTTTTCTTTTTCAATGGTAGTTGGGCGGTCATACTTCACTCGTTGTCTGATATCAAGCTTCATCCCAAGAATGAAGTGCTTACAGAGGAGATTATCCACGCTATTCATCAACCCATCCGCTAATCCTTCCTTCCGGATCTGGACATCAAGTTTCCTCCTTAGCTCTAGAACACGAGCATGATAATCTCTTATCTTCTCCTTCTCTCCTTGGGATAGCTTTGTGATCTCGATCATGAGATCTCGTATATTTCATTGTTCACCAAATTCTTCAAGAAAACTTTCGATAATAAATCCCATGATTTTTTCACATTATCACCTAGTGTTTCAAACCACCTAAGTGTTGAACCATCCAAAAAGGTAGGAAAAAATTCATTCCATTGTTCCCTTCTTATAAGGCCATTACAAATACAAGATCGTTTAAACTCTTGAATGAAAGAAGAAGCATCTTTATTAGATTGAGCTGAAAAAATAGGAATCTTTCCCATTTTCAAAAGTAACCACCGTGAAATACCAACCCACAAGTACAATCAACAAGACTTATGTGCACAAATAATTGGAATCACTATACTAGAAAGTGACTTTACACCTTTCTATAGTAAAATAGAAATGACCACGGTAAACTATGGTAAAACTTGACTTACTGCAGTAAAAACTGACTTTACTGTGGTAAATACTATTCCTAGCAAAAATGACTTTACCATGGTAACTACTATTCATGGCAAAAATGACTTTACCATGCTAACTACTATGCACAAAGAAAAACAAGGTTACCCTCCAATTGATTTTTGACTAAGTGGGAATATCTCTCCGTAAAATCCACCAACGAGGAATGGTCCCAATGATGAACCAAAATGTCATCACCAATCCAAAGCACTATGATAATTCTTCACCGAGAACTCCTCGTGCTATGATTATTTACTAATGCACAGCCTTTAGTTTGGTGGATGTAATCTGGAAACAAAACAACAACATAACACAAGAATACCATCAACTATGATAAGACGGAATGATGACAAATCTGAAATATCAAAGTAAATTATAATATTAACATGAAACTGTTACAATCTCACCCATGAGGTACTTCAAGTGTTATTGACTTCACTTGCCTTTCACCAAGACTATGGGAGAAACTTTACAATTACACCTCTTAATGGCTTCTTCAACACACCTTTAAACTGATGGCTTCCTTCGCACACTTCCTACAATATTTCTCACTACTTCCTTCTATGCTAAATGAGGGGGGTGGCCTCTCTATTTATAGAACTTCCAGGCTTATCCATCTTATCTCTAAGATAGGATAAGAAATCCACTCTGACGAATCATATTCCATACCTTAACTCTTATCTGTACATGTAAGCTTATCTTTTAAGATAAGATAAACCTTATCATTTTACATGGGTTCCACATTTTTAGACTTTTTACAAATAAAATACACAAAATATTTATGACCTCACTCCTTGTCCTTATTACCAATATAATATTTCTAATTCCTAATCATGTAGACCCTACTTCTCTAATTACCCAAACTTTGACATTTTAACATTACCGGACCACTTACGACAAATATTTACTTTTTACAACATTCCTATTGTACTTTGGTACCTACCGTACTCCACATTATTGGCGGCACCGCATCTTGGCGCCGTTATCTTCTATCGACACACTACTACTAATTATACTTAACAACATCCTATTCCTAATACATACATTAATGAAATAGAAATTATGGTGGAAAATTTTAGTGTCGGCAGCCCAAGATAGTTACATAGAGGCCATACCAAAACTATGGATGATAGCAGAGGATGTTATATACTTGTGGTGTATTTGGAGGACTATGTGATTAGAGGATCGACTTCCGATTGTGGCTGATATTTCTTAGGTTGAGAGGGTATCACGACAGATTGACATGGCTTAGGATGTGCCCCCACAACCATGTATATAGTTTAGAGCTATCGAGAGAACCTAGGAGGGTCGAAGCTAGACTAGGGCCTATAGAAGATAAGCTAGTACCTCCTTGCCAAATGAGGTAGACGCATGATGGATTTGATAGATGTAGATGATGCGGGTTGCACAGAGGAGTACCACACATGGTGGGTGACACATCAATGGGTATTGTTGTTCCCATTATTTTATGATCTAGTGGGGTTACTACATGGAGGAGGAGGAGAGGGGGAAGCCCTAAAATGTAGCAATGAATGAATAGCTAAGCATGAATATTTATATGTAGTTGTAACATGTATTTTATTATTAGGTTATGGTTTAGTAATGGTTGTATAACACGTTTTATTTTTTTGTAGCCGATGCGTATTGGTCCCGATGGTAGACACATAAATCTACACCTTGACATGGAATATTCCTACCAATGTACTTGGTAGAGGGATACTTGAGTGATTGGATGATATAGCGGTGAGAATGCCCATTTATTTGAGCTAGTTTCCATAGCAGCGGTGGTGACGTGCATAGTGTTGTAAGGTGATAGGGATGAGGCACGCGAGGATACTTGGCTTGACGAGCCCGAGAGGTGGTAGGTGGTGGTCCTTTGTACACAAGATGTTTTTACGCGATACGTGGATTTGCAGGGTCGGGTTTTGAATCTATAAAGAACACCTTATTACGAAGGTAAGTGGAGAGGTATTGAGGTCATGAAAAGAGGTGTAAAAATAGTAGTGAGGTATCTAGTTCTAGGGATTTCACAATTCACGAGAGTGACAAAGTGATGATGAGGCGTGATTAGTACGATTGATATGATGTGGGGAGCTTCCCCCTAGTGATGATTGTATTTAATATATATGTATAGAAACATGTCATTTATATATGATGAGCTTATTTTGTGGGGTATTGATGTCGTAATGTGATTGATAATGTATTATTAGGTGATTAGTGTTGTGATGGTTTTATATATTGTTAATGTTTATTAAATGGATTTTGTAATGCATAGTTAGTATAATGATGGTAGCAGAATGAATGTTAAATAATAGATGATGTATGATGATCGAATAACATGTAGTAATCAATGTGCGTGTGATACCGTGTAATGTAATCGTAATATGTTAGTATGATAAATGAAGGGGGAAATAGATGATGCCAAGCTTAATGTCATATGGAGTTGTGGAGGTATGTGCGAAGGTAGTGGGATATGGAAGCCAATGTGAAGGAGGAGCGTGTGATGCGGTGGATATCATGAATGTAAAGGATGAGATGGATGATATGATTATGCCATGGTGTATGGATGTGGTATATGGTATGCATGATTAATGAATTACGGTGGTGGACGTACCATGGCTTGAGCACTAGGTGGAGGAGATGACTCAACTATAGTAGAAACTATTTAACGAGGTGGAGGATATATTGATCGCTCACATGAGCGAGAACCAAAAGAGATGATGCCCTTATCTTCTAATTGTTACAATCTATCATGAAGGGAAAGATATTTATTGTCACTATGGCCATTTATGCGATGATAATGACAATATGGCTGCTCATGCTAATGATGTAGCTTGTGTTGTAGATGATGTCGGTTTGATGGTAAGAAAATTAGGAACTTTTCAAGTAAGGAAAACAACACATCATGAGGTCTATCATGATGGGAGAAATGCAATGGCTTACATGACATAGCTGGAATGGAAGGAGAAATGGCTTGTCGTATAGGAGGGGAATAAATATGTTACAATTTGTGGAGTGGGTTGACCTGTTTTATTTTCTTGTGAGGAAAATGTGGAGACTATGTAGGATGCTCAACCACTTTTGAGGAGGACTACTAGATGATATAATAGGAGTAGATGTATATGGAGGGTCAATGACATTTTTGAAAGAATATATTGTTCTAAGTCCATAAATTTATAGCATAGAAGAATGAATGACTCACATGTATCATACTGCAATATTTTCTTAAGGGTGGGAATCAGACCACGATAGAAAATAAATTGCTTTTCTAGATCAATAGGTTGGAATATTAGTTGATGTATACAAACATTGAACCATAAGATATAATCCTTGATAGGTTCAGATGAGCCCTGATGTAAAGTAGGTAAGTGGTCATAAGTAACCTTAGGGCCATTGTTGATGATAAACCGATGGAGGAAAGTGTCCTCCATGTCATAGTAAGTACTAATGGACCCAAAGGGAAGATGAGTGTACCATTGCAATGCCTCATCAATAAGACTGTATCGAAAGGCCTTAAGCAATAATCTATCATCAGAATAAGAGGTCATAAGCATGTGGTAGTGTAGAAGATGAGCATGAGGGTCACCAGTACCATCAAAACATGTGAATGTAGGCATGATAAATTCCTTAGGAAATGCAGAATTATGAATCTTCTTAGGGATAGGGTTACCATGTAATGAATTATTATCAATAAAAGCATAGTAATCCCTACTTTCTAGAGTAAGATATTGAACCTGAGATTGTAATTGACCTATGACATGCATGAGAGAAATGATATCCTATGAAGGAATAGTGGAGGATGGAAATAATGTATTAAGAGGTTGTAATTTTCCATTATGAGTAATCATAGGAATATCAAGAGATGATAAAGAAGATTTTGATGCTAAGGGCACACTAGGAGTAGGTGTTGAAGAAGCTATAGTAGATGATGTAGATGGAATATCCATAGCAGTGGTAGGACTAGCATTGGAAACATCCCTAATAGGTGAGGTGATCGATGGAAATACATCTATATGAGAAGAAAATGAATGGGTGTAGATGATGTAATAAGAGGAGATGAAATGGTAGGAGAAGAAGAAGTGATAGATGGAGGTGACTCATGCAAAGTGCTAGATGCAATTTCAGGAGAAGGAAATGATGGAATAGGAGATTCACACTTAGTAATATGAAAATAGTGAGAACCATGGCTATTAACCTCCTTATCGAAGTATCGATATATACTCGAAATGAGAATGTTACTAAGGATGTTATCAATATGATCATCAACATAATATGAAGGAGGATGCAAGATAGTATGAGATGTATCATGAGAATCAATATCAGAAGTAGGAGAATCATTAGAAGGAACTATAGCAGTGGCCTGACTAGGATAAGAATCGGTATGTGCATGTTAGTGATTTTCAATACCAAAAAGTAATTGATAATGGAATCATCTAAAATTTCCTTAGAAAGTTCAGAAGGAGGATCACAAGTACCCATATAATATGGTGTACAACAAGTGAAGGATATCATATCCTAAACAATACTAATTCCAATTAGAGAATCATCAAAATGAGTAGGCACATATTGTTGAGCATCTAGAAGTTGTTGTTTGATATGATTTGGAATAGGAGTAGGATTACTATAGAGAGTCGTGAGATCAACGATGATAGCCTCATCATAGATAGAGTTAACACTAAAATGATACATGATGGGTGAAAATATGAATGATCTTTAGCCATTTTAAATGGATCCTAGGGAAAAATATTCTAAAGTAAAGTTCACCAAAATGATTAACTAAAAATATGAAAATATTTTGTATTCTAAGTTAATCTAAACTAGTAACAACAATGGAATAACTGATATGAAATGAAATATAGATGTTAAATAATTTTATTTGATATTTAAATAAATAATAAAATTGAAATATGAGGGATAAGGTACTAACCTAAAGATGACTTACCTCACCGTGATTCTCGGGATCGAATGGGATCGTGTGCAAACAAAGAAGAGTATGAAGGTATTACCTAGGGAATTATAGTAGATGAAGATTTGATTGGACTGGGAATCCTGGAAGAGGAGGACTGGGGCACCTGTGGGCACCTTGGTCTATAGTATGGGTACTCTGGTATATAGAAAATCTCAGGATCTTAATCTTAGAGTGTCATTGTATCTTTTTAATGTCTTAATCCTTGTCACGTGATTTTCATGGTAACTTATCTTATGTCACCATAAACTCCGCAACAAATATCTACCTACAAAATCCCATACAAAGCATAAAATTCCTATAAAAAAAAATGCATATGAATGGGTCGATGACCTTAGTTTCCACAATGTTGTACTTACAACTAAGCATTGCACTAGATTCCGTACCCAATGTATTTTTGTGTAATTGTGTTCTTAGGGTAACCTAGCGCCAATGACACAAAGATAGGGAGAAATAGCTAGATGTAAAATGCACATTTTGGATGGAATAGAATGAATAAAACCCTTCTTATGTAAAGTGTGTTATGTAATGATGCCAAATGCAATCCCTTTCCTAGTATATAGTTATCTCTTAATGGCGATAGTTTACCCATAAGATAATAGGTATGTTATGTTTATATAGGGATCTCTTTCTCAAAATTTGACACTAATGACTAGACATGATGACTAATACCTATAGGAATGAGAGGGAAAATGACAAAGACCGACTGGAATACATAAATTAGATCTAAGTGCTTCCAGGACAAAGGTTCCAAAATTAAGGACCGGGGCACCCATGAGCACCCATGTACTACCTCAGCGCCCTAGTCAAAGACTAGAGATGAAAATTGACAAAATAATGACACCTAATATTCCTTGATAGATGACCATAAGCTCGTGGCAAACAATCGATGACTATGCAATACAAACAATGATGATGATGACCAACTAACGATGACTTGAGACTAGGGGATAGGTCATTAGTGAATAATTTTCTTACATGAGATCCATATATAAAATAACATATTTGGCGATATACATGTAATAATAGGTGCATGATTTTGTGACTACAACTACATTTAACTCAATGTATCACATAAATGCACATATGCATAGAAAAAGGATATAACATACTATGTATCAAGCTAACATGATAATTAATGTGCAACATGAATAATATAAGTGTGCAATAAAAATAACCAAGCAAGTGCAATGCAAATATTTTTGGATGTTTGTATACATTTGAATGTTTTTGTATTTTAAACCCAATGAGGGTATAGATGAAAACCTGTTCTCTGAATATAAGGAATTTTGATCCAAGAATTTCCTTAGGGGGTTGTTCTCATGTAAAATGACTAGCCCAAAAATGCAAAACTCAAGGCATGAAAACTAAGCCACAATGTGAAATGTTGCTTCCAAATCTTCCAAAATACCTCTCATGATGAACCTACATCCCATGAAACCTTTATCCTATCCTTCAAGATGGTCCTAATATTTTTTCAAATATTTCTCAAAGGTGTGTAAAGGAGTGCAATAAAGCTCATTAGATGATTCAGTGAAGTTTGGAAAAAGACTAGCCTTAGTGGAAGCCTAGAAAGGACAATTTTGATCATTTTGGAGCCTGTGTCCAACTCTCAAGAGAGTTATGAAAAATTTATTAAGTATCTAGAGGTGGTATTGGATATTCTTGAAGGCATTCAAAGAAATTTAGGAATATTTAGGAAATTTTTATCATTCAAGGACAATTTTCTCAATAACTAGTTTTCTAGGTTTAGAAACAAATAATCTAATGCATTACCTTAATTTCTCCAAAGGATTTCAGGAGATCCATAAGGAGTTAGGGGTAAAAAAATTATGAGTTGGAATTTTATGATAATTATCTACATGGTGGGAACATCCATTTTGATATGAGATATGAAGGTTTCTTGAGATAGTCCAAACAGTGCAGTTGCCCCTCACAAATCAATAAAAAGGGCCCAATTTTTTTGAGTCTTAAGAAGATTCAAGGTCTAAAATTATTTCAATTGATCTTATAATTTATTTTTGAGTCAAATTAATATAATACTTGACCCCAAAACATCATCCTAAGCCTCTGGGGTGAAGAAAGTGGTTTTTTCAAGTTATTTTTGGTCATCAGATGCAAAAATGACTTTCCTCTCATAGATAAGGAATATTGTTGACCTCCTTGTATCCCTAATATCCCCTTAGGGAAATGGAGGAAATTATGGACAAAAACTTCACCCTCATCCTCCTACCATAGGCGTAATTTTAAAAACTTAGTTTCCCAAGTGTCATGTATGTCTCGTTTGTCCCATAGGACATGGAGGACATCAAAGACACAAACATGCTCCTCACTCCCTCACCATGGGTGAAAATGTGTTTCCTAATGTCCCCATGTCTCCAAGGGGACATAGGGTACAAAAAATATAACCCATGCTCAAAATAAGCCCCTAGAAACCCATATGACCTCTTTGTGCTCCATGAGCCTCTTTGTCTCACCCCCGCATTCATCCATCCTTTCTCCTTGCTCCCAATTACTTCACATCCTCACCATGGGAAAAATTTTGTGTCCCCATTGTCCAAGGAACAAGATGGAAAATAAAACTACCCCATGAGAAAGCTTAATCCATGTACGTCCACGCGACCTCTTCATGCTCTACGAGGGGTTTTTCATCTCCATCTCATCCATAATTGCTCTCGTGATGCCATTGTCTCAATCCAGATCCAAGGAGTAATTTAGAGCCCTAATTTTCCATTTTTTCCCCATTTTACCACATGCACTAGCCCTTAACCACACAAAAACTTAGTCTTAACTCAGATTCAAACCATAGTTAGCATGGTAATATAAAAGTGCAATAAAACAATGTTTTATCTCATTTCTTCTACATAATTAGTCATTTTATTTCTATCATCAAACCTTCTAACCTCCATTAATTTTTTCCATGCCACATAAGTGAAAGTACATCAATATCCTTCTTCATTTCCTGAAGATCCAATGAGCGAAATCACCTAAAATTGGAGCAAACTATGATTGAAAATTCTTCTTTCACACAAGCCAATTTTTGCACAATGAAGTAGCTGATTTTTAGGGATATTGAGGACTATGTTTCCTCTCAAAATGGCTACCTCCTTGAATAAATTTTCACTTTCCCAAAGATTAAGCGGGTGAAAAGAACTTAAACTTGGAGTGAAGGATCCAAATAAAATCTAGTTTTATTAGAAGCATTTCTTGCATGATGGGGTTACTAATTTTTGAGATATTGAGGAATGAGATTTTATCATTATTTTTCCACCTCCAATGAAAAATAATTTTCCCACTCATCCATATGAAGGAATCATATGAAAATTTGAGTAGGGAATATCGGAATAAAACCCATAATTTCAAGATTGTTTTTGTTGTATTCCTACACCTACAATAAATTTACTAAAAATAGAATGTGTCCATTGTATAACATGTATAATAATAGTAAGTTGTCAAAAGAGGTGAATTATTAGCATCTATGGTCCCTCAAATAGGAAAGAAACATCGGGAGACAAGAACAAAGTGAAATTTTCTAAAAATAACAGTCATGGATAAGACCTGCTAAAAATGGTAAGTCCCATAATTGAGCCCAAAAAGATATGAAAATGCCCATTTTATTATATTTTGATTTTTTCCATCATCACAAGGTTGGTAAGTTGTCTCGTGGTCCAAAAAAGGTCATGAAACACTACACACGATTTCAAGAGATCTATACACAACATAGTTAGATGAAAGGAGCTAAATAATTCTAATTGTGACATAAAAGAGTCATCCTAAACATGTTTCCATCATGAAGGAGACATCATCATCATTAACCCTATCACCAAAGGTGAAGATAATCATATGAATCAGATTATGATGAGAAATAGATCAGAATGAGTCATGGTGTGTGTGAAAGATAGTCACTTGGGCAGTGGGAGAAACCAAGAACATCACGGTATCTGAAAATGATATGAAACATCAAGATATTAGTTCAAGTTAAAATCACCAAGAGGATTATCATAATGAGCATTATTTGAGAATATAACTATGAGTGAGGATGGAGCTCATCTCAAGAAATGCATACCCCAAGAAGTGTTTCTAAACACCTTATATATGTATCTTGATAATGATCTTGCATCTTGCACTCCTTTAAAGGATCAATATTTCTATTAGGAAGAGGAATCCTATCTCCATGAGGAGAAATCAAGCAGAAGAATGTCTGAGTACCATCAACATGTTTTCACCCATGTGGCATCCTAGTCAGGAAAGTGAGTTGTGAAGGATTCATCATGTTCAAATATGAAATATTAAGACATAAGAAGTGAGATGATGATCTTCGTACACCCGACTCCATCTTTATATTCAAATCCTCTTCAAGGAGAAATCCAAGAATGGAAAATGGTGATCTTCATTTGGAGTACCATGTAGACAAGAATGAGAAGTCGTCTCAATTTCACTTGTTTCCATTTAATTTGAAATGTTCTTAAACACTCATTACACACCTCATAGTTTCATCAAACCTTAATAAATAACCACATTTTAATCACCCCATTTCATTTCAACAGATAACAATATGATAATACTTTCAGTTGAGAAGAAATCCTCTATCTACAAAGATAGGATATTTTTAAGTGAATAAAAGATAAGAATAAAAAGACTTAAGCATCATAGATTTGATTTGTTATCACTAGGGTTAATTGTGAAAACATTTAAGAAACAATAAATTGATCCTCACTCTCATAATGAGGTTAGGAAAGAACCATCATGAGTGATTCCCACAGTCATCCGAGGTTCACATCGTAATGCATCATAACAATGTTCTTCAATACTAATTTAATGTCTTGGACTGTCTCTACATCTCATTAGAGGAGTAATTTGGGTGTTATAACTCCACATATGGTCACTTAGGCAACAAGTGAAATAAAAATATCATGAATCCTATGTGGATATTGAAACATAAAAATTCAGGTCATTAAGGAAATAGTCATAAAAAATCATGATAGAGGAGGATGATCATGGGTGATGTTAGTGGTCATCCTAGGTTCACATTTCCATTTCTCATAATAGTGTTTCTAAACACTCATTTATTACTCTGGAGTTTTCTTGCGTCTCACATAAGGAGAAAGGATATGCAATCATAATTTTTCAGTTCAATAGGTGGTCGAGATCAATATTATCATCCATGAAGTATTTATTTGAAGAAAAATAGCTCATTTTTGGATATCTCCTACAAGGATCATGAATGGCTAGCTCTTTATCAAAAAATCTTCACCTCCATCAGATTGTTTAACCCTTCTTTCTCTCTCTTTCTCTCTCCATGTTCTAATTTTACATTAAGAATTTATTTATTTCTATTTCATCCTATTCACTTAAGTGAACCAAGATATTAACATTACAAGATTCCTTTTTCACTAACGTTTTCATGCATTTTTGGAATTCCAAATATTCAAACTTGAACCATGACAACTAATCCCAAATGTCAAAATTTTCTTGAAAAATCACTTGAACCCCATTTTGGATCATTTTATATTTTGTATCATGCTCATCCCAACCTTACAGGTCCTCCCAATGTGTTTAGCAAGATTTTCCTAATGTTTGAAATTATTTAACAAAGTCATTCATCTCTTTCAAGAAAGTGCTTCAAGACTAGTCTTTTAGTAGGCCTAGAAAGGCCAGTTTTGGCCATTTCAAGGTAAATGTGCATCCTCTAAGAAGAATTTGAAATACCATAATCATTTGGAGGTGGTATTTGAGATAAATTTATATTTTGAAGTGATTTAGGAAGATTTAGAGAAGTTTTGGAGGTTTACAGACAAGTTGTGCAAAAGTGGGGGTTTTCGGTGTATGGAGTATGTAGTCAAAATTGAACTTAAAATTATTTAGAAGATTTTGGGATCTCGTAAGGATTTAGAAGGAAAAAAATTAGGGAATGGAAAGCTGAAGGAATTATATAAATTATCTAATCATCACATTTTTCACAAGACCTAATGGTTTCTCAAAGAAGCTCAATCTTGACAGACTCACCATGTTGTCTCAAAGAAAAAGGATCCAAATTTTTCATATTAAATCTGAATTGAAGTCTTAACCCTATACATTTGTTCTTGAAATTGTATTTGGAGTCGCAAGATTATAATATTCATTTGGAAAGACCATCGGGGCTTAGATAATGGCCTCGTCAAGTTCTCTTTTGTACAAGGTACGCTTCTCATACTTACTCGTTTTTGAAACTTTTGTTTCCTTCTTGTCACTTTCCAAAGGGGAGAGATGCGAGAAAAAAAAATTCCCGTCTCACCCTCCTCTCTAGTCCCCCATATGACACAACTCATCCCGATGGAGTGCTTATCAAGATAAACTCATTGTCCTCTCTTCACACCATGTAATAACACTTGTCATCATATTTTTAGGAGACATTTTATCATCCCACTTTTCCCCATTCCTAAGGGGATAGAGGGGACAAAAAAATCACCCCATCCTAGCCCTTCCTCAAGTTCTTCATATGATCCGCTTGCAGAGATCCCAAGTGCCAAGGCATGTTTTCTCCATCTCTCCCATCTTGCACCTCGTAATTACACTTGTCATGATATGCTTGAGGCAAATTTTCTTATCCCCCTTGTCCCTATTCCCAAGGGGATAGATGGTACACAAAATTCACCCCACGAACAAGTTATCAAAACCCTAATTTTAAAATATAAGCAACTTTCTCATCTGTGAACAAAAAGTAGCTAGCTGGGTAACTTATAAACACAAAATAACTTTCTTTCAAGATTAATTCTTCACATATTTCAACCTTTATATAATTTTTGAATCCTTTATACCTCCAAAACCTACAAAAACCTATACATGTTGCCAAAATGTTTCTAGGGCATCCATGAATATGAAAACAAAGATTATTCATAATCGTTTTGTCCAAAATGGATTCCAAGGAAATTTTCTCAAGCAGATAATCATCCCTAAGACCTTAAGGAAGAATGTTACTAAAAAATTGATGATTCCCTAGTTTTTAATAGAAAAAAATGAAATCCTTAGAAGTTTATTTTTCGTTTTGAAGAGTTCTAATGGACGAATCACTATGAAAATTAGAACATGGGATCCCGAGACAAGCCAAATATGATGAGGGTATTTTTGTTACAAATATATACTAATAAGTACACATTATAAAAATAGATGGTATTTTTTCTATCACATACTTCAAATAGTAACCCTATAAAAGTTGTAAGATCTCTCTCTCAAGCTCAAAATATTAGAAAACTAGTCAAAATGGAAAACTAGGCAAAACAAACAATTTTCCCTACAAAAGAAGTGTCCAAAAATAAACTTAATGAAAATGGAAATTTTGTAAAAAATAAAGAAACATCAATTAAGGTAATCTCGGTATGGTAGGAGCTTAAAAAATGGATTTGAACAAAAAGGAAAAATTTCCCCAAAAATAGCTCTGAACCCTACTTGTTAAAAAAAAGTTTCATATTCAAGTGCAAAATTTTTCTATTGGTTTCATTTTCTCTCATCTATATAATTTTTGGAAACATTAATTTAAATTATATTTTGTGGAGCTTTTTTTGTTTCAACCCCGGTCTCGTAATATCCAGTGTGGGTGAAATTGATGTTTCCTACATGGACTTAGAAGACCTAAAGATTCAAATGCTCGGAGGCCCAAGGGATTCAAAAAGATAATATTTTCACAAGTGGATAATATTTTGTATGAGGTCATCTTCTGTGTTTTTCAGAGTCAAGGATTATAAGAGCGAAAAAATTCCATACTTACAGATTACTCACTCTAAAGGACATTTCACAAAGTATGCAAATCCCAATAGGTAACAAAATGGTCATAGTCACAAGGAGTTTTCATCTGGTGAGTGGTTGAATACTAAATCATATCTCCAAGGCCTTACACTAGGATCATGGTTAAAAAGGGGGAGGAATGATTCTCGTGTGCCAAAATATTTGTCCGGATGTGAGTTTCATAAAAGGTTATTACGATGTAATCATTTTGCTAAGTAGGGTAATGGGTGAAGAGGCCACAAATATTTTCAAGATTGGATGGCACAATTCATCCTCATTTTCATCGAAGGAACTTATATAATTGATTGGAGACAAATCATAAGTGATAACATCCACGATCAATTGGTTTATTTTTAGTTCACGGAAAAGTTCTCAATGTCATTTCCTATCTCTCTTAGAATCTTCTCATGTAATAATGACATTGATGCCTCAAATCTTGAAAATAATTTTCCCCCTTGAACCTCTATTCATAAACACATAGGGAATATTTTGACATTTGAAGTATCCTGAGACCTTCCATCTTCCTAATTTACACCATGTTCCCCAAATTGAGGATTATTGGGTCAAATGTTGGGATGATCTTGAGGTAAGAAAGCGAGATCACATGAGAAAGACCATCAAAAAATACAAAATTTCATATTTTATTGGTTCATGGGTGGTGTTAAAGATGATGGGACCAAGTTGTATGATCCTAAATACCAAACAATGAAGGCCTCACCTCTCCCTCGGATATCGTGTAGCATTCACGAGTAAGGGGATATCAATGAAATAATGTAAATGGTAATCAAAATTTAAGGAATGGTTCAAGAAAAATAGGGTTACACTCATTTAATTAGGTAGTGTTTAAACTCTTGTAAGACAAACATCTCATCTCTCGACTCATAAGGAAATTGAGAGGACCAGGATCTCCACTCACTTAGGAGAGCATGATAAAAGGAAATCAAATGAAATTAAAGTCCCCCACTATAGGAGGTTGCACAAGAATTTAAGAGTCCTTCAAGAACATGTAGAAGAACTAGAATAAGGAGAAATTGATCCTTCTCACCCACAAATTCCTAACCGGTCTCTAAATATCTCCTCTTCTACAACCGAGCCAACTCGGAAAATACAAGATTTACCCTCTCAAATGAGTCAAACTAAAATCATGCCTAGTATCAAACCTAAAACAATATAAGTCTTCCCATGGGTATAGAAATGATTAAAATATATACTCACAAAAAATACAAGTAGTGGTACCATATTATCAAGTTATCTCAATGATAATGAAAAAAAGCAAGGTAAGAAAGCTCAAATCACTTCCTACTTCTTCATTGGTGCCTTGAGAAATCAATATGTGGAAGTATCTCTTCCAAAGGTAGTAAAGCCCATTGATGATATGAACCCATCTAACTATGAAATTACCATAATTCTTCTAGGTCTAGCAACACATGAAGGATATTCTCATCTATTCAAATAATCTTCCACTAGCCTCATGGCAAGGAATGATGAGTACAAGGAGAAGATTGAAAATTAGAAAAGCACGTGATAACTATCACTTCATATGTTCAAACCTTCATGAATCCTAATTTCATTCCATATCTTCTAGCTGAAGAAGTCACTCCAATTAGAATCTTTGATCCACTTATCAATTAAGAAGACCCAAGGCTACACAATGCAAGGTAAGACAATAATAACTGGGTGAGAAAAATCCTAGAGAAAGGTAGGACCTTGTTCTAGAAATTATTTCATTGTTTTAATTCATGATTTCCACCACCACAAAAGTGAAGATGACTAGGAATGAGATTTAAAAGGAAAAATATCATTGGGATCAGGTATTTCCACTTTGGTGACTAAGATGGGAAACAACAATCTTTCAGTATTGGTAGACAATAATGTAGTCAACTCTACATCTGAAAACATGTCTCCAATTTGGTCCTGAACGATGGTCGCTAGATATGAGATTCTAAACCATGCTCTTTATGAGTTGTATTCATGTGATGAGATCACTTTGAAAATGTAGGAATACATCAAAAGGAAGTGCGAGAATCTTGGATTACCTTGTTGGGAATATGGAATGCGAAAATGGAATCAATTCCCCAAAATCTACATCAGTGGAAGTGTAAACAAGATAAATCCAAATCATAACAATGTACACACACATAACACAACTTGTACCATGGTTCACCCAATATGGGATACATCCACCAAATATATAGATGTCATATATATAATAGTGAACAAGAGTACAAATAAACTCTTCCCACAAGAGTAAAATGCATCTCTCCAAGAGTATCTCCTCCTCTAGATATCTAAATGGATCTCCATGATTACACTACAACCATGCCTCCAAACCACCAAAAATCTCACATAACTAGGAATTACAACATCTCTCGAACTACAACCAAGATCTTTGTGGATCTCGCAAAAATACCTCTCGCATGGGTCTACCATATGTGTAACTACAACTATGCACTAAGAAGTAAGTATGTCTCTCCATTACCGCATCAACTTGTGTAAACATGAATACAACCTCCTCTACAATATATAGATCTACATAGATCATTAATACAATATGATCTCATGGATATATGAATAGAAGATCTCACAAAAACCTGTTGATCTAACAATATAAGACTAGATCTACATGGATCAACAATACATCATGATCTCATGGATCTACAATAGAAGATCTCACCAACATGTGGATCTATAAGAAGAAAATCTATGTGCTTTGCATACTATGCAAGCCATTACAATGAGATAATAACTATACAAAGGAAATATAGCAGAATATGTTACCCTTTTCTCACCATTAAGATGTACCTATCATAGTTATACGTTATTTCCTTGTCCAACTTCTCTCCATGGAAGCTCTATCTTCATGTAACATGTTCTTTATTTCTCTTCTTCTTCATCCTCTCAATCTAGGAGAATCAAGGATATAACTCAATCCTTCTCTTAATTAACCTTCTAACCCTAGATTTCATGCTTATATATGCATATACAAACTTAGGGCACCATAGCTATGCATTACAACCTTTAGATTCACTTTATAACTAAAGTTAGATCTAATTCCCATGAGTTAAATATAAAATTTCACACATAGGTAACCGATGTCGATTCCTTGACCAATGGCGGTTCATCTATTGATCGATGGTGATTAATTGTTGACCGATGGAGGTTAGCCAACCAATGTCGGTTACTATGTAAACTAGCCACCTGTAATACATGCTCATTATGAAGCAATCTAGCTCCATAACCCAACAATATCCCACTTGGAGATAAATTGTTATAATACATCACCATCCTCTACATACTATGAAGACCAAATATTCTTTCCTTTAGTAATTCTCTCAAGTAATGAGGAAGATTAAACCATAGTCTAAAACCAAGAAGATAACAAACCATGACTTACCATATACCTGCAAAAATATACTATCGATCCATGATATATGAGTTATCCATACATCAAGCTCCCATTAATCGTAACACCAAGCTTCTTATGCAACCAAGCCACCATGACTAACACACCTACAAGAGCTCCCACTCGAATTGAAGTGTTTGAGCTTTTATCAAAACCATAGCAACCCAACCATGTTCTCCATCTATCCATGTTCCATCATACCACTAATGTAATTGACCAAAGACAAGTCAAACTATAATATGTGAAATAAAAACTAGATCATGGGTCTAGAAAACCCAAATGAGTACTACATGTAACCAGTGGATGCATCCACAACACCTGCATAACTCAAAGAATCCAAACACTTACAATCTACAAATTCAACCTGCGCATAAACAACTTGCATGTCCAAGACAACAATCTATAGAAATCATATATATTATGGAGTAACATAGTAATTGAGGAAATAAAAACATCCCTACTCATGCTCAAGTCATTCTAAACCATGCTCATACACATATAAACCATGCTCATAGGAATCCATGTGCAAAAAAATATTTGCATCATCATAGACTCACAAAATAGAATTTATCCACATGTATAAACTCACCATATATATCCATCCATACCGGCTCTAAGTCTCTCAATCCTCTAACTAACTCCAAGGCCGCATATGAATCTTGTGCTTATCAATGTCAAAAACAATAACCATGCTAACTATGGTACTAATGACTAGTACAAATACTAGTAAAAATGTCATCAAACATACGCACAAAGCATCCAAGATGAAAGAAAACAAGGGTAACATCAATAACATGTAAATATACATTGTTGTCGCATTGTAACATATAAAAAATAGATTTTCTTTCTTTCACCCTTCAATGTCAATAAAATTTCTCTCTCTTCTTCACCCAACTGAACAACCATCAACTATCATCTATAAGGATATCTAGGCACCAAAAATAAAACCAAAAGTGACATCACCATGCAATAAAATCAAAAATACCTGCAAAGTTGTGATGTCCTCCAAAACCACTTGTGCCTCATGCTACTCTAAATAGTAACATCCTCCTCTCACTCTGCATGTGCATATGTGTCCAATCTATAATGCCAATAACCATGGATTTCTCCCACTCAACATGAACTCCCCTGCACTAATTTTGATGACAAGATCAAAAGCTCCTATATATATATATATATAAGTGAGAAATCCAACCAGATGAAAGAAATATAAACTTGGTTTCCTTCTTAATAAAGAATACTTCTACGTCACAGAAGTTTGGACTTCTTGTAAAGTAGGTGAATCACTTTATTTTCATCCGTGTGTACTCAACATCTTTTGTTACCTACAATTATGTGTCTAAACATGAATTTTCATTGAGGATCTCATCCTTAGACTATATTTCCTTATCCTCAAGATTCCAACACATCCTAGAAATAAAATTCAAGCTCACCAAATATCCATGGTCCAAATTTTTACTTGTGCACGCAATCCAAACATAATACAAACTACTTCGAATGAAAGAAATAAAACATGAACCATATAGAGATACCTAACCCAATGTCTCTCTAGACTAACCACGCTAACTCGTCCTCTTTTTTTATTTAAACATTGAAGTGATCTTCCCTATTTCTATCTATACACAATGTGCCGTAAACCTGATCCTTCAAAAATAGGACACTAAACCATTCATGCCCTTTTCTACTATAAGAAAAGCTATGCAAATTACTTGTCACAGAGACCGAACCATGGTTCACCGACTAGTATCAACTTTACCCTTTGTGACTAATGACAGTTCATTCGACCAATGTTGGTGTTGTTGGACAAAACACAACACCAAAATTGGCATAGTCACAAAACCAGTGCCTACTTTGAAGAAATATGATATTTATGATGAGCCAATCATTTCAAGAAACACCCAACCTGGCATAAAAACTTAATAGTAATCATACATGCAATAAAAACTGCACCAAGATGAAACACATCACCTTACCAGCACCAAGACACTCATCCACATCTTCAACCAAAGTACTTGCCTCTCTGATGGAAGCCCCATCTTCATTCTGTGTTATTATATTATGCTTCTCTAACGAAGCCCATGCATCTAACTACACCAAAGGATGCATAATTTCTCCTCTATCTCATACTCAGATCTAGATCTGCAATCCCAAACATACATGTGCAACATATAAGCACTGAAATACCAAGGTAACAAAACCATACCTCTATAATCTAGATTTGCAATCTAACCAACATGCTTGTTCCTCTAAGAACTAAGGACACATCAGCAATCAAGAAACATTCACTATATCTTCTCAAATTCTCTTATGTGATTTTTCTGTTTAAAATCGGACACCGATTTTGGTTCTCTAACTAACCATAGTCATCATGCTTGATATCACTTAAGGAACTTTATCGGCATCAATAAGCCTACCGATGCCAGTTACTATTTTTTTCATGCAACCTTACAATTTCCATCTCCCACTTGAGATTTATCCACTTCAAATTAAATCTCTCCTATGATTTACACATCGGGTAAAATAAAAACCCTATTCACATACATTTGTTAGTAATACCACTAACAAAACACTTGAAGCATAAACCCTTTCTCTAAAAACTAAAGCCATCACTGATACCACTTGTTGGTATCATATGAAAAAGCTAATCCAAGCTCAACCTAAGCTCTTGATACCAATTGTTTGGAATATGGAATGTGGAAACGAAATAAATTCCCAAAATCTAGAGTAGTGGAAGTGTAAACAAGATAAATCCAAATCAAAAGAATGTACTTAAACAAAACATAACATGTACTATGGTTCACCCATTATGGGCTACATCCACTAAAGATATAGATCTTATATATATATAATAATGAACAAGAGTACAAACCAACTCTTCCCACAAGAGTACAATGCATCTCTCCAATATTATCTCCTCCTCCATATCTCTAAACAGATCTCCATGAGTGCACTAAACCGTGCCTCAAAACCACCATCATATCTTACATAACTAGGAACTATTACATATCTGAACTACAACCAAGCTCTCTTTGGATATGTAAAAAGACCTCTCACATTGGTTTACCATATGTGCAACTATAAATGTACACCAAGAAGTAAGTTTGTCTCTCCATCACTTTGCATAAACTTTTATAAACATGAAGAAAACCTCATCTACAATATCTAGATCTACATGGATCATCAATACAACATGATCTCATGGATATATGAATACAAGATCTCACAACAACATGTGGATCTAACAATATAAGACTAAATCTACATGGATCAACAATACATCATGATCTCATGGATCTACAATATAAGATCTCACCAACATGTGGATTTACAACAAGAAATTCTATGTGCTTTTCATATTATGCAAGCCATTACAATGAGAAAATAACTATACAAATGAAATATAGTAGGAATATGTTACCCTCTTATCACCATTGAGATGTACCTGTCATAACTATACTTGATATTTTGTTCTATCCAGTTTCTCTCCATGAAAGCACTATCTTCATGTAACCTCTTCTTTCTTTCTCTTCTTCTTCATCCTCTCAATCTAGGAGAATCAAGGATATAACTCAATCCTTCTCTTAATTAACCTTTTAACCCTAGATTTCATGTTTATATATTTATATACAAACTTAGGGCACCATAACTATGCATTACAACCTTTACATTCACTTTATAACTAAAGTTAGATCTAATTCATGTGAGTTAAATATAAACTTTCATGCATAGGTAACCGATGTTGGTTCCCTGGCCGATGGAAGTTAATCTACTGACGATGGTGGTTAATCTATTGATCAATGGTTGTTAATATGTTTACTGATGATGGTTAATCTATTGGAAAATGGTAGTTTGCCAACCAACTTTGGTTACTTGTGTAAACTAGCCACATGTAATGCATTCTCATTGTGAAGAAATCTAGCTTCACAACCCAACATACCTATGGTAAATGAAATGAATTCAAGAATGATATTCTAAATCCATTCAAGGAACTGGTTAGAAAAGAAGTAGGAGACCCATTCTCCTTCAATCAAGACACCTTGGAATCTCTTGCAGAGATAAGATGTGTTATTTCCAACACTACAAAGGAGCATCAAGCCTAGTTCAAAAATGTAAAAGTATCAACAATACTTTAGATAATTGTCTTAAGACTCTAAGATTTGTGCACATTCTTCAAGAATAAAATTTTGTGCCCACATTGGCTCATTTCAGCAAAGCGTTTAAGGGAATTGAGATATTTTTAGGAGAACTCTCCTAGAGTTCATTAGTAAGTGGATCTTCATTAGCAAATGCATCATCTTATTCAGAGTAGCTATCTAATCTCTTGCTTATTTCCCACACCCTTCTTCTCCCTCTCATGTTTTATTTCTTCATTAAGGGGTTTACTTTTAAATTTTTTGTCTTATTCGTTTAAAAGTGACCTATAATTAAAAAAATGGAATGAGTTTCATCCACTTAATAAATAGTGAATCACTTTAATTTTTAGGGATACGAAGGGTCACAAGTTGTAAAGGTTAGTTAAAATTCATGTGGTGGGTAGGCAAAGAGTCATTTCATAAATCTATATATTGTATGACTCCCTCATTCTAAAGGGTTGTCAATTTGTGAGTCTATGAGTAGATAGTAAGTTCACTACAAAGAAACAAGCAATAGATGACATTGTTCTATTTATTTTCTATATGTTTCCTCCCTCTCTCCTTTTCATCTTTGTGTAGGTGACAATATTGTATAACCAAAAAAATGTTAGAGCCTTTGATGAGTGGATAAATGAAATTTTGTGTTCATAATTCATTTTGTTTTACCATTGATAACAAAGTTATTTTATTCTAATTTTGTGTGGATAAATTATGGTTAAAAATTGTAAAAATATGTTTGAACTTATTTACAAGATTAACCCTCACTCAAATTTCCCACTCTTACTATCTCACCTCTTAAGAAAATTCTTCCAAGTTGCACTAGGTGTAAACATTTTTGCAAGTTTAGTGTAGCGTGCCTGCCTATGTGATCCCCAACATATTCCTCATCCACAATATTTTTTTTATCTAAATTCAATAAAGGGAGCCTCCCCTTTCACAAATATTATAGATAATCCCAGAGCGTTGGTGAAAATAACCTAGTTCTTCCTTGTGACAAATTATTTCTCCAATAACTAATCGAGAAAAGACTCACCTCCTAGGAATGTGAAAGGTCACAAGTGATGAAGATAGATGAAAATTCATGTGGGTGTAGATGAAAGGACAATTTGTAATGTTATAAGCTTGAATGGTTTCTCCATTCCAAAGGGTTGGTAATTTTTGATTGACTTTGTGTTTGATATTTACCACTACTAAATTAAAAAATAAAAGCTACAATTCTTCGATTACTTCGTTTATGTTCCTCTACTCTCTCTCTCTCTCTATAATTTCCAACTTTTTATACATGATAATCTTGTAAAACCAAGAAAGGTGTTTTCTCTTTTGATAAATGAATGAATAAAATTTTGTGTGAATATTTATTAGTCTTATCATTGTTAGCATTGTTGTGTTTTTATAATTTAATTTGAACCTAATTTGGTTATTATAGGTGAACTTTGTAAGCCTACTCACAATAATAACCCTATCTCTCATTATTTCCTAGCTCCCCATTTACCTCTCTTCATTGCAAATTCATCCCTTTCCACAAGTTTAGTGGAGTATTCATGTGTGATCCCCGGCTTAATGACCACCCATAACTTTTATCTAGTTTACATTCAATAATGGGAGCCCCCCCATGCACAAGGAGGAGCTTAGCCCAAGAGCGTTGTTGAAAAATCAATAATTTGCAACACAAAATTATTTTGCCAACAATTTTTGGTGAATCCACTGGGGAGATATCTAACCTTGCTGACCATTAAAGATCTCTCAAAATTTAAAAAAAATATATTAAAATATATATATCTATATATATCACATTTCAAATTGAAAATAAAATTTTGAAGGTGAATCTATCAAGGAATGAATCCATGTCACATTCATTTCCCGCATCACAATGATGAAGTTTTGAGATTGGTGTTTGGCACCAATAAGTGAAAACAACCATGAAGAAGAAGATGACCACCAAGAAATCAATATTTATGATCAGCCATCATTCTAGACCAGTTGTTACAAAAGTAAGGATTCTGGCACAACAAATAAGCCTCTTGCCTCACACAAAAATCTGCATCTAGCAAAAGAAAATAAGGTTAGTAACATTTCTATAAAATTTATGGAAAGAGTATCTAAAATAGATAAAATTTCTACTTGTGAAGATTTTACCATCAAACCCTTATCGCTTCAATTCAAGAAAATGTTTCTAGAGGAAAGCGGGTGGGAATTACACAAATTGAGGATGAATGATCGAAGGGCTTGATGAGAAAAATGAAATGGAGATACAAAATTCCGTATGAAAAGAATGAAGTTGAATAATCTCTTAAAGATAATGTTTTAAACTTTACGTAGCTGATTGAGAAACTCAAAGCTTTGTCTTTTATCTCTCTTCCTTTGGATGATTTTCTTGCTTATGGAGATGAAGAAATGACAACCTTGAAAAGAGAGTTTGTGTAAAGAATTTTGAGTGTTGTAGAAGGAAATTTTGATCCCCAAACCAATCTTGAAATTTCTAATTATTACTAGGCTATGCAAGAAAATAATGTGTAGCTTGAAGCACTTCATAATGATGAGGAAGAAGAGATTCATCCTTCATAAGTGTATTATAATTATTCTCCATATTATGAAGTATTTTTTCTGAAAAAACATTAGATGCTTCTTGTGACTATCCTCTTCTTTAACCTTCCAATAAAATTTAACTCAACACCTTGAAGGATAATGAAGAAAGCATGAGAGTTGAACTTCCATTCATATATTCATTCTAGCTCAAGGCATCGTCTCTTCGAGTATCAACATGCACTAGAGATGAGAATTATTTCCTCTTGATGGATGATATAGTGGTTTCTCGAATCCCACCATTCATAAAGAGGCTCAAGAGATGAATCATTTTCCCTCACCATAGGTTCTTCAAGAATATGGCTTTGAGGTAATTATTGATGACTTTCTTTCTCATTTTGGTTCTTCATTTGATGCACAAATCCCCAATGATGGAATGAAGCAAACCAAAGAGATCAATTTCATTCTTAATATAATCATGGATTGACAAATGGAAAATTTCCTCTCTCGAGGAGTTGATTTCCCTTTGTCATCACGAAAGGATTATAATGCTAGTCACCTCGGTAAGCAACATTGAAGGACTAATTTTCTAATAGATGTTTGGGGTGGATTGAAGGACTACTCTCATGTTGTAACCCCAACATTGTACTCTCCCCCTGTCATGAGGATGATTTAATGAATTTCAAACTGAAATGTGTACCCTTCCCATGCAACATAGATATATTCTCTCTATTAAAAAATTATGAAAACTAGGTATTCCGAAACTTGTAATAAGGTAACCCCTAAATGACAAGGAATGTGGATTAGAGGAAGGATGATTTTTCAAATAAGTCATGGCCATGTGAAGATCATATTTCCATCCATCTCCTTAAAGCCCAATGCAAAGAGTTTTCAAATGAAGGTGAAAATGAGTATGTGGAAGATTTGAAGGAGGAATATGTTACAAATATATTGTGTATGTTATTAATATTGAGTTAATATAACTCATATTAATAATATAGTTAGTGTGAGTGTGTTGTGATAACAACTCACGTTGATTAGTCTTGAGGGATATTTGGGATGTTGGAGATATCTTAGGGATGAGAGAGATTGTAGGGGAAGTTGGAGATGATTGTTGACTCCTTGTATTAAGGAGTGTATCCTCCTATTTATGTGTATCACTCTTGTATTGAGATATCCCGAATGAAAACAAATTGAAGTATTATTATATTTGGTGTTTCTATTATGTTTTGCAAGTATAATTTTTAGCAAAACTCTTACCAAATTTACATTTGGTATCGGAAATTCAGCGGTGGCTCTCGGAAATTCTCTATGGAGTTTTACATTCAAAGGATTCTGATTTTTAAAAATATGTCTGGTAAATCATATTTTTCTCCAAAACCCAGAATCTAAATTATGGAAATTTTTGTGGGTTTGTTTATTCAAATTCTGAGCACAATTTGTCAAAAATTTGGAAAAACCCAATTCCCAGTTTAGGAGAAAACGTGAAAGTTTTGAGCATTTTTAGAGCAAGATCAATCCAAATGAAAATCTTAAAAATTGTGGTGCGTAATAGGCTCAAGTCTGTGATGCGTAATGGAGCGAGTGTGTTGTATGTGGTGTATATTTATGATCTACATGACCTGTTGATGCCTACCTAGATGTGGACATAAATTTTTTCTTCAGCTACAGACTTTTCTAAGATCGAAATTCACTGAGATTAACACATCACAACTTAAGATTAAAAATCATAATTGAGAAATTCATGTGATTTGGACTCCAATTTGAGTGTTGATCGCTATTCTCATCCACTTGTTCTCCATGTAAAGATCCCATCGTTCCTCAAGATAATTCCGTCCACCAAATCCGGTGATCTCTATTCTATTAATCTCATGATTTTTGGTGATCTTCACATATTTTTTTCATTATATTACCGTAACCATAGTAGTCCATAGTTTGGTCCATGGATGATTTTTCAAAGTCGTGGTTGTGTCTATTATTTAGTTATATTTGTTTAGGTAGTGTATTTGTAATTAGATTTTGTCGAAAAGTATAGATTTCATAGTATTTAATTTTTTCATTATATTTAATTCATTGAGTCATTATTATTATAGTTGGTAGAAAGTAATTATATTTTACTTTCTAGTCTATAGGGATATTTTTAGTGTTATTCTTATTAAGTCATTTTTTATGTTAAAAGTGTCAAAATGATTTTTATTAGTTGGATTTATTGGGTCAAGTTAATCAAAAATTAAAAAAATTGTTTGTCATTTTTTATGATTTGATTAGTGTTGCTAAAGTGTCATTATAAAAGTCAAAAAAAATTTAAAAAATTACTTTACTTACACATTGTCGAGTAACCGATGTCCGATTCATAATCAATGTACCATATGAGCTTCAAATTCACATTTTATTGAGATAAGCAAAGATTTGGATGGAGGATGGAGGCAACAGAGGAAGGAGGTCAATCAATGACCTCTAACCAGTGCAGTAAGTGATGGGGCCACACAATGAAGTTATGGCATTTTTTTAGTTGTATGTTTAATTTCCACTATGTGAAAATAAGAATAGATGTCACATTTTTGTTCAGTTGTAATGTGTGAGAAATTCCTATATATAGCCCTCTAGAAGAAAAAATTGTAGATTATGTCTCTAAGTTTATTCTAACACTCATATATTTGAAAAGGGTTGCTGGTAGATCCAGAAAACCACAGATGTAAAAAGGTAGATAAACTTTTACTAATGTAGCGGTCGTTTGACTTCCTTCCTTCTTTATGAAGATGATCCACCAGTGGAATGTCGAGTGCGTTCTTTTCATGGAGTAAATGCGGGATGCATTCCTTCGCATAGTTATGGTCATGTGCAACAAGACAGTCATCCAGTTGGAAGTTTACACACCTTTCTTTGATCCAGATTATGAGGCAAGCCCATGCAACACATTGTAGTAAATGGAGTTATCTTGTACCATGTCAAAATTAGGGGAGTGCATATTTGAAAATAAGAATGTTAACAATATGGGAGTGATTGTTACAAATATATTGTGTAACATTATTAATATGTTGTGTATGTTATTAATATTGAGTTACTATAACTCATATTAATAATATAGTTAGTGTGAGTGTGTTGTGATAACAACTGACGTTGGTTAGTCTTGAGGGATATTTGGGATGTTAGAGATATCTTAGGGATGAGAGAGATTATAGGGGAAGTTGGAGATGATTGTTGACTCCTTGTATTAAGGAGTGCATCCTCCTATTTATGTGTATCACTCTTGTATTGAGATATCCTTAATGAAAAAAATTGAATTATTATTATATTCGGTGTTTCTATTATGTTTTGCAAGTCTGATTTTTAGCATAAATATGACCAAATTTACAGAATATGTGCAAGACATCTTAAAGATTGTGGAATAAATTGAATACCCTCAACTTAGGCTTGAGATCCCGACTTATACGCCATGATTATACAAGATAAGTTTGATTTCAGTTGTTATCCTTTTTTATGCACAAAAATTCAATAATGAGATAGAACAAACATGTAAGATCAATGTTCTCTTTGAATCCTTAATGGATGAGCATGAATGTGAAGGTAATTCTTCCTCTTTCCCATTTTTTGTCGAAGATTGCATAAATGATGAACCGAAGAGAAAGGAATTTCTTGAATTTGATGTGGGTGTCTTCAATCATGAAGATAGTACCTCCATCATAGAAAGTGATATCAAGGTCAATGATGAGTTGATAGGCATAAAGAAAAATCATTTGGAACAAATGAATGAGAATATGCAAGAGTCTTGTGAATGGATTCAAAATCATCTTGCTTTCACCATTTCCAAAGCCCCTAATAATTTTGAACATGAATCCATGCTGAAAAATTCACTCAAGGATGATGAATGCCTTCATGTCAAGAATATAGAATCCATTTTTGAAAACATGGAGGAATGGCTTCTTATAGTCACAAAGCATCAGGTGGAGACTATTGAAAGAAGAACTTCCCAATAAACAAAAAAGTGTTCATTGGAAGCAAAAGTGTTTTCTATGAAATATTAGTAAGAGGATAGAAATTTAGTCTCTCTCCTTCTTCTCAAACCATCAAGAGCCATCGTGAGAGCATAACATGATCAGATGATTATCTTCAAGCTTTGGAAGTATGAATTAAGCCCACTATTCCATGATGGTACGTACTTCTCTCAAGTCATTGCCAGGTGTGTGTACATTATTCTACCACTTCAATAAATCCCCCATGTGCTCTAATTTACCTATTTTGTGTGATTTCTTTTGGATTTTGTGTGTTTCCCTTCCTGTTTTTTGTTTTTTTTAGTTTTCCCTCATGTGTGTTCATTTCTTGTAATAGTAATGAAGGAATTAATTCCATTTCACAATTGAATAAGACACTTTGGTCTACTCACCCAAAATATTCCTAAGGTTATTTATTTCCCCATTTGGTCTAATGTCATTAAACTAGAGCCATTGTTTTCATGTAAAATTACTAGCCCAAAAATACAAAACTTAAGGCATGACAACTAAGCCACAATGTGAAATATTTCTTCCAAATCTTCTAGAATTCCTCTCTTGAAAAATTGCATCATGTGAAACATTGATACTATCATTGAAGATGATCCTAATGCAATTTTCAAATATGTCTCGGTGTGTAAGTAAGTGAAATAAATCTCATCAAATGATTCGGTGAATTTTGGAAAAAGACTAGCCTTGGTGGAATCCTTGAAAGGCCAACTTGAATAAATTTTGAGCCTATGTGCAACCCTTGGGAGAGTTTTGAAAAGGTATTAAATATCTAGAGGTCATATCAAAGAGCCTTGAATGTTTTGGAATAAATTTAGTAATATTTATAAAAGTTTTGATCATTCGAGAGACATTCTACTCAAAAGCAAGTTTTCTAGGTATAATGAACAAGTAATATAATTGCAAACCTTAACTTCTACGAGATGATTCCAAGAGATCCATAAGTAATTAGGAGAAAACAAGTTTCTCATTATAAATCTATGAGAATTATCTACATGGTGGAAACATCCATTTTTACCTAAGGTATGAAGGTTTGTTAAGATAGTCCAAATAGTGTAGGTGCCCCTCATAGTTTCAAAACAAAAGGGGCCTGATGTTTGAGTTATATGTATATTCAAGGTCATAAATTAGTTCCATTGATCTTTTATAATGTGTTTTGGTTTCAAAAAATATAATACTTGACCCTAAAACTTCATCCTAAACCTCTAGAGTGAAGAAAGTGAGTTTTCATGCTATTTTATGTCATCAAATGCAAAAATGGCTTTCTTCTTATAGCTAAGGCATAATTTTTACCTCATTGTGTCCCTATTTTACCATTTGGGAAATGTGGGACATAAGAGAAAAAAAATTACACCCTAATCCTCTTCTCATAGGCACACTTTGGATTGCCATGTGTCCCATCTATCTCATTTGTCCCCAGGATAAGGGGGCCATGAGGGACACAAAAGTGCACCCTCACTTCCTCACCATGGGCATAATATTATGTCACTTATGTACCCTGATTCCCAAAGGGGATATAGGGAAAAAAAAATTATCCCCATGCTCAAAAAAATCCTCCGAAACCCATATGACCTCTTTGTGCTCCACGAGCCTATTTCTCGTGCGCCATGCTCTCATCCATCCTTGCTCCCTTGCTTCCACTTGCTTCACCTCCTCACCATGGGTTAAATTTTGTGTCCCCATTTTCCAAGGGGAAAATAGGTACAATAAAATGTGCCCATGAGAAAGCTTAAGCCTTGGACCTCCATGCGACCTCTTTGTGCTCTATAAAGGTGTTTTTTAGCTCCATCTCATCCACACTTTCTCCCGTGATGCCACTTGTCTCAATGTTTCTCCAAGGCACACTTTGGATCCTAAATTTTCCCTTGTCTCCCAATTTCACCAATTTCATCGAGTGCTTAACCACACATATACTTAGTCTTAACCCCATTCAAACTAGAGTTGTTTGGGTAATACAAAAGTGTAATAAAACACATTTTTTTCTTATTTCTTCTACACAGTTAGTTATTTTGGTGAAATTTATGCTATCACACCTTATAACCTCCATTAATTTCTTATATTCCATATCAGAGAAAGTACACCAATATAATTTTTTTCTCCCAAAGATATGGTGGGGGGAATCACCTTAGAATTGGAGCAAACATTCCTCAAACATTCTTCTTTCACGCAAGCCAATTTTTGCACAATGAAGTATTGGATTTTTAGTGATATTGAGGACTGTTTTTCTCTCAAAATTATTCCCTAGTTTATTAATTTTTCACTTTCCTAAAGATCCGACAGTGAAAAGATTCAAAAATTGGAGTGAATGATCCTTAAAAATCTAGTTTTATCAAAACCATTTCTTGCACGATGGGGTTGCTGATATTTTAAGATATGGAGGAATAATTTTTTCTTAGTATTCTTCCCCCTCTAATTAAAACTCATTTTCCCACTCATCTAGATGAAGGAATCATATGAAAATTGGATTAGGGAATCTTGGAATAAAACCCATAATTTCAAGATTATTTTTGTTGTAATCCGACACCTACATTGCACTTACTAAAAATAGCGCATGTCTATGGATGAGAATGTATAATAATATTAATTATCAAAAGAGGTGAATAATTGGCATCTTTGGTTCCTCTAATAGGATAGAAACATTAGAGATAAGAATAGTGAAATTTTCTAAAAATATCAGTCATGATAGGACTTGCTAAAAATAATAAGTCCCGAATTAAGTGTATAGAAAGTTATGAAGAATCAAATTTTACTTATCCATTTTATTTTTTCCATCTTGAAAAGGTTAATAAATTGTCTCGTGGTCTAGACAAGGTAATGAAACACTACGTAGGATTTTAAACCATCATTCTAAGAGATCTTGCACAACACATTTCAATAAAGGAACTAACTCATTCCAATTGTCATAGAAGAGAGTCATCATAAGAAATTTTACATCATAAAGGATACTTCATCTTCACTAACCCTCTCCCAAAATGTGAATATCATCATATGAAAATATTATGATGAGAAATAGATCAAAGTGAGTCACTTGTGTGTGAAATACAATCACTTGGGAAATGGGAGAAACCAGGAACATCGTGGGGTCTGAAAATGATATGAAACATCAAGAGATTCATTCAAGTTCAAGTCACCAAGAGGATGATCATCATGAGCATGATGTGATAATATCACTATGAGTGAGGATAGAGGTCATCTCAAGAAATGCATACCCCAAGAAGTGTTTCTAAACACTTTATCCATGATCAATTATCAGCTCACATATTATAAGACAAGGGAAGTGGATTTTTCTATATTTTAGTATAATGTGGAGGACAAAAACATGGAACTCATTCTCATCCACTCCTTCAAGTACCATTCAAGGATAATTATTGCTATCGGAAGAAGAAGCATATCTCCATGAGGATAAATCAAGAAGAAGAATTCCTAAATACCATACGCATGTTTTTACCCATGTGGGATCCTAGTCGGAAAGTGATTTGCTTAGGATTTTTCATGTTCAAAGATGAAATAAGAGACTCAAGGAGTGAATTTATGATCTTCATACCATGACTCTGGTGTTAGATTCAAATATTCTTCAAGGAACAAGCTAGGAAGAAGAAATATGGTGATCTTCATTTAGAGTACCATGTAGGAAAGAATGAGAAATCACCTCAATTTAACTTGTTTCCATTCAATTAGCAGTGTTCTTAAGCACTCATTCCCCATTTCATAGTTTCATCACACCTCAACAAATAATCACATTGCAATCACCTCATTTTGGTTCAATGGATGACCATATGATATGAATATCATTCAAGAAGCAATCCCCTATCTGGTAAAGTGAGAATCTATGTTAGTGAATGAAAATAAACATCAAGAGATTAAAGCATCATAGATTTGATTTTTGATTACTAGGGTCAATTTTGAAAGCCTAAGAAACAATAAAGTGATCCTCACTCTCATTTTGAGATTAGGAAATAAAAATCATGAGTGATTCACGCAGTCATCCTAGGCTCGCATTATAATTCATCATAATAGTGTTCTTCAACACTAATTCAATGTCTTAAACTGTCTCTACATCTCATCAGAGGAGTAATTTTAGTGTTCTAATTCCACATATGGTCACTTAAGAAACGAGTTATGAATCCTACATAGATGTTGAAACATCAAAATTCAGTTCATTAAGGAAATAATCATAAGTCTCGTGATAAGAGAGGATCCATCATGGGTGACATCAGTGTTCATCTTAGGTTCACATTATCATGTCTCACAATAATGTTTCTAAGCACTCATTTAGTAGTCTAGAGTATTCTTTCATCTCATAGAAGGATAAAGCATATGCAATCATAGTGATTCAGTTTAACAGTGGTCGAGAATCAATATTGTCATCCAAGAAGTATTTTTCAAAGTACGGGAGCTCATTTCGGAACTTTCCTTCATCAACAAAGCTTCATCTCCATCAGATTGGTCAACCCTTCTTTCTCTCTCTATCTCTCTCCATATTATAATTTTTCATTAAGACTATACTTTTTTCTACTTTGTCCTATTCACTTAAGTGACCTACAATATTAACATTGTAAGAGTCCTTTTTCACTAATAATAAAAAAAATCACCTCCTAGGAATATGAAATGTCATAAGTGATGAAGATAGATAAAAATTCATGTGGGGATATGAAAGGAAAATTTGTAATGTTAAAAATTGGAATGTCTTCTCCATTCTAAGGGGTTGGAAATTATTTATTGATTGTATGTTGTTGAGATTTACCACTACTACATCAAGAAATAAAATTTGTAATTATTCTATTCCTTTTCTTATGTTCCTCTACTCTCTCTTTGCTTTCAACTTTTATACATGATAATCTTGTAAAACCAAGAAAGGTGTTTGTGCCTTTGATAAATGAATCAATGAAATTTTGTGTCTATGATTTATTAGTCTTATCATTATTAGCATTGTTGTGTTCTTCTAATTGAATGTGGACCTACTCTAGTTATTGTATGTGAACTCTATAAGCCTACTCATAATTTTAACCCTCTCTATCCTTATGTGCCCAAATCCCCTTTACCTCTCTTCACTGCAAATTCCTCCCTTGTGTTTTGTACAAGTTCTTTTCCAAAAGTTTAGTGGAGTATTCCTGTGTGATTCATGGCCTCACATCCATCCATAGCTTTTTTATAGTTTACATTAAATAATGGGATCACCCTCATACACAAGGAGGTTATTAGCCTTGGAGTTTTGGTGAAAACTCAATAATTTGCAACACGACAAATTATTTCTCCAATAGGGAAATATATAGAGTTTTAGTGCATTTTTAATGAATTAGAGACTATGTAACCAGAGGTGGGAAAGCATGGTTACCTCCTAATGTGTGTGTGAAAATTGAGGTTCAGGTGTGTAGCCTCTCCCTTGATAGTCAATTTGAACTTAGAAATAGATTGTATCATCAGAAAATGAAGGGAAAGTTGGATGCCCCAATGTGTGAGTAGCCTATGAACTATCCCAAAGGAGCCTCTTGAGGAGGTGGAGAAGATTTTCAGGGGAGATGGAAGCTTGGGTCTTATTTTTTCGAAATAATTTGACTAAAGTTAATATGCCATAGAAATTTTGAGAGGAAGGTAAGGTGGACTAGATCCACAAGAAGCCATGAGTGATATAGATGTTTGGTGAATAGGATGATGGGGAAACCCTATAGTGACAAAAGGATGAACCATATATGAATTGAGCACCAATTTATTATCAAGAGGAATGTAACGATATAATAAATATGTTAGAGACTCAATGAAATGAGGGCATCCCATAGAAACTTTAGGTAGAGAGAGAGAGAGAGACATAAGTCCAACCATAAATATAAGAGGTGATATAAAAGCATGCTAAGAGAAATAAAAACATACTAAGGTGTGAAAAAATTAAAAAGAGTAATATTATCATGATTGACACCATGTATATTGGTATTGGCTAAAATAGCATATAAAAGTGCATTAAATGTAGTGGATATAATCTTAGAAGGGAAGATGACAACCTTTTGTGCAGAAGTAGGTAGAAACTCAAGCATGTTCCAAATAGTATGTTTAAAATCCATAATCAATAGAACATTGGGAAAGGCAAAATGGGGTTTACCCAACACAATGGTTATAATAGATGTAGTTATGGGAGGAATAGTGTGAGAAAACATTGGAGGGACAAAATTGAGTGATTGATCCGCATGTCGAGGAATAGTAGGTGTCATAATGGAATCAAAAGTGATATCCTAGTCAAAAGGATGTGCATCAAGGATATCTTATATATTATCCCAATTGTAAATATGGGTAGAGCCATTATGAGAATGTTTTGGACTAGCAAGTGTTAAGATCATGTGTGTATCATGTTACTAAGGTTTCTAAGGATAATATTGTAGGAAGGCTCATTAGCGAGTACATAACAAGTAGTGTCAAAAGTGTTCAAGCCAATAGTGATTGGAATAGTGATAAAACCAAATAATTTGTGAGGGATATTGTCAAATCTATGGGTACATAGGGTAGAGGATATTGTTAGTAGAATGTATCATGTGAGGTAAAAATAAAATGTTGCATATGTTAAGGAAAAATCCATTATCGATAAGAGCATATTTGAAATGTGCATTAATTTTTTTAATTGTATAGACAATGGAGAATCCTCAACCATGATGTGAAAGAATAGATAATCCTTATAAAATCTATGATACTATAATGTATAAAAATGACTCTATAAGGCAAGAGAATATAGATCCAATACATAGTTCATGAAATACTTAGGTTCACCAAATGAATTAACCTAAATGGTTAAATTTAAGGGGTAGTAACAAATGGTATATTATCTTAATCAACTAGTTAACAAAGTAATTAAAATAGTATCGGATAATACATTAATAAAGATAAGTGGCAATGAAAAACTAAACAAAAATTACTATTAATGAGATGGATAAGAATACTTAGCTGATATTCTAGATTGTGTGCTAATTTGGGCTGATATGATGACTAGAAAGTGGTAAAATGATTTGATAAGGCTTTGTCTCGAAACTATGTCTTGTAACACTTCTTGAACCAAATCGTATGGCACAAACCAAAGTTTATAACTACTAAGGCCCTTTCTTTACACCCCATAGTCCCTCTCAGTAATGTCATCTCTACAAATTTATTGGTTTTTGCTACTTTCTAATATGATCTTATTTGCAACTTGGACCTTTGACACTATGTGATGCTCATTGTGTAATTGATTGAATCTTCAAAACCCTAAATGGTGAGGGAATCCTATAAAACAAACATTGGTTTGGTTTTAGGAACCCCTATGCACCACTAGCATCACCACTACTCCGAAGAGGTCTCAAACCACATGTTGTTATCTTCCAACATGTGATATCTTGAATGATGTAACCAAATTTATAACCATGACCTTGTAACACTGTAATTGTAATTTAACCTTTTCCCTAGCTTGACTTGACTTTGATAATGTTCCTTTTGTACTTACATATATGAGTGGATGAATACCCTAGAATGAGTATGCAGTACTTGAATCCCAAGGATTCTTGGAATATATTTTATTGTGATGTCTCATTGTATTTTCTCATTAAAATGTTAGTTGCCAAGTCTGATGAATTAACCTCTCTTAATGAGAGATGAATAACTTGCTTATATATGCATTTTGGATTTGGAAAACTCGGATAAAACCAACTAGAAGTGTACTAAAGAAGTTAAAATTAAGAAAATTATCATTGGAGGGAAAGGGACCAAAGTGGCTAGGTCTAGTGTGTGGGTGTTATGGACCCTTTCTGGGGACTATGGTCCCAAATACATGTGTGAGTGATTTAAAAATTGGGATTGTAATATGTGAGGGTATAGCCTGATTTGATGAATTAATATGACCGTTATGAAACAAATAGGTTGTGTGTGCAAGAAAGAATGAATGAAATATAACTATGGATAGCATAATTGGCCAAATTGAGAAAGTGTGGGCTAGTGCGAAATTTTTGCAATTTATGTTGTTACAAGACATGAATTACCAAAATGAGTATCTACATTAATGAAAACAAGAAAATTAAACCTAATTACGGTAGTTAAGGCTTTCGAGGAACCTAGGATAATCAAAATATTAATTAAAATGTTTGAAAATGTTTATATAATTAGGGTTTTAAAATGATAAACATTTATTTGCAAATCCAAGATGGTCATCATAAATCATAAGAAGTGGAAACATATCAAAATAGAGAGATTAAAAAACCCATAAAATAAACATAAACTAAACATCTTGCAATAACAATTACTCATTAAGTGGTACATCCATAACCTTAGAAGATTTTGATTCTTAAGACCATATGCAATTATAAAATTGATTAAGCAATCTTAATCCTCTAAATTTAGGATCCAAAATGGTGCTTGATTTCTAAATGCATTACAAGTGATTATGAATTAACTCTCGTGTTTCAAACCCTAATCAGCCCACAACACCTTACAAACAATAAAACCAAGGGGTTATAAACACAAAATAACACACTTAATATTTACATCACGCCTCTAAGTATGACATTATATGCATGATTCCTATGTAAGAAAACTAAAAATTAATAACACTTGTTTTTTTACATTTCTTTAATCTTTTGATACTATTATCATTTAATTTTCTTGAATGATTACTTTACTCTTGGACATTGGACAACATGTGAATCAACTCTATATTTTTCTATATATCTTCCAAGCATCCCAAAAAGTACCACCCATTAAGGACATGAACACCTAGGCATTACTATCCCCTTTGGGTGCTTTTATCCTTTCCTTTTCTCAAATTTGAAATGCCACATCATTTGTTATCTTTTCTAAATTACTACCCATCACTTTGGGTTGGCCTTTTTTTGTTAATGATGAAATTCAAATAAGGGAATCATATATATACATGACTTACTCACTATTATTAGGGGATGGATAATTTGGGCTATTACTTACTATCTACTACTTGGGAAAAGAGAAACATTCAAGGACTACATTTGGGATGCATTATTCACTACATAAGAGGGGTTATTTATGAATTCCATCTCACACATTCATCTTGGAGAAAAGTAGTTGTAGTCTGCTATGTCTTTGTGTGACCAGGCACAAGGGAAACCTATCTTCAAGTGACATGATTTAATCACACACACACACACACACACACACACACAAAAACTACATAGAGTCTGAAATGTAGTGCAATGCTCGATGATAATAACATTGGGGTGATCGTCGAGGTTAGTCCAACTTAAACATATGAATTTTTTTATCTAATGTTTGATTGATCCTTTTGTAGGTAGTTATGGTTTTTATGTAGGTTTCAGTATAGCCTAATAACCCTAAAATGAAGCTAGAGATATAAAGAGAGATAGTAAGAAAATGAGATCAGACCCTGAGAAGATCATAATAGAGCATTTTCAAGGCCACTAGTTCATGGGAGGTCTTTTCCTTATCTAGGTGGTTTTGTTCGAAGTATTTTTAGACTCAATTCTTTCGAAAAAATCTTAATCAGTCAAGATCTATCCTATTGTACCCATTTTCCAACCCAAAATAAACCCAAATCTCTAAATACAAGCTAAGTCACTTTAGCTCACTATTTTTTACATTTACTTGTCTCTTTCATGATAGATATTTATTGTTACTGTTATATCCATTTGATCTTAGTCCTATGATTAATATTTGATTTTTAAATCATTTGATGAACCCGATCCTTAGATGACCTTATCTAATCTCTTTGTTTTCTATCATGGCTAGCACCTCTCATGAGTTTACCATTGAAATTATTAATCACATAAATACATACCTTGTTGATCATCCTGAGAACCTAGAGATATTTCTATTTTCTTCTTGTAAAGAATCCTAATGGATCTATGTATCCATCCATATCTACATTAATATTATCCCCACATCATCTATTCTACTCTCCTCCCCTCCCACCAATGTGGGGGCATCCACTAGTCATGTTCTTATTTCTCGAACCTAACACTCATATTTATTCTCCTCTCATTTATCATATCGAATCTAGAAATTATTCAATAACCCATTCCTTAGATTCTTTGTATCATGATTCAAAAGCTCAAATTCATCAATTATAATAGGCATCCTCATCTTATTCTCCATATTTTCATTCTTCACTTCTTTTTCATAGTCCTCTTTGATGTTTCTTCTTATCCACTTCATTCTAGTTTTTCCTCACCTAAGTTTCCTCTCTTTGATGGCCATGGAGATCCCCAAGATCACCTTCAATCATTTCATGTTGCATGTTTGGATTATGTTTTTGATGACACACTATTGACCAAGTTGTTTCCTAGGATCTTATAAGACTATGCCTTGTGATGGTTTTATGATTTTCCTTTGCACTTTATTATATATTTTACTCCTTTATAAAATATGTTTTTAACTCACTTTTCTATGAATATTGGAATGAATATATCATATGAAAAAATGGCCAAAATGAAGCAAGGAACTAATGAACATATTAGTGACTATTTTTTCATTATAAGACTAATCTTTCTAAAATGAACAATGTCTTGGCTAAATCTGAATTAAAATATCTTTTTATCCAAATCATATTACCTCCTTTGCAAGAATGTGTGCTCTTTGAATCTTTTTCCTTCTTTTGATCATCTATGTCATACTTTGAATTTTTTTGAAATAAAGTTAATTTATTTGGGAAAACTTAAATATGGTGCTAATATTTCTGATCAATCTACTAACAAGTTCCAAAGAAAATATTCCTTTAAGGGAAAGCCTAGTGAGTCAAAGCATTACTGTCAATGTTATATCCCAATCTATCAAGCTCCAACTCTAACCTACACACCCCACCTTTATAAGATTTACATACCCACCACATATGTTGTTTCAAGATTATACATTTAATCCAAGATCTAATTGACAATCATGACATTGAGTTTCTTGAATCTACTATTTCTATTTCTAAATCTACTAATGACAATGAAAATATTAAAATCTTCAATGATTAACTAAGCATGAAAAAGCATCTCCTAAATCCTCTTTGAATCATTCTTATCATGTTGTTCCTCCTCCTTCATCTTTAAATCATCCTCTTGGATTTCTTGTTGGTACTACTGATCTTCCTCCACCTATCATTTATTTTACTGATGCTGATTTTCATGCCTCTTTTTCATTGCATAAATTACACATTGATGTTTCTATTGGTCCTCATGCTTTATTAACAATGTTATGGTGCATCCTACTTACAAGTGCAATGCATGTTCAATATATTTCTTACAAGCTATCGGTTTTCCATTATCTCATATGACCCGTAGATCACCTACTTCTCATGGGCATGTCATTCTTATCATCACAGTTTAGCCCCTCACTATCTCTATGCCTTTCATTGTTGGATATATAGTTAGTTACACATTGTGACATTGTCTTAGGAATCCCTTGGCTTAGGATTGCCAAATACGTGTCATCGATAGTTCACTTATTCTTTAAGTTTGTACATGAGCATCACGTTATCACTATTTGAGGCATCCCACCACGAATCATTTTTCATTGGATCCTATCACTAATACACCTACAATTACTTCTAGCATTTTACACCTACTTATGCACCTCCACATGTGTCTTCTTCTTATCTCTCATGATGGATGATACATATATCTCATAGTCCACATCATAGAGACAATTCTCCACCTAGGATACAAAGTACCCATTGTACATCTAGGCCCACTTCGCAAAGTAGCTTTCTCCACATGTACTTCCTTGTGGCCATAGAGTCTAGGATCATGTCCACATGTGTACCTTGTTCACACTAGAATATGGTGGGCCCTCACCCATTGTCCTCATTGATAGATCACCATGGAATTCACACTTGGGGCATATTATCCCTCCTTTCTACCCGATACACTCTTGTTCTAGATTTAAACACGACTCTTAAAGGCATAATTACTTACATAGACCTCACTTTAAACACATACATTGGGGGAAATTTTACTCCCTCTCCTAGTCATTGCATTTCATGTTCTAATAATTTTAAAACGTTCAAATATTTGTAAAAATTCAAAAATACTAGCTTAGATCTTGATTGGATGTATTCTTGTTTTCTTATATTATTCTATGTTGCATATTTCTTACCATGTTACTTTGATTCATAATATGATCTATCATTTTTCCATACACACATGACCATTCAAATGGCACACTTAAGGTGAATTCATGATACTTATAGGTTATCACATGATGTATGATGCTTGGCACTATTCTCTACCAATCCCACTAAGGCTCTTGGGGTCATCTACCTTTCCTATTTCTCTATATTTAGGTTCTATTATTATAATATCCACTACTCTCATCCCTATTTTCAGAAGCAAGTACATTGTGTCATACTATCAATTTTTCTAACATGCTAATAGGTGCTTCATGTGTAGCATTTGTTTTGCAAGTCTCCTTCTAACCATGGTTATCTGATTTTCTTGTATATTTTCTATGCTTTTGTCTTGATTGTCATTATTTGAGGGCTATACCATATGCTTGATTACATGTTTTTCTTCTATAGCCTTGAAGGCTTCAAGTTTCTTGTGACATCTTGAGTGGTGGCCCATGTATTCAATTAGCTACTCTATATATATTTTCCATGTTACTGTGTGTTTTGTCTAGTTTTATTATATCATGCCATGCTTTATTATGCCTAACATTTTCTAGTATCTTTTCCCATTATTTTTCATGTGCCATGGTTGTTACCATGCAAATTCCCTATTCCCCTTGTAGGATTTCTATTTCAGATGTGTACATCAATTTCTATCTTTCCATGTTTAGGTTGTGCTCACCTTGGTTCATTTCACACACACCAAATAAGTGGGGGAAATCATCGGGTGATTATTTAAGCTTCTCAACAGTCTAGAGACGAAACAAAAATTGGTATAAAGTAAAATTATATTATAAAGGAGATAAAAATAGGTTCAAAATCAGAATTGTGCCAAAATCACATCAAGGAAAGAAGCACCAAACAAAGACATGCACAATGGGCACTAGTTTCCCACTTGGGCATTTATGTCTGGGGATATAAACTAGTGTAGTACAAGATCAACAAGTTTACAGTGATATGTTTCTCCAAAATCTAGCAACACATATTGCAGGTTATTATTAGGTAAAACAAGAAAACATTAGTGTAAAGTTACATAATTTGAGTAAGGGAACTAACAACTCTATTTTCTTGGGATCAAATAAGGAGTGAAACTTAGGGCATATGTATGACAATGATATACCTGGAATGATGTGTCATATGTGACTAGTTTCTATTAGGTTTTTGACCATCTGTAGTGACATTTATCTATGGGGAAGCATTAACAATTGGAGGAAAAATACTATAGCTCTCTTAATACTCTTCCCTTCGTGATATTACACCTAAATCCTCAAGTATAGTTACACCCTAAATCCTCAATACTATTCCAACCATCTCTAAGGTAAAAACACACAAAATTGATTCTATCTCTTCTCTCATGGCATATATGTGTATTTTATCCTTGATTCACTTATTTTTCAATACACATTCCTATTTTCACATTTACAAAGTTAAAGTTCAATTTCATTTATCATGAGAATTGAATACACTTATCTTCTTTTGTAGGTCCAACCTTACTCCAAAAAAGGCAACACAAAAATGGAACAAGAAGCAATCTCAAGCACAAGACACTCAAGCAAAGGTAATATTCAAGGAATAAACATTATCATAATTTATACTATGCACACAAGGTCACCCCTAGGATTCTTATCCTCTCTTAGATTCCACAATACACATTTCACAATATCAATTCGACATGGTATCAATTACAATCCTCTTTCTCGAACGCTATATGTTATAAATCCCTTATAGTCTCTAGAAGGTATAATCATCTTATCTACTTTATGCTACCAAATATTCATTCAAAAAAATAAAGTGGGGCCAAATATAGACAAAAATCACACACTTACTATTTACATCACGCCTCTAAGTATGTCATTATATGCATGATTCCTAAGCAAGAAAAATAGACATTAACAACATTTGTTTAACTTTAAAATTGATTTAATCCTTTTGATACTCCTATCATTTTATTTTCTCGAATGGTTACTTTACTTTTAGACATTGGACAACATGTGACCCAACTCTATATTTTCCTTTATATCTTTCAACCATCGCGGGCAATACTTCTCATTAGGGATAGGAGTTCTCGAGTGCTACTTGTCACCCTTTGGATGCCTATTTCTTTTTCCTTCCTTTTCTCAAATTTAAAATGCCACATCATTTGTTATATTTTCTAAATTACTACCCATCACTTTGGGTTGGCATTTTTGTTGTTAATGATGAAATTAAAACAAAGGAATCATATATATACATGAATTACTCACCATTATTAGGGGTTGGAAAATTTTGGGCTATTACTTACTATCTAATACTTGGGTAAAGAGAAACATTCAAGGATTGCATTTGGGTTGTATTATTCACTGCATAGGAAGGCTATTTCTGAATTCCATCTCACACATTCATCTTGGAGAAAAATTAGTTGTAGCCTGCTATCTTGGTGCAACTAGCACATGGGAAACCTAGCTTGTGTAGACATGATTCAATCACACACACACACACACACACACACTAGAAATACATAGAATCTGAAATGTAGTGCAGCATTTGGTGACAATCACATTGGGGTGACCGCCGAGGTCATTCCAACTCAAGCATATGCATTATTTGTTTCATATAATGTTTTCTTGAGCCTTGTGTATGTAGCTAGGGTTTTTTGTAGGTTCAGGTTTGACATAGGAACCCTATAACAAAGCTATAGTGAAAAATAATGAAATGAATAAGACAAGGTCAAAACTTGAGAAGACCAGAAGAAAAACATTTTCTAAGACACTAGCTCTTAGTTCGAACACTAGCTCCTAGCGGTCCTATCCTTTTCTAAAAGGTTTTTCCCAAAGGAGTTTTAAATCCAATTTTATAGATGATGCTTACCTAGTCTTGATCTATCCTGTTCTATCCTATTTCTTTCCCATATCTCCAAATACAAGCTAAGTCACTCTAATCTCCCTATTGTTTACACTTGTTTGTCTCGTGCATGATAGATCTTTCTTGTTACTATTATATCCATTTGATCTTAGTCCTCTAAATAAGATTTAATTATGTTAAATCAGGGGTTGATTTTGGTGAATATATTAATCAAACTCCCTTTGACATTTAACATATAATAGTTTTCAAACTAATACCAAGTGTAATAAAAGTAACCCAATTGTATTCTTTCAATGTTGTAATTAATGAAAAATTAATAAATGATATATGTTATAATCTAAATGCTTAAATTAAGATTTTGGCTTGAGGATTCTCCTTTGTTCACTCTTGAATCAATAAATTCACACATTTTACAATTGTCCAAAATGTAATAATGCTCCTATATATTTATATAATTTGAGTTAGAAAAATAATTATGTGCAAACTAACATACAATGTGTGGGAAAATTTAGAAAAATAAATAAAATCTTGCGAATTGGAAATAGGGGTTAGAATGGCCTATTTATTAGGTGACAAAAACCATAGTGATATGATTTTGGCTACCAAAATTGTACTACTAAAGTTATGATAAAAATCTTAGAACAAAAAAATAGGACATGGAGAAACCAAGAAGAAAGGGAAGTAAACAAGAACAAACAAGGAACATCAAAGAGAGAATAAGATGAAGAGAAGAATCAAAAATGTCTCTATAAACTAGAGAATAAGGGCATAACTAACCCACTTTACAAACCCATCCACATCTCTTCTCTACAAAATTTTTATATTTAATTAACATTTTTAAAATAATTTATTTAAAATAGAAATCAAATAAATTATAAAATTAATTATGTTATTATAATTTAAACATAAAATAAGAATATATTATTTTTATTCTTTTAGTTCAAATCCCACATATAACTTGTTTTATGCTAAACAAACATAATTTCTTCTAAATGAAAGTAAGCTACAATAAATCAAAAATTATAAATACTTTAGTAAAAATAAGAATGTATTATTTAATGTGAACTTACATTTACAAGTTAATTGTTTCAAGAGTATATATATGTAGATGAAAAATTGAACAACATAGTTAGCTAATTATAAAATCATAATTTTAATAAACCCAAGTTTAGGGTTATAAAGTTATGAACAAGAAACACATATACATTGTAATATTAAATAATTATAAGAGTTAAACAAGCTTTCGATAAAGCAAATCATCCGCAATGATCTTGTAAAATTTTGTGTTGGGTGAAAACTATCCCATAATACATATTTGGAAGCATCATTGCATGTAAATGGGTTTCCTTTTTTCACAACATTTCCACTTCTATCAACCCTATCCCACAACACCCATGTCTCACTTTATCAAAACATATCAACCATCATCATAAGCCTTTAAGGTTAAGTAGATGATGGACATGTATTCTTATTATAAATGAAGACTATTACCCTATTTAAGAGGATCGTGTATGATGTCAAATAGAATGATGTAAATGTCACCATATGCAATATTGAGTCCCACCATCTTTGTTTTCTTTTTTTCTACCAGTGACATCAACTTTTGATTGAATCCTTTGGAAACCTCGTCATATTCACGAATGCATCCATGCTTCCCGAGTAATCTTCCTCTCAATGTTCTCTATGAGGGAAAGCATCCTAGAGGTGGTATCCCTATCCATGTAATTCTTCCGCACCTAAATAATGCATCTCATGTTAAAAAAAAACCAATCATAACGTAAAAGCAATCATATCTCACTATTGTTTACACTTTCTTGTCTCTTGCATGATAGATCTTTCTTATTATTGTTATATCCATTTGATCTTAATTATATGATTAAGGTTTATTTTTAAATCATTTGGTGAACATGATCCTTAAACTCCCTTACCAAATCACTTTTTTTCTATCATCCAAATATCACCTCTCATGAGTTTAACATAAGAAATATTAATGACCTAAATACATACATTTTTTTATCATCATGAGATCCTATAACTCTTGATATTTTCTTCCCATAAATAATCACAATATATCATTGTATCCATCCCTCTAGAAACTAACATTATCCCCACTACATCCCCACATCATCTATTCCTCTCTCCTCCCCTCCCATGAATGTGGGAGCATCCACTAATCATGTTCCTATCTCTAATCCTAACACCCATGTTTCTTCCCCTCTCATTTCTCATATCCAATCTAGAACTTCATCAGGACCCCATGCCTTAGAGTCTTTGTATCATGATTTACAATATCAAATTCATCAATTACAATAGGCCTCTTCCTCTTATTCTCCATCTTTTGATTCTTCACTTCTTCTTCATAGTCCTCTTGTACCCGATGTTTCTTCTTATCCACTCCCTTCCAATTTTTCCTCACCTAAGTTTCCTCTCTTTGATGGCCATGGAGATCCTTGAAAATTACCTTCAATCATTCCATGTTTCATGTTTGGATTATGTTTGTGATGATACACTATTGACCAAGTTGTTTTCTAGGAGCTTATATGACCATGATTTGCGATGGTTTTGTTGGTTTCTCAAATGTGCACCCATGTCTCAGATCTCGGAAGGGATGAGGTGTTTGAGACCACAATGGAACCATCCCCAAGTTGTGGGACCTTGCGAGCTTGGGATGGATCTCCGAGAGAAGGCCGGTTTCTCTATCTATTTCTACTGCTACTACTACTACTCCTAGTGCTGAAAAGGGAAACTAAGCTAAGAATGCCAAGGGACTACGGAAAGAAGGATAACATGAAGTAAACTACACTAAAAGGTGATAGCACCAAAAAGAGGGATGAACACTATCTTTTCTGAGCGAGAATGACAAGGAATGTGTGAAAGGAGGCTAGGCACAAGTAGCATAGCAAAATACGCATTCACTAGATCATTCTCATGGAACACAACTAAATATGGAACTACAGGGGACCTAAAGTAGCACAACTAGCACACAACATAAAATATAAGGCAAGAAGAAGGAATGCAAACACATTAGGATAGAGAACAATCACAAAATGATGCTTCTATTACTTCCAAGAATGCACAGAGTTGTTACAATGATGAAGGAGGCCGATATCCATATACAAGAGCCAAACATAGAGGTCTGCAACTCAAAATACTGAAAATATGGTGTCCTTAGAAAAAAATCGTAAGGATCTAGAGTATCCATCATAACAAATGAGCCTTTCTCTTACATTTATAGATGAATCCATGGAGGAAGAAGGGAAACAGAGGGAAAAACTGAATTTGAAACACACCACCAACAAGAAGCATTCAATGTCTAGAAATCTGATTATAAATATGTGAAGTACACTTCCTCATGCCTGTTTGACGTGTTGAAGACAAAGGAGGGAGGATCATACCAAATTGGGTGGTTGGAGCAATCAAATCTACTCATCAATTTTCGAGAGATGTTTTCCCATTTCTTACCTACTAGATCCACCAAAATTTGAATTTTGAATTTTTGCACTATAGCTGATGTCAAGAACTCTCTAAAAAGTCCAGTGCGCACATGAGCTTTTTGTACCAAAAGATATGGTCTGTCGAAGATGTCAAATTCATCGACACACATAAAACATGTGGCATGTGTGTAGATTACCGAGATGATGGCCAACTATACAACTATTTTTCATTTTTTCTATGTGTCAATCATTGATTTGTTGCAAGGATTTGATGCCCTGTTAGCACGCTTTGATCTGGTTTTGCACGACACACTTAAGTGTGTCAAAAGATGATTTGGCACAAAAGAGCATGAGGGAAGGGCGTGTGGAGAAAATAGAGGAAGGCACAGAGGGGTGCGTGTGATGCACATGGGGAGATGAGATAAATGGTGAGTAGAGAATGTATGGTTAAGGCACAACTATTACAAAGTAATGGGCATGGCGTGCGAAGGGCCAAGGACTTAGTAGTAAGTGTGAGGCGTGTGAGATGGGAAGAAGTTGATTAGGAAGAGGGATAATGCACGGAATGTGGGCGCAAGGGAGAAGTGGAAGGAGAAGAGGAAAGGGGCACACAGGAGGTTGGGACCAAGGGAATGTACTAAGTGTTTTTGATCGCGCGTAATTCTTCGATGAATAACTTAGGGCCATAATGTGTATGCAAGTTATCCAAATTGCTAAGAGAGTTGTTTGGATAAAAGGTTTTATGATTTTCCTTTCCATTTTATTATATCCTTTACTCCTTTGGAAAAAAATTAGCTCACTTTTCTATGAATATTGGAATGAAGATATCATATGAACAAATGGCCAAAATGAAGCAAGGAACTAATGAACATCTTAGTGACTATGTTTTTCATTATAAGACTAATATTTCTAAAATGAACAATGTCTTGGCTGAATCTGAATTGCAAGATATTTTTATCCAAATCCTATTACCTCCTTTGCAAGAATGTGTGCTCTTTGACTCTTTTCACTCTTTTGATCATTTATGTCATACTCTGAAAAATCATGAAATCAAGTTACTTTATTTGGGAAAACTTAAATATGGTGCTAATATTTCTAATCAATATACTAACAAGTTCCCAAGAAAATCTTCCTTTAAGGGAAATCCTAGTGAGTCTAAGCATACTTTCAATGTTATATCCCAACCTATAAAGCTCCAACTCTAACCTACATATCGCACCTTTACTATATTTTCATACCCACCACATATGTTGTTGCCTCAACTCATATAAAACAATATGATTTCTCTTCCGAATCCTCTTGAGCTAGATCCTAATAGGCCTCATAGAAAGAAATTTGATAAAAATAAACATTATGATTACCATAGATGTAATTACCATTAAACTAACAAGTGTTTCAAGATTATACATTTAATCCAAGATCTGATTGATAATCATGAAATTGATTTGCTTGAATCTACTATTTTTATTTTTTAATCTACTAATGAAAATGTCAAGCTTTAAATATTCAATGATCCACTAACTAAGCATTAAAAATCAGATCCCAAATTCTCTTTGAATCATGATTATCATTTTGTTCCTCCTCCATCTTTAAATCATCCTCTTGGATTTCTTGTTAGTACTATTGATCTTCCTCCACCTATCATTTCTTTTATTGATGCTTATTTTCATGCCTCTTTTTCATCACATAGATTACACATTGATGTTTCTATTAGTCCTCATGTTATTAAAAATGTTATAGTGCATCCTAATTCCAATCAGTAATGCAAGTTCAATATCTTTCTTCTGATCTATTAGTTTCCTATTATCTTAGATGACCCATAGATCACCTACTTCTCATGGGCATGTCATTCTTCCCATCACTATTGGCCCCTCACTATCTCTATGCCTTTCACTATTGGATCTATAGTTATGCATTGTGACATGGTCTTAGGACTCCCTTGGCTTAGGCTTTCAAATATTTTCCATCTATAGTTCACTTATGCCTTAAGTTTGTATATGAGCATCACATTCTCACTATTTGAGGCATACCACCACTAACTCATTTTTCATTGGATCCTATCACTGATACTCCTACAATTACTTCTAGCATTTTTTCACCTACTTATGCACCTCCACATTTGGTTTCTTCTTATCTCTCATGATGGATACATCTATCTCATATTCCACCTCATAGGGACAATTCTCCTCCAAAGGTACAAAGTACCCATTGTATGACTAGGCCCACTTCGCAAAGATCTTTCTCCACATGTACTTCCCCGTGGCAATAGAGTCTATGATCATGTCCACCTACATACCCCCTTCACACTAGAAGATATTGGTCCCTTTCCCACTATCCTCATTGGATAGATTACCATGGCATTCACACTTAGAGGCACACTATCCCTCCTTACTACCTAATAATGCACTCTTGTTATAGATTTAAATAAGAATGGTGAGGGCATAATTACCTACATAAATCTCACTTTGCGCACATACACTGGGGAACTTTACTCCCTCTCCTATTCATTACATTTCATATTCTAATAATTCAAATATATGCAAAAATAAAAAATACTAGCTTAGATCTTGATTAGATGTATTCTTGCTTGTTTATATTATTCTATGTTGCACATTTCTTACCATGTTACTTTGATTCATAGTATGCTCTATCCTTTTTCCATACACACATGCGCGTTCACATGGTAATCTTGAGGTGAATGCAAGATACTTATAGGTTATCACATGATGTATGATGCTTGGCACTATTCTCTACCCGTCCCACTAAGGCTCCTGAGGGAATCCACCTTTCTTGTTTATCTATATTTAGGTTTTATAATTGTAATATGTATTGGTCTCATTCCTATTTTCATTTGTATACATTTTTGCATACTATTAATTATTATAATATGCTAACGGTACTTCTTGTGTAGCATTTGTTTTGTAAACCTACTTTCTAGCCATGGTTATTTGATTTTCTTGTATCTTGTCTATGCTCATGTCTTGATTTTCATTATTTGAGGGCTATCTCATATTCTTTATTGCATGTTTTACTTTTATATCCTTAAAGGATTCAAGTGCCTTACAATATCTCCGAGTGGTGTCATATGTATTCAACCAACTACTTGATTAACTAAAATAGAAATATTTTCTAGTGTAATATAATGTTATAGGAGTAGTAAAATAATTGAATAAATGAAGTAATAAAATACTGAAATACATCCAAACAAAATAAGATAGAAACTATGAAACCCCAATGTGCAAGAAGGGTTAAGAAAAGCCTTAGCCGATTCACCGATGTCACCTGCCAAACCGTGTCCCAATGTAGACCAGGTGAATAGGAGGAGGAAATGACCACAATGAAACTTGAGAAAGCATAGATCTGAGTTATCTTACTAGACTGGGGTGCTTGGAAAGGGATAGGGGCTCATGTGGGTGCTATGGTCTATGAAAATGACTAGAAAACCTCCTCTGAGGTGTCATTGGATGTTCACCTATGTTCACTTCCTATCGCACTAATATCACTGAACTATGTTGGATGTCACTATGAATAGGAGATGGAAGAATCACCTACAAAACCCTAGACAAAGCATCAAAACCTGAAAAAGAAATATGCATATGAAGGGGTCAGACTATCCTCAACTTAAATTGATGGAATTATCACTCATCATCAAGCACTACATCTCACACCCAATGTAAGTATAGGTGTGTGTGTGTGTGTGTGTGTGTGTGTGTGTGTGTGTGTGTGTGTGTGTGTGTGTGTGTGTGTGTGTGTGTGTGTAGTGTGCCCTAGGTGCTTGTTCCAAGTATTACTTTTGAATTAGCGAGAAAATAACTAGATGTAAAATGTAGTAAATATGTGCATGGAAACAATAGACTCCTCCTATGAATTGTGAATGCAGATGAACTAGCCTTGTGTGCCTTATGATGGAGCTAGATGGATGTAAATTTAGCTTCAAATGCCTTTGATGGATAACTCTATATGGTGATAATAGATTCTTAGTGCTTTCTCCTCGTTATAGTTACATAAATTTATATTTATATCATTCTCTTATTCTAATTTCATAATTAACCCCAAAAAGCATGACCACTAAAAAGATAGAAATATCAAATGGAGAGAAATTTCCCAAAAGGTGAGAATATAGTGCAAAGAGGATCAGGGCGCCCCGCAGGGTACCAAAGCACTTGGGGCAGCCCATTCTTGGCTGGGTGTCCCACCAAAAAAGGAAAATGAAGAATGACAAAATAGATGGGCAAGTGCAGTGTAAGATAGAAAATACGATAGCAAGCAATGTAAAAATGGCCAAATACATGGGTTAATTATTACTCTTTTCACTTAAGAACCATATGAATAGTAGTATGATACCGGGACTAAATAATGACTCAAAAGTGTGTCATCTTGTGACTAAATTTTCCTCCACTTTATGTTGGTGAACAGAAAAATCAGTAACATAAAGTAGATAGAGATGCGTACTTGATAATCCATGTAGAGTGATGTAGAAAATGTGCCAAGGACTAGACAAAGTGTGGAGTGACAAAAAGATGGAACATGGAGACTAAAGATGCAAAAGTGTAAAAAGTGATGAAAGTGAACCTAGGGTGAAAGTGCATGTGTAGATGCCAATGTGTGTAGTGTACCTACATGGTTAGTATCATGTGTGTGATGTACCTGCCATGTGTGTGTGTTTTTGTTGACTTCTTTCTTCCCATATGGATGGACTCAGTAAAAGAGAAGATGATCAAGTAGTCAAATATGCATGTATATGTGTAAAAACGCATGTATATATGTAATGAAACATGTAAAAATAGTAAAAAAGACAATGAAAAAGGAACATGTGCACCTGATCCGTGATGAGACAAAATGGTATAGAAAGGATATCTTGTAACTATCGATGAAGTGTGAGCATTTTGGAGATCTCACGCCATTGTGGCCAAAGAAGTGTAGGGAGAAAGTTATGTTATTCTCCAACCTATAACTTCTTCCCTAATAATATGAAGAGATCTTTGTACTACCTAGTTTTTGGGTGCTCCGATGCCATTGGCCAAAGTAGTGTAGGGAGGAAAGTTTGTTGTATCCTCCAACCTATAACTTCTCCCCATAATGCTAAGGAAAATTTACCCTGTAAAATTTGTTGTGTATGGAGTTGTGTAGACTTATCTAAACTCACTCACTATATAACCCATTGTGTCATGGACAAAAACTAAAAATGAATTGTACCAGTACTGTGTAAACCCAATTAATGCCCCCCTCTTTGGGAGGACATGTGACATCTCGGATAAGAGAATGTGTCCCCAAAAGAGAACCGACCGCCCAAACTAAAACTCTACCCTGCAGGGGGGAAGGGAATGTGCTTGGTAAAGACCAAGGCACACACAAACAAGTGGCTAGAAAATAAGTGTTAGTATGAACATGCATGTAGAAAAAAAGTGTAATCCAGACAAACAATGTGTAAGCTAGAACATAAGCAAACAATGTAAACACCCAAAAAAGACAATTTAGGCCACAAAAGTGGGTTACAAACATGGGACACCACTCACGATGTCACAAGATAATCAAGGCCACAATGGCCACAAACAAACAAGTGTGCACACAAGAGTAAAAATACCAAACAATGTAACAAACAAGTAGAGACAAGTATCCATGCATAAAAATTCTACACATGAAGCACCCATTAGCATGTCAGAAAAATAACAAGTATTTCAAAGCATGTATAAACTAAAGTAGTGTGTTATGAACAAAAATTAAACAATAGAACATGTATCATATGTGGATGCCCCCAATAGGTAGTGTATCAAACATCGATGTTGCATGTATAAGCTCTATATCTGTGATCACAACTAGAAAAGGATGTGAATGTGCATGTGTGTATGGTAAAGATAATGACATACAAGAGATTTATCTAACATGTGTAGTAAAGTGAGCATGTAAGAGAAAGTGAAAGTAGGAGTAAATACAACCATAAAATGTAATATGTTGTGGATGGATGGAATGGAAATGTAGTGTGGATGATAGGAGCCACGTGCCCCCGAGTGAATGAAGTTGTATGCAGTGAGTTTCATTTAGTATGCCCCTTAGCAATCAAGAATGAACTGTAAATGAGAGTGCATCATCGAGAAATGGTCGAACTATGTGTTGTGTGTAGTGTGTTGTGATGAGTATGTGGTGATGATATGCGACATAGAGATGAAATGTGTGTGACTTTGTAGCCTAAGCATATATCACAAAAGATGAGTAGAAAGGAGTGGTGATTTAGCCTAAAGTGTATACCACAAAAATTATAAGCAAATGTGATGATGTAGTTGATCACGAGATGATGCTAGAAGAAGTGACCTTATAGCCTAAAGTGTATATCAATAATCCTAGGAATGTCACATGAGAAAAATAAGATTGAATGATGAATGTGTGAGTGTGATGTGGTCCATTTATGATGTATACCCTCAATAGTCCAATATGGACCATGAGACTAGAGTGTGTCATCGGGTAGTGAGTGCAGTGCATAGAAGTGAATATGTAAAATGTGTACTATGTGTGGTAGGATGAACAAAATGTAATGCAAGACATGTAAATTACCTAAGACATGTAGATGTAGGACAATATGTAGGATGCAAAATGTAGAATGTATGAAGACATGCAATGTCTAGAGCCTGTAATGTGGTGTACAATGTGTAGATGATGTAGGATCATGTGATGATATGTGGTTCCTAATGTGTAGTGACTATTGTGCAATGTGTGGGGTTCATGTATATAGAATGCACTCAAAAATCAAGTGTGAACCGAAGCACAAGAGTGTGTCATTGGGGAATGATGATGCTAATGTGTAGATAATGATGCCTATACTATGGGGTTGATAATATGAGTACGAAACATGTTTCAATGTTAGGATGAGGGGTGTGTGGGTGCTAAACACCCCCAAACATGTAAGATGTAGAAGTCAATCATGTAATATCATCTAGAGGTCATCATTGTCATGGTTAAAACCAAATGAACAAGCGTCAATACCTAGGAAGCGATAATAGTGGGTTGGTCATGTAATGAGCCATTAAGGCATAGGTTATACATACCCATAGCATATTCTTCATCAGTGAAGGGTGGTAAAGGAAACTGTGTCTATACTAGTGAGTAAGATTATGTGTATAGCCAAGGAAAGAACTGATACAAATGAATAAATGATCAAAGGGCATGGGAAATTATATATCAGTATGATTAAGGTTGAGTGTGCCCCAATGTAATCAAGCCAAGATTGTCCTAATGTAAGTGGAGAAGGGTGAGAATATCATGTAAGGAAGACTTTGAGATGAAATAAATGTAGACCATATGTGGCAATAATGTAAACAAAGCCATGATAAAGATGAGAAGAATGTGGCGGAGGAGAAAGGTCCTCAAAAGAAAAACCTAGATGAGTCAAGCCCTCATGTGTACATATAGTGTCATTGCAAGTAGGATCAAATGGAATATGTTCCCAATAAAAATTATTCATGAAAAGTGTGCATGTGAAAGGAGGTCGTAGTGATAAAGGTGGCATTGGAGAGGGTGGAAGAGCTAAAGCATCATCCGATGTAGAGACAAACCCTTGATAAAAAAATTATAGCAGTGGTAATAACACATGAAGGTGGCGGAGTGGAAGAAGCGCCATCAATCATATAAATAGCACCTTATATTGTTGGAAAATGAGGTAGTTTATCCATCGGTTGATGATTAGTGTGTGGAATAGGAAGAGTGGGGTTAGGGTTACGGTGCAATATTTGAATGGATCACGGTCACAAAGATGGTGTATTTGATACGTTCATGTAGGAATTTGACATAATAATGTATAGTAGAAGCAACGAATTGCATGACATAAAGCCATGGCCTACCATAGGAGACTGGAAATTCAATGATGAAGAATATGATGTTGATTTTTTTGGACCTACACTTATAGGTAGTGTAATGTGACCAACACATCGACAAACCAAACCATCAAATGTAGGAAAGGAAAGACAACATGGACTAACATGACAAGTGAAAAGACCTAAGTTCTCAATGAATGACATGGGACATAAATTGAGCTTAGATCCATTGTTAATTAAAGTATGGTTGATACCCACATTATTAATGTGAATCATGATATACAAGGGTGGGTAATCATCAAAATTATGAAGATCAATAAGATATTAGATTGGAATGTTATGGGTTGTGAAAATGCATCTACAAATGTTTGATAGATCAAGTCGGAATGCATATGAATGCAAGAAGTAGTAAGAAGATGTTCGACTCTATGCCTTAAGTCATGATAAATTACAAACAAATAATCATTTATTGAGATACTCATTATGACTAGACTCTAGGAGGAAAAGCAAAGGATGAGGGTCTAAGAGCGTGAAGATTGAATCGGGCTCACCAAAATGATTAACTAAAATAGAAATATATTCTAGTGTAATATAATGTTATATGAGCAAGTAAAATAACTGAATAAATGAAGTAATAAAATACTAAAATACACCCAAGAAAACTAAGCTAGAAAATATGAAACCCTAATGTGCAAGAAGGGTTAAGAAAATCTTTATATGATTTTCCGATGTCGTGGGACTGTGTTGCAGTGTAGACCAAGTCAACAAGAGAAGGAAATGATCACACATAAACTTAAGAAACCACATGTCTAAGCTATTTGACTAGACTGGGGCACCTAGAAAGGGATAGGGGCACCCATGGGTGCCCTGGTATGAGATATAGGCACCCTAGTCTACGAGAAATGGCCAAAAACCTCCTCTAAGGTGTCATTGGATGTTTTCTTGTGTTCACTTCTTATCATACTAATGTCGATGAGCTGCGTTAGATGTCAATGTGAATAGGAGATGTAAGAACCACCTACAAAACCCTAGATAAAGCATTAAAACCATAAAAAACAAAGATTCATATGAATGGGTCAAAGTGTCCTCAGTTGCCAAATTGATAGAATTATCACTAAGCGTGGTACTACATCTCGCACCCAATTTAGTTCTAGGTATGTGTGTGAAAATTGTGCCCTATGTGCTCTTGTGTCAGTCACACTATGTGAAGTAATGAACAAATAACAAGATGTAGAATGTAGTAAATGTGTGCATGGAAACAATAGACTCCCCTCCTATGAAGTGTGATGTATATGAACCAACCTTGTGTACCTTGTGATGGAACTAGATGGATGCAAATGTAATTTTAGATGCCTTTGATGGATGCAAATCTAGATGGTGATAGTATATTCTTAGTGCTTGGTCCCTCATTATGGTCACATAACTTTATATTTATATGGTTCTCTTGTTCTAATTTTGTAATTAACCTAAAAAGGTTGACCACCAAAAAGATAGAAATCTCAAATGGCTAGAAAGTGCCCAAAAGGTGAGAGTAAAGTGCAAAGAGGATTAGGGCACCCTGGGGGACCAAGGCGCCTAGGGCACCTCGGTCTTGGTTGCGCGTCCCAATCAAAAATAGGAAAAATATAGAATGACAATACATATTGGGAAAGTGCAGGTGTAAGATCGAAAATACAACAACAAGCAATGTAAAAATGGTGAAAGACATGGCTTAATTATTACTCTTTTCACTTAAGAACCATATGAATAGTAGTATGAGACTAAGACCAAATAATGACTCAAAGTGCATGCTTTTGTGTCTACATTTTCCCTAGGATACATAGTACTCATTGCACATCTAGGCCCAAATTACGGTCTCATTATCCACATGTACATCCCCATGGTCATAGAGTTTTTAATCATGTCCACATGCGTACCTCCTTCACTCTAGAAGCTAGTCGGCCCTCACCCGCTATCCTCATTGGATAGATTACCATGGCATTCACACTTGGGGGCATACTATCCCTCCTTTCTACCTAATACTCCACTCTTATTATAGATTTAAATAAGAATGTTAAGGGCATAATTACCTACATAGACCTCACTTTGCACACATACATTGGGGGACTTTATTCCCCTCTCCTAGTCATTGCATTTCATATTCTAATAATTCAAAAACATTCAAATATTTGCAAAAATAAAAATACTAGCTTAGATCTTGATTGGATGTATTCTTTCTTTTTATATTATTCTATGTTGCACATTGTTTACCATGTTACTTTGATTCATAGTATGTTTTATCCTTTTTCCATACACACATGTGTGTTCACATGGTACTCTTGAGGTGAATGCAGGATACTTACATGTTATCACATGATGTATGATGCTTAGCATTATTCTCTACTAGTCCCACTAAGGCTCCCGAGGGCATCTACCTTTCTTATTTCTCTATATTTAGGTTATATCATTACAATATCTACTACTTTCATTCCTATTTTCATTTTTATACATTGTGGCATACTATCAATTTTTATAACATGCTAATGGGTGTTTCTTATGTAGATTTTCTTTTGAAGGCCTACTCCCAGCCATGGTTATCTGATTTTATTGTATCTTGTTTATGTTCATGTCTTGATTGTCATTATTCGAGGGCTATGTCATATTATTGATTGTATGTTTTACTTATATATCCTTGTAGGATTCAAGTGCCTTGCGACATCCTGAGTGGTGTCCCATGTATTCAACCAACTACTCACTATTTATTTTCCCATGTTATCTGCATATTTTTTCTAGTTTCTATTATATCATACCATGTTGTATTATGAAAAAACACTTTTTTCTAGCCTTTCCCATTGTTTTGCATGCACCATGGTTATTACCATGCACATTCCCTATTCCCCTTGCAAGATTTCTATTTCATATGTGCACATCACTTTTAACTTTCCTTTTTTGAGCACTCGCCTTGGTTTATCTCACACATCCCAAACAAGTGGGGGCAATCATCGGGATAATATTTCACCCTCTCACCAGTCTAGAGACCAAACACATATTGGTACAAAGTAAAATTAGAATAAATAAGAGCTAAAAATAGGTTCAAAATCATAATTGGGCCAAAATCACATTAGGATAAAAGCACCCAATGTAAACAAGCACAATGGGTGCTAGTGTCCCACCTAGGTGGTTTTATCATGGGGGAATAAACAAGTACAATATAGGATCAACAAGTTTCTAGTGACATGTTTCTTTTAAAATCTAACAAGTACTATAGGTTATTATCAAGAACAACAAGAAAAAAACTAGTGGTGGGTTATATAATTTGAGCAAGAAAACTAATTACTTTGTTTTCTCATGATCAAATAAGGAATGAAACCTAGGGCATATGTAGGAAAATGATATGTTTGGAAAATGTGTCATCTACGACTAGTTTATGTAGGGTTTTTTAAAATCTATAGTGGCACTTATCCATGGGGAAGCATTATCGGATGGAGGAAAAATACTACATCTCTCCTAATACTCTTCGCTTAGTGATAAGACACCTAAATCCTAAGTATAGTGAAAAGATGCTTAAATCCTCAATTATGTGGCAGGACACCTAAATCCTCAATACTATTCCAACCATCTCCAAGGTAACAAACACATAGAACAATTATATCTCTTCTCTCATGGCATACATGTGTATTTTATCCTTGATTCACTTATTTTCAATACGCATTCCTATTTTCACATTTACAAAGTTAAATTTCAATTTCATTTATCATGAGCATTGACTACACTTATCTTCTTTTTTAGGTCCAACCTTACTCCAACAAAATTTAACACACAAATGGAATAAGAAGCAATCTCAAGCACAAGACGCTCAAGAAAAGGTAATATTCAAGGAACAAACACAAACATAATTTACACTACACACACAAGGTCACCCCTAGGATCATTATCCTCTTTTAGATTCCACAATACAAATTTCCAAATCTCAATTTGGCATAGTATCAATTACAATCCTCTTTTGGATTGTTATATGTTCTAACTCCTTTGACTCTCCACAAGGTACACTCCTCTTATCTACTTTATGCTACTGAATATTCATTCACCAACATAAAGTGGGGGAAAATGTAGACACAAAATCACACACTTACTATTTACATCACACCTCTAAGTATGTCATTATATGCATGATTCCTAAGTAAGAAAACTAGACATTAACAACATTTATTTTGTTTTTACATTGCTTTAATCCTTTTAATACTCTTATCATTTTATTTTCTCAAATGGTTACTTTACTCTTATACATAAGACAACACGTGACCCAACTCTATGTATTTTCTATTTATCTTCTGAGCATGCTAAACAATACTGCCCATTAGAGAAATGAGAGCTCAGGTGTTACTATCCCCTTTTGAGGGCTTCTATCCTTTTCCTTCTTTTTCTCAAATTTAAAATGCCACATCATTTGTTATATTTTCTAAATTACTAACCATCACTTTGGGTTGTCCATTTTGGTTGTTAATGATGAAATTCAAACAAGGGAATCATATATATACATGACTTACTCGCCACTATTAGGGGTTAGAAAATTTTGGGCTATTACTTACTATCTACTACTTGGGTAAAGAGAAACATTCAAGGATTGCATTTGGGCTACATTATTCATTGCATAGGAGGGGATATTTTTGAATTCCATCTCACACATTCATCTTGGGGAAATTATTTATATCTCGTTATCTTGGTGCCAATGGCACAAGGGCACCTAGTTTGTTTGAAGGGACACGATTTAATCACACACACACTAGAACTACATAGAGTCTAAAATGTAGTACAACGCTTGGTGACAATCACATTGGGGTGATCATTGAGGTCATTCTGAATCAAGCATATGCATTATTTATTTCATCAAATATTTACTTGAGCCTTGTATAGGTAGCTAGGGTTCATTTTGCGAGGTTTAGGTGTGACACATGAACCCTTATAATGAAGCTAGAGTGAAAAGAGAAAAAGGAAGAAGACAAGGTCGACTCTAGAAGATCATAAGTAAAACATTTTCTAAGACACTAGCTCCCAAGTGATCCTATCCTTATATGTTTGGTTTTTTCCAAAGGAATTTGAGTCCACTTTTCTAAACAAGGCTTACTCACCCATATCTAGCATGTTCCCCTAGTTTCTAGCCCATATCTCTAAATATAAGCTAAGTCCCTTTTATCTCACTATTGTTTACACTTGATTGTCTCTTGCATGATAGCTCTTGATTATTCTTGTTGTATATCCATTTGATCTCAATCCTCTAATTAAGATTTAATTTTGTTAAATCAAGGGTTGGTTTTGGGGAATATATTAATCAAACTCACTTTGACAAAACATTCAATAGTTTTCAAACTAATACCAAGTGTAATACTAGTAACCCAATCTTATTCTTTCAATGTTGTAATCAATAAAACAAATTAGTAAATAATATTTGATATTCTCTAAATGCTTAAATTACACTTTTGGCTTGAGTATGCTCTTGTATTCCCTCTTGAATCAATAGATTCACACATTGTACAATTGTCCAAAATGTAGTAATACTCCTATTATTAGTTAGAAAAATATTGGTATGTAAACCAACATAGAATGTGTGGGAAAATTTAGAAATATATATAAAATCTTGGGGATTGGAAACAAGGGTTAGAAGGGCCTATATATAAGGTGACCAAAACCATAGCGATATGATTTTTTTACCAAAATTATACTTTTATAGTTATGATAAAAATCCTAAAACAAAAAAATGGGAGATGGAGAAACCAAGAAGAAAGGGAAGTAAATATAAAGAATAAACAAGGAAGATCAAAGAGTCAATAAGATGAAGACAAGAGTCAAAAGTGTCTTAAAATAAGATCAACAAAAGCATCACACACCAACAAATGTTTAATCTAGACCAATAATCAATAATCTCACCAATACATTAACACCATATACACCGTATGAAAATTAGGTGTTTGTAATAACACAAATGATGTTTATATTCAAAAATGTAGCTATAAACTAGAGAATAAGGGCATAACCAACCCACTTTACAAACTGATCCACATCTCTTCTACCACAAATTGTTATACTTGAATTAACAAGTTTTAAATAATTTATTTAAAATCAAAATCAAAAATATCAAAAATTAATTATATTATATAATTTAAACATAAAATAAGAATACATTATTTTAATTTAAATCCCACAAATAACTTGGTCTATGCTAAACAAACATTAAAACTTTTAATGAAAGTAAGTTACAATAAATCAAAAACTTATTTTGTTAGAAAGAAGGATTTATGATTTAATGTAAAAAAATTAATTGTTTCAAAGTATATACAAGGGAAAAGCAAACAACAACATAGTTAATTATAAAATCATCATCTTAATAAACCCAAGTTTAGGGTTATAAAGTTCTGAACAAGAAATTGGGAGAAGCAAACAACATGGTTATTTAATTAGAAAATCATCGTTCTAATAAACCCGATTTTAGGGTTATAAAAATTCTGAACAAGAAACACAAATACATTGTAATATTAAATAATTATATGAGTTCAGCCAGCTTTCGGCGAAGCAAATCATCTGCAATGATCTTGTACACATTTTGTGTTGGGTGAAAACTATCCCAGAATACATATTTGGAAGCATCATTGCATGTAAATGGGTTCTCTCTGTTGCACAAGACTGCCACTTCTAACAACCCCGTCCCACAGCACCCATGTCTCACATTCTCAAAACCTGCCAACCATTATTACAGGCCAACCTGAGGTTAGAACAACAGTTTAAGCAGTGGATAATGGTCATGTATTCTTATTCTAAATGAAAATTATTACCATATTTATGAGGATCGTGTATGATGTCGAATAGAATGTTGTAAATGTCACCATATGCAATCTTAAGTCCCACCAGCTCTGTTTTCTTTATTTCTATCAGTGACATCACCTTCTGATTGAATCCTTTGGAAGCCTCATTGTATTCTTGAATGCATCCATGCTTCCCCAGTAATCCTCCTCTCAGTGTTCTCTCTGAGGGCAAGCATCCCAGAGGAGGTATCCCTATCCATGCAAGTCTTCTGGCACCTAAATTATACATCTCCTGTAAAACAAAAAACAATCATAACGTAAATAAATTATGAATGGGTATATAATTCTCATCATAGATGTAAACTGAAGAGTCTATCCATCATATATGTTTATAAGTTGAATTGTTGATGGCAATTCATTACTTTTTGGGTGGTGTTTTTTTGGAAGGCCTTATCTAACTGTTCAAAATTTGGACGATTTCGACAACAATTAATATATGTACAGTTAGGACATACCTATATTTAACATTTACGTGTGCAACGATGAATTGGTAAGACTAAACACGTGTAAATTAGAGATTTTAGCTTCAAATCTTTTGGCAGTCGGCTGTACAGAACATACCGGCGACTTAAGACAAACTGAATATCGTTGATACCTTAATTTAGTCGACTGTTAAAGATCTTACAAATTAAATACTTCTTGATATGGTAATTACGTTAATCTACACACTCAATAAGAATATGCTATTTTGTTCTACAATATAACTGTTTGCGTGTAAGATTGATACATAGACAAACAACAAACCAGTAATTCTTAATGAATTTATGTATTGGGTGTGGTGTTTCTTACAAATTTATAATATTTTTTTGAAATTGACTGCCTAGTTCTTTTCTTGAGACCTTTGAAGCTCATGTTCAAGCAGTTGAGTATGGGAAAGATCACTTGGTTAAAAATGCTCATTTTAAAATTAAAAAAAAAAAACATTTATGGGTATAAATAACAGTTTCTCCTTATTGACATGGAATTAGGCTATGTTGCATGGATGAATTCATACCTGGACAAAGTTGGAGCCTATTCCAAGGAGAAAATCCTGATATTGTGAAACAGTGTACTGCTCCTTTCGGATTGGATTGAGAAAGTAATTGTTGACCCAATCGTTGCTCCCCATGCTAATGCCATATATTGCCTCAGATAAAATATGGGTTGCCTTTTCTTCTCCTACCAATGCCCTCAATTTGTTCTGATAAACCTTAAAGTACTCCACTTGTTCCCAAAGGGGTATCACAGACTGAAATATCAATGAAAGATTGCATGCACCAAGTTAGAAACAAGCTATATAATTATTGACAGGCACCCATGCATGCAATGTAACAATTTAATGTGGTATAAATCACCAGAATTTCTGCTGTGACATTGTCAAATCCTGTCCCTGACGAAGCAAAACTCACTCCAGTAATTAGATCTTGACTGGTCAGGGTAGGATCCAGAAATGCCGGTATCAGCTCCTTTATTTTCAAAAAGATGCTGAAAACAAAGAAAGAAAGAAATCATATTCATTTTACATATCAAAGAAACCTCATACTTAAAAGAATTGTTAACTAAATACCAAAACATATCCCAAAATAATTTCAGGTAGGGATGAACACAGGAATAACAAAACAATTTTCATAGAATAAACTTAACTACCTATATAGTCTGTAACAATTTTGCCATTACAAAATCTGCCTGTGGGCTTTTGATCGTAGAAATCTCTGCCATAAGGAGGAAAATTGCTCTTTATAAGCGTGAAAAGATTGTTATTGTTGCCTGGATCCACAGTTGAATCTCCAAATATTATGAGGGCAGGTACAATCGGTGTTTTTGTGCCATTTTCAGCATATGGTACTGAAGCTCCACACCAGACAAGGCTTGTGTTGCTCACAAATATGATAAAAATTAAAACAAACTCTAAACAAACTCCAAGTACGCCTCCCATGGCGTTCTTGGGCACTGTAAGTAATTATTTATTTTAGTCAAACTGGTGGGAAAAAAAGATATTTGAAGAATCTGAGGTGCAGACAACCAACTAAGTTCTTTAAAAACAAAATTTTCTGACGCCATACCAAATATTCTTAAAACTGAGTGTCTCTTTGTTGTAATGGCAATTGAATACTCTGTGTTAACCTGCAACGTTTACCATGTACCAGTTTATGAAGCTTGAATCCTGGGAGTTTGGTGCTACGTGGTTTGAGGGATTCAATAAAATAAATATATGTATTTTCGTTACATTGAATGACCTGACACGGCAGTACTGACTAGTTGTCCATATACAACACATGGAAAATTAACAAATTAGTTAATCAAAGTTCTAAAATTGCTATAAATTTTAGGAGATATTATTAAAAGGATGAGGTTAGGATCGTATTAGGATGGATGAGGCTAGGATAGTGCCTAATAAAATTTAAGAGATATGAGGTTGAGATGGTACTTCTAATAAATTTGGTAGAATAAATGAACTTGGAATCATGTCTTCCATAAATTTGAAGGAATGGATAAAATCTCAATTATATCCTAAACAAATAACGGAATGAATCTTGTTCAATCCATTACACTAAACGCCTTTATACTAAACGCAAAAAACATTACAGTACTCTACAATTATATTCTAATTGAATGGCATTGCAAAAGGAAAATTATTTCAATCAAATTTTATCAATTTCAATGTCAAATATTAATTTTTGTTGGTGTAGTTATTTTAATTTTTTTGAATTACACAAGCGATGTACGTTCACAATATATGATTGTTACTATTCTCATTGTTACATTGTGGAGCAATAAAATGTGTTTTTATTGTTTGTAATAAGGTTTAATTATGTTGCCACCACAATGTCATGCAATAGGAACTATGGTAAAGGCTATAGTTTTGACCGGATACATAGCATTTCTATGAAATGTAGAATTTTGCGTATCGATCAAGGGACCGTGTTCATATTCTCGTGTCAAAGGTTGATAGGTATGTTTCAACAAATAATTGTAAATATATGTGAGTTGTAATAACAAGTTACATATATATTAAAATAATTAGGTATATGTAATTCTCGTATAAATAAGAATTATATTACAATAAAAGATTGGTTAGGATATTTTAGGTTATAAATTTATAGTGAGAAATATTCATTTATAAATATATTTTTTGAAAAAGAATATTTAGAGATATATTATGTAGTGATTATAAGAATTGTCAAGTAAAATTTGACTCTTTATATTAAGGATGTCATTAATCTATATATAATGTTTTTTAGAATAAAATTTAAGCAAATTTGTTGTGTAATTGATTATCTTATCTCTAACCAAATTCAACAAATATGTCATGAAGAGAAGGTGTTCACCAATGTCAATATAGCATCTTTCAATTCTCAAATTTATTTGAGATAGGAATTGAGTTAAAGTTGAGCAAAATCTACATAAATATATTAAAACAACCAAGCATATACTCATGAATTTATTTCAAAGCATCAAATTAATAAGATCCACGTATCCTATAATATAACCAAGTATTTGAAAACAAGGGAAAACGTTACTCTTGGGCACATATTCACCTATTATTAACTTGCATTTTCAAAAAGATTGAGTAAGTAATTCTGCACTCATATGATTAGCATGGAAATTGCATTTTTATAAATCAATTTTTCAAAAAAATCATTGAAATATGTATGTTAAGTGGGATAGTTTAGTGTTTGCTTTTAATAGGGATGGATATTGTATTAATCACCCTATGTAGTATCTAGAGTTAATGTTCCTTGTTGGCTGAAAAATTTGTAGTTGAAGGCACAAGAAACAATTCAGGGACAACAATCTCTCCTCTTTATGGGAAAGTTCCCTTATTCAAACCAAAATCTAAAACTCTAAAATATTTACAAATGTACAATCCTCATAAATTTTAAGGAGGATTTTGGTGGCAATGATTAATCTCATGATTTCAAATAAAAAATAAGGATTAGGAAAAGAACAATTAGAAGCATGCAACAGTGTAAGCATTTGGAAAGACAAACAAATTAGGGACTCGCGGTTATTCTTCAAATTTATCAACCAAGGAAACACATTTCATTCTTTTTCGTACAAGATCACCACACCTACACGATGGAAAATATGAGAGAGAAATAACAACACTTTCAAATAAGAAGAATGCAGATCTTGTTTTACTCCTACACATCAATAGAACTTGAGAACATACATGCCTGCATAATGGAATTTACCACAATGAACAAGATTTAAATTGAATCAAAGTTCAATAACTCCTTGTCTATGAGTAGGAACACAAAGTTTCAACATCCAAATAATTCAAACGGTACATAATATGAAATGCGAATCAAGGAGGTCCGTGAGAGAATGGCTCTTCTTACGTAATTGAAATTAGTATTTCTTACATTCAAAATTCACCAACATCCAACCCCTTTACAATAGAAAATGGATCCTTATATAGGCAAGAGGGGAGGAATAACCACCCTAACCAACTAGTTGTTTAATTAAGTGATAAACACTTAATTAGTTAAGTTACATTCAAATGACTTGATATTACATATTTCCTTTTTATAAAATAAAGTCAATGACAAAATATAACAATTAATTGTATTAAGATCCTGAAGAAGAAGTAAGAAAGGAGATAAAGGAGGTTGGAAATTTAAATTTAAGTCCATGCATACGAAACATAGTGATAGTAGTTGATATTTACTGTGCTCTTTGGTATAATTGTGTTATCCATATTCACTAACCAACCCCCGAGGGTAGTCTCCATTTCTTTTTATAGGTATAGAATGGTATGACGAGGATTGAACTGAATGGATTTAGTGAATTCGGAGTAAACTATTCTTAACCATCATCAACCATACATGTTGGCGGTATGTAAAACTTGAAATCTTGAATTTTTGTAGATTCAACTGCCATATGCTCTTTTTCTCGATTGCATAGTCATCCTCATAGTCTACTCGGTAGTCTTCATAATCTGTAAATGATGATCAAAGAGTTGGAGATTATTACTCGATAAATTTCTTACTTTCAAAGGAGGCCCTCTTCTGATAAGGATAAATATTAAAAGGAGAGATAGTTCTCTAGACATTTTGGGTATCAAGGGAAGATTTACATGTGTAATTTCCCAAAGATATAGGAAATTGGATATCAATTTTTTTTTTATCCTTGCAAGTTATATGGAAGAGATCTAACTCTCTACAAATCTCAACTAGGATAATTTTGGCACTACAATAAATAGGAAGCTTGTAAAGATCTCCCTCAAATCATGTTGTTCGGATGTATGAAAACTTTCAAAACTAGATAACAAGTTGCCATAAATTGAAACCAATTGCCTAGATTCTTGTGATACCTTGCTAGTTACATTTCCTTCCTAACCTCGCCAAGAACATTGTGAAGGCATCATTCACCCTTATGTGATGACTTTTATTATTCTCATAGGTCAACTAAGTATAAAAATCATAAATAGAATATTTTTGTCTACCTTCTTGACTTGATAATTCAATCCATATTCTATACCTAGTTATGGTATACATCAAATATGAAGTCATGTAGAAGGTTTTGGTTTGATGTACTTGAGTGAGTTGTTGAGTTAGATTTTCATAAATAATTTCTCCCCAATTCAATGTTTTCTTTCCTTCACAAATCAAATTGATGTAAATACACATCCAGTCCTGGAATTCCTGAGTAGAAGGTAGGCCCATCACTCTTTCCAATAATGTGATAATATCTAATAATTCTTCGACAAAATCAATTTTGTAGAGGGTTTTAGGTAGTTTTGATGGCCCTCTCTTTTTGACCTTCAACCAAGATTTAGCAATCATGGACTAGTATTTTTCAAGGTCGAGGTCATATTCCTTCTAAGCATTAGCCTTGGTTAAAATATTGGACTCATCAAAAGTAGGTATATCTAAGGCCATACTAATGTGATGGGAATCCAATTGTGAAATAATTTTCCCTTGAGCATCCTTCAATTACTTGGTCTCTGGGTCAAAGTAGGAAGCACAAGTTAGGATTGTGTCAACACACTTCAAATAAATGTGGGAAAACCTTTGCATGGGCTAAACCACTACTCAAAAATCTCTTGGATAGTATAGTTGGGTTGTCATCATTCATTCTATCCCAAAAATCATTCAAATTTATATGTTTAATATCGTTATCCCCTATTTCAGAGTTGAGCTCTACAAAGAGGAAATGAGTTCATACCCCATGTATTGAAACTTCATTTTGATAGAGTTGGACACTAGTTTGGAGATAAGTGGGTTTTGCAAAGGATTTATGAAATAATTGAGAAGAAGGCCACTAAGATTAATAAAATATTAAAAGTGAGAAAAGTAGTGATAATGTTACTCACCCAATTTGAATGAGAAAAATGGCAACTTGCTAAAGTCTCCATTGCGGTTTGAATTTTTAATTTGGCTTCAAGACGAAAGATATATGAGAAAAATATTTTCTTTGACACGAGATAGATTAGGAAAATTACGAAGTGAGAAATGCAAAGGTGCGATTAAAAATGGAGTGAGGATTGGTTTTATATTGTTTAGCGACCAACTTTCTCATTATTTCCTCTCTTAAGATTTTAAAATGAAAAATCGGATGTTGGAAGATCCAACAAAACAATTTTAAAATGATCTCAACTCTATTTGTTCAATTTGGAATTTAAAGGAAGGTAGATTGGAAATGTGGGGAACACAAGATACATGGGAATACTTCTCCTTGTTATGTTTGTTCTGATTTGTCTAATATGACCAAAGGGAAAGTGGGGAGTATCTTGGAAGTGGTGATATAGAGAACAAAAGGCCCAAGGGAACAAAGGCATGAGTTCCATTGGTTCCCATAATGGCCAATCGAATTGAGCGATGAGGTGGTGATGTCGATAAGTTAAAGAAAGAAGAAGTGGGGAACATGGGTATGAGTTCTCTTGGGGCCCAAAATGACCAACAAGACTAACATAACAAGCAAAGTAGATAGGGTAGGAAAGCGAGGAACATGGGGAACAAAGGAACATTTCCTCTTGTTCCTAAAATAGTCGATTCACCCAATCAACCCTCAAAATCCAAAAAATTGACCAACTCCCAATCTTCATTTTTCATACTGACTCAACATAGGGAAAAGGTGACCTGGAATGCAAAGGACTTACCCAATACATAAAATTTCAATTTTTTAAACATTCGGGTACATAACAACATTCCCACTCCTACCCCTCAAAAAAATTATTTTTGACTTGTTTTAAGCACATGCCATTGTGTATCCCAATTATAAGTCAAATCTATATAATTAAGGTTTCTAACAAATAGAATAAACCAAAATATACAACCTAGTTAAATTTTATGATGTTTATTCCCCTCTAACTATTCCTTAATCATGTGGCATAAGTGTGGGCTCCTATTGATTTTCTTTTTAAGAATAAAATCACCGTTCGTTGAGCTCTGTTTAATTTTTTATAATGCCCTTAATGTATCAAAAATGATTTTTGTGTATGCTTGACATGAAAATTCAAATGAAATTTATTTTTTAACAGAACAAATTTTGGCTCCAATTTTACAAACAAACACTCTTGCACTTCTTATATATTATATAACACCTTATTTTCTTCTCCACATCGGCTTGACATATTTGGCTCTCATTTCTAAGATCAAATACTTCTTCTTATTATGCAGCAAGATATTAGAAGGGTGTGAAGAAATTGAGAAACCAATCAAAGATGTAATAAGTCCAAATATAAGCATAATGTAAAAAATTGGAGGGTGAATGTGTATATATATCACCTTTTCGTTTAATGAATATGTACAAGCTTGAGTATGAATGGATTCACTTGAATGTAATAAGGGAATTTTATACCTCAATGGGACCGATAAGAATCAATATATAATGGGGTGTTAATATCCAATTACTATAGTATCATTGGTTGAGTGACTTTATTTCAAGTTTGTATGGAGAGATGTGAAAATCTGATTAAACATGTCCGATGAATATTCATAACTTTCAAGTATATTTTTCATTGGATAAATATAATTGTAGATACCAAAATTTGGTTCAATATTAGCCCCCATTTCTTGTTCACTCACCCCTTCACCGTCATTTTGCACACTTGCACCCGTGTCCTTATTTAAAATCCCATTTCCCTCCTAAGTCAAATTTATTTCCCTTAGTTTCTATTTTCCTATATTAATCCCATCCCATCATTAATATTTTCCATTCTCATATTATATTATCTCCCCTTATGCACCCTAAATACACTTATCACCCATAATAATATTAGTCATCCCTAAACATATATATTACCTTAATTACATCATAATATCTCCCATTTATCCTTTCTAGACTCACCACCTATCCTCATTTAATATGTCCAGGCACCCTTACCTTTATTAAATGTACTTCCACCTCATCTACCCAATATTTCCCATCCCTATACAACTCAATATCTCTTCCAAATCGCCAAATTAACTTCTAGCCCTAATCACCACCTAATTGGGCCTCATCTCTTGAGTTTTACATCATCCACATAAGCAAGATCAAGCTGCTCCTACTGATAGATGACAACCATATTGGGCACCGGTGACCCTATATATACACTATCACCCCCTTTCCCAGGAGGATGAAACTCTTGAGGTTACGACCTCTAGTGAATTCTGTAAGTTTCTTGCCTTCTTGTGAGCTACCACTAACCTCTTGAAGCCACTTTGGAGCCTTTGTTTACCATTTTGGAAGATTTAGAGCTTGGAGATTGTTGGAAGACCTCTCTTGTTTTCATCACTTCTTCATTATCCATTTGTAGATTTATTCGACATTTTAGATCTCTACAATCACATCAGTCGATTTTCTTACTTCACATAGATCATTTTCCACCCATCAACCCTCACCAAGCCCTAATTCAACCTCAACCGCCATCAACCCAATCTTCCTCGGCTTCTTTCCTTCATCCCATCCCCTCTGCTATGATAATTTTTTTCCTACAACACCTAGATACTTGATCTTTGTATTCTTCGACATACATCCCAAGACCTCATTTTTTCATCAAAGTTGTCATTGACCTCTATTTGGTTTACATTGTTTTTCTCAATTTATCATTACATGCATTATATGATCTATGTTAGCATATCTTTGACCATTTCTATTATGGATATCTTTTGCATGTTCACCTATTCCTTTCTTTGAATCAATTTTCTAAACAAGTGGGTTGACATTCTTCCAGGAATTTCATCACTTCTCGGTATTGACCTTGGTGGGTAACCCACCATACAAATCTACTAATCTTGTATTGTGTAGGTCATCAAGCTCACTACGGAAAGGATTTTTGTGCTCGTCTTCCATAAAACATCACTATAAAACATTGGAGGTAACATTAAACCCTCCCATATTTGGATTTTATTTTTTTATAGAATGTTATTTCATTAACTTGGAACAAAAGTAGAAAACTTGTCAAACAATCATTTTATATAAAATACTCATGTGTTGATTAAATGAATAAAAATTAGTACCCTAGATATTAGCACCTCAATAAACTACCTAGTTTATTGGGGGCTTAATCTAGCCATAGCTTATAAGGTGTTTGATGATTTGACATAATTATACATTTTCTCATTATATATTATAAAACCTATTTTAACACACAAACACCTTAAATATCTTTCCAAGAACTTTAATAGTTATTTTATAACACCAAATTAACATAGAAGCATTACATAATATGTAAAAATGGCTGTAAAAAATAACCCAGACCTATACATACATGATTCTAAAAGACTTAAAATCATGAATGTATAATTCTTAATAAAATATAAAAACACAACAAAATAAAAAGATGAAAATAAGGAAAAAAAATTAAAACAAATAGAAACATGGAAAATACACCAATAATAAATCATTATTACATCGAAGTTATTTCCGAGTTGGATTGGGGATTCGTCTATCTAACAAGAGTCATAATGTAGATCCTTGGAATTCTATTTACAAATTTTCTAATAGTAAGGATCCATAATCACCGTCCATGTTGACAGCAAGGAGAGTATTTGATAGTTCATTATTTTAATTTAATGTTTATTTTTCTGTAGATACTGTCAGATCCTACATGGTAGGTGTAAAATCACATAAGGGAAGTAGCAGTAGATGACAACACATTCATCAACATTACTCTTCCTCTCTCCACATATCAAACTAAATCTTTCACCCACAACCACAAAAAAATCCATAAGACGATCAAATCAGAGAAAGGAGACTACTATGTGTAAATGAGGCATTATTATTTCTCCTTGCGTACTCATTTTTCATATTCACGGCTTATCCGATAGTTTTGTGGAGTTATAAGGGTATACAACATTAATTTTCCACACCCATAAGAATATGGTTTTTTATTCTTGACTAGAAATTCTGTTAAATCATGGCTCCAAATAATAATGAGAACTATAAGGTCAAATAGTATAGATCTAATATTCTATCATATCTCTGTAAAATTGAAATGAAAGGATGGTTATATTTTAAATTATTATCGATTGGGTTGGGTTAGATAACTTGGATATAAATATGTTCATTTGAATCATATATTTGGAGGGATTGATGGCTGCTAAGTGGTCAAAAACCATTTAATGGCGTTTTAATAGATTACAAGAAAAGTTCTCCTTTACCCATTCCATTAAATGACCTCATGTCGGTCTTTGCGGTCTTGACATAGATAAAATTGACCATTTGGTTGCATGTTTGTAACATATAACATGTGTTTTGTTATGTGTAACGTGCGATGAATACGTTTGGTGGACATTGTTGGTACCCAAATTTACACCTCCTTTTGTGCCAAGAAGTTTCACTTTGAAAAACATCAAGGAATTTTTTTAAATGTTAGGCTTGGATATTTTATGTCATTTGTAGCCAAGGAAAAGTCTAAAAACCTATTTAGACAGGGGGCTTGGGTGACACGTACAAAAGGAATGGCCAACCTGCTACTTTCGGTCTTTCCTTTGACCAAGGTGAGAGAACCTAAGGGGTAACTTGAAACATAGTATAAGGGATAAATTTTTACTTCTCAATTTCTTGTGGAGCAACGGATCGAGTCTAGGAAAAGAATGCAAATAAATACAACACTTCACTTTCACAAGTTGTCACACAAAGTGATGTATATACTTAGTTCACTAGACACAGGTTACTAAAGACAGATAAGTTGCATTGTTGTTGCATTTTTTTGATAAAGGGAATTAAGATCAAGAGTTACTTTTACTAATATTTGTAAATAACACAACAGGATGACAAAAAGAGGGTTTGTATTATACGATGAGACTCAAATTATGTTTTTTTATAAGGATGGGGATTTGTAAGATAATAGATCACTTAATAACACTACTCATAGTACTTGCTCAGACATACATGACATCCCAGACAATAAAGAAAAATTCATCAATAAGTCACAGTTTCCATTTAAAGAAAAGATTTGCATTCATTGATACTCAATTATGACAAATATTTCACATAATCCTTAAAATACTCAGCACAAATTCTCATGCAAATATTTTAATGAAGCATTTCTTGCTTCTGATCTCATACGCTTAAGATACACTTGAAAGCTTACAAAAATTCATCAACAAAATGATTTCAACAAGGATTTTATAATTGCATTCAATATTGTAAAGTAAAATCTCACACCACAATATTGAACAAATGACCAAAGCTTAATCACTAAGGACAAACCTAGTGTAATTCAGAGAAGCAAGAAATACAAAATTGTAATAGAAAATGCAATTGATCAACTAAATGTTTAGTACATAAAATCTAGAACATGTAAGCCAAACTCATAGTCAGACAAATTTCATTCTAATCTACCAAATTCTTGACAAGGGAACATGAAAACAAATGATCTCAATGCATGTTAATGACTATACATTGTAATCATCTTAACATTTGAATTTGAAAGAGTAAACTTAAAATGTATTTCTTCTAGATAATTTAAGTAGTATCACAACAAAATATATCAATTCTTGTCTTTGTAAAATCTTAAGAAAAAACCCTCCTAGTATGAGGAAAAACCCCTCATACTTATAACTATTCAACTAAATTTCCCCAAAACACATCAAAGGGTCCCTTCAATCCCTACTTCATGTAATTCAAAATCTGTAGAGGAAATATCTACTAACTGAAAAAGATTCCCTTTTTCTCCTGATTGGGTGAAAGAAAACCATGTGATGACACTGGAAGAGATAGAAAATATATTATTTTACTTCTAACAAACTCTGTCATTCTTCTTTTTACTTTTCATTCCACTTGAGCTTTCCCCTACCTTATTCTTATAGGCATCAAATTTTCAAACATTTGAGTAACAACTTCCTCATCAAGCCCTGAGTGGTAGTTGAAAATTACTTCATGTTTCATACTTATTTCATCAATCTCCAAAAAGACAAATTTTTCTTTCTTCATCCTTTTTATCAATTTATCAATTGTTAACTCAATGTATGCCCATTCCTACATGAGAGATGCATTGAAAACCCTCAACTCTCTAGTTTACCCATAACATACTCTCTAAAAATTCTAATCAAATTTTTGGTGCTCTCCATTATAATTGTTTCTCCACTGTCTGTCCCAATTAATTTTTCTATCAGAGCATGAAGGCCACCAATATAATCCATTTTTTTTTCTCTCAATTCATCAAGAATTTCAAAAGATTTTACCAAAATCTCCACTCTTAATTTTTCCATATTGTAATATTCATGTTGATTCCCTACAGAATCAGGAGACACAATACCTTCTCTAACAACCATGTCATCACCTAAGTCTTTGAATCACTCTACATTTATTGCTCAGTCAAATTCATCCATTAATGCCTTGGTTTCTTCTACCTTTTCAAAAATATGGGAATACTTTTTTACAAATTCTGTGATTATTGATTCACCTCTAGCAACCAAATCATTCTCCCATTGGATAGTGGCATCCCCTCTTTCTTACTCTCCTAATGTCATCATTGGTGATCTTTGGGACTTCAAATTGTCCTTCCTTATGAGTTTTGGTCAATTTTCTAACCAAGCTGGATAGTGCCTCATTCTTGGCCTTTAACTCCTTAGTTTCTTTGAACTCATCAATCCTTTGGAATACCCCTTCTACTACTATAGAAAAATCATATTTCATTTCTTCAATAGAAGGCTTACCTAATGAGATCCTGGAGACTTGGAAATCAAATGGGGATGTTTCCCCTCGAAGCACACCAGCTTTGGGAGTTGCCACATCCATGAATATTTCTCATTTCTTACTTAGGGATGCCCTGGAGATAATTGTTTCCTTTTTAGGTGGTCTTGTTGGGTTGAGGAGATCCAGAATCTGTGAATCATCGTCATTTAGTTATATTTCCACCTTCTTCTTATTTAGTAGAGTACTACTTATCCACTATCTTATGGGAGACTCATGTTCATCCAGGTGATTATAAAGATGGAGCCATAGGCATAACTATAAGGGATTTGAAAGAAGAAGACAGAAACATACCTTCTAAAGCCACGTGTATAGGTTCCTCCTAAGTACCTATTTGTATGAGTCAACCACGACCCTCAATTCCATCAATAGGTTTAGATTAGTCCCCTATTTCTTCACAACAACAAGGGGGTTCTTTGGTCACCAACTCCCTTCTCTTCTGTGCTAAGTCCTCACTGTTTTCTTACTAGGAACAAAGATCATCTTGCCGAGTTCTGAGAGATAGCTTCAGTCATATGAATGTGATCTTCAAGAACTCTTACATTTATTTCGGTGTCTGAGACACTTTGCTCCAAATATAATACCTGAAATTTATTCTAATGTTGAATGTTCTATAATTTTCTCAACACGAGGTTGTGCTCTAGGTCTAATACTATGCTCCTCTTCTACTTCCACACTACTTGGAGTTGGCTCTGGGGTGGCCTCAACATGTTGTTGTGGAATAGTTGAGGCATCAAGTATAGGAGAATTCATGAGGGATTGTTCCTTGATAGGTGAAGCAACTAGAGATATTAGAATGGCAAGGGTTGTCATCATAGGTACAGGATACTCAATGAGCAGAGTTGTAGGAGACTGGGTGATAGCAAGATTCATTATTTGTTTAGGGTTCTTCCTCCTCCAAATCAACCCATTCAGATGTTTTAGTTCACTTCCTCTTTCGAAGTTGGACTTGTTTCTCCTCCTCTAATTCTGCATGCCAATCTTTGGTGTTTGAATTTCATGAGGAGTCTCAAACAATTTTTCCTCCCTAGGATTCTTAAGAGTGGATTCCATCACTTTCTCTTTTCCTTTGGATCTTGAAGTAGATGTTGGAACAATCTGTAAGGGAGTAACATGAACAATAGGGCCCTCAACCATACCTTCTTAAAGCATTTCTCTGGTTCTTCTTGTTGTTTGAGGAGGGGGAGTTCTAATTCTACTATCTTGGGCACTTACATCACCTGTTACTAGAAATGAGTCCAACTTCTTAATCTTTTGTCTCCATGAAACCTCCCTAGTGGCATAAACCCTCCATAATGGGGTATTTTGGTAACTTATATCAACTTATTTTGAAAATAACCACCTTATAGAGAGTTGGATGGGGTTTGCAGTCCTTTCTTGGTTATATTTTTTCTCACTAATTTCCCAATTGATTGGTGGCAAAGGTGAGAAGCCATACTTTCTGGATGTATTCTTCACTGATCACATTACCATCATCCTCTAACCCTTTAAGAGTTTGGATGACCCCAAAATCACTCATCTAGGACAAGGTCATTCTTGAATATTCTCTTCTTCTGACCTCCCTTTCATCTTCACAATTCATCTAAAAATCCTCATAATGAGGTTTTTGCTCTACCTGAGTGGGCACAATATTGTGCAAGATATGTTTTATATCATAGTATTTTCTATCCTCAAATCTATCCATCATGCACCTATTCATCTCTCCTTCTAACAATTTTTCCTTCTGGATGTTCGGAGAAATGTCATTCCCTAGGACTATGGGAAATTTGATTGGGGATGGTAGATGCTTTTGGGAAATGAACTAATGTACTGATAGAAACAGTATGACCAATTCTATTAATGCCCATTTATCATTTACACGCCTAGGTAGAACATAGGGTTTCCCCTCAAAACCAATGGCCACGATGATAAGTGCATAAATTCACTTATTGTATACTCCATATGTCCATTGATTTACTTCTAAATGTGTTAGTTAATGCATGGGGATGTTCTAGATAGTTGTATCCTAAGTAAGATTGATGCATTTTCCTTATCTTGTATCAAGGAAAATGTGATGATGTGTGCAGGTTGATAAAGTACATTCTCTACCAATTTTGAGGAAGTCACAGATCAAGAAGACCAAGTCTTTTGCCACCATGTCATTCTAGAGGATTTTCTCATAGCAACCTACAAACAAGGACCCTATTTTTAGCTATATTACATGATGTCATTGAGCTTTAATGAGGTTGTTATTTAGTTAAATTTGTTGCCTATAATTGTGGCATGTTCTGTAACTAATTGTGTCTATAAGACACCTTCTTGAAACTATTTCATAGTTAGTAGTTGGTAGTTTTCAATATAGTTTTATATACCAATTGATAGTTATTTACAGTCTTATGATGAAGCATGTTCTAAACTTATTTGAATCAATATAATCTATATGTTGTTTTGAGTATCCATTGGTGTTAAGTACCTCAATCTGAAGGAGAGAAAGGGCCCACTCAACTGAGGAGATTGGAGGGTTGATGTTTCATGCATGATCGTTATTCTGATAAGTTAAAGTTTCAAAGACTTTGATTCGAATGGTTATTTGAATGTAGTTTTACATTTCCTTGCTTTAGTATATTTCCTTATTGTCATTTCAATTTGTGTGAGAATTTCAATTCAATTAAACATTTCCTTTGAAAGATTTTTTTATCACAACAATGTTGTTTCAGGTAGATTTAATGCATTTCTGAATTTCATCTTCCCTTTTAGTAGTTATTCTTTGTATTTAATTTTCGTAAAATAGAAGAGAAACAAGAGAGCAATACTAACTAATACTACCACAACAATTTTGTTGCATACAACTTCATTGGATATAACCTAACTGTTAGGAATCATTTGTTGTAAACATTATGAATTTATTATTTTGGTAAATATTGTTATATGAGTTGTTAAAACAACTCGTATTATGAAGTTTGTAGTTAGTTTGTTAGGCCCTTAAAATCATTAAACGGGTTATTTGTTCTTCCTAGTTTATCGGAAGTTGTTTGTCTATTGTTATGGCTATATAATAGCCTTCATACCATTTTATAATACATGGATATTTTTGTTATCATTTTGTTGTGTAAATATATTACTACCCCTTCATCCGGTATCAAAGCGAATTGGAAGTATGGAGGTCTTATTTTTGGAGGGGCAATAACTATTCCTTTTTGTCATGTATCATGTTATGTTGAATTTGTTGGTTCTTCTAGCAGATGTGTGTGACATTTAATTGTTTGGTGATCAATTTTTTGATAGTTATCTATACAACATAAAAATTTGAAAATTATGTATAGAGTGCTTCCGCATAGCCCATGTGTATTCATCCTAAAACATAGTCATCCCAGATGTAAATAATATAAAGGTGACATATCCAAGGAGGTACATTATTTTGGTGTGGAAGGAATCACATTTCCAACTGGCATTGAGTGCACTCTCTTCCCAATGCCTCTTATGCATGTTTTCACACGCTATCCACTCCTCTAGACGTTTAAAGAAGTAATATTTGATAAAGAGGAAGAGACTATGCTTATATCCATTTCATCGCTGAAAACTTTTCCGTAGCATCCACACCCTGAATTTACAATAGCTTCAATATATATAGATTAGATAGATTGAACTGTATGCACGAATTCCACCAAATAAAATTTATATTATTGCTTATATTCTCGGTGTTGATCTGACATCGTGATCTTTTCTCAGGATATCTACACTTAGTGTTTGGAAGTAGCAATTTTTATCTCCACACGGCCAGGTTGAGCAGCCTCTAAGCTCTAGCGATCTCCATAAACGGATCCACTCCACAATCCGCTTCTCCCCTCAACAGCAGCAGCTCCTCCAGCTTTGTGAGTTTATTTGACGGTTTTAGAAGCAGTAGTCAAGCATTCCATGCAAATGGCAGTGTATTTTCCAAGGTACCATTTGGAAACCAATACTTTGACAGAGTTATCTGTAGCTTTTACCAATACGTCTGGTCACTGGTTTGATGTCTTCATAGTGTGAATTTTTTTTTTTTAATATTTTTTCTTCGATATTCCTCTATTGGGTTCAAATCTCTTGGTGATGAAAAGTCTATCTTGTACATGTAATGATACCTGGTAGATACTTTCATATATCCATGCAGATCGGTGTTTTGACTTTTGAGTTGTATTTATTTATCATTAGTAGGTATATCTTGGAGTTATATTCTTTGTCAAAGCCATAAGATTTAGTCACTTTAAATGTATTTTAAAAGTTCTTGTTGGGTTATAATGATATAGTATTATGAGTTTATTCAAGCTTCGAGAGAAAATAATGTTAATTTTTTATTTATTTGGGTGATAGTTGAGTGAAGTTACATTCCAATATTTGTTCGTTCAAAGTTATAATTATTGTTGTGACATTGTTAAAATAGGATATAGTTATTATGATACATTTTGTATATTGATTCGTGCTATGAAAAGAATCAAATAGTTAAGTTCTCAAAAGAGTTGAGTTATGACAACGGTGTTGTTTGATGTAGATTTAATGCATTTCCTGAATTTTATCTTCCCTTTCAAAAGTAGTTATAATTGTATTTACTTTTCGTAGCATAGAAGAGAAACAAGAGAGCAATACTAACTAATACTACCACAACAATTTTATTGCATACAACCTAATTGTTAGGAATCATTTGTTGTAAACATTATGAATTCATTAGTTTGGTAAATATTGTTATATGGGTTGTTAAAACAACTCGTATTATGAAGTTTGTAGTTAGTTTGTTAGGCCCTTAAAATCATTAAACGGGTTATTTGTTCTTCCTAGTTTATCGGAAGTTGTTTGTCTATTGTTATGGCTATATAATAGCCTTCATACTGCTTTTATAATACACAGAGTTTTATTATCATTTTTTTGTGTAAATCTATGGTTTTAGAACACCACTAGCAATTGAATATGTTGGTTAAATGAATGGAAAATACAACAACCCATCATTTTTGGCATCATTTCCAAGGATACCATAAGAAAAACATGTCATTCTATTCACATTACATGTTATGGGTGTTAGTGAAGTTAAGCTATGCAACCAATAAGATTTGTAAGCCTTACACAAGAAATATTGATGCACAAGCCACAAGACGCTTTAGGGAGATTTATACCTCACAATATTCACGAATATCTCCAATTAGAACACAAGTAGGGAATATTGAGAGTGACACTGAATCTAATATAACGGTCGGGAGTTATACTAAATAGTTTGCATCATCTTATTTAGAACTGAGAAACTTTCCAACATGGGAAACAATGGAAACATTTGATGATGAACAAACCTTGGGTAGGACCTTTACTTATCCCATTGTCTTAGATGAGGACGAGGATGCACCTATGAAAAAACATTCTCCATCAATCCTCCCTATCTTTTGAGGAATTTCCATAGAAGATCCTGACCAATTCTCGTTTGAATTCAAAGTACTTTTCCAAAAAAATACAAAACATACAACCGAAACTCAAACTTTTTCCTTCCACCCTCAAAGACTCTGTCATGAGGTGGTTTATGGGATTTCCCTCCAATTCCATTTGTTCATGGGAACAGGTGGAGAATTCCTTTTTGGAAAAATACCGGGCTACTACGGGGGAAGAGATAGGAGGAAGAGTTATTTCGATAAAGAAAAAGAAGATAAAAAACTAGAAGATTGTCTGGATAGATTTCTCTTTTTCCATAGAAGGAGTGGTTATGAGTTAAATGCAGAAATCACTAAGACTGTTTTCCTTAAAGGACTTGATAGTGAAACCAAATACTCCCTCCATCTCATGGGAGGAAGTGATGTACAAAAAATATCCATGGCACAGATTGTTGAGTTATGTCGAAGCTACTCTAGAACAAGAGGAGGTATAAGACAAAGGAAAACATCAAAAAATTCCCTAAGTACCTGAAAGACTTCTAGAGGAAATGACTAACATGAAAACAAACATTTTTTCACAGTTAACTTCAACCATAGATGGTTTGAAAGCTAAGAACAATGTTATAAAAAGATCCTTTAGACATATATTGTCCCAGATGTAAGAAAAGGCATCCCTTGAAAGAATGTCCTTTGGATATCACAGACATGTGCTTGATTTTTGTCCCTGACCATGATACCAACCATTGTACTCTCCTACCTTAGCTAAAAGAAATATTAAATACCATAACTAAGGAAAATGCATAGGTAAACTTCGTTCAAAGGTCAAATAATCAATTTGTTTATTCCCTAGACCTACTCAAAACCCTAAATGATTTCATGGCCCAATCAGGCTCCTCCACCAACTTGGGAAAACCTAATTGGACACCACCAAACTGGATGGTTTACCCACATCCACCACCATGGATGCCTCCATACAATCAGCAAGGTTGGGCACCACTAGCCAATGCACCACCATGGAAAAACCAACAATGGGCACCTCAACAGAACTCTAATCAGCCAAGGAGGTTCATGCAACAACAACAAGCTTTAATGCCTCCACCACAACAAAATTATTAGCAAGGGCAAATAACACAAACTCAACTTCCAGTCTAGCCTATCTCAAACCCCAAAAATCAACAAATAGCTTCAATTAATGAATTAGGATATGGTGAGACAATGCAATTAAATTCCATTAATAATGTGTAGTTGAGGTATGGAAGAACAATGAACAACCCTCTCATAGTTATCACAAAAATACCTTACAAAAATGAGAGGATACCGAAGGAAAGTGAGGAAAATGGACATGTTCCACAAACACGAGCCACTAGGAACAATCCAGAGAGAGATAACAACGTGTATCTTACTCCTTTCCCAGAAAGATTAAAACAACTACAGAATGAGGAAGAAATGACACTAGTTCAGGAGTTGAAAAAGATGAACATTGAGGTCCCACTTTTCAGAGCAATAAGGGAGACTCCCAAATTAAACCAGACCATTATAAATCATTTTATAAAGACACCATGAAGGAAGAGGAAATACCCAAAAACAGTCAAGGTAGAAGGAAATATAATAGACTTTATGGCTAGAAAACTTCTCTCACCAAAATATGGGGATCATGGGAGTCCATTCATTACTATTTTTGTGAATGGTTAGTCAATATCTAATGTTTTGGTGGATCTTGGTGCTGCCATCAATGTCATAACAATAGATATGTTCAATTTTTTGTCTTTGACAGGATTGCAGCCAACCAATATTGTCCTCCAATTGGCATATCAATCTATTTTTGTACCAAATGGAGTAATTGAGGATGTTATGGTCATGGTTGAATCTTGGGAGTATCCTGTAGATTTCATGGTCTTATAGCCTAAAGCTCAAAAGTTAGGATACCCAGTCATCTTAGGAAGACCTTGGTTAGCTATTGTTGTTGCATACATTAACTGTAGGTTAGGAAAAATGACTATTTCAAATGGGCAAAAAGTAAATAATATTTCTCTTTATCCTCCTGCCCAACCATATGTGGATGTTTGTGAACGTGTATGGGTAGATTTTTGGATACTAACAACATGAGTTCTTCTTATCATCCACCATTGCAGTGAAAAATCATATGTAAGAAATTATGGAGCCATACTCAATGTATGATGAAGATGATACTTGGCTCTGAAACCGTTCGTTGCCATGGAAATCCCAAGCGTGGCTATGGAAACGATTTTTTGAACTCGGGGATAACATCACCTTGGTAAGTGACATTTCTATTGAAAATTATGAAGAGACCTATGATTACCATGAAGAACATACAACCACTAATTTTCATTTCCCTCTAGACAAGGTTGTATCCCTTAAAAACATGACTATTTTTCACATGCTACAACCTCATTCTTGTCCCTTGAACTCTTTAATTTTTGATACATAACTTGCTATTCTGAAAGACACTAAACAAATAATTGTTGAAGTAGGATGAGAAATGACCATTGGTAACAACTTAGAAGACAACCAAGAGACTATGGTCGATGATATCTTGAGGAATCATTCAAAATATTTTTCTTAAGAATATACTGACATGAAAGGGATTCATACAAGCATCTGCACACACCATATTTACACTTTGAGGATGTTAAACCAATCAGACAACCATAATGAAGAATTAATTCAGCACTTAGAGACATTGTCAAGAATGAAATAGAAAAATTGTTGAAGGTGGGATTCATCTATCGATATCTTATAGTCACTAGGTATCACCGCTAGTTATAGTTCCTAAGAAAAATGGTAAGTGGATAATCGACTATAGGGAGTTAAATAAAGTGATGAAGAAATATTACTTTCCCCTTCCTTTTATTGATCAAGTTTTGGAAAATTTGTCAAGTAAGAAATACTTCTCCTTCTTGGATGGGTTCAACGGTATAAAAAAATTAGAATAGCACATGTTCTTGGGGTACATTTGCATATAAAGTTCTACCATGTTTTAACTTTGTAATGTACCGGAAAGATTTTAGAGAGAAGTTTTATCTATTTGCAGACCTCACCAATGACTATGTTGAAGTTTATATGGATGAGTTTACTATCCATGGGTCTAATTTTGAAGAATCTTTGAGTAATCTTAAAAAAGTGTTAACCAAATGTGAGAAACACCAACTCTCATTGAGTCATAAAAAATGTTTGATAATGGTTGATCATGGAATTGTTTTGGGTCATCATATTTTTGCTAAGGGTATCCAAGTTGATCCTAAAAAGATAGAAGTCATTACTAAATTTCCTACACCAACAAATCGACTCATATCAAAAGATTTCTTGGACATGCAGGATATTATAGATGGTTCATCAAATATTTTAGTAATATTACTACACCCATGTTCTCTTTGCTAGCAAAAGATTATGTTTTTGAATGGTATCCTCAATGTCAACAAGCTTTTGAAGTTATAAAGGAGAAATTGACCACTACCTCGGTTTTGAGAGGACCTAATTGGGGACAACCTTTTCATATTCACATTGATGCTTCTAACGCGTCAATGAGAGTTGTTCTTGGAAAAAATAATGAGGAAGATCAAATGTATGCCATCTATTTCATCAAAAAAAATATGACCCCCATAGAGAAGAACTACACCACTACGAAAAATGAATTTCTAGTTGTTGTTTACTCGCTAAATAAATTCAGACATTACATTACAAGATATAAAATCTTTTTGTATACTGACCATTCAGCCATAAGATATATAATGAATAAATCAATAATGGGGGGCATAATTATTAGGTGGTTACTTCTTTTTTGGGAATTTGACTTGACTATTATTGATAATCCTAGAAAGGCCAATGTTGTTATTGAATTTCTTTCGAGATTTAATGTTTTAGGAGAAGAGGATGCATTTTACGATCACTTTCTGGATGAGCACTTATTTTCAGCATCAGCACATCCTCCATGTTTTGTTAATCTTGTAAACTATCTCACTGCAGGGAAGTTTCCATCTTACTTTACCAATAAAGAACATAAAATATTAGTCAAAAACAATGCTACATATAAATGGTGTAATGGAATTTGTTTTAAATGTTGTCCTGACATGATTCTTTGCATGTGTGTTTGAGAAGATCAATTGTATGACATATTGAGAGCTTGACATGATGAACCTAGAGGAGGACATTACTTAGTGAAGAGTAAAATCTATAGGGTCCTTGGATCTGGTACTACTGGCCTTCTCTCCATAAATCGACAAGAAGCATGTGTGGCATGTGATTCATGTAAGCAAATGGGGAATCCTAATTTGTCTACTAAAATGACCCTCAATCCTCGGTTGGTCTTAGGGACATTTAAAAGTGTGGAATTGATTTCATTATGCCTTTTGATCCCCCATCCTATGGAAAAGAATACTTGTTGGTGTGCACCGACTATGTTACAAAATGGGCCGAGGTTCAATAATTGGCATCTGCCAATGAGGATGTTGTAGTTGACTTTTTGTACAATCGATTATGCTCAAGTTTGGAGCTCCTAGAGTAATTGTGTATGATCAAGGACCTCGGTTGATTTCCAACATGATTGAGGCGATCTGTATATCTACCAAATCAAGCATAGGAAATCACCGCCATACTACCCCTAATCCAATGGGAAGGTGTAAGTCACAAACAAAGAGCTGGAGAATGTTTTAACTAAGTTGTCAATGTAGATAGGAAATATTGGGTGCCATGACTACACTCGAAGCTTCCCGGGCATACAATACCACTGGAAAACCACCACTGGTTTTTCCCCATATGAATTGGTATACGAGAAAGAAGTCATTTCTTCTTGTAGAATTTGAGTTACAAACCTAGAGAATAACACAAAAGATTGGAATTGAGCTAGATGAAGATCAACGTGAGAGAGTGATGCAACTAAATGAACTTGATGAAATGTGGATGGAGGAACAACAACAAACTGAAATTATTCAACATCAGAGAAAATTCTAGCATGACTCTCATATCAAAAATAGGAGGTTCAATGAAGGAGAATGGGTCTTACTATTTGACTCAAAGTATTAGCAATTAAAAGGAAAGTTGAGAACAAGATGGTTAGGACCCTATCAAATTGAAAAAATTTATGATAATGGATCTATGAGACTATTACCAATTGATGGTGACAGAAAACCTTGTTGGTGAATGGCCATAGACTGAGGATGTATCAACAACCCCAGGATAAGGAAACTTTCACTAAGGACATGTTGTTGTGCAAAGAATTTGATTCATTGGAAGACTACAACTCTTCCTGCCATGAATAGTTTGTTTTGGAAATTCAAATAAAGGAAGAAGATCGTATTTTGGTCTTATTCCCCCATATATATATATATAATTTCATACTTTCAATAAAGATTAGAGATGTAAATTATTAAAATGTGCATTAATCACAATTAATCTTTGAATGCGAGAAGTGGAGCACCAACGGCCAGTGGAGAGTTAAGCTGGCAAGGTGAAGTGTATTCATCCCTTGCTACGGATATTAACTTTTTAGAACTCCCCATTGTATTTATTTAATATGTAAAATAAAAATCCCATTCCCAATGCATTTATTAAGGATGTAAAATCAAATCTCATGACATGAAGTGGGAGATAATGAGTAATAGTGGACAAATAAATGGCATGTGTCACATTTTTCTAAGAAGGACAAGTGGCATAAGCATTCATGATGATAGGATGGGAACTGTGCAAAGAATTGAACCTTTCCATCCCAATTAAGTACTATCAATATTTTTGCCACCATTTTTGCACCGACTCAATACCATTAAGAGCTCAAAATATAGTTCGAATTGTTATGTTTCCCTCTCATAAACCTTCACTATTTTGTTACAATTCCATCTAGACTTGTCTACGCTATGGGGCAGAAGAAGAAATTGAAACCGAGTCTACAAAGTCTCTCTGCAAAATGTTGTCATCTCCCAAGTATTCCATGATTCAAGTTGGTTAGAATTTATTTAGAAGTTTGAGGTTTTCAATGAAGATTTAGTTGATGAATTCTTGTTGAATTTTTAGGTGACATGCTCTTGAATAGGAGGTAAGAGAATTGAGATAAACAGTCTCATTATGGATACAATATTTGGCCTCTCATATTTTGGGCTCAAAATTGTAACTAATTCCCCACTTAAGGATTTAATACCCCTATTTCATGATGAAGGGGAAGCTCTACCGAAATAATCCTCACTCCCCATGGTATTCAAAAAGGTATTAAGAGGGAGAGTTTTTTGGGTCATTGGAAGGAAATTTCCACATGGGTGAATAGGTATTTTATCTGTGATGGACAACCATCGAGTGTTTGGAGGTGACACATTGAAAATTATCACTCATTTGAAGAAGTTTCAGAAAAACCTTGAACTTAAAGTTAACCTTCCAGAATATCTTGTAGAGGTTGTCATTAAGGTTGGTAAGAAATATAGTAATGGAGGTGGTAAAGCTTCCCTAAAACACCCAGGGCTTATCCAATTAATATGTGCACATCGGGATTTATAGTCCTAAGATGAATATAAATAAGATAAGTGAAAGGAGAGTTCTAAACAGAATAAAATAAAAAAGGAACCACCTCCCAGTGTTCACCTAAGTTCTAATTGACTCATTGGCCTTCATATGTGGTTATGCAAGTATCTGCAAGTAAGGACACCCAACCCTCTACGCCTCAAGGTTCCAAGGAAAAAATTTCCTTATCATCCTCTACTACTATGAAATTGAGACCACGAAGGTCTTGTACATCAAACAAAACCTAAATTTTCTTGGTCTACATTTTTTAATGAGAGTTAAACCCATATTTTTGAAGAGATTGTTGATGCAGTACTTCTTCGCTCCTTGTGAACCATTAAAAATAACTAATTTACGATAACCATTTCCAAAGAACAATTCTCTAAAAATTATATGTTGAACATTGGTGAAGCTCTAGAAATTATGTTTACGGCTCTAGAAATACATGTAGCACTGAAATCCTAGACTGAAGCTCCAGAAATTACAAGGGAGGTTAGTCGTCTGGAATCACATGAATATGTAATCCTAAAGTAGTATCAAGATGAAATTTCTAATCTGAAGAAGAAATTAAAAGGTATGGAAGATACTAAATTGTCTATGCAAAATGAATTTGTTCAACAAATTGTTGAGAAAGTTAGAGAAATAATTGTCTTGAAAATAGAAGTTGATAGTTTAAAAAGGCAAAAGAATATTGGGTTACAAGCATGGAATGATTTTTCTTCTCGTTGTGACCAAATGTCTCTTCGGAATAAGGAATTGGTTCAGAAAATAAGAAACTTAAGGAAGAGGTTGAGTTAGGTTTAAATGCTAAGAAGAAATTAGAATCAGTTGTTGAATTTGTTTGTCCTCTGGCTTGCAAACTTCTAGCTTGTAAAAGCCCTCTTCGGTTTACTGAGCTTTATTTCTTCAAGAATAGTTTTATGCATGGAAATTACAAAGGATATGTTGTGGAGAGCCCCATGAGGCTCCAAATGGAAAAACATTTTTATAAATTTATCAAGGAGTACTCTAGAAATACAAAATTTGCTATGTGAATTCTACCTTCATAACATGTTGGTTTCAATGTCCTTGATTTTTATGCAATTTATCGTGGGGAGTTCTAATTAAAATATTTGTAATCATCGATTATGAACCAGATTGTATGGGGTGAGAAAAATACCTTTTAATCAAACAACATGAAATGTTGGTTTCTATATTAGGCCTACCCACCACAATGATGTCTCCATGAAAAGGATTTTAGGTTCTTATATGATCAAGTTTTGATTGGAAAGAATACTTCACAGATATTAGCCAAATATGTTCAAGACTTTGAGATTTATTACTAGCAGAATTTCTATGAAGCTTTAAAAGCTTGTGAAAAAAGGTGGGACACTTTGAGCCTACCATTGAAAAGAAGGGAAGTTATCTCTCCATAAAACCTCGGTTGTCGTATGATGAGGGTGATGCACTTTTTATAATCATTCGGTAGTTGGCAGAAAAGGGTGTAAAATAATATAGTAATGAATGAGTTGCATGCAAGTAAGACCTCTCCTTGTTCTTAGTCCTATGACCACTTCACAGAATAATGTTTCCCAATCTCATGATAGTTTTAAAGCATTGGTAGATGTTATCTTGGAATATCATAGGTGCAAAGGAACAAAGAAACAATATGCAAACCAATTCAAGGAGTATGATATGACAAAAAAACTTGGACAAAGAGCAAGAAAGAGATGAGTTTGCATGAGGACATGCAAAAGGTAAAGTGCGGGGAGATGACGAGTGCATAAATTGACTTATTATATCATTCAAATGTCCATTTATTTGCTCCTAAATGTGTTAATTAATGCATGGGAATGTTCTAGATAGTTGTATCCTAAGTAAGATTGATGCATTTTCCTTCTCTTATCTCAAGTGCACTAATGACTATAGGAATTCCTAATAACTTCCTTTTTGAGTAACATGATGACATGTTCAAGTTGATAAAGCACATTCTCTACCAATTTTGAGGAAGTCACGATGAGAGAAGACTAGTTCTTTTGCCACCATGTCATTCTAAAGGATTTTCTCATAGCAACCTACAAACAAGGACCCTATTTTAGCTATATTATAGGATGTCATTGATCTTTAATGAGGTTATTATTTAGTTAAATATGTTTCCTATAATTATGATATGTTACAGAACTAATCGTGTCTTTAAGACACCTTCTCGAAAAAATTTCATTGTTAGTAGTTGGTATTTTTCAATACAATTTGTATATCCAGTTGATAGTTATTTAAAGTCTTATGATGAATCATGTTCTAAAATTATTTGAATCAATATAATATATATTGTTTTGAGTATCTATTGGTGTTAAGTACCTCAATCCTAAAGGAGAGAAAGGGCGCACTTGACTAATGATATTGGAGGGTTGATGTTTTATGCATGATCATCATTCCTAATAAGTTTAAGTTCCAACACTTTGATTTGAATGGTTATTTGAATGTAGTATTAAATTTCCTTGATTTAATATATTTCCTTACTATCATTTCAATTCGTGTGAGCATTTAAATTTAGTTAAGTATTTCTTTTGAAATCATTTTTATTACAGCAATGTTGTTTCAGTAGATTAAATGAATTTCCTGAATTTTATCTTTCCTTTCGATGTAGTTTAGAATTGTATATACTTTCCTTAGCGTAGAAGAGAAACAATAGAGAAATACCAACGAAAACACCTGAAGAGAACCAATAAAACAAGCGTGTTGCATACAACTTCATTGCATACAGTCTAGGACACAACCCTAGTTTGAGAATGACACCAACAATTGAATCTATTGGTTAAATGATTAGAAATTAAAACAACCCATCACCCGATGTATGAATAAGTCCTAAATTAGATGAAGTAACACATGTATTGAGTAATGACTCTCTTAGCATGAGGGGAAAACCTTTCAATCTCCCAGTCATGGTGGTATAAACAAATTGTAGGTGCAAAGAAGTGATTTGAAATTTTTTTGTAGTGCACATCATAACTTTCCATCTTTAGCTAATAAAAGACATCATACACCTTAGAACTATTAAGATTCCCTTCCATTAGAAATTCTAGAAACTCTCTGTGAAAATAAATATTGTAAACAAGGTAAGAGGCCATGAAAAATTATATTTTTCCAGGATTTTCTCCTCTCGCAATTTGGGAAACTCCCATCATTTGTTCATGAATACAGTTACTTATGATCTTTTCCCAGGGGAGAGGATTTTTTTTTGTAAGTATTACCTAAATGAATTAAAACATCCATTCTGAAAGAAGGAAGTAGATTCCATACCCATTACTCGGTTCAACAAAGTGTAATCACATCTCCGACTTCCTCAATAAATTCATCCCTATTCAACTTCTTTTTCATTCTAGGGTAGAAGTTTTCGATTATTCAACCAATGGTCATTCATATATTTCATCCATTTCTTCAAATGTGAGTTCCATTACTCTTGTGCAGAGTCCTAGTTAATATCCATCTCTTCCCTTATGGGGGGAAACCCCAAAAAATTTCGAATGCTTCCTCTCAAAAAGATAAAAATAAATCTCCCTTTCATCTCAAACTTCTCTAGTTACAGGATCATAATGTTGAGCACATACCCATACAAACATCGGGCATGGTATAGGGGAGGGAAAGCATCAACGAGGTAAATACCACTATTACCTACTTGGGTCATGGAATTACTTTTTTAGGGGAGTGTAGCCTTTTCTTAAAATATTCTAAGTTGGCAGATGCAATATCAAAATCTATAATTCTATCTAGAGGGGAACTAAGACTAGAACTTGTTTTCGGGGGCAACACATGGATCTTCATGATTTTGGTTTAGTTCTATCACACTCTTTTAAAAAAACCTAGACCTCTTAAACCAACTTTCAAAAGATCACAGAAGATATGGGAACTAATGAACTCACCTTTTAACAAAATTCCAGTCATTGCTTAGAACCTAGCTGAAGAATTCTGCAACTGAATTCTAAGCGTGGGGGTTGATACTTGTTTTTTCCTATCCTTCAATGCAGCTTTAAAATCCTTTCAAAAAATTAATCCTTGGGAGTACTAGTAGAGTTCTTTATAACAAGTTACCTTATTAATGGCTCTTAGATTCATGCATTAATGTCAAGATTGCATTCATGGGGAAATTTCATAATTTTTAGCTTTTTCATCTTTTTAACCATTGCAATCTTTTTGTGTCCTATCATCCGTGTATTTACCTTACATGATTCTTTTGCATTAATGATATTTACTTCGTACGATAGTGCATTAATGAACCCCCTTTCTTAGCTTTTAACGGGATTCAGAAAGGTTTTGTAAAATGATCTACACGTCGTTATTGTAATATGTGAAATGCACTTCTTTCTCCATTTCTGTGTATGTTATATGCTTGGTTCATGCTCCCAAGTCATTGGGCCTCGGGTTTGTTTTTACCAATTGCACACCCAAAAAATCATAAGACTTTGTTCACCTTTCACTCGGCTTCCCAACCTTCCCCTTCATAGATTGTTTTCCTCTTACTTATTTTTCAAAGGGGTGCGAAACTATAAACCTGACCCGATCAGCTACTATTGACCTTGGTTACCGAGTTGACACATGTCCCTTTTCGTGGTTTGGAGTTACAAATTCAGTTCATACTTTACAGTGTGTAAAATGCAAAGGTGAAAAAAATTCTTTCTTCCCACTCCAATAATATATTTATACATGTTTTCTTTCAGGGAATGGGGATGTGTCTCGCATTTTACATTATGCTCATGTGAGTATTCCCTAGAGTATTCCATCGGGCCTTGGGAATTATTTTTAATCTTGCATATTTACATTACTTTTGCAAACATTCAAATTAGGTCCGATATCGTGAAGAAAACCAAAACATGTCACGTGCCTTCGGGCATCAGGAAATAAAATGCAGTTTGCACAAGGATTAACAAAGGTTGACACACAAGGAGAATTTTTAAAGGATTGATATGACTATTTAAAAAAATTTACATGAAATTCTTTCCATAAATAGGGCATGAAAAATTATTTGAGGCATATTTAAAACTTAAAAGGGCGAGCTTAAAATGAGCACCAACAATCATTACACATTATTATGTTGAATTCATAGCTCCTATTGGATTCAAGGTATTTTTGTCTAACGATGGTTAGAGAGTGGGATTGTTGGGATCTAATTTATAAAGATGTTAAAAATATGGCTCAATCTTGACCATTTATATATGTCATTAAGATATAAACTAATTGCTTGATGTGTCTCCAGTTTGGTTTAATTTTCCAAGGAAAATGGAACCTCCTGATTGGCATTGAATCCATCCTATGTTTCCCAACACTCAATTACTATAATCCAATAGCACAACACCATATTTGATGGTTGGGATAGTAAAATACTATTTTTAAAAAATCTAAAAAATGCTTTTTATCGATTGTGGAGAAATATCATGAGGTCAAAATAATCTAACATATAGCCTCACACTTATTATGCTATCACAAGATCAGATGGTTTAAAATTTGTAGGGAGCCTTTGTAGAAGCATTCTATAACATCTTATTGTTGTTGAGTTGATTAGACAATCCAACATTAAAAAAAATAAATTTCGTAAGGATAATATTTGTTAGATAGCTTGACTGACACATGTAGAAGATAGGTCATGTCACGACCCGAATGTGTCCCACAATCCACTTTTGGATGTTTGCATTTTCATCGTATTTAGGTAGCCATTGTGATAATTTATTAAGATGTAAAGAATATTTTGGGCCCCCATTTAAGTGCAACCTTCAATCATGTGGAATCCATCATATTTTCCCATTTTTCTATTCTATCCCATTTAAGTGTGAATTTTAATGATGTGTATAATGCAAGTGGTATTGAGGCAATAAAATGGAACACATTTAACATATATTATTTATGCAGGGAAAATCTGAGGCATGGAAGATGTGTGGGACATAGTAAGTATTTAATCCCCACCTCTTTCTTTCCAAATTCCATCAATGTCTTTGTCTTATCTAACAAATAGGATGTCATTCAATTGAAATTCTCAACACTATAAAAAAGAAAATAAAAAAATAGAAAATCTTATTTTCCCATATTTTCTAAACAAATTCCACTTCTTTCAGTCGTGTAAGGGTTGGGTGTCGGCACCATATGACTAATAGATAAGGTAACAACACTGACTTGGTGACCACTCCATATGGGTTATAATAGATGCAATAAAACATTATTCTTAAACTTGATAATGTTATTGATCAGGTATACCCATTTTAAATATATATATATATATATATATATATATATATATATATATATACTTGTATGACATTGACATTGGGGGTGGAAAGAGCACTAGTGTGAATCTTTTGATCCGGAACCTAGTGCCCACAAAAAATAATAGAAATAAACCCATAGATCAAAAATCATCCATTACATCAAAAAAACACAAATTGTAAAAGAAGTCAGTGTCGCTTATATATACACAATAATAGAAAGGCGTGGTAGAAATTATCTACAAATAATATTACATGATACCGGTTGGTGGGTTTATAATGATAATAAGTAATTATGTCGATAGCCTTTTTTCCAAACTAGATTGTTGTTGTCAAATTCAAACTATGCATAAATATTAGATAGCTCTGGGTTCATTAGTGATTTCCTTATATCCATATCCATAGCGTGAACTATTTTTGAGAGATTCTCATTACAAAATGAGGTCCCATAAAAGGGTCCCATGTTCCTCTTTACACCTTGGAATGTACCTTTTGTTTTCTTCCCATACTTGTTCTTCTCTGCAGACCCATGTAAAGTGTATGCCTTATCTCTCCCAATCACTTTGCTTGGCTTCATGCTAGGTTGAAGATTGTAATTTCACTAAGTTCAGGTAGATCCATTGACTTCAATATATATTGGATTTGCATTTGGTTTTGGAATCAAAAAGCATTTGTATTTGCATTAAGGGTTTTTTGAGATCGACATCGTATTACATCATGGATAATGTATTACATATTGTGATCCATACTTTCTCGCATCTAGCATCTCCTCATACCACTAATAGGATCGTTTTATTTTCATCTTCCTCGAATCATGCAATGTTTTGCATAGCATGTGATGGTTAAACATTGCATTGGTTGACTCTCCAAACAACTAGATGTTGTTGGTTACACATGCCCCCATGCCTCAACATATGAGTTGTCATCTCTTCTAACTATCCTCAACCGACATCCATGCATTCAACAAATTTCATGTATTCATATTTGTTAGCTCATCAATACATTATAAAATTCACATTGACAAATCGAATTACAATCTTCTAGGCAATAAACTGAACCATAATCTTCAACTTGAAATGTTTCATTTTTATAACCTTGGATGACCTAAAGGATAAAATAAGGACATGGTGCACACAAACAAATAAATTTCCCTCTTTAATAGTGCCTCAAACATTAACTACCCCAAAATAATTTCCAAATGTAAGTCTCGGTAATTATGCATATCCAACATCAAGGAAATGCGACATCAAGGTGTTTTTCTACTGGTCATTGATGGAAAAATTCATCAATACTACTTACCTGGGGAAGCCTACTTGTTACCTTTAGCACTACGAAGAAACTAACAAATGTGGTTAAAATAATTGACATCAGGAAAGATAAACAAAGAGTTTCCATATCTAACATATGTAGAGTTCGGGATTCAAATATGTACAAGTTTACCTCAAAAGTATTCAATGACCCCCCACACCCCCAATCCCCTTCTTATGATTGACGCAAATCATGTGTGTTTCATTTATTCCTAGTCATAACAAATAGGATTTTTGCATAGGTTCCCCAATATTTTTCACTCCTAGGCTTCTCCTCCCTCAATATTCTTCTTTATCTCCCTCTTCCTCTTCCCATGTTTATCTCCATCAATTTTAGTCTTATTATTCTTTTTGGGTTTACTTTTCTATTGGCATGGCATGTAGAAAGTGCATATCACACCATTCTAAAATTCATGTTAGCCAAAAAAATTCTTAATATATAAAGTTGATTTATGTTAGCTTAGTTATATTTATAGTGTTTTTTCACTATCTTTAAATATAAAATATGATAGCTATACAATTAATGCAGCTATCATTTATTACTACAATTATTAATAAATGCTACATTTAAATGGGTCATTCCCATGTGCTTAATAAGTGAGCAAGAGAAAAGGGCACTTACTCTTGCACAAGTTATTTATACTTTTTTATGTTTTCTAATGTAATGAAATAATATATTATTTTTTCCTCATTTACATGGTGTTTGTGTTTGAGCATGAGCCATAACTATGAAGACTATAATGTTGGATTTATCCATTCTTACATTGTTCAAAAACGTTTCTTTCCTTATTTGAATTGTGGGTTTATGAGTTTTTAATCAAACCATCATTCTCACACTACTTCCCAATCCTATAAATAAGTTTTTATGCTAGCTTGTACTTTGGTTTTCAAAAATTACTCTTTAGATATTTTTCATTTGGGAAAAAATATCAAAAGTGTTTTATTTTTTATTTTTACATTTTAAAATAAAATTAAATGTTGAAGTGAAACCATTATATTTATTGAATAGTATTTAAAAATACAAATGATCAAAAAATTAGACATTTTGGAGTTTATGATTATTTTTAAATGAATTTTGAAGTTTCAAATTTGAAAGAAGAAAGATGAGAAATAAAAGGAAAGCATCATTCTTTATACTTTTTATAAAAACATGAAACAAAGAATATAGCATTGTGTCTAGACATCTCACTAAGAGCTTTGTGAAAAATATTGGTTTGTAAAAAAATGAAGCATCAAGAGGACTCTTGGTGAGCATTTGAATATGTCAAGTGGATTTATGAATTCATTTGGTGGGCATGATTCCCTAGCCTTTGAATGTTCAATCCCTAATCTCCCATATGACCTAATGTTGCACCCGCTTCTTGACCACCAATGACTGCTACCCATGTGACTTTCCACTTGCCATATTTTGAGCTCATGAGGGCCCGTACTTGCTAATGAGATTCTCTTTTTGACCCATAAACTCCTTGAGGCCATAAATTTCAATGTGTAGGGGCTCAAGGGTGATAATTTGTACCTTTGTTTTTTGATCTCCTTGCAATTGGTGTATTTTTTTTTTAAGTGATTTATTTTCCTATTTAAATTGTAAATTTTCCCTCTTTGATAGTATAGTTCATGTTTTTCAATTTTCAAGTAGATGTAATTTTTGATCTATTCATCGAATTGAGGTTTCATTTTTAAAATTATGTTTTTTTGCAATCTATGTTGTGATTGTAAGCTACAATAAGAAATGATTTTATTCAACATGAAAATAGGATAACATAAATTTATTTATAAAACCCAAATACATAATAGGTCCCTATAAAATAGGGTTAGAAACTAATATAAAGCAAGTGCCAAAACAAGAATAGCCTACTTTAAAATAATCGTAATGTTGTTTTATAACACAACATATTTACTTTACATTTATAAATGATAAATTTATTTATTTCTAACATTCCCCACTTATTTGATCACGTCTCAAGAGAACATGAGAGTGATTATTTGAATGCTTCAAATATATCGCGTGTAAGTGACTTTGTGAAGACATCTACACATTGTTCTTCTATAAGGTAAAGTGGAGTTGGATATTGTGTCATAGAACATGTTCATGTATGTAAACAAATTGTACCTTAATTTTCTTCGTACATTCATGAAGCATTGGATTGTTAAAAAGCTTGATAACACCTTCACTATCAACATACATTATGGTTGGTTACTTTTGTGGTACTTCTAAACCTTGAAATATGCAATGTTTCCATATCAATTCACATATAGATCCTCCTACAACGTGATATTCTTCTTTATTGGAAGAGCATTTTTTTGTTTCTTGTCCCCCATAATATTGGTTCATATCCTAAATAGATCACATATCCAAAAGATAATTTCATGTCATCAATATTATGTGCCCGATTTTGGCCTAAATACCCTATTAAGAAGAACTGATCATTCTTCTTGTATCATAGGCCAAAGTTCATTATTCCTCTTATGTATCTCAATATCCTATGTTTCTCCTTTCTAGTGAAATATTATAATCTCATGCATGGACTGTGAGAAATAGTTGATAACATAATTGATGTCCGGCCTATTATATGTCAAGTAAATGAGACTCCTTATCAAATGCCAATAGAGAGTGAATTTTTCTTGTGATGATGGATCATCATGAGATAACTGAATATTTTCTTCCTTGGGTGTGGAAAATGGTTTATTATCCATCATTCAAAACTTCTCGATAAATGTCTTGGAATATTTCATTTAGGACACAAAAGGAGGTGCCCTTTTTCCATACTTCCAAGACAATACTGCAACATCTCAAGATGTATCATGCCAAACAATGAAGTAATATATTTATTCATTGTATCAATCATCTTCAATAAGTTTCTAGTGATGACTAGACCCTCAACATGGACAACAATAACTTTACAATCTTCCCTTGGTTTTTTAGGTAAAGCTTGGGATCATAATGATTCCTTTAGAACCCATGATGAAAAATATGCTCAATAGTATTTATATACCATGCTTAGGGAGCCTATTGTATACCATATTGTGATTTGATGAGTTTACACACCTTTTCTTCTTTTCTAGGTATGAAATAAAATTTTGGTTGTGTTATGCAAAATTATTCCAAAAACAATCCGTGTAGAAAGGCAATTATTAAATCCATTTAGTGGAATTTTAAACCAAATTGAGAAACTAGAGAAAATATGATCTTGAGAGCTTTGATCTTAGTTTTGAGAGAAAACACTTCCTCAAACTCGATTTCTTATTTATGAGAATACCCCTTTGTAATTATCCTTAGCTTGTGTTTCTCTATATTGACATTTATATTATACTTCTAGTTCTTCTTGAAGATCCATCTCCAACTCAATGGATTCTTTCGTGGTATAATTTCTACAAGATGTCACGTCTTAGTTTTCATCAATGAATTATATTATGCATTTATGGAATCTTTCCATAGATTCAAATCTAAAATGATTTTTGAACTTTAGGGAGCTCAATATAATCAACAATTATACCCATTAAGGATAAATTAACCTCCTTTTAAGTCATACTTTGATTCCATGGTCTCGGTGGTGGACGTATCTAGGAATCCATGCAACTTAAAATCTTTTATCACATCAAGTATATCACTTTGGCATACTCGATTTGTTCTTGTGGGTGGTGGACCTTCCTTTTCATCACCATCAATATTGTCATTATCAAATTTTGGATCACTTTCATTTTTATAACATGACTAATATGTTCATCAAGTGAGCTTGTGGAAGGTGGATTTGACTCATTTTTCTCATGGAACTCAACATCCTTTCCAATATAAATTTTCTTGATGTTTAAATCCAATATTCTATAACTTAATGTCAACTCATTGTACCCTAAGAAGATGTATTATTCATATTTCATATCCATTGTTGTTTTTGTCTTTTTGGGAACATGCATGTTTTCCTTAGATCTAAAAACATGAAGGTGATCTATAAATATTTTATACCCTTACCATGTTTCTTATAGAGTCACTCCATCAAGAGATATTGTGTGAAATATTTTTAATAGATAAAATGATGCTTTTACTGATTTTTCCTTAACTGTTTTCTCAAACTCGAATCATCAATCATAAAATACACCATTTTTATGATAATGTGATTTTTCCTTTCTAAAATTCCATTTTGTTGTGGTGTGTGGGGTGTATTTAATTGATGGTGAATACCATGTTATTTCAAAGTGTTGAAATTCATTATTGGTGTATTCCCCCTCGATCTAAGTGGATGGTTTTAATTTTATGACCAGTTTTGGTTTCCATAGAAAGCTTGAATTATTCAAAATCTAGCAGATTGGTATTTGTTCTTGAGGCAAGTAAACCCACATATTACATCAGTAATCATCAACAAAGAGGATAAAGTAATGAAACCTAGCATGTCTAGGACATATTTATCCATAAATATTTGTGTGAACTAAATATAACATTCCAATATCTTGAAAGGTATTGTTACCAAATGGTTCTCGATGTTATTTTCATGTTATACAATTGGGGAATTTATCTATATGTTTCTTTAATGGAGGAAATCATCTCTCCATATTGCACGGTGGCTGAGTGTAATTAGGTATCCACAATTCACATGCCCATATCTTAGTTTTCATAATTATGATAAGTTTAAATCCTTTGTAAGAAGTTCCTAATTGTTTCTCAAAATAAAGTCAAGTTGGAACATTCTCCTAGTGGTGTATGATCATGCAATAATTTTTTAGCTCTTGATATTATCTCTAATAAGGCACATCTTTTTATCTCCTTTGTTTTCAAAATCAATTTTCAAGATGTGCTCTAGTAGTTTATTGACAGAGAGAACATTCTTAGTTATTCATGAGACATATATGATATGTGTGATTTTGTAATCACATGGTCTAATAGGTAATAAGATGTTTGTCAATTTCTTAGACACTATAGGAGCTATCATCACCCGATGAAATAATATTTTTGTTTGGTGTATTTTTCAAACTAAAGAATTAATATTTTGTTATATTCATGTGTTGGGTTGCACTCAAGGCAACATACCGAGATAGAACTATGGGAATTTAGTTCCTCGCAGGATTTATAAGAATACAAGAAGTCATCATATGATGGTTTTGATTATTCATTGGCCATGCTTCCTTATTGTTGTGTCTTATTTTCTTTAGATTTCCCTTTGTCTATCCCTAAGACTTGTTTTTTATTCCATTGATCAATATTAGTTATTAGGATTCTTTCCATTGGAAGATCCATGTTGGAGTCCATTATACCAATAATATTTCAATTCATGGCCTTTTTACTATAAATGAGACATTATTTCTATTATTTGTTCCCTTGCTTTGGTTTTATTGATTATCTACTTCTATGTTTTTTTTTATGACTTCACGGGTATTTTCTCTTTTTATGAAAAAAATGAAATGTTATTCTTCTTCTTATATTTTGTGCATGGATTCTTCCTATTACAACATATTCACCAATTTCTCAAATGTTAGTTTTGTCTATGACATTAATAAATGTCATAAAGATCTTGTAGGAAGGGGGAAATGTTCTCAAGAAAATTGGTACAAGAGAGTAATTTTTCACTCAATTTATAATGTTTTGGAGTGATACTATTAGTGTAGGATTTATTTTCCTCTCTTTATTTGTATTATCCTACTCCGGATATTCCACCTCACTTGGAGTTTCCTACACTTTTGGATATGTTTTCATTGGTGTACACTCCACCACACTATTTTGAGTTAGTGATATTTACTACCCTTGATCGGTTGTCGTTTGACTAGCTATTTCAAGTTTGGAGGTTACCACTATTCTAGGTGGAGGTTTTGTGATTCTAAGAGGAGGTTACACATTCACCTCTTATATTTACATCACTTACATTATTCTATTTTAGTGTATTGGGTTGGAGGTATTTATGCGTTATTACAATTATTTCTCTTTTATTTTTGTAATTTTTAGTTTTTAAGCGTGCTTTATTTTGTCTTGGAATCATTCATGTTTTGCGTCATTAAATTGTGCGTTCTTCAACCAAGTAGATCCATGGCACTTCTCCGATATGGTATCGAGTCAAGATGGTATTGAGATTTTTAGTTTTTATTCTGCAAGTTTATTTTCATTTGAGGTCATTATTTACAAATTATTTGTGTGTTTTTTGGTTTTGGGTGTCTTGTATTTTCTAGTTTTTCTTGGTTTTGGTGTATATAGCCTATTTGTAGGCTTATGAGGTTAAAGAGCTCGCATAATGCATATATAGACTTCGAGATTATTTTTAGGCAAACTTCGAGGTGTTTCACAGGACTTGTAGCATTTTTTCAGGCTCCTTAGAAGAGTTAAAAAAATCTCATAGGAATCTTACTGAGAACTTTTAAGGTGTTTGGACATCTAATACAAATCACCAAGGTTGATTTTTGAGTGTATCCAAACCTAGAGGTTGATTTGTAGACTTGTTCTCACCCTTGCATGTTTTCAAACCCTTAAAGGTTGTTAAACATAATTCACATCTTGTTACGGCTCCAGTGAAGGTTTCAAATGGCCCATACATGCATTACTGATTCTTCCTAATTTTTTATGGTAGATTTGTTCACTACACTCCAATCTATGGTAATTTAAGGGTTGCGGTGAAGATATCTTTCATCAAACGTGACCATAGCTTTGTATATGGATGCAAAAATATTGGGTTGATCTTTTCCCACCTCTTTTTTTCTAAAACTATATTTTAGTAAAAGAGTGCATTTCAAGTTTTAGTGCAAATTCATTTAAAATAGGGCTTATTTATGGGAAATTATTATTGTATTAACTTTTGATCGGTAGCTCGAAATTAAGTGTCACTTTTTGTAAAAGTTAATTATTTTCATTTCCCATGCATTAGACCTATTAATTATGTAAAAAGAACTCATTTATAAAGTGCCAAATTTCTAGGAGGGGTCCCTTAATAGTTTTGGGGGGGTGTATTATGTGTTTCCTCTTTTGTTCAAAACTTCTTTCTTTTAGCACATTTCATTTTTCCCTCTACAACAACTACCACAACTTTACTTTATTCACTAATGTATATAAGTACAATTAACCCACTTACAATAAATATAAAACACACTAAGTTATAAAGAGCCAAAGCATGTGGGGTTTCTGATATAGTTTTTGGGGGTATACTTGTGTGTTTCCTCTTTTTTTGACACTTCTTTCTTTCCACACATGTTTTTGCAAAAACTACTACAACTCTATTTTTTTCACTAATGGATTTAAGTACAATTAACCCACGTACACCTTTTAAATACCATGAATGGAAATAAAAATGGCCATTGTACTTAGGAGTAAAGTGTTGTATCCTATCACGATGGGGTTAGAAACTAAGCCCGGTCTGGACAAAAAAATTTAAGTGGTTTCATAGGTGTGACGAAGCTTTTTGTATCTTGTGTCTTTTAGTGTCTCCAAAATCTTCTTTCACGTAGATTCAACCAAATCTCCCAACCAGTGTGGACAACCTTAGAAACCATGTTTGGAAAAATTGACACTATGAGGGGTCATGAGCTACAAATAGAACATATCAACTTAAGTCTTAGAAAATTTGACACTTTGGAATATTTATTTACCGAGCTCAAGTCCTTACTATTGCATTCAAAGGAATGTGGAGCACAAAATAAGGATGAACAACTAGTTCTTTCAGTGCTTTCCAAACTAGGTCCTGACTACTCTATCTTTATCTCTACCTTTTATGCTATCAAAATGGATCTTAAAGCCACATGGTCTATGCCATATTTAGATGACTTTATTGCCAATTTTACAATGCGAAAAATAATTCAATCCAAATCGGCACCTTGAAGTCCTCCAAATCTCAAGCCCTCATTATCGAGAATAGGAAACAAAAAGTGTCTAGTAACTAAAAGAAGAAGAAAAAGAACAAGGATCTAGAAAAGAAGAAAGAACAGAAATCCACCACCTCTTCCAAGTCTACCACTAAAACCTCCACTTCAAATGGGAAACCTAAGAAGGAAAAAAATTAAGTACCTATTGTATGACACTTGGGCATGACGAGCATAAATGTATGAAGAATAATACTAACCACCTCGTTCATCTCCTTGAGAAGAACAATGTAGGGGTCCCTGAATTTATCAAATAGTACTCATCAACCCAAGAATATACTAAGGCAAAGGTAACATGTAAAGAGAAACATAAGGGAAAGGAACTAGTTGTAGTTGCATCCTCATCTACTCCTTTTGTTATCAACTTTGGTCCTTCACACCACATGGGTTCATCACAGGTTGAGTTTTCTTCCTTAGAGCCCTATAGGATGTCCTCCATCATATTGGGTGATGATACTCTAGCCAAAATTTTAGGGAGATGTTCTATTGAAGTTGAACATGGAATATTCAAAAATGTTCTCACTATATCTTTAATTTCAACTAGTCTCCTATAAGTGTATAAGATGAGTCGTAGAGGGAAGGGCATAAGATTCCTATTTGATCTAAATTCATTTGAGATCAAGGAGTTGCATAGTGACACTACAATAGCAGTGGGAAGGGAAAATCACCATGCTAGGTTATATACCTTCTCACACTTTTCACTTGATGTTTCCCCTACTACATTGCTCACACATTCAGATGGAGTTAGTATATTATGGCATGAGTGGTTTGGCCATATTAACTACCGCTACCTTGAGCAGCTCAATCAGTATGACATGGTTACATGATTTCCTAGATTTTATTTCTCAAAGGAACTTTGCAAGGGTTGTGCTCTTGGAAAACACCCTAAAGAGAAATTTGACAAATGCATATTTTGGAGAGATTCAACACCTTTAGAGATCATTCAAAGTGATGTCATAGGGGATTTTCCCTATCCTTCTTCCACCAAAGCCAAAAATGCTCTCACCTTCATAGATGAATTTTCTAGATATACATGGGTCTACTTCCTTAGGAAAAATTTTGAAGTGTTCGATTGTTTTTAGAATTTAAGGAACTCATTGAGAACCAATATGGGAAATGCATCAAATTTCTTCCAACATATAATGGGGGGAGTATGTTCGGAAAAAAATTGAGAATTTTTACACCATATAGGGTATTTATCTATAACAAAAAATTCCTTACACTCCTCAGCATAATGGCATGACATAACATAAAAATCATTCCTTGAAAGAGATGGAAAACTATTTGATCCACTCAAAATATTTGACTCAGTAGTTTTTAGCGAAGCCATCAAGTGTGCATGTTATATACGATATCATGCTCCCAAAAATATTTGAAAGATATAACACCCATTGAAGCTTAGCACATTAAGAAATTGTTAATTAAGTAATTCAAGGTCTTCGGATCACTAGCTATGCAACGCATCCCCAATAAGAAACACAAGGAAATGGAGCCTCAATCCAAACCTTACATTTTTTTGGGTATCTAAAGTGGGTCAAGGGATATAAACTTCTCCATCCTACTTCTCATGAGTTGTTCATAGAGAGAATTTTTAAGTGTCAAGAGAGTCCCACTAACTCTTCACTTGATGTTTCTCCATCTACTTTGGCTTCACTCAATTTTGATGAATAGTTTGAGGATTTAGATCATCCACAAAGTAGGTTCTGAAGAATATTCTTCTACTTCTTCCATTTCTAACAATGATTCGATAGCATGAAAAGTAATTAAAAGTCATCATTATCCACTTCTAGACTTTTTTAGGATGAGGAGTCAGCACATGACTCACCCACTTGGGAGATACGCAGTATATCAGCAACACTACTAGCATTTCATGTGAAAATTAGGATCATGTTACATATGAAATGGTTGGCCATGAGTATCACAAAAGAGGCACATGAATGATAAAGCCTTGGGTAATTAAGAGATCATAGAAAAGCTGTGCTACCGAAGTTCACTAGAGAAAAGAATCTAGAGACATTTTTGTGCTCCATGGAATATCAACTACATGACGAGAGATAAAGGATAAATATCCTTATTTATTCATTGATGGGAATTACAATTCCATGGTGGGCTACACAAAAATATAATTTGATAAGATGGTGCGAGATTAGTGTTGCTTTCCTAACTATATTTGTTAATAGTAACTTCCCTTCGAAGATATCAAGTTATGATGGAGTGTCTTCTCCACGGCTAAGATTTAAGGTCATGAAAGGAACTAGCTCGAGGGACTTGATGTATTACAACCATCTCTATGGACACATAAGTTTTGTTCCTCATTGTGTAGGTACACACACACATGGTACATACATACCGAGTTGAAGTAAGAGACGTGGATTGGAAGGTAATGACCTCATAAATGATACATTCTTTTGATTACTCTTGTACTAAACTCCCTATACATACATATTTATTGCTGATGAACCACATCACTATGTGAGATAACACAATGACAAAAATCTTGTAACTTAGTTTTAAGGTGAGACTCTTCTGACTTAGTGTGTGAACTCTTTTGATTGGATAAATTTTAATGGCTATCTCCTATAACATGCCTAGAAGGAAAGAGAAAAATGTAAGCTGGTGTACATGAATGATGATGAAGAGTTTGAGGATCTATATGTTGAGCACAATAAGGGAGAGCACAAACTCTTGGCCACCGCAAAAATGATCAAGATCATGCAACTCACCAACACTTATAGACAAAATAAAATTAACATTGGAACAAAGGATGCACCTAAAGAGGAAATAATTTGTGATTATTAGTTAGAGTTTGAATTTGTGAAGATTTTAGAACTATCATGTGACTTCCTAGATCTATATCCTCTAGGTTTTCATGATTTGAAGGGCGTTCATCCTTCACTTGGGGAAATGAAGATCAAACTAAGGAAGAGCATGCGAACATTACAAAAAGGCCTTATAAGATGAATCCAAACTTATACATCAAGGTGAAAGATGAGATAGAAAATATGCTCAAAGAAGGTATTATTGAGACAATACAAGAATCAAAGTGGATCAGTCCAATGGTTATCAGCATCAAAAAAGATGGTATAATCCAAATTTGTCTAGACTATAGGGTATTGAATGCCTTGTGCATCATTAATCCTTTCCCCATACCCTTTACTGAAGATATTCTTGAAGGTGTGGCAGGGAATGATTTTTACTCTTTCACAGATGGTTTCTCTAGATACCATCAGTACTTATAGTGTGCAAGGGTCATCCTAAGACAAAGTTTTCCACAGATTGAGGGTGCTATAAATATACATTTATGTCATTTTGATGAAGAATACGCTAGCGGTGTTCTCAAATATCGTTGTCTAGACATTCGAAGACTTTATCCACAAATTATTATAGGTGTATCTTAATGATTGAACCATGTATGGTCTAGTTAAATACCATTTTGATTGTTTAAGACTCATGTTTGAAATATGCAGAAATTGCACATATCATTGAATATTAAGAAGTACGTATTTGTAACAACTTTTGGCACACTAGTGGGGCATATCATCTACAAAGAGGGTCTTTTGGTTGATCCAACCAAGGTAGCAATGATATTAGGATTACTAGAACCAACTAATCAGAGCAAAGTGTGTGGTTTCCTTGGCCATACAAGCTATTACAAGAAATTTATTCAAGGGTATGCCAATATTTTCGTGTCATTGGAGGAATTGTTAAAGGCCAAAGGAAAGTTCTATTGGAGGGATACGCAATAAAGGTATTTTGAAAATTGAAGGAAATATTAACTATTGCGCCCATCCTTCGGTTTCCTTCATGGAGTTTACCTTTTAATGTACATGTGGATGTTTCGTACAATAATTGGAGTATTATTGGCTCATCCTCGACAAATGAAATATAGATCATCTCATTTGTTTTGCGATCAAAAAGTTAACACTTGTAGATCGAACTATACCACAATAGAGCGCAAGGCATTTTCAATGGTGTATATGTTATGTAAATTTACGTAGTATATTTTTGTGACACTTTTTATCTTTTACACTAATCACATGGCATTAAAATACTTAGTCAACAAGCTAGTATTATAGGGCGGATAGGCATATATATCTTGTTGTTTCAAGAATTTGAATTTACAAGTGATAGTCGAAGCCTATGAAGAGTAATTTGGGACATGGCCATCTTTTGTGCATCAATTTTGAAAAAGTTGCATAAAATATTGAGGACACATGCTAGATGAATAGTTTTTTTGGTTGTAGTGCACACCGACATACTTGGAAGATATAGTGATTTTCTTACACTAGTAGGATGAGACCTATATAGGATGGGTCGTGATGAGGTATTGCTCAAATGTGTCCTCAATCATGAAAGGGAAATAATAATGTAAGAGGCGAGTGGTGGAATTGTGGGAGTTCATTATTTTGGGAAGCCACCACGCGTAAAATATTCTTTGTAGGGCTATTGTGGGAGACAATCTACAAGAATAAAAGTAATTTTCCAAAACTTGTGATCATTTTCAAAGGATGGGAAAGCCAAGCCAACATGATGAAATATCATTGCACCCCATCAAAAATGAAGAACCTTTTAAAAATGGAAAATTGATTTTGTCGGACCAATTACACAAGCTACGTGGAGAATAAGTGCATGATACATCATAACTTTCACTGATTAGTTAACAAGGTGGGAATAGGTTACACCTACCAAGGATTCTAATGCCACTACAACATCACAATTCTTATGGGAGAATATTATCATAGCAGGTATGGTTATTCTTTTATCCTTACCATTGATAGGGGAACTCATTTTCTAAATGAGACAATCTGAATATTGTTAGCTGAGTTCATGGTGGCTCATAATAATACTACCCCTATCACCCATAAGAAAATGGTACTACATAGTATTGCAACAAAATCTTGGGACAAATCTTGACAAAACTCGGGATGTAGGAAGAAAATATTGGGATGAAAAAGTAGCATTCGTATTGTGGGTATACAGGACCACATATAAGAGGCTAAATAAAGCAACACCTTTCTAGTTAGAATTTGGCGCAAAGGACATCTTACCTATGGATTTCATGTTACCATCCCTACATATTGCATGCCTGAGAGAGGATTCACATATGAATAGGAAATAGTCATTCACATTGATAAATTATTACAATTAGATAAACGACACACATTCCTTGATGGAGTCAAAAAACAAAAAGGCAAAAAAAAATGCCTAATATGCCAAGCACATTAAACATAAGTATTTTTAGTAGGAGAAATGGTCCTTCATGATTCAAAATTTTCTCACCAGCTAGGAAAGCTGAAATTTCATTGATTGTGACCCTTTACTGATTACTTACCAAGATACTAGATTCTTGTGCATGTCAATTGTAGGTGCTAGATGGAACCATGTTTCACAGTTAATTTAATGGGAGTAGGATAAATCCCTACTATAAATAAGATTATTCTTTTATGTTTATAATAAGGCAGTCTTTCCATTTAGATTAGGTTTCCCTTTCAATTTTGTTTTTGTTGTTGCTTTCTGCAATAAGTGTGTTTGCATGCACGAGTTGATGTATTTGTTAAGACATGATGTGCAGAGGATCGCACATACTTCTAATGTGGGGTAGAATGTAGAGATTGCATGTCATGGAGGAATTATTCTTGTGATTAGAAATTAGTGGATTTTCTCTTATGGAAACATGGTGAAGATGCGGTGCAAGAAATATAACGTGAGGGAGACAGTGTGGAGGAAAACTACTTGGTAAGTGGCATAGAGGAAGATTAGATGTGCACAGGAGGTGCACATAAAGGGTTATTCATCCCGAGAAGTAATCATGTGCCAAAAGGTTATGGATTATGCGCACAGGTAGAAGGTTGCGATGATCCCAGTTGTATGGAAAAATGTGGTAAAATGAAAAAGACGCATTAAAGATAAAAAGTAGTGGTCGGTGAGTACATTTAATGTGATAATGCACATTATGGATTCATGCCTAGATATAACCTTAGAGGCATAGATGAATAAAAGTGGAGAAATTGATACCCCAAAAGAATTTATTGAATTATTGATTGAAAAGGTAAATAAAGGGAAAGAGTCCACAACGATGAGTTAGAGCGCAAATAAAGAAAAAAATTCCAAAATAATAAAGGAATACGAGGATATGGGCACTCGAGATAAAGGAAGGTGTGCGAAAGATGAGAAAATCTTGAAAGATTTAAATATTCCATATTCATAAACACGCACCTTATAAAGGATGAAGAAAAATCGGGCCATTTAGATGCCTCATTATATACCGGGACAAAGTGTTGCGTAAGAAAATTTTGGAAGAGATATATGACCTGAAGAAGACAATAAAATCTAATTGCGAGAGAATAGAGGTGAGATTAGCATAGGTTCATATAATGGTAATAAGGAGAGTGGATATCATGGAGGGGATGAATACTAAATGAGACTCCATTCTAAAGGAGCTACAGGAAAAGGTGGATGATATAACCTTGGAAAAGATGTCAAATATTGTTGAATCATCACCGGGAGGTCGAGATAGAAATTCAAGAATAGAAATTGTAGACATCTAAAATGTCGACATGAATATGATTAATGTCCCTCAAATATCCCAGCATCATCCCAATAATAATTAATCACAAGATTAATTATTTTTATTTGACCCATTTCATCTTGATTACCCTTCATCATTTATCATTTATCCTATCATTTCATTAATCCTTTAAATCCATCATTATATCCCATTTTTATCATTAATCACTTTACTTTCCTTATTATCCTATTATCCCATTAATAATCCCTATTAACATTTTATAGAAATTGAATATTTTTACATCTCACCTACCACCTACTATACACATCCCTACACCTAGCCTTTCCATTTAATCACACATATAATCATTGTTATTAACATAATCTAGTTCTAACCCTAATCATATCCTCACCTCTAAATCTAGAGGCTTCATTTCTAGAAACCTCTTTAAATTTCCATCTTTCATATTTCAAAATTCAAATATATATCCCTCTCTCTATTTAATTCTTAATTCAATGGATTCTTTTCTCAAATTAAATATAAATCTCCATTATATAATTTTCCATTCCTCTCATGCATTCTCTACCCTTGAATCAAATCCAACATGGCTTCATCTTAGCAATTGAATCCTCCACCCACAAGCTATAAATTTATCTCTCCTCTTCCATGAGATCCATCTTAAGACTCCATTGCAAAACTCTACAATTATTCATCCAACCAATCTTTTCTACCATTACTCTATCATTCAATCTATCAATCTTCACTCTTCATCAAGCAAATCCAAGCACAAACAAAAGGGAGATGTTGTCCAAATCAATCCAAAAAGATGAAGAAAATAAAGTGCAATCAAAAATAAATCCAAGAGAAAATCCAACACATCAAAGAAGGAGTTTTACAACTTGTGGGTAAATGCATGTATTAAATCTCTCCTGTCTTTCCATCCATTGTTCTATCTAAGGGTTTTTTAGAGAAGATTATATTAGGGAAGCAATTTAGTTTTTTTCTTGCATTTTCACTCACTAATATTTTCTTGCATTACATTTTGGCAACCACCGTGGACTTACCCCCAATGTTTAATGGTTTTTCATCTCATTTTATCTCTTGAAGAGACTATCCAAGTTTCAGGAATTTTCACCTTTGTTTACCCTTGCAAATTTGTAATTTTCGGGCTCAAATTTTGTTTCCAAAACAAAACAATGCCTTTGATTTGTGTATCGGAACCTATGTGTGTAAAATGGTGCCTATGACTGAATCAGTTCCTATGTTCTACTTTCACACTTTTGTAAAACTTGTGGTGCCTTTGTAAATACTTCAACGCCTTTGTTTTGTCCTTTGAAACCCCAAAATTATAATTTTTACATGTTTCCATATTTTGTCAATAAGATGGTGCTTTTATAGATATATTGGTGCATTTTCAAAACTAGTAGGGCATCTTTATATAGTGGAGTGTTTGCGGAGACTAGTAGTGTGTTTCTATATAGTGGTGTGTTCATAAAACAAGTAGTGTGTTTGTATATAGTGGCGTGTTTGCAGAACTAGTAGTGTGTTTGTATATAGTAGTGCATTTTTAGAGATAGTAGCATGTTTTTATATAGTAGTGTGTTCGTAGATATAGTGGCACCTTTTCTTTGTCAATCAGCATCTTTACATAATCACAATTTTCACTCACAACTATAAGTCTAAATTTTTTTCAAGTGTTTTTGCTGACTTTTTACAGGTATAAAATTCTATTTTTACAGGTTTATTGCAAAAACAAGGGGATATTTTTTCCATTTTGACATTTATATACCCTTTTTGTGGTTTTCGATTGAAAAAACTACTAACCCTTTTGTTTTGCAATTTTTTTGTCCAAGATATTGGGGTGAAAAATCAAACTACTAACCCTTGTTTTGTAGGGCCTCCTCTTAAAGACCCAATCATCAAACTACTAATCTTTTCCATTTCATTTTATCATCTAGAATTTAATTATCTTTCATTTATCATCCTTTGTGTGTTTTCCTTTGTTTTTGTTCATCCCGAAGGTGAAACCGTGTATGCTCTCCTCTCACGTCTTAGGATGATCTTGAGGATTAAAATTGACTAGCCTTCCCATTTTTCTTTTGTAGGGGAAACATGATGTGGAAGTGATATCCACACACTTTTCATAGTCTTAGGGGTCTTGTGACCATGGGCTTCATCTCTATGCACATAGAAACAACCCATGTTCTTGTGGGGTATACAAATTCAAAGATAGTTGTTGCTTGGCGTAAGTGCTTGTTTGTTTTAAGAACGGTGTATAATGAGGGGCTTCCACACCCCAATACCAAGGCCTCATGCAACATCCTTGTAACATGGACTTGGGCCCCATGTACTACAAGGTATATCAGGGATGCCCCTAATAATCTTGTGCATCCTAGACTAGGAAACCTTTTGGTCACATATCAAGCTATAGTGCAAGGAGTCCACACTCCCCAAGATCACTCGCTACCTGACCCCACATTGACACATAGGTGGAGATCCAATTGTGGCACTATTGTCTGTATATGTTATTGAAAATGAGCTATATCTTGATTATAATCTCACTTGAATAGCTAGGGTGTGTGTTGCGTGTTTGTTGTTTTTGTAAACACCTTAAACCATCCCATCCCCATAAAATTTAATCAATCAAATGTCATTATAATTAGTCATTCTTAATCACACAATCCTAATCCTATCATCATCCTTAATCCATCAATCCTAATCAAAAACTAATCACCCAGAAAAACCTATCATAGCATGGCCTTTGATCCTCAATCCCCATCCTCTCCAAACCAACATCCAAACCCCTACCTCTTTTCTAAATCCATCAACCAAGTTATCCCATCATCCCCACCCATCAAATTCAACCATATCACTTTGACCATGAAGTCCCACACACTATCCAACACCTTAATAAATAAATCTCAAATCTAACATCCTACCTTAACCAATCCTCTCCTCGCCATCCAAATCAACCATCTCATATTGATCCTAACATCCTAAAAACCATCCAACAAATAAATCAACAAATATCCAATCTTAAATCATGTGTCAACCAATCCCCTTCTAAACCATCATCTCCTAACCAATCCCAACCACAATTTCCCCTTCCTAAGATCTCTAATGAACCCAAATCCTCTCAATCCATAACCCAAACTAATCAACATCCTCAAAAGAAAATTATATTTACTTTGACCACCTCACTAACTTTGACCTAGACCAAGAAGACCTCATTTATGTCCTCACTAATCTAGCCACCTATCCCAAACCCACATAACCATCCCAAACCCTAACCCCCAAATCCCCTATCAATCATCATGACCTATTTCAACTCCTAAATCTAATTATCGTCAAACCTATCATTGAGTTCCATTCACATATCCACAACAACCCCAAAAACTTCATCCAAAATTAGCATGCCCCATATATCATCTTAGTCCTTCATCATCATCATCTTCATCACCCCAATCCAATCCTATGGAATTTCTCCTAGATATTCCCACATACCCTACTCCAACATAAAATTCAATCTCTAAGCCTATTTCATCACCTCCAACACCTTAGTCCAATCTCCTCAAAACTATCTCATGTATTGTGACTCCTAATTCACCCTCATCCCCTTTTACCCCCAATCCTAAAAAATTTAATTTGGCTCATATGCCACCATCATCCTCGTCATCCACATCTAATCCTAATCCATCCCCTTCATCGCCTAAATCTCAAAGTATCATATCCTCTAATATTATTTCATCTCCCCCATCTCCTAATACTAAAACATCTAAAGTGACTCCTAAGTCACCAACTCCCAAACCTAACAAATCCAATCCCAACCCTCTCCCCATCCCATCTCCTACCCAATATAAATATGCTCCTATTCCATCTTAATCCCTAAATTGAAAAAAACTATTGTGGCTCTTACACCACACCCATCACCCAAACCTAATGTGACCCCCATATCATACCCATCCCCTTCATCTAAATATATCCCATCCACTTCATATAATTCTACGAATCCCCAATAATTTAATCCTAAGTCAAAACCATCTACCTCAAAACCACATCGCCAACCAATCAAAAATACATTAAATCTACTTCGGCCTCCAAGCCCAAACCATCCAAATTTTCCCCCAAGCCTATTCCATCCTCATTGTATTCTAATCCACAAAATAATAATCCAATTAATAAATCCAAACCAATCACACATCTCATTATCCACCCAATCCCACACCTTTACTTCCTACTCCCCAAAACCATTTAACATAAACCACTTCACTCCTTTAGGAGAATCCTTGACCACCATCTTCCATCATCTAAAAACCTTCAACATGATCATCCATCCCATAATCAAATCATTCAATCAAAACTTTCCCAAATCATCTTGGTATCGGGAACATTATTATTGTGACTTCCATTGCACTCATGGACATTGACCAATCGTTGCATGCAATTTAGGTCTTATGTCCAAAACCTCATTAACCAAGGAATTCTTATCCTTTTACCTCTTTATCCACCACCTTTCCATCACTTTAATCTTCCTAATAGTTACCAACTATCCAAATCCCACTCAAAATCCATACATTTTCAACCATCCAAATCTCATCATACATCAAAACATCCCTCATTGAACAAATCTCACTTCTCATCCTTTGTTAAATCCGACCTCTTAGCGGATGAAAAATTTACAACACCCCAGTCTCATGATGACCACATGGCATCATATTCCCCATACATTTCATATCCTATAGCCAAAAATATTTTTTCCAATATGAAACATCAAGGCAAAGGCTTAGGCATCCATAAACAAGGCATTCGTGAACCCATCTCCCTTCATAAAAATCTAGGTTGTTTAGGATTAGGGTATAAACCTAACACTAACAACATCCCTCCTACTATTCCATCACAACCCATTTCTACCACTCATCTTGTCGATCCTACCATCTCAACCACTCAATTCACTCACAAATCATTTAATTCCCCTATAAATACAAATAACCTCAAAATGGATTGAGCACATAATTAGTCGCCTATGCATGGATGTTCTTTCCTTCCCACCCATCCTCCTTCCCTCCAATATCCAAATCCCTTTGCATCCAATCCATTCTTATCATAAAATTTATTCATAGTCTCTTCCAATCCATTCATTTTAATACTTAATCAACTTAATGACACATGTTGTAAGATAATAATACCTATTGCAACCATGTGATCTTGGTCTATCATTACCTCCATCATTCAAACATCATTTTCCTCCTAGGTATCCACACACTTAATCAACTTGTGGTAAATAAACTTCAGTTCATTTTTGACACTCTATCCAATGTCATCTCCACACTCGTTTACATCCCCCATCAAGCCACTTGTGATTCTTAACCCCTTGAGAGTTTTCAAGAGAGTGGAACCTCTTTATGCAAAAAAATTAAATATCAAAAAGAAAAAATCATATCAAAATTAAAAATATCAAATAAAATCCACCTCAAGACTCTCTCTAGGGGTGTTTCCAACAACTCTACTAGGGCTATGGACACTTAGCTAGTAGTAGAGCAATGTTGTGACAAGAATCAAATGTATCTTTGTTGGGGCTATGATGCACTGGCGAAAAGAAATGCATGGCTTAACCTTCAGTTCACCTTCCATCAACCTAATTGACTTCATAAATCCCTTCACATTAGATAGTTTTTCTTCACACAATACCCATTAATTCTTCACCTCAAGTGGTAATTAACCTTCACACTCACACACACTTTGATTTTGCAAAGATGTAAGGCTCGCATATTTCTAGGTATTGTTTAGACCTAGGTCATACTTCTATTTTATTCCAACTCTAACCTTACAACATGTGTCATTAGGCTCATCTTTTGTTCATCGCTAATTTTATTTTCCTTCCATCCATCACATCCACATCATTTTTCCCTTGGATATAACATCCATGGGTAGATGATGATCCTTTCATTTTCATTCAATCCTCCTCATGTCCCTTTATAACTGTCATCATCATGAATAGAGGTAGCCTTATCATCATCCGATGGGGCATCATCCATTTTCGATACCCGGTTCCCATCCTACCCTACACCGGGATTGAATCGAACTCATTCATCTATCCACATAAGAAACCCTACTTTACACTTGGGGGCACACCACATCTATCCCTCATTCCATCCCTCCTATACCTAGGGGCATATTTTATCATCTTCCATATCCCCCATCTTATCCTATACCACATCCCTCATCTTATCTATCTCTTATCCCTTATCTCATCTAATCCTAACCTATTAACCAATCCCTATCCTATCCAACTTATCAAAAATTCCTTAATCCTTCCCTTTCATCCTACCCAAACACACTTTGGGACTTATAGGATAAATTTACATCCCACCTTACATCCTTCCATCACCTATCCCATCCAAAATATCAACATATAACATCCAATATCCAAAATCTAAAAATATAAATCCAAAATCTAAAAATCAAAATCCAAAATCTAAAATCTAAATATGAAATAATATTAACATCCATAATATAAAATCTAAAAATAAATACATTCAAAAAAATTATACATGCAATATGTATATTTTTTTCTTTTTTTTTGTGTTTGTTTACTTGTCTACATTTACATTTTGGCCGATGATATGAGGCCCCTTTTATTTCTTTTATTTTTTCTTGGTCCAATGATATGAGATCCATATTTTTTTGTCTTACTCGGCCGATGATATGAAGCTACTTTTTTTGTCTAATGATATGAGGACAAGGGCATTTGGTAATCTAATCATCATGGTCTTTATACCTTGATGCATCTTTCTCTATGCCAAATTCAAACACAATTGTTAATGATGATAATTTATGGGTGCTTTATGGTAGCACATCCCCTTTTATCATCATCTTTTATCCTTATCATCGTCCATACCTAATCATCATTATCATCTAACAAACTATCTAACATCCCCATCCTCCTATTCAATCAATCATTTATTAATCGATCAATCTCCACATCTAAATCTTATCATCTCACATGTAACATCGAACATCCTCATCCCATGGTGGGGAATCTTCTACCATCCTCTCATCAATAAAAATCAACCATCATCTCAATATTCACCTCACTGTTATATTATCTACATTTATCCAAAACCCAATCCTTATTCTCTCATCCAAACATTCCTAATATTCTAACCCTTTAAATCTAACATATTCAAATCCATCATCCTCAAATCTAAACCACAAATATTCAATCCTAACCCCTTGACTAGGGCATCTTATAATCCAAAATCCTCAAAACCTAACCCCTTGACTGGACATCCCCAAATCTAATATCCTAGATCTTAACCCTTGTCATACATCATTGATTGGGGCATCCTATACTCCAAAATCCAATATCTCATAATCTTCTAACCTCTTAGTCCTATAAATTATATCTTCTAATATTCTAATCTCTTATTCCTTTAATCTTCCCCTAATATTCTAATCTTCTTCTCCTTTAATCCTCATCTTCCCATCCTCTAAATCCTCAAAAAAAATCATCCTCTAAATCCTCAAATCTCCTCATCCTCTGAATCCTTAAATATTCAATCCTCAATCCTTAGAATTCTCAAATCTTCTCATCCTCTCTCCTCTACTAACTTAGGATTTTCCTCTTTTAGAGAGGTTACCCACCTCATTCATTCCCCACCTAATCCCTCAAGGGGCATCATATCACCAACATCTTCTCTTCTTTTTTTCTTTGAACTATCATTACTCTACGATGACACTTCAAAGAGGGGGAAAATGTAAAAATCTAAAATGTTGACATAATTAATTTTCCTGCAAATATCCCATCATTATCCCTATAATAATTAATCGTAAGATTAATTACTATTATTTAACACATTTTATCTTAATTACCCTTCATCATTTATCATTTATCCTATCATTTTATTAATCCTTAAAATCCATCATTATATCTCATTTTCATCATTAATCACTTTAATTTCCTTATTATATCATATTGTAGACGCCTACATTCTCTCTTGCAATCTCATTACCAAAATGTACACAAATCAATCTTAGTATTGTCAATTTCATTATACGTAGTGATTTTCACTAATTAACTAACACTTTCCCTCTATTCTCGTTAATTAATTACACTCTATTGATTATCCACCCTTTTCCACATTCAAGATGCCAATCGACATCAAATCATAAGTTGTTATCCTCTTCTGGAAAAAAATAGCATTATTAGCTAATTAAGCCTATTTTCCCTTGATTTGGTCAATATGCTCTAATATTGGCTCAAACCCCTCTTATGACCACTCAAAATCACCCCATTCACCTCCACAACATTTCAACAAGCTTCAAAAGCTTATCCTAGCCTCCTAGTTGACCCTAAGCGGTTGATTAGGGCTTCATACCTCTTAATCACTTGGTAATTCACTAATTGTGATTAGCAAGGCCTAATCATGATTAGCAATTCTAATCTAATTTGGGGCTTTTAGTCCCACATGCACCAAAATACAAGTTTCTCCCAAAAGGAAAACTATAAAAAGAGTGCACCTCATTCCTTTATACTTTACACCATGCTTTGATTTGCATCTCATATAATAAATATGATATATAGCCAAGTTCAATCCTTTCCTAAAGCCTTCAACAAGGTTAGTAGATGAATAATCTAAAGTGACTTAACAAGTCATTTGGAGATGTCATTTCACCATTGTTTAGAGTAGAACCATGACCATTTGATTTCCGCTTAGGTCTATTTAGGCCCATGTTAGGTAATTCAAGCATATTAGTAGACATGTTTAATTAGATCTTGCATTGTTTTCATACTAGTTAAGCATTCTTTTAAGCTTTTATCTTAATTTTACATTCCTATACTTATAACCTTGGCTAGATGGATGGCAATGGTGTTAGGTTTCCTTGTTTATTCATGCAATTTGCTTTGTAAATTTTACGGTGCGAAATAAAAGGTGAAGTCCTATAGCAAAAAACTCTTTGAGGCGCTTGTGGGTAAACAAACAGAACAACCTATGGAAAAGGTAGTGTACCCATATAAAGATGATGATCACCTCCTGAACTAGTTTTTAAAGAGGAGGATCTTAATCTCCCTCTTAATCCTACACGCATGGGGGATGAGTCAAAGTTACTAGTGGAAGATACAATATATGTTAACATCAAGGAGGAGCTGCCAAGGATAGTTAAGTTGGGAGCTTCACTCTCACCAAAGAACAAAAACATTCACGGGACTATTCAAAGATTATGCAGACATCTTCTCTTGGTCTTATCTTTGACATGCCAGGACTGGATCCTGCATTAGTGGTACACAACCTTGTGGTGCACCCAGGCCATAAGCCCATCAAACAAAATCTCTGAAAGATGCATCCTCACGTCACCTTATTGGTAAAGGTAGAGCTAGAAAAGTTATTAGAAGTAGGCTTCATCAGGCCTATCGACTACTCAGAGTGGATTTATAATGTGGTACCAGTTCAAAAAAACCAGAGACGGTATCGAGTTTGGATTGATTTTAGATACATTAACAAAGCTTGTTTGAAGGGCGAATTTCCTCTCCCTTACATCGACAAGATCGTCAATTCTATCGTTGGTTATGAGATGCTATCATTCATGGATGGCTTCTCAGGTTATAATCAGATAAATATTGTAGAGGAAGATCAACACAAGATGGCTTTCACCACCCCATGGGGCACGTTTTGTTACCAAGTTATGCCCTTCGGCCTTAAAAATGCAGTGCTACATATCAAAGGGTGATGATTGTAATCTTCCACGATATGATAAGTGACATTATGGAAGATTATGTAGATGATATCTTGCTCTGAATCTAGAACTCGGAAGAGCACCCAAATATTTTACGGCATATCTTTCATCACCTAAGGGACTACAAATTCCACCTTAACCTAAAGAAATGTGTCTTTGGTGTGTTATCTAGGAAATTACTAGGATTCATTGTATCAAGGAGAGGAATAGAGGTATCCTGTAAAGGTCGTAGATATCACATAAATGCATCCTCCTAATAATATTAGACAGTTTTGTAGCTTACAAGGAAAAATTTAGGCCATTAGATGTTTTATTTCACAAATAGTAGACAAGATTCATACAATCACACATTTTCTTAAAAGGATGTTAATTTCACCTGGGGTCAAAACAACAACAAGCATTTGCTCTACTAAAATAATACTTGGCTAAACCCCCGTTCTCATGTCTCCCACTATAGGAGAGCCCTTGTTGTTGTATATTTCTGCTACTCATTTTGTGATTGGGCCACTATTGGCCTAGTATGATCAAGAGCATAGAGAAAAGTATGGATACTACTTGAGCGAGAACATTGATAGCATATGAGCTCAGCTATCTGCAAATCTAAAAGGATTTCCTAGTCATAGTACTTACTTTTCAAAAGCTACGCCATTATTTTCTCAACCATAAATTCAAGTTTATTTCGAAGGTTGATCAACTAAAATATTTATTGTCCAAATCGGAACTAACTAGAAATATGGCTAACTAGATCATCTAATTAAGTGAGTTTTACATTTAGTGTGTGCTTCAAAAGTCAATAAAAGGAAAAATATTAGCAAATAATCTAGGAGAATCTCCACTACCGGTGTACCATACCCTTTAGTGGGAGCTACCATATGCATCCATCATGTAACTTGAGGAATCCATCGTTTTGGAAATTGTACTTTGATGGCTCCTTCACCTTTCATGGTTCGGATTCGGAGTTGTGTTAATTACTCTTACGAGAGACTTGATTCCCCAAGCATTTCAAATCGGGTTCCCCTGAATGAATAATACGAAGTGGAGAATAAAGCTCTCATCACAAGAATGAATCTGGCCATCAAATGGGATATCAAAAGAGTTAAATACATTTTTGATTCAATTTTTATTATCAAACAGTCACAGATGAATACAAGGTCAAGGATGAAAAGTTGCTACTATATAAGAGAATGGTTGAATCCTTGAAATAATTCTTTGAGAAGATAACATTTGAGAATGTACTAATAGCCCAAAATAGTGTAGTAGGTGCCATGGCTACAATAGGATCTATGTTAATCATTCCACCAGGGAACAATGACATGTCATTATTCATTGAAAATCTCATAAAAGCGAGCATATGACATACCTAAATTTTGTTTGGTGTGTGAGGTTGTTGGTCCCTTTTCACCGTGGTATGCTAAAATATTTAATTACCTTCATGATGAAACATTTCCCAATAACATTTCCCGTGATGAAAATCACACCCTCATCCAACGTATAACCCGCTACTTGGGGGCAGCCTCTTCCACTGATGCTATGATGGGAATTTGTTACGATGTTTAAATTTAGACAAATCTATTCACGCAATCAAGAACGTCCAAAAAGGAATCATGGGGCTCACACTAATGAGATTTTCCTTGCAAATAAAATTCTTAAAGAGTAGGTTATTATTAGCCTACCATGGAGCATGATTGTTGTAACCATGTGAATAAATGCATGGATTGTTAAAAATATGGCAACTTGATATGTGCGCGGTGTAATCTTTGCAGTCACTCACTACCCCTTGGCCATTATCAAATTGGGGTCTCAATCTAAGAGGGAAACTTAACCGTGTCTCTTCGAGACGGTGGCAAATTCATCATTACTAGAACTAAGTAATTTACAAGGTGAGTAGAGGTTGTTCCTCTCACCTATGTTGAACATTCCCGATCTCTAAATTTATCATGAACCATATCATCATGTCGATATGGTATCCCTTCTATTATTATCACTTTGATTATGGTAATTCATTCAAGAATAAAACTATGAAAGTAATTTGTAAATGCTTTCAAATATCCCAAAATTTCTCAACCCCTATTAACCTAAAGGTAATGGGAAAGTTAAGGCTTCCAATAAGACCTTAATTCACATCATGGAGAAGATGGTGAACAAGATAGGTCGTGACTGGAATTTACAAATTCACCCTTCCCTTTGGGAATTCTAAACTTATATCCACACCCCCACAGGGGCAACTCCATACTCCTTAGTATTTGGAAATGAATTCGTACTTCATTTAGAGATCAAGATCCCTTATTTGGGTATCGAGCTAAGGGATGACCTGAATAAAGAGGAAGACTATACGGTAGCTCGGTAGAGATTGGATCTATTAGATGAGAAAATACTTCACACTCTTAATCACCTTAAAGTGTATCAAGATTGAGTGTGGAAAAGCTTCAATAAAAGAGTCATACCTCATCAATTTGAGGTAGGAGATTTGGTGTTAAAAGAGAATCAGAAGAACACCAATAAGGATCATGAAAAGAAAGGGAAATTTGAACCCAATTGGTTGGGACCATATTTTGTGGTTACCAAGTTTAGTTCAGGTCGCTATAACCTAGCCCATGTAGATGGTCAAGAGCTTCGAGAACCTATGAATGCAATGCATCTTAAGTGCTTCTATGTTTAAGTATGGGGTCTCTAGAATATCAAGAAAAGCAAAAAATTATAAAAATAGAAAAAGATAAAGATAAATAAATAGGTGCGTCCAATAGTGAAAACCACGCAATTGTGGAACTTTGGACAATTCCTTTGGTGAAAACCGATTTATAGTGCCAAGGGAGGGTCCGTTGTTCACAAGCATTTCAGGTTTAGGGGTATGACATCTTTTTCCTAAGCTAGTTTTTTTCCTTCATCTAAATCCTTTGTGAGCCTATCCTTCTTGGCCCTGATCTAACTAATCTTACCTTTTGAATGTGAAGAATTTAACTTTGAATGAACCCATCTAACACTTACGAGAAAACTTTGCGGTGTCACTTCGCATATACCAAATGGCATTATGTCATTGTACATCCCATCTAACGCTAAGGGATTCAACATTTCTTCATTTCCTTGCACATTCGCCGGAAAATTGTTGAGAAAACATAAAAAAACATTCGTATAACTTTTGAAAATTCCAAAACATGCAGATATGTCCTTTGGAAAACATCAAAAACATTTGTATAACTTTTGAAAACCCCAAAACATGCAGATATGTCCTTTGGAAAAATCAAAACATTCAGATACATTCGTAGAAAACTCCAAAACAATAGAAAATTGTCTTAGAGATAAGCCCAAAAATAGTGAAAAACATTCCAAAGTTGGCCCGCAAAAACAAAGTAGTAGTTTGCTTACTTGTAGTTGTTGGTTTGTATGGTTGTTAGTTACATTGTTGTTTCATGTTGTGTGCTTTAGATTGAATTCACCGGTTTACTTAGATTGAATGTTGTTTAATCTGTAGTTCATTGCTTTGAGTTCATTTTATCTTGCATGCTTGTAAATAAATGTGTTGCTTTGATTAGATTTGTTTAAATTTTTGTTTGTTAATTTTACTTCTACATTGTATTGTCATATTCAACATCATATCACATTAAACCATCACATTTATACTTCATATATAAAAAAATGCTAAGTTTACATCATACATGTATGTTAAAGCTAATCATCACATATTGTATCATCAATGGGGCAAGAGGGGTTACGCATGATCACAAATCTATCCCCCCACACCAATATCAAAAATATAAACATGGTTTACTCAAAATTATCTCATCAACATGTAATATGACATCAACTAAGGCTATCTCATAAATTAACAAACATGTGATACAAACATAAAACATACAAATTAAGCATGATATCTCATAAACAACATGTGGTACATTAGTAATCCATCTATCATCATACATCATCAAATATAAATGTCTCGTATGCAAAATTGTGTCTCAAAAGTACATCTGATACAATGGGCCATCATGGGTATCTATACAAAAAAATGTGCCTTCATCACGAGGCATAATAAAAAATAATACATATCATACATTTGTACAAAAAATTGCCTTCATCACAAGGCATGATAAAAAATAGTACATATACATCCATACAAAATTATGCCTTCATAATCGAGGTGATACACCAAAAATATATGTGTAAGTACATCAAATCAATAAAATTCAGCCATGACTCAAGCACTCTCCAAGATTTCTGGTGCGGATTTACCGTTAGGTGGCGGTATCTAGGATGTTCGACGTGTAGAAGGTGTTGTGCCATGTTGTACATAATTAGACCGGGTTCACCATCGGTTTGAACCACTCCATAATGTGGATCCCGATCCCAAGAAGGAAATGATCTTCCATCATAGTGCACACGGCTCGGTAGCATCCTCGGGCCACTAATATAACCTATAGGGCCGCCATGCGATCATAGGGGCTATAGCTCATTAAACTCACACCTATAATAATCAATATCTCTTGAGTAGCCACGTATACCGTCCCCAAATAGAGCCCAAACCATAATAGAAGGCTCTCCAATGACTCGAGCTCTCAAAACTCCGCTTGAGGCGACCAACCGCAATATGGTCCCAGGCCCATATCTGCAACAGAGTAGTAGGACCCACAAACTTCTATCTGTGGTAAGCTATCAGATGAAGATATAGGTATAAGTGAGCTAGTATACACTGACCCAAAGCAAACCTCTCTCTAAAGAAGGTCATGAATAACTTCTGAATGATGTCGAGGGAAACCCGAGCACCAATCTTGTCGGAAATAGTATGCCACTGACAAGAGCTAGTCAGAACAGAGGGACTCGACCTAACCATTGATCAGACATGCATCTCCTAACCATAACTGACATACCTCAATGGGGTATATCTGTCACTCCAAAATTCATGGTTGTATAGCACTCAACCCAGTTTGGACAACCATCGTAAGTAATCAAATGTCCCTGGATAGGAACCCGCAAGATCTACCACACATCCTCTAAAGTAATTCTCATCTCTCCAGGAGCGGTTGGAATGTTTTCTCTCGCTCCATTATCTCTTAGTTAAGGTTATAAGTAGGCCATGGTCTATCTTTATTTGGGGCATATGAGTTACGTGTGCTATCCCAGTCACCTCTAAAGTGATCTCCAAAAAAATATGGTCATATTGGCTAAAGGTCTCCTCATAGGCCTAGAGCCGCACATGTCACTCCCGCACCTCTAGCCTATCTAGGTCCTCCTATAAAACCAATCGGGTCATTTAATTATGATCTTATTCTTCTATTCTAATCTGTCATTTATTATTCTACTCTATCATTTAATTTTTCTAGTTTACCACATTATTCTTCTATTTTTATACAAGTATCATCTTTTCCTAACAACTAGGGTTTGCTAAAACCTAGGTTTTCTTCGAAAAGCCATCTAAAAGTGACTTTTGTGCACTAGTGTACCCAGGTAGCACCAAAGATACCCCTTTGAGCACCAATGCAACCCTATTTTCATAGGCGTACCCTTCTTTATGCATGCACATGCATGCCCCTACCTAGGGTATCCCTTATGCACCGATGCAATCCTTTTTATGTATGTGCATGCGCATCGGGCAAGTGCACTAAGTTGGGGGCCAAAATGGGGTCTTAAGTGGACGTATTTTTCTAAAAATAAAAACTTCAACTTGTACAAGTTTTTGAAATAGTTACACTCAAAATTGGAATATGTTGTCAAACATGAATCGTAGAATTTTGACTCTAGTTTCTAAGCAACTAAAATTTATTGAAAATGGATAAGTTTAAGTGGTTCAAATATCTAAAATACCAACAGGTGCTCCTATTTTTTTAAAAACATAACATAGTGACTTTCATGCCCCCACCATTTTTTGAACACCATTTAGTAGTTTTGAAAACCTTTTGGTAGAAAGATAGCTAGGAGCACCTAGTTTGTGCTAGATTTTTTAGATTTTTAGCAAGTATTTATATTTTTATGATTTTTCTAGTATAGAAATTTTATGTTTAAAAAATAACAGCTCATTGTGCCCCTAACTACCTCAAAAAATATCAAAAATTAGATTTTATTTTTTTGAATATGTATACAATCAAGCCTAGTTTGTGAGAGTATATTTGTTTTTCAATTTCAATGACCCCAAAAAAAGATATAGGATGAAAGATAGACACATTTAAACTTTAAAAGTAGTTATTAAAAGGCATAGTTAGAAAATAAATAATATGGAAACCTTATATTAGTCGAAAAATTTGAAAAACTATATCTTTAGAAATAATAAACTCTTCTTTACGTTGTGGTATAATTTTTTTAAACGAATTGATTTTTTTATTTTGATTTATCATGGAGGAAGTGGCATTTTTACATTTTTCTGCAAAAACATGTTGTTTGTTGTGTTTGTGCAGGTCCATGCCTCAAGCTTGGGGATCCAAATAGGATCCCAAGCCTTGAGGCATGGCTGGAAAAAAGTGAAAAGCAAAATGTGTAGGCATTATAATGCGTACGCACTATAACGTGTACGCATTATAACACATACGTGTTCTTTATAGTATAAACATTGTATATGCTTTTGGCATGCTTATATTTACAAAAATAAATGTTTAAGTATAAGTTTTTCATTTATTATTATTATTAATAATAAATGAAAACTTATACTTAAACATTTATTTTTGTAAATATAAGAAATTAGGGTCACTCTGCACCTTATGGAATTATTCTCACAACTCCATGAGTCACGGTTTAGGAGATAGTTTTTTTAGTATAATCTAGTCAGTACATAGGTAATTTTCATGATTTCAGCATTCAGCCTAAAGCTTTGAGCATTTAACTTCTACAATTGAAACCCTAAACCCTATGCCATAAACCTAAACCCTAAATTATAAACCTTGAGCCCTAAACCCTAAACCCTAAACCTTGAACCATGATCCCTAGACCCTAAAACCTAAACCCTAAACCTTAAGCCCTAAACCTCTTAAATCATAAACATTTAACTCTTATCCATGAGCCCTAAACCCCGAGCCTTAAGCCCTAAACCCTAAACCCTAAGCGATGAACTATGAGCCCTAGATGCTAAACCCTAGACCTTGAACCGTGAAAAATAAATCCTAAACTTTAAACCCTAAGCCTTGAACCCTATACCCTTATCCACAGCCCTAAAATATAAACCCTAAACCCTAGACCATACACCCCCAAATCCTAAACCTTAATTCCTAAACCATAAACCCTAAACCTTAAGCCCTAAATGTTAAATCCTAAACCATAAACCATAAACCATAAACCATGAACCGTAAGCCATAAACCCTAATCCCTAAACACTAAATCCTTAACCCTAAACCATAAACCTTAAACCCTAAATCCTTAACCCCGATCTGTAAAGCATAACCATAAACACTAAAACCTAAACCATAAACCATAAACCATAACCACGAACCTTGAACTATGAACCCTAAACCCCAACCTTAAACTCGAACCATGAGCCCTAAACCCTAAAATGTAAACCCTAAACCCTGAACTATATTTCATCAATATTTCCTAGTCTCATGCCTAGAACCATCATTGAGTCTTCTTATAGAACTACCTTGTTTATGAGAGGTACCTTGTGCTTTGCAATGTATATTACACATCTCTTCCAAACTTGTTTCTCCCCACATAAACTTGCGCTCTTGAATGTAAATTTATTCACACTCAAACAAATTTCACATTTCTCATATTTCCATATATGGTATTATGCAAGCTAGGATAACCCATTGGAATCTGGAAAAAATAACCATCACAACACAAAAATTAATCTTAAAGGAAACAAAATAAACATAGAGAATATAACAATGCAAAGGTGTAGGATCATAATTGAATTTCCTGCAATATCCTCTCCTTCGAGAAAGAGAAATTCCTTTTTCTAATAGAATGGATAGTAAATTTGATAAAACTTCCTAAAGTGTTCAAAATAAGCATAGAAACATGGGAATGGCTAAGAACACAAAGGGCCTATCAATCTCCTAGTAAATATTTCTTGTTTAGTTCTAAATGGGAGTCACTTGGCCTATGACTTAGTGACCTTCCATTCATTCATAATTCCTTATATGATAAACCCATGGATGTTTTACAAAAGCACCTTCAAAAAGATAGGGGTATTCATAAATCCTAGTGAAGGGTGTGATGTGATTTCCAAGAAACTTTAAATTCATATAGATATAGAGGTCATTAAAAAAAATTACAATTATCTCTATCATTATAAATGAAAGACAAGTAATGTTGTCTCCCTATATCCAAGGATTGAGGACTACTAAGGTTTGTGGAAGGATTGGACATTCAGGAATCTGATATTTCCCTCCTTAAAAATATCAACAGATGAAAGACATCAAATTTTGATGACTCTCTTTGAATGTTACTTTGTGAAGTCGATGAACCCTTTTCGAAAATACTCTCTGTCGATTACTAATAAGAATGGGTAAGACACGAGAACATTATAATGAGTGAAATATTTCCCATGTGATGGGAAAAAGAAGATAGTTGTATTGGGTAATATTTCTTTACCCTGAGCCCTGAGCCCTAAACCTTAAACCCTAAACCCTTAACCCAAAACCCAAACCCTAAATATTGAACCCTAAATCCTAAACCTTAAACCTTAAACCCTAAACCATAAACTATGAAACCTAAACCCTAAACCCTGATCCTGAAACCCTAAACCTTTAGCCATAAACCCTGAACCCTAACACCTAAACCCTTAACCCTGAGCCCTAAACCCTAAACCATAAACCATGAGCTCTAAACCCTAAACCCTAAGCCCTAAACCCTAAACCTTGAGCCAAAAACCTAAACCCTAAACCATACACACTAAATCCTAAACCCTAAACCCTCAACCCTAAGCCCTTAGCCCTAAACCCTAAACCCTAAAACCCAAACCCTAAATATTGAGCCCTAAAACCTAAACCTTAAACCCTAAACCCTAAACACAGAATCCCTAAACCCTAAACCCTAAACCTTAAATTTAAAACCCTAAACCCTAAACTATGAAACCTAAACCCTAAACCCTGAGCCCGAAACCCTAAACCCTAAATCATAAACCCTAAACCCTGAGCCCTAAACCCTCAACCCTAACCCCTAAACCCTCAACCTTGAGCCCTAAACCCTAAACCCTAAACCCTGAGCCCTAAACCATAAACCCTAAACCCTGAACCATGAGCTCTGAACCCTAAACCATAAACCATAAACCCCAAACCATGAGCCAAAAACATAAACCCTAAACACTAAATCCTAAACCCTAAACCCTAAACCCTATTCAGGATTTTTTTAGTGGCGAATATTCGTAATATGGTGAATATTCCATTTTAGAAAAAAATTGAAAAGGCAAATTTTCTGGCGGAGTCATTGACATGTTCACCTAAAAATTAAAGTTTAATTTTTTTAGGGGTCGACTTCACCTACCTCTTTAAAATATCCCCTATATAATCCTATATTATTCACCAAGTAGAACACTACTTGCTAACTCATACCACCTAGGGGCATATCTATTATCAAGTACATAAAACTTGTGAAGCAAAAAGGCCAATACATAAAAGTATAGTTTTTCGTCAAAAGCATTCAACTAAAGTGCAAAAAAAAGACTCTATTGACGGGAGATAAGAATAACCTTCTGACACGTGACAAGAAGGCTTTGTTGATGCATGATAATAAATCTCTATTGATGAGCATCCGTAAGGCTCATGACGAGAGACAATAAGGCTCTATGGACAAGTGACAAAAAGGCTCTGTTGATGGGCGACAAGAAGGCTCTGTGACAAGAAACAATAAGGCTCTATTGACGGGTGATAAGAATAACCTTCTAACGTGCGAGAAGGAACTATTTTTGACGTGTGACAAGCTATGTTTGTTGATGAATGACAAGGTGTGTTTTTGATGGACGACCAAGATCTTATCTGACTTGAATTTATCACACTCAAAACAATGGAAGTTTCTAGTGCTCAAAACGCCCAACAAGTTACAAAAAAAAATAAAAAGTCTTTGTTCAAGTATTTTGTAAACTCGGTGGTTCAAATACCACACCACCAATAACCATAGAGCTCACACTAAAATCAATCAAAGCACAAACTGTGTGGATGGTGTTATTGAATTCGACATGCATTTTTCTCAGTATCATCCAAATGAAACCTATAATGATACCATTCTAGTGCTTAAAGATATTCTAGTTGAAATGACCTAGAGCTCGAAGATATTCCTATTGATGTGCAACCAGAGTGCAAAATGCAACACAAAATTCAAATGCAAATAGTGTTTCATGGAAAATGAAACTCGATGATCGTAATATTTTTAAAAGCTCTCGCACATAAAAGTAAAATTGTGAAAATGAACAAGATTATGCGGAACACTTGAGAGGACATACAAGTTTGACTAGGCTCTTAGCAAAATTTCCATTTGTAGAACTGTATGACACTAATTCTAAATAAATTTCATCGAATTTACATGTATAATATGTACGTGGAAATTGGGAAGGTAGCAAAAAAATGCAATGAAGTTAGACACAATTGAAAATACTTCGGAAAACAATATTTCATTACAACAGAAGATGGCAAGAAAATCAAAACACGTAGATGGAAAATTGAAAAGAATTCATGCATGTGAAATATGCGGAAAAATATGAGGTAGATCGAAAAGACACATACTTCTCGTCATCGAAAAATGGCGAAACGATCACATCACAAATTGGTAAGATGAATCAATCAAATTTGTGTGCTAAACTCATACAGTTTTCTACTTTATTCCACATCCTTAAGAAAGGAAGACTGATTTCAGATTTTATCAATTTCAAATTTTTGTATCAATATAATGGAATGCACAATGTTCCCAATCTCATTGGTTAGACAAAAGTGCATGGGAAATGGCTAAATGCCTTACTATGATTGAGAAGGAAGATTTGAAAGAGTGTGTAAAAATGTAAATTTTATCTCTTTGTCAATTGATGAAGTGACACTTTTGACAACACCGTATGGGTATGTATCCATGTTTACACTTTAGAAAATCATATGAGGACTCTTGCATCTCATTGGGTGTTTAGAAAATGTTTGAAAATTGCAATGTAGAAAACCTATATAAACTAGTTATTTCTCTTTTGAAAGAAATTGTTGGCATGATCACGCAGCAATGAAATTGCTACGAATTTGGTATGTGTGGGAGAAGATGGTGCGTCATTCATACATGGTCATAGAACTAGGATGTGTGTTCAATTGTAAACATCGAGTCACCCCTTACATGCTAGTAATTTGTTGTATGGCTCACGAATGAATTTAGCATATAAAATCATTAGCAAATACAAAAATGTTGCAAAAGTAGAAGACCTTATAAGAGAACCGCAAGCCTATATGGCAAGCATCACAAAGTGATTTCTTGAGTTTTAGAAATTTTCCATAGGAATTACGGATGGCAAAAAACTTCTGAAGGATGTTGAGACAAGGTGGATTTCGCAGTATGATCCTCGCATGCGAGTGCGTGAAGAGTATCCTTCATTGGTTGGTTTCACGCATAAATATCGTCATGAAATTGATAGGGTGATGGACTTGTTGTTCCATTTAATTAATTTGGAGACATTGCTTACATTGGTAGGAATTCTTCCAATGTTACAGGATATCAATTCATTGATGAAGCATGCACAGGGGAGATTAACCTATATTTTTTATTTTATATGGATTAGAAAAATGGTATGTATGATTCTTGATACCCTATACACTTCCCTGGATAGTTTTGATACACTTGTTTTTGACAACTAGATTTTTTATTAGATCTTAACCATCCCAATAACTTTTTAAGATTTAATATCCATGATCAACTCTGTATCCATGTTAGCAAGGAAAGATATTCCACTCCACATTCTACAAAAAGTAAGATGTTACATCAACAGAAAGAAGAAGTTCTTATGACACAAAATCAGATCTTGAAATTACTTGTATAATTTAGATCATGAGCAAAAATATAACACCAAATAACACAATATTCCGAATAATGATCTCAATATGCAATTAGAATAGCTTTTCCACTTCAAAGGGGCAACCTCCAAACCATACAATAAGACTCAAATGCTCCAAATGATGATTAACTACTACCTAAAATCCCCTATATATATTATTCATATGTTATGGCAACACCAAGGCTGACCTACTAAGCATGAGAAAGTATAAATGATATAATAAAATGATATGGTAAGCCACAAGTCGGCTACTCATATCCTAATACAAGCAATAGGTTAAGGGCGTAGCATGCCCTTCCCCTTCAAAGCAACATTGTCCCCAATGTTGAGAAGCTCTGGGTGCTGCTACAAGAATGTCATATCTTCCCATGTTGCATCTTCATTGTCCATATTCTTCCACTTGATCAGGTACTCAGTAATAACCCGTGTCCTCAATCTTTTAGTGCATGTTTGAAGGATGCATTTAGGTTCCAAGATGACTCTCCCTCCTCATCGAGCGCAAGTAACACTTGTTTGGGCTGATACTCTTTGTCCAATTACTTTCTTCAAGCAAGAAACATGAAAGATTGGATGTATTTTGGTTGATTGTGGAAGTTCTAATTTGTATGCTACAGTACCAATCTTCTACAATACTTGATAGGGGCCATAATACTTCGGTGAAAGTTTTTATCCTTTTGTTTTTGTTTCAAAGACATTTTCTTATATGGTTGTAACCGCACAAAAACCTAATCACCAACTTCAAAATGTCTTTCTCGTGTGATGTTGATTAGCATGTTGCTTCATGCGGTTTTGTGCCATGACCAAGTTCTCCTTAAGACTAGAGAGGACCTCTTGTTGATACTAAATGTGTTCTTCTACTGCTCTAACCCATGGTTGTCCTCTCAATGATGATGTGATGGATGGTGGATGGTACCCATAGAGTGCCAAAAAAGGAGACATTTTAGATGAAGTATGGAAGGAAGTGTTATACCACCATTCTGCAACTCGCAACCATTGGACCCATCTTGCTTGTTTATCTAACGTAAAGCAATAGAGATATCCCTCCAAACACTTATTTACAACTTCGTTTTCCCATCAGATTGGGGATGATAAGAAGAGCTACGAGCTAACTGAGTACCCAAACATGAGAATAAATCAGTCAAAATTACTAGTAAATATAGGGTCTCGATCACTTACTATAATCTTCGGTGTCCCATGAATCTTCTCAATCATGTCCATGAAGGTCATTTGCTACTGTGCTTGCAGTAAATGGGTGTGCCAAGGCACAAAAATGAGCATATTTGGTGATTCTATCCACCACAACCATGATGACATTTTTTCCTTCAGATTTGGGCAATCCTGTGATAAAGTCCATGGAAACCTCCTCCCACCGCTGGCTAGGATTAGAAAGAGGTTGTAGAAGACCTAGGGATTGAACTGTTTCACCCTTATTTTGCTGAAAAACCATGCATTCTGCCACAAATTTTTGGACATCCCCTTTGAGACCTTCCCAAAAGAAATCTTGTTTGACTCAATGATAAGTCTTCAAGAATCCAGAGTGCCCCCCTACTTGAGAAGAGTGAAGCTCAGATAGAATCCTATTTTTAAGAGTGGACTTCTTACACAGGTATAATCTATCTTTATACCATAAAGCATCCCCTTTCAATACAAATTTTTTTAGTAACAAGGCTGCAGCTTGATTCATCTTTCCGTGATAGAGCATCCGACTACATTCTCCTTCCCTTTCTTATAGATAATCTCAAAATCATCTCCCAACATCTTGGAGACCCATTTTTGTTGTTCTTCATATGATAAATGCTACTCGAAGAAGTATTTCAGACTATCATGATCTATCTACACTTTAAAGTGTCTTCCTATGAGATATGTTCTCCATTGCTTTCTTGCATGAAGTATGGATAGCATTTCCTTCTCATAAGTCGGCTTGGAAAGATTCTTACCTTTGAATTGATGGCTCAAAAAGGCAATAGGACGACCTTATTTCATGAGAACCGCTGCCCCCACCCACCTCCTCGATGCATCACATTCAACAATGAATGTTTTGGAAAAATCTAGAGTAGCTAAGACTGGAGTGATGCACATGGCCTCCTTTAATTGCTCAAATGCTTTAGTTGCACCCTCACTCCAATGGAAGGAGTCCTTCTTTAATAAAGTTGTGAGAGGTGCATATATGCTTCCATAATGCCTTACAAATCTTCGGTAATAACCTATAAGCCCCAAAAATCCTCATAGATTCTTTAGGGTTTTTGGAACCTGCCACTACATCATGGCTTTGATCTTATTAGGATCCACTTTAACCCCTTCATGAGAGACAATGTGACCCAAATATTCAACCTCCTTGAGTTGAATATTTACAGGCTTCTGAGCTTTGCATAAAGTTGATGTTGCTCAAGGGTTTCCAAACCTTATTCACATTATGCAAATGTTCCTCACATGTTTTGCTATAAATTAATATATCATCAAAAAACACTAAGACAAACTTCCGCAGAATGACTTAAAAATAGAATTCATCAAACATTGAAATGTAGAAGGTGCATTTGTGAGTCCAAAAGGCATTACCAGGAATTCATAATGGCCTTCATGTGTTTGAAAGGTGGTTTTATGAACATCCTCATCCTTGATTCTAATTTGGTGGTATCCTGAATGAAGATCAAGCTTTGTAAAATAAACAGCACCATGTAACTCATCAAGCAAATCATTAATTACAGGAATAGGAAACTTATCTTTGATTATGTACTGATTAAGTTCCCTATAACCAAGACACATGCGCCACATGTCATCTTTCTTCTATACCATCAATACTGGAGAATAATAAGCACTCTGACTATGACGGATAATTCCTGCTTCCAACATCTCTTGTACAATCTTTTCAATTTCACTCTTTTGCACATATGGGTACCTATAAGGTCTGATGTTAGGCGGTTGACTTCCTGGTAATAACTGAATAGCATGATCATGATCTCTCTTTGGAGGTAATCCCTTTGGTATATTTTCAAATACAACAAAGTGTGCATCCAACACTACTTGCATATCTGATGGTATAATGTCCTTAGAATGATGATCCTCCAATGAAAATAGTTGTGCCACAAATCCCTCTGCACCCTTTTTTAGCATTTTGTGCATTTGATGAGAAATTACTATTTGTGGAGACTTTGCTCTTAAGCCTCTTAGCTCAAAATTCCTTCCTTCAGAATGAAATTGCATGAACAAGTCTTGGAAGTTCATCTCAATGGTTCCCAAAATGGTTAGCCATTGAACCCCTAACACAATGTCTGCTCCTCCCATAGAAATGGCATACATTGGACTATTTAGTATGTAATCTCTCATGGCAAGCTTAATGCTATGGCATTTTTCAAAACAAGTAACAAAGATACCTCCATCAAGCAATCATTACTTAACATTTAGGAGCTGGAAAAAAGAAGCGAGTTTAGGCGTCTTTGCTAACTTATGATTGATAAAGTTGTGAGTACTTCCTGAATCAATCAACACTATGAACCTCTATTTTTTAGGAATCCAACCACCTTTAGGGTTTGGGGGGTGCTAATACCTAAAATTTCATGGCATGAGATTGTTTTATGAGGATCTCCGACTCCTCCTCCGCTCAACCAAGACCTCTGACTCTGAATCTTCATCCTTCTCTTCATCTTCACTAGGCCCATCAATGTAGAACAACTTCTTTTCAACACATTTATGCCCTGGTCCAAATTTATTGTCACAGCTTAAAACATAAAAAAATTTCTCTTTTTTTCTTCAATTTGTTGAGGTGTCAATCTAATCGGTCAAGAGAGTGCTAGGGCCAAGGTGTTGTGATCTCTGGTATAAGTGAAATGTTGTCTCCTACTTGAAACAAATTTCTCCTCTACCCTTCTTGCCATAATCATCAAATCAGAAACCTTATGAGGATTAAACATATGCACCTCATGCTCAATGTGATCCTTAAGACCCCCGAGAAATAGGTCATTCAAATTCTCTTCAGTAATATTTTCCACCCGTAGAGAAAGGTTTTGGAAGTGATGAATGTAATCCTTAACAGATCCTATCTGTCTCAATTTTGCTAATTGGCTGAAGTAATTATCTGACACACTAGAACTATAGTGTAATTGCAACTCTTCAGTGAACATTGTCCATGTAACATTGATACCACTCTTCTACCTTTGAGCACATAACCATCGATACTAGACGAATTGGTCAAGTTCGAGATACAAAGCTGTCATGGTCACCTTTTGTCCTGGTGGAATCTGATGTAGTTCAAAAAAATCTCCATTTGGTTGATCCAATTGAGTGGATCCTTTCCATCAAACTTACACATCTCCACTTTTGGAAACATATTACGGGCCTGCAAAGTGCTCGTATTTGGATTGTGCACACTCGAAGATCCACTCTGGCTCATGTGTCTATTATGTTGACCTGAGGATCCACCTTGATTGACATAAGTATGATTACCCATCATATACGTAATGAAGTTTTACATGAAATCCTCCAATATTTTTCCAATCCTATCCACATCTTCTTTGCTGGCCACCCGAGATTCGAGGTCTCTCAAGTTAAACTCAAGTTGGCTTACTTTATGGTTTGTCGAAGTAAACCCTAACCCTGAGGAATTTGTAGTTATATCTTCTGTCTCCAACTCCTCAACTACTATCTCATCCTTTTCTGGTGTTTTACCCAAAGTGATGGGATTCTTTTTTCCTCTTGTGGAAGGCCTCGCCATGATGCCCCAAAATAGTAGGATGTAGGGATCACAATCAAATTTTAGGGTTTCGTATTTCAATACGAATTCGGCCAAATATAAAAAAATTAAAGAACAAACCCCAAATAAATTTTTTTGCTTTCCAAAATGTAACGAATTTGAAAAAATTCCACAATTTGCACCCTAGGGAGCGATTTTATGAAAAAACCTAAATTTGTAATAACTTTTGCAAAATAAATATAAAAAAATCTGAAATTTTCAGGGAACCTTATTTGAAATGTTTTTCAACTCTGGTAAAAATATATCCCACCAATTTGCTTTGGTTCGTAATATATGGCGGAAACAAAAATTAGGGTTTTTGCCCTAATTTTGGCCTAGATCGCAGCTCTGATACCACTTGTAATGAAATTACTTGTATAATTCAGATCATGAGTAGAAATATAACACCAAATAACACAATATTCCAAAATAATTATCTCAATATGCAATTATAATAGCTTCACCACTTCGAGGGGGCAACCTCCAAACCATACAATAAGACTCAAATGCTCCAAATGATGATGAACTACTACCTAAAATCCCCTATATATACTATTCATATGTTATGGCCAACACCAAGGCCGACCTACTAAGCATGAGAAAGTATAAATGATATAATAAAATGATATGGTAAGCCACAAGTCGGCTACTCATATCCTAACAAGCAATAGGTTATGGGCATAGCAAAATCTGTTTGATTCTGTAGTAATTGAAACAAGAATAAAACTTAGAAAAATTGCAGAATCCTTAGCATCAGAAATTAGAGAATGTTTCAGCCAAGACAAAATTCTTGAAGCCATGGGTGTGATGAATCCAAATTTTTGGAATACAAAAGGTGGTCGTGCTGATTTTGTAAGTAATTTTTTCATAAATACATGGGTACAATATTGGATCATTTCGAGAAAGACATCAGAGGTCGAGGGTATTGAAATAAAAGGTATATTGAATGTTGATTTAATAAAGACTCAATCAACTAATTTTTCAATGACAATGAGGTCACAGTATAAACTCTTAGATGAACCTTCAGAGAGTGGTGCTATTACAAGGCTCTGGCAAGAAATCTACCAAAGTAGTGTGTTACAGGAAGACATTAGTGAATCTTTTTGGTTGTATGATTTGTGCTAAACAATGATTTTGGGATATGTGGAGGATGAAAGATTTTTTAGTGCTTTATCTTTTATTAAATAAAAACTGAGAAACGGGTTGGATAAAAATATTGAAAGTTGCATAAGGTGTTATGTTTCTCGCTAATTTTTGGAAACCTTTCCTTTTGACAGAGCTATTTTGCATTGGAATTCCCTTGCCGAAAGAAGAGGTGTAAATAAGACTACTACAATTCCAAGCAATCTCAACGATGAGACTGGCGCAAGTGCATCTTCAAACTCTGCGGATGTAAATATTGAATATGAAGAAGCTATTGAAAATGGATTGTTTTAGCTTTAAATAGCTATCACCTTGACATTACTCTTTAATTGTTCTTATTTATTCAATTCCATATTAATAGATTCTAATTTAATTGTTTATAGTTTTAAATTAATACCATTGTAATTCTGCAAATGCAAATATTGATGAAATGAGGAGGCTATTTTTGATCTCAGTTTTACGGGTATGTATATCTACATTTATTCAAATACTATTATTTTTTAAAATCAGATTTATTTCATTGGTATTTTTAATTTTGAAACCACTTTAATATTGTATTTTGCAAGGTCTTCAAATCTCGAGATCTAGATTCTACATATTCTCGCCACGCTTGAGTGTCCTGCATGTACAGATTGTTGTCCACTCAGAAATAGTGCATTCTTGATATTTGTGTCACCTTCGATATGAACATGTTCTGGTTTGCTTTAATTTACTTAGGTTAGATATGGATTCTACATTTTAATTTATCTTCATTTCATTGATGTTTATGAAAAATGTGGGTTGACATCCATCCAAGGAATCTCTCACTTCTTGGGACTGATATTATCAGGCAACTCACCCATTTTTATTCTAATCCTTATCCATTTTCATGTTGAATTCTCAAGAATCGAAGGTCTTCTAGCTTTCTCAAGAAGATAAGAGGTACCTTAAACCCTATCTTAGCCATAGTTTTAAATGTGAAGAAGATTTTACCATATTAAGATATATGTGTCATACCACATTATTTTTTTCCTTTGAGCTTTGTCATTTCAATTCAATATAAAGGTTTGAAAATAAATGTGTAGAAACGATATACATATTAAAGAGTTCAAAATTTAAAATAGAGAGAAGAAGCTTTTACTGTATTAAGATGTATCTATCACACCACATTCTTAATTTTCTTAAAACAATTATCCATTATCATCATCTAGTCACATACAATTCATCATCATCCATATCTAATCTAATTTCATTATCCACATATCACCACATTCTAAATGAATAAATGAATGATCCATTCTAATGTCATCAAACATATTAGATGTCATCACCCACATGGAATGAAAAATGTAATCATGACCGTCATTACAGCAGAGATAATATTACTTAAAGTTTAAATCCATGAATCATGATCATCCATCAAACATACACACCATATATAATATAGAAATTCTATATAAAAATATAACATACAATTCATCTAGTCACATACAATTCATCATCATCCATATCTACTCTAATTTCATGATCCATACATCCACACCTAATGTCCACATAAAACCACATTCTAAATTAATAAATTAATAATAACTATAACCACATCTACTCTAATTTCATTATCCAAACATCCACATCTAATGATAAATGTAACTATCACCATAATTGCAAGTAGAGATATTTTTTTCATAAAGTTTAAATCCAAACTTCAAATTAAACAAATATTCAAGTATCAACTTTCATTCTTCTATATATAAAATATTTAAAGTTTCAATTTTGAGGTTCCCCAATCCTCAAGCCTCAATCATTAACATTTTCACCGGACCTAATGTATTCCTTTCCGTAATTATCCCCGAACTAATCGGATCCTCGGCATTCATGTCTAGGTTCTTGATGGTTGCTTCTTCTTCCTTTGCGGCATCTCCATGGGATTTTAAAGAAGGGTCTTTCATTGCCTTTTCTTTGAATAAAATCTCAGGGTCATAGCCATTCTCTTTAATTATCCGCTTAAGTGTATTATTTTGTTTGTTAACCAAAACAATATTTTCTTTCATCTTAATTGATGTGGATAAACTATTCTTTGTTGTTTCCAAGTGAACTTGGAACACCTTAGCTTGACTCTTTAAATTTTCATATTTCAGCTACAACAAAAAGAGTGAAGTCAATTAAACATATTAAAAAAATTATTGAAATTAATAAAAAATATTTTTTCAAACTAATTATACTTACTGACATACTCTATCTCGTTCAGCATTTGCAATCGCCACCATTTCCTTGTCCTTAGACCATTTATTGAAATAGGCTTGGGCCTCAACACTGATATTTTCCAATTTGTTTAATACTTTATCTAAAATATTGTCATTATAGGTGTTGTTATATGTGATAGTCCCACTTTTAGCTCTGATGAATAATGCATCCATCTTCGCAGGCTGATTTTTGATCACTGCAAATAAGCTCTCTATTTTCCAATGGTTATCATAACAAATTACTATTTCATATGTTAATACCTTTTCCCTTTGCTCCCATTGAATGAGCTCACTAATTTAAGGCATGATAAATTCATTCATGTGGGATTGAAAATCATAGCAAATACATTTCTCCAAAGGAAATGTTGGAAAGTCATCACTATCTGTATCAAAAAAGGATGATTTTTAAGGAGAAGTTTGGTGGCTTTCAACTCAAGAAACGTATGTTGCATCTTTTTGCTTTTGGGAGCGTTGATCCTAATAGCAATACTAGAAATTAATATTAAAATTGAAATTGAAATCTTGAAAATTTAAATAAATTTAAAAGTACATTGAGATGGAAATATACCTACTTTGGCCCTAATCATATCACGTGTTGAAAAAAACTAGTTGGGTCACATTATCAATGCCAAAATAATCTTCATCTAAAGTTATTTGATTCAAAACTAATTGCCCTGTTGCAGTGGGATAGCCAACGAGAGAGAGGGTTGGAATAGCAAATGACAAGGGAATGTTTAGTGTCCCGCTAGGGGCTAGAATCATTGGCATGTGTTTACCAATGGTCTTTTGTCCTGAACCTTTGGTTTCCATTTTGAATCGTAATTGCGGGGTTGATTGAGTAGTTGGGGTTTACATATTTTGAGTAGAAGACAAAGGATTGCTATCAACTTTGAAAAACAAGAACAAAATCATTAGTAATTACTAAATAATATGTAAAATTATTTAAAAAATCACAAAATAAATGAAGTCATACCTTGTTAAGCGGGATTTTGTTGCGTATGAATTGATTATGTAACCTAGGGGCTCTGACAGAGTTTGAATTGTTTTGGTTGGAGCTAATGGTGGTAATTATTGTTGAGATTCGACAATTACACGAGATTATACCGAGTGAGTTGGCGATGCTTTCTTTGAAGCACGCATGTAGTCCAAATTCCCTACAAGTGTAGGAACTACATGTCAATTCAATATGGTAAATCATTAAATGGTAAAATCAAAATGTAAACAACCCTACTTTGAATGTTAAGGGTATTACGTCTCTGTCATTTTTTTAATGCAAATACTTGGGCATCAACTGATGAGTGAACTTCGATTTCAGATTGTGATTCTCCCGAGGCCTCGGCATGTTGTTGGCCTCTTCCTCTCGATGCAACTTTTTTTTTTCATGGAAGTGACTCCAGAAATCTTTTCTGCATACAAAAAAGATTCAATCATAATTACATTATATTAGTGCACAAATATTCGATCAGAATGAGAAAAAATAAAAAAGGCTACCCTTTATAAAGATGGAATATAAACTATTTACCTGTTGCTCTTCAAGTGGAATTGAAAAAAATTCATTGTCTCGTTTGTGCAAGTTGGAGTTCGTTCATCTTTTAAATTATAATAAACCTCATAATAAAGAGCTAGGATATAGTTTGTTGAATGAATAACTGGTTTTTCTAAAATTGATGCATTGGTAATGTCATCCTTTATCTTGTTAGATAGAAATGTGCACCAATCAAAATTTTTATTTCAAATTGTTGCAAGAATGTATGCAACGGCCCAATTTGGAATGTCAGTTTTTCGACCCTACATAATAATCCTGGCTTGAAACAAACAAATCAAGGCAACAAGAAAGTGGTGTGCAACATCTTACGTATCCACTCCTCATCCGGATTTCTTTGACATAAGCTGCAAAATTCATCGAAATTAATATCAATTTGAATTAATATAAAAACATTCAAATCATAGCAAATTACACTTACAATCAACATTAAAACCATAACTATATTTGAGGAAAATCTTATCATTTTCAGTGAATGTTGCTTTAGTTGTTACTATCGGCACATTTGTAAAAGGGAGGCATGTCAATTGATGGATATCAACGGTTCGACACCAAAGGAGAATGTACGTTGATCTTCCAATGTAACAGTAAAAGTATTGTTTTTGTATTATAGGACGAAAGTATGTAGTTAAGAATCTGATGGTCAACCTCAAACTAGGGCATGCTAACAAGCCCTTGGAATTCAGATGCTATTATTGAATCCTTGTATTTTGCATTCATTTCCATAACTACATTTATGTGGGGCACATAGCACTTTTTATTGAATCTTGCCCTTAGAGGCTCTAGGTGTTGGATCCTAAGGTTCACCTTGGGCAGAAGAAGCCATGATTTCGATTGTGGTGACGTGAAGACTTTGATTAACGTCAATGTATGGTACCTATAGCAAGAAGTGCTTGGAGAAGGAAAAAATATGGTATCCGGAAAACGAGAACGTGAAAATGAGGGGCCATGTTGGTATTTATAGGGAAAATTAGGGTTTCTTATTGTTGACACACGTCAACAGCACCTTGTTTTCACATGACAGTTAAAGTTGTTGATGCCTGTCAACAACATTTTGTTGTCGCGCAACAGTAAGGTGTTGTTGACGCTGTCGTAATAGCACCTTGCTGTCACGTGACAACAAAATTTTTTTAGCATATATCAACAAAATTTTATCACGTGACAAAGAAGGTGCTATCGACAGCAGTGTGTCAACAACACCTTGTCAGCACAACAAAAATGTCTTGATGGCGTCAGGCCAATGACTTGTTGTTGCGCGCAGCAACAAGGTGTTGATGTGTGTCAACAACATTTTTGTCACACGACAATGCAAGGTTTTGTTGACGCCCACCAATAACACCTTGTTGTCACGTGACTTTCCCTCTTGCTCTCTTAAAAACGTCAGGCTGGTGGATATTTCATGCAGAAACCTATAAAATTCACCTTTATGGTGAATACGGCCAAAGAAATATTCGTCAAGGATTTTCCACCTCCTTTTTTCCAAAGGCTTCTTAAAGTGAACCCGACCCTATTCCCTGAACCCTGAGCCCTAAACCCTAAATCCTAAAACCCAAACCCTAAATATTGAGCCCTAAAACCTAAACCTTAAACCCTAAACACCAAATCCCTAAAACCTAAACCTTAAACCCTAAACCTTAAATTCTAAACACTAAACATCATTTTAGTAAGGATCTCATTTTAGTAAGAAGTAGACAAGCATCATAGAGCTAATTCGTGGTCACTAAAGTGAATTATGGACCAAATTTCAAAATTAGTACCAATTCAAGTAGTGGTAGGGCCAAAATCCAATCCAGAAGGTCAAAAAACCTACAAAACGACTATATGTTTTCACAAAACAAAGACCAACTATAATATATATGGCTTGAAAGTTTTAGGTCATTGCTGAAATTTTGAAAATGAGTAAGTACTGACTAGATTAGATTTTGAAAAACTATCTTCTAGATTATCACTTGTCGAACTATGAGACCACTTCCATCAAAGCGAGTGACCCTAATTTCTTTTATTATTTCTTATACTTTTATTATTTCTTACATTTATTTTATTAAATATGGCTCCTTCCAGCCCCTACAAACTTCATATAGAGAAAAATGCATACGCATTTTGTGTTCATAGAAACGCGTACGTGTTATAACACATACACATTTTAGGTTCATGAATTCCCAAGCCTAGGAAAACATGACGAGATTGCATTATTTCAAAACAGGATCGTGTTTCGCTTCATTTTGCAGCATTTGTCCACTTTTTGCCCCCAAATTGGTGCACTTACCCCACCCCCACCTAAAAATCCAATTATGCGCAGTGCATTCATGTTATGCATAGGCGCATGTGTGCCCATGCATAGTGTAGCACAGGTGCACCCCTAGGGCCATGTCTCTTCATTTTCGGTGCCAAACTACCCTAACTCTACTCTAAAAATGCATGAAAAATAACCCAAATTAAATACTGATAAATCACAAGGGTGAGAAAGAGCTTCGTGTACCTGGGGTCCATCCACTGGGAGCCTCATGTACTCTCTCATGTAATATGCGTGGTTTTTTGGCTCCGTACCTCGCCATCTTCTTCCGTAGGTCGAGCTCGATCGCGGTAAATGGTAAGTGAATGTGGTAAATGAGTTGGCCGTGATGGCTTATATACCTATTTTTACCTCCCGTGACGCTTTTCTCTCCTGGGTGCCACAAACCATCGTGGTTCTTCTAATTTTGTCTAATACTTTCCGTGATGATTATTTTTAATAAATAATTATTGTAATGCCCGTTTGATTTCCCTAGAGCATGTTTTTGCATCCCGGTGACCTTTTCTACTACCCAGGGCATAGTTTTTCCTTGCAATCAATGTTAACATTATCTCACAACTTCGTTATTTATTCTATAATATTTTCTCGCCTTAAAAATCAAAAAAATAAAATAATCTAAATTTTTCAAAAATTTAATTAAAAATTGTAAAAATTCAAAAAATCAAAAAATTGGTAAATAGTGTGCATACGACTTAAATCTGTATCACTAACATCGTCCTCAAACATCAAAATATGTCTTACAAAACCATATTTTTAACGTTCTTGCTTGTTTTGGTCTCAAATGACTTGCGGATCATCGTGATCTACCTTCATTAACAAAAGTTCAAATGACATGCTACATCAATACTCCAATGCAAAAATTAGTTGCTAGTGATCAAGTTTCATAGTGCATGAAATATTTTCCATGCAACTACTTGTGTCCTTCATTTTTCCCTTGCATGTGTTATTAATTGGGGCATCATTTTTAATCCTTGTTGCTACAACATGAACAATTGGAATCGCATGACTCGATAACAAAAACATTTGTGCAAATCGTCTTAAATGTTGTTTGTTTGAGCATCCGTGATTGTGTTGGTTTACTTTCTCGTATTGCATTACATGTTGTATTTTACATGGAGCTAAATATCATTTTACTTTCTCGTATTGTATTGCATAATGTATGTTACATGGAGTTATGTATTTTTAGCAGTAAACAATTATTAGTAATATAGGTTTTCATGTTATCTTACATTTTTTTAATTTTAAATAAAGGTGATAATGTAGACCTAGGGGAAAATGATATAAACAGTTGCTTATTGAAAGGTTGGATGCAAAGATTGGGCTTATCCTATATTCTCCATTAATCATTTCTTATCACTTATCATTTATTACCATTACTAATTTTTCTTCCAAATCACCTGGGGCAATAAACAACCATGTTTATCCCTATCCTTATTTTCTTCTCAGTAGCTGAAGGTTTCGCGCCCATTCTAACCTATTTTCTTCTATCCATTTCAATCATATTTTCAACCATTAATTGACTTCTTCTATCACCCCATCGACACTCGAGGGGGCATCCTTCATCCTGCTAATTTTTCTTCAAAAATTTGCTTGTTTATGTTTGTCTACTATATTTGAAGTGAAGTTACTAACTTCACCTCAAACAGGAAAATGTAGACACCTAAATTCCGCTCTTGCAATCTTATTGCCAAAACACACACAAATCACTCTCATTCTTGCCAATTCCATTATACTTAGTGATTTCCACTAATTAACTAACACTTTCCCTCTATTTTGGTTAATTAATGATGTTTTGTTGATTATCCACCCTTTTCCACATTCAGGATGCCAATCGACGTCAAATCGTAAGTTGTTATCCTCTTCCAAGAAACAATTAGCATTATTAGCTAATTAAGCCTATTTTTCCCTTGATTTGGTCAATATGCTCTAATATTGGCTCAAACCCCTCTTATGACCACTCAAAATCACCCCATTCACCTCCACAATGTTTCAGCAAGCTTCAAAAGCTTATCCTAGCCTCCTAGTTAACCCTAAGCGATTGATTAGAGTTTCATACCTCTTAATCACTTGGTAATTAACTAATTGTGATTAACAAGGCCTAATCATGATTAGAAATTCTAATCTAATTTGGGGCTTTTAGTCCCACATGCACCAAAATACAAGTTTCTCGTCAAAAGTAGAACTATAAAAAAAAGTGCACCTCATTCATTTATACTTTACACCATGCTTTGATTTGCATCTCATATAATAAATATGATATATAGCTAAGTTCAATCCTTGCCTAAATCCTTCAACAAGGTTAGTAAATGAATAATCTAAAGTGACTTAACAAGTCATTTGGAGAGTTCATTTCATAATTGTTTGGAGTAGCAACCATAACCATTTGATTTCTGTCTTAGGTCTATTTAGGCCCATGTTAGGTAATTCAAGCATATTAGTAGGCATGTTTAATTAGATCTTGCATTGTTTTCATACTAGTTAAGCATTCTTTTAAGCTTCTATCTTAATGTTACATTCCTAGACTTAGAACCTTGGCTAGATGGATGGAAATGGTGTTAGCTTTCCTTGTTTAGTCATGCAATTTGTTTTGTAAAGTTTAGGGTGCTTTCACATATTATCCCATTAATAATCCCTATCAACTTTTTATAGAAATTTAATATTCCTACATCTCACCTACCTCTTACTCTACACATGCCTACACCTAGCATTTCCATGTAATCTCACATTGAATCATATTTATTAACCTAATCTAATTTTAATCATAATCATATTCTCACCTCTAAATATAGAGGCTTCTATTTCTAGAAACTCTATAACTTCCCCTTTCATATTTAAAAATTTAAATATATCTCCCTCCCTCCATTGAATGTTTAATTCAATGGAGACTTCTCTCAAATTATAGAAACCTCCAATCTTGAATTCTCCATTCTTCTCATGTGTTCTCCACCCTTGATCCAAATCCAATATGGATTCATCTTATCCATTGAATCCTCCACATAAAAGCTAGAAATTTAGCTCTCCTCCTTGATGAGAGCCATCTTAAGAATCCATCGCAAAACTCTACTCTTTTATTCATCCAACCAATCTATCCTTTCATCACTCAATCATCCAATCTATCAATCATCACTCTTCATTCAGAAAATATTAGCACAATCAAAGGGGAGATGATGTCCAAATGAATCCACAAATCTGAAGCAAAACAAGTGCAATCAATAATCCATCCTAGAGAAACCCAAAAAATCAAATAAGGAGTTGTGCAACTTGTGGGTAAGTTCAGGTATTAAATCTCTCCTCTCTTTCCATCTATTTCTCTATTTGAATATTTTTTGGAGAAGATTATATTAGTGAAGAAATTTGGTTGTTTTCTTACATTTGAACTCACTAATATTTTCTTGCATTACAAAAGCATTTGGAGCATTCCATCACCCTAGACTTCCCTGAACTTCTTCACGTACCATGAGTCTAATTTTGAGCGTGCGACGAAGATATTTTATCACTTTGGGGGTTGGAACTATTCTTTCAAACTAGATTATTTCATATTTATGAGGACAGACAATATCTCTAGTGTGGGGTTATGTTGGGTTGAGAAAGTGGAGAAGTATGAAGACATGTGCAAATGTAGAGGGATGCGTGAAGGTGCACGCGGGATCATGAAAGTAAAATATGCACAAGTAACAAAAGTGTGTGAAGGTGCGTGCATAAGTATGAGAACGGAACACACGAAAGGTTACACATAGGGACAAAAAATTCAAGAGTTAGCCAAAAGAGTGGAAAGGGATAAAAATGAAGGACATCCAGAGAATTTCATATTCACCAAGGCAAGCCAAAAATAGAAGTATGGAAGAAATAAATGTAGGACTCATGATAAATATAGGTCACACGCGGACGGAGAAAGATAAGTATAGCATGGCGTGGAAAATAGATGAAGTTATTTATAGTGTGGGGATGAATCTACTTATAACACATGCAATGATACCATGTTTCACACAAAATTTCGTTTCGAATAGAGTTTCTTCTATCCTTTCATTCTATTGAGAAATAGAGTGTTGGGAAGGTGTGCGCGTACCGTAGAGAGATCAGATCGATTGTGAAGAACTCCTTTTTGTCAGGAAGGACTACCTATAAGTAAGAATACAAGACCACCAGATCTTAGTTAGACAATAAGTGAGGGAACTGCCTTGGGCCCAGGAAATATTAGACTTCCTTTCGAAGGTGGTCAGTTCCCCTTTTAATACGAATTAATGCAAATGATAATAAAGAAGCTATTGCGAAATCACGATTTAGGTACCTTGTTAAAAAGCAATAGAGACTAAACTACCAATAATAAAATGTCATGATGTTTGTTTGGTCACCGGTTATTGATGCATTCAGATCAAGTTACAAGGATAGACCCAACTGGATATGAGATTGTTTGGGGGTAAATAAGGGAAAGGTTGGTTTTGGTATAAGTCACAGTGACCGATGCTGGTCACTGGATAACCGACTACGGTTATAACACCGATACCGGTAGAAGATAACCGATATCGGTAGGGGCAGTGATTTAGGGGTTTCGAATGGAAGTCAGTTGTAAGGTGGTTATGGTGTTTATAGGGTTAATAAATGATTAGGGGGGGTAGTAGGGTGATGGAGAAAACTCAGAGAGTGAGAAAACTATCTTTGGGGCAATATCGGGGTTGATGAATGAAAGTTAGGTGCAGAGTGCTGCCGGGTGGTAGATCTAGGAGTGAGCTTATAATTATTATGAATTAAAAGTTCAAGAAATGGTGTTTAGAAACATACAAGATACTACTTACTAGTTCCTGATGAAGATACAGGTCCAAGGAATGTGGTGGCGATAGTAAGGCTTAGTTGGGATGATCCGGTATTGGAAAGCGAGCTGATGAAGCTATCCTCAGTCTTTCCCAATGCTTGGATGAGTGTGACAGCGATCTAGTTGCTCAGTTATAGTCTTGGGCTCGATCCTCTTCTCTGCAACCTCTTCTACTTGTTTCACTTCTCTCTCTCTACCAAATGAATTCTAGATCCTTTTTTTTGGTTGGGGAGGTCATTTACAGGGAACCGATGGCGGTTGCCTAACCGATGCCGGCGCGTAGGGACCGATGTCGGTTAGGTCAAAGTTGGCTATTTTTAGTAAAATAGCCAACTTTCCCTCCTTTTCTCCTGAGGGATTAGTTGTGGGCTTGGTCAAGTCATTATTAGGTTCATTTTGATGCGGGTGAGGGGTGATGAGTCATGGGTGTGGGTCTAGACCAAGTCATAGGTCTTAATTAGGTTGTTTAGGGTTAGGGCTAGGTCACGATGAGGAGGTGGCGAGATGAGGTGGCAGGGTTGGAGATGTGGATTTATTAATTATAAGGTAATTAATAAATAATTAAGTGTGTAAGGTTTAGGTGGTGAGGTAGGGTTAGGTTGCGGGATGAGATACGGGTACAGGGAGTCGTAAGACCCAAATTTGGTGTCTACATTTGCCCCTTGTTGTCGTGTAGCTTGTCTTTAAAGCTGCACTGACAATAATAAAAAGTGGTTGCCCCAGTTAAGGGTATAGGTAATCCCCCTCAAGTCTATCACAGATGGAGGCGACATGAAATCAGGGATAGGGTTGATAAAGGGTAAATGATGGTGAGATGCTGGTAAGATGGTGGGGTAAGTTCAAGGAAGCCGACGCACGTTAAAATGCAGTAGTGCGACCAGGGTACATGGTTTGAGAGAAAAAAGCAATTCATAGGCAAAGGTCGATAGTTTATCCAAACAAGGTTGATATAATCCTGGTATCCAAGGCATAGGAAGTAGCTCCAGGGGATATAACGGGTAAGGTACCAGAATGTTTAGGCATGTTCGGGTAAGTACCAAATGGTTGGTTTGGTTGAGATAAATGTCACGGTCTCGATCTAAGCAAAGCTGGTTGGCTGATCAATTCAAGTATCCTAGTCATGCTAAAACACGAACAGGTGAGCTCGATTGAACAAACAGCTACATTATGGGTGGATAGAATCGTAATTTACGGGCTTCGGTCGAGGTACTTAAATGTGGCCACATGGGATGATTGGTTGGTTGCCTTGGGTTGGGCCATTGGTTTGTGCGGCCTTGGTCGGGCCGATGGTTGGTTGCGGCCTTGGGTTGGGCCGATTGGTTAGGTTGTGGCCTTGGGTCGGGCCGATTGGTTATTGCGGCCTTGGATCGGGCCGATTGGTTGGTTGCGCCTTGGGTCGGGCCGATTGGTTGGTTGCGGCCTTGGTCGGGCCGATTGGTTGGGTGCGCCTTGGGTTAGGCCAATTGGTTTGTTGCGGCCTTGGGTCGGGCCGAGTGGTTGGTTGCGGCCTTGGGTCGGGCCGATTGGTTTGTAGCCTTGGGTCGGCCGATTGGTTGTTGTGGCCTTGGGTCGGGCCGATTGGTTGGTTGCGGCCTTCGGTTGGACCGATTGGTTGGTTGCAGCCTTGGGTCGGGGCGATTGGTTGGTTGCGGCCTTGGGTTAGGCCGATTGGTTGGTTGCGGCCTTGGGTTGGGCCAATTGGTTTGTTACGCCTTGGGTCGGGCCGAGTGGTTGGTTGCGGCCTTGGGTCGGGCCGATTGGTTAGTTGCGGCCTTGGGTCGGGCCGATTGGTTGGTTGCGGCCTTGGGTCGGGCCAATTGGTTGGTTGCGGCCTTGGGTCGGGCCGATTGGTTGGTTGCGGCCGTGGGTCGGGCTGATTGGTTGGTTGTGGCCTTGGGTCGGGCCAATGAATTCAAAATAAGGCTATTTAGCAAAGGCCGGGGTAGGCGATGTGGTGAAAAATAGAGTTCGGTGGAGAAGAGCAGGAGTTAGGGTAAACTAGGTAGGTAACCGATATCGGTTAGTTATGACCGGTATCGGTTAGAAGACCGATATCGGTTTTAGGGCGCGCCATAACCGATATCGGTTAGAGGTCAAAACCTATAAAAAGAAAAAATACGGCGTGTCATTTTCACATTGTGAATTTGAGTGCCAACCTATTTCTTGTCTGAGTTTTGAATTGATTGGGTTGGGTATTTGGGCTGAGTTGGCACTAGTTGAGTGGGGGAGTGAGTTATTGGTAGGCCCCAGAGATCAGGAGGTAGAGTTTGATTGGTTGAGGACCTGCTGAGGAGATTTGGAGCTATGGCACAGCCTGGAGGAGCAGGAGGTGCTGGAGGAGCTGGACCACCACCACCTATCCCACCACGATGACGTGTAGTCATACCGGTAGGCTCTAAATCCCTCTTTGTGTGAAGTTGATGAATTTAGCTAGGATGTGGGTTTTGGGGTAGGAATCTAAAATTTGAGAAAATAATGAATAAATGAAGGTAAATCATAAAATGGAGTGGGTAGATATGTTAGGTAAGTCAAAATGGCAGGGTGGGTAAGTTTTTAGGCAATTGGGCTGGGTAGATGGGTAAAAATAGAAAAAAGGGGATTTGGGGGCCGTTTTTGGTCCGGCCCCGAAATCCCACAGTGACCGATGTCGGTCACTAGGCGACCGACATCGGTCACCAAAGTTGTATAGAGTAGTGGTTATAGAGACCGGCGTCGGTCATGTGTCGACCGACGTCGGTGCATAAAAGTCGGTATAGACAAGGAGTGGGGGACCGATGGTGGTCGAGGGTGACCGGTACCGGTCACCATGGGTAGGAGGAAAGGGTGTGAAATTTGTTGTGTTGGTTTGTTGTAGGTGGGTAGGATAGATTTGTGGGGTGAAGGGGAAAAGGTAGAGTTGCTAGGAAAGGTTATTGGGGTGGGGGTAATCGGGTGGTGTATGAGTGGGGTAGGTGGTAGGTTGTGGGATAGGTAAAGGGGATATTGTAGGTGTTTGTTGGGTGGGGTTAGTGATATTGGGGTTATTGGGTAGTTGTTTTGTAAAGGGTAGGCCTGATGGAGTGGGTTGTTTTTGCAGGCACGCCAGCAGCTGACGATGCGGATCGGATGCCGCCTCTACTGGGGCGGATGCGGCCACATGTGACTGCAGCGCAGTGGGCAGTCATGCGGGAGGTTGGACTTGGCGGAGTCCAGAGGTATAGGGCTGTGGATAGGGACCATAGCCTGATGGTTGCCCTCATCGAGAGATGGGATCCGGCAACCAATGTCTTCCATCTCCCGACTGGAGAGATGACAGTCACACTAGAGGATGTGTATCGCATCCTGAGACTACCGATCATAGGTGAGGCGGTGTTCCAGGTGGATGCTGAGACAACGATGGATAGCATCCTGCAGGTATTCGGGGATGCAGCCCCATTGATTACATACCATAGTGTGAGCATCTGCTACGGCGATATGTATCACGCACATCGACAGGAGACACGGCTTGCCGTGTTGATGATGATTGGTATCACCTGCTTTGCCCTCCCGACTCAGAGGGAGGCCGCTTCCCATGGCTTTGATGGGAGTATTACATGAGATGGTGGAGGAGCACACCTGCTATGCATGGGCACCGGTGTATTTGGTGCAGCTATATAGAGAGCTCTGGGGCTATCGCCGTATGAGGTGATTCGGGATATGCTCGACATTCTTGCTACACTGCTGGGCCTACGAGCATATCATGTGTTTATGACCAGTAGGGTTGCCCCAGCAGCCAGGGCCACAGGCAGTGTATAGGTATGGGTTTTAGAGGTGGTTGGGGGTCGTGGGCCAGCCACGAGCGGTTATCGCAGGGCGAGATGTCACGTATTACAGGCATATGTTAGAGGGCCTGACCACACTAGATATTATATGGAGGCCATACAGAGGCCATCAGCCCCATGGAGGAGCCCGAGCACAGCTGCGATGGATCCAGTACATCTTCTGGATAGCTGGATGGAGACCCGGGGAGCATGAGCGGATTCCCCTAGAGAGGGTACGACGACAGTTGGGCCTACGGCAGGATGAGCCACCTCCCTTCCCACAGTATCGGAGGGAGGATGTAGAGGCACCACTACCTCTTCCGCAGCCATTGGACCCAGTCAGGTCAGCGAGAGAGACCGGCTGATGATACGGTGGATGATGCCGGTGTTACAGGTGCATTTTTGGTTTGGTGGGCAGGGCAGAGGGCAGCCATGAGAGCACAGCCCGCACACAGCCAGATTTGGCGGCTGTTATAGCGAGAGGGACCATCTCTTGGGCAGTGCGGTTATTACAGGGTAGCTTGCTGCTTGCTTTGCTGCAGCACGAGTTGGGTGCTACACGAGGCGGTTGCTTGCCCAAGCACGAGCAGTGAGCACAGCATGCACGAGCAGCACAGCACGAGCACAGCCTCATAGCACGTCAGCCGAGCATAGCATAGGTCGAGCTGTTCAGCACAGCATGCAGCAGCTCCACCACGAGCACACAGTACAGCAGCCTCGGGGTGTAGGGGTAGTCAGGGCCACTTCTTATTAGGAGCCGGGGACCAGCCCCACCAGCCATGGTGGCACGGGCCCGATATATGGAGGCGAGAGCGGAGGCCCGATATTATCAGGATGTACTAGATGGTACCGGGGCCGACTATCAGCCATATGCAGCTCACAGAGCCGAGACGTCCCGAGTCACAGGTCACAGGGGGCCACAGCCACAGCCGGTGGGTCAGTGATGGGTAGGAGGTGAGATCGGCACAGGGGCCAGCTGAGAGACGAGCCGAGGGAGGGGGAGAGAGCTGAGTCACCCCAGGAGCAGAGATGGGTTTTGTTGATTTGATAGAGGATTTGTTGATAGAGACACCGGTCTGCGAACCGAGTGTGTATATAGAGGCCTGCGTGCCCTCATAGGATTTATGTATTCATTTTTGTTGTATATACCGGCCTGCGAGCCGAGTACATGTTGTATAGTTGATACCGGCCTGCGAGCCGAGTATATTTTTGACATGAGAGGCCGGCCTGCGAGCCGAGTCAAGATTTTGACAGAGACAATGGCCTGCGTGCCGACTTTGTATTTTGGATTACAGAGGCCCCATGCAGGGAAAGTTGTATATTGTAACATTGTTTTGATGATATATATAGATGATGAGGTTGATCCATATGGTGTGTATAATTGTGGATTTGATGCATATATTATAATGTTTCATGTGTTTTTTCGATGGTATTAGAATTGGATGTATATTTTGATGATGGTTTGATGATATGCATATGTGTTGATGGTATTATGATGATGATTGTTGATAACTATGTCATTATGCAGGGAAAAGAGGTGGGCGCCGCCAAGAATTTGTAAAAAACAAAGAAAGGACCTATAAGCCAAATGAGATATGTGACCGATATCGGTTATTTAACCGATGTCGGTCACATATGACCGATATCGGTTATGTAACCGACATCGGTTACGCTAAAACGAGCTTTTCTAAATATAGAAAAGCTTGGGAGGCAACTAAAGTTCTTATTTTTAGAGGCATGCAACATGTTAAATACGAAGATGCGAGGCTGTTTGTCATCCATACAGGGTAATTGCATGGGAGAATTGAGTAAGAAGGAGGAAGAGATAGGTAAAGTGATCGTGGGCTTGGATTAAGAAGGTGTAAAGGCAAGTTATAGTGAAGAGGGTGGTGAACATGGCTGAACAAAGAGAAGCATCCAGTGGGCCGAGAGGAGAAGGAAGACAGGTTCCACCTCAAACGGCTACATCCCCAGAGGTATAATTTGTTTTGGTTGGAATGAGATTTTGCATGGTTATAAATAGAATGTGGTAAGGTAAATGGGTAGAAAGGTGATAGGCAAGAGCTTGGGATGGGGTGAGTGTTGTAGGGTAGGTAATCAGGTGTTGGAGATATGTGCGTAGGTACAGAGAGGGGAAAACGAGCGCAGAAGTTATCATAGGTGGTGTTTTTGAGCGGGGTGGTTGGAATTGACAGTGACCGATATCGTTTAGGAATAACCGGTATCGGTTAGGTAACCGGTATCGGTTGTCTATAACCGATATCGGTTACTGTGTAAAGTTGCGGATTGCGATAAAAAACACGTGGGAAGTTATTTGTTGATTTGTTGTTTGTTGGTTTAATGTGTGCAGGCACAGGCAGGGTTGAGGATGAATGATAGGGTGCCAGCTTTGTTGTCACGGGTCCAGCGGGATGTAACACCAGCTGAGTGGGCATTAATAAACCATGTGGGGTTAAGCGGAATCCACTATTATTCACGGATCGCACGCAATCATGCTATGTTGCAGGCGTTGATTGAGAGATGGAATCCTGAAAAGAATACCTTTTATCTGCCAACAGGGGAGATGACAGTGACGTTAGAAGATGTGTTCCAAATTTTGAGACTCCCAATTACAGGAAGACCAGTGTATCAGGCAGGGCCTAACGTGGTGTGGGCAGCGATAACGGTAGTATTTGGTCCAGCCGCATGAGATTTGACACAACGAGGTTTGACATTCACTTATGGTATAATGTTTGCGGCACACCCTGAGGCAACAAGGTTGGCAGTGGTATTAATGATAGCGGTGGGGTATTATGCATTACCTAGAGCGGACGGGGGAAGATTTCTGAAATCATTGATGTGTATTATTCGTGAGATGATAGAAGGTAGCGTTACTTTCGCATGGGCACCTGCATATCTTGCGGAGCTATACAGGGGTTTATGGGCATGCAGGTGAAATCACAGGACTACACTAGATTGTGCATACTTATTACATTGTTGGGCCTATGAGCACATTGTGTGTGTGTGACCAATAGGCCGACCAATCCAGGAGGAGGAGACAGGAGTGCAGAGGTTGGGATTCAGACGATGGGTCCAGACAGAGCAAGAGGCAAGAGCCGAACCATGATAGATGACGCCGAGTATTATAGGCAGATGTGGGAGATGGTGACGATTGCGGATATCCGTTGGAGGCCTTACGGGAACTACATGGTGATGGTGAACATAGCCGAGGATTTGAGGGGTGTAGAGTGATTGAGGTGGATCGCGGGACACAGGCCAGGTGAGTACGAGAGGATTCCTCTAGATCACGTGCGGTGACAATTTGGATTTGTTCAGGATATACCCATGGCTCATAGACCATACAGGAGGATCGACACCGAGGCACCCTTCTCACCTCCACGACCGACACTTCCAGAAGGACCAGAAGAGATACAGTAGCCGATCGCAGGGTAATGGATGCAGGAGTGATAGAGTCTTATAGATTATGGTGGGTAGCAGAGCTGCGAGGTACACGTGAGAGGGCTGATCATCCTGACATAGCTGTGATTACAGTGGAGAGAGACCACCTGCAGGGTTTAGTTCACCAGCTTCAAACACAGGTGAATGAGACAACGGGATTGTTAGAGGTTTCGCAGTCACGAGTGGAGAGACTAGAGGCAAGATTCCTCCGCGAGAGGGTATATTCGTATGTTACAGGAGAGATTGGTGGATCAGTGGGAGGAACCAATATAGTGGCCCCTTTGAGGATGGAGAGGCCAGGTGAGCGGCGTCGATGATCACCATCACTACCTGGTTCGGGATGAGGCGCGGGGCCTACGTGAATTTCATAGGGGTAGAAGAATAAATAAGGATGCCGACCTGCGTCGATGATAGAGAAGATGTATTTGTTTAACATCTAAATAAAACTGAATATGTATGTTGATTTTGAGTTTATGATAATAATAAGAAATGTTTGTGTTTTGAATGTTTGGATTGATAAAGGACAAAGGTGAGTGTTATCAATATAAATATGCGAAAACATTTATATTTTTAAGCAAAACACAACACATGATAGGTTATGGTAGGGGATGGTCGAGCTAACCTTGGGAGACCCCATGTCTCCTAAGTGCTTGCCTACATAGCCCATTGCACAAAGCAAGGAGGGGCCTCAGACCGATGTAGTTCTCCCTTAGGACCAGGGAGAGGTGAATTCAGGCAATTTGGTTGTGGTTAGGCAATTTGTTGGTTGGTAAAAATTTTGATATTGGTAGGGTAAGGTTGTTGGAGTTGGTAAGGTATAGGTGAAGTGAGGGTTAGCTTACCCAAGCATTAGGGAACCATGTCCTGATTAAGGTCAACACATAATCCTAGATTCGGGTAAAAGAGGCAAAAATGTCCCATAGTTGGAAAGAGCTAAACAAACCACGTATTATCATAGGATGAGCTTGAATCTCTAGGTACCTTGCATATGCGAGAAGTCAATAGGTGGAAAGAGTTGTATAATCACAATATATCGGTTATACGTCACGTCCCTTGAGTTTTGTTGTTTTGAAAAATGGTGAGGTGAGGTGGATGGTATAGCTGGGGCATAGAGGACTTGTTATAAGGTGATTATTCTGACGAAATAGATCCAAACCTAAATAGATGAGTCCATGACTCAAAAGTGCTTTTGAATACTACTTTTATTTTTCTGGATATAGACTGATCGATGCGGGAAGTCTATATGGGATATGCATTTTGTTGTTTCTTGAGGTCTTCACGAAGCTGATCAATGCGAGAAGCTTCTGATAGAGGCTGACTTTGTATAGTTGTCCTTCAAGGGAGCAGTCTACTTATAGTAGCATGATGCGGCTTTGCACATAGCTGTCCTTCGAGGGAGCAGTCTAGTTTATAATAGCAGATGCGGCTTTGCACATAGCTGTCCTTCGAGGGAGCAGTCTAGTTTAGAGCTTAGAGGTCTAGATGTCCATTTGGCATGAAGTATCTAGTTTTGCAGGAAGTTTGACTCAAGAATATCCCAGAATCATATAATTGAGAACTTGTTATTTTGATACTTTTAAGTCATGGACCAGACTAAAAAGGGGAAGGCATCTTTAAGAGGAGGTGATGATCAAACCATGTGAGCTTGATTCTATTTTGAGATGCACGAAACAAGGTGTATGAGGTGGTAAATGAGCTCAAGGGATGAGCGCAAGGTAGATAAGAAGTGATGTAACACTAAATTCAATAGTAGAATGGTCGGAGATGCAAGGCATTAAGGGGTTCAGGCTCGGGTTTACCATTAAGCGAAGCTAAATGATAAGTACCTGATCCATAGGTGTGAGTGATAATGTAAGGCCCAATCCAATTAGGAGCAAATTTTCCACGTTTGCTCTTTTCTAGTTTGGTTACATGTTGATTCTCTTTGAGGACAAGATCACCAATCTTAAAGGTACGCTCATGAATTCACTTATCATAAGCACGCTTAATGCGCTTTTGATAAATTTGAAGGTGGTCAAGAGCTGTAAGATGACGCTCATCAAGAAGCTCTAATTGGGCTAACCGCTCTTGGCGGAAGTCATCATTGGTGAGAATATCCTGAAGAGATATTCTGAGAGAAGGGATTTGTATTTCGAGAGGCAAGACAGCCTCGGTACCATACACCAGAGAGAATGGTGTGGCATTAGTGGAAGTACGAATGCTGGTACGATAAGCCCAAAGGGCAAAGGGGATGTGATCATGCCAGTTTTTCCCAGAATTGTTAACGACTTTCATGAGAATTTTGGTTAAGGTTTTGTTAGAAGATTCGGCTTGTCCATTTGCTTGTGGATAGTAGGGTGACGAGAAGCTAAGTTTGATACCAAAGTTGTCACAAAGGTCTTGTAACAACTTATTTTTGAAAGATTTTCCATTATCTGTTATCAGGCGATGAGGAACACCAAAACGACAGATAATGTGATGATTGATGAACTCAACGATTTTCTCTTTTTTGGTTGAAATGAGTGGAATGGCCTCCACCCATTTAGTGTAATATTCGGTTTTGTGATGATCCAACGGTGATGCTGCGAAAGAAGGCGGGTGAATCTCGCCAATAAGGTCTAAACCCCATTGTGAGAAAGGCCAAAGATCTCGTGCGACCTGTAATGGGTGGCTAGGAGTATGTTGAAGGTTGGCATGTTGTTGACACATAACACAACACTTAACATATTCATGTAGCAGTCTTTATTGAGAGTAGGCCAATAATATCCTAGGTGAAGGATCCGCTTGGCCATGGCGAGGCCACTAAAGTGCCCGCCACAAAGTCCATCATGGATTTGTTGGGTGGTATGAGCGACTTCAGCGCCGGTTAGACAGCTGAAGGAGGATACCATCGAAGCCACGTTTATAGAGGAGTCCCCCCATGATGACATAACGAGAAACACTTTTAAGAAAAGCACATTTTCCATTACTAGTAAGGTCAGGTGGTAGAACAGAGGTTGTAAGGTAGTCGTGAAATTGGTGATACTAGGTATCCTGCGAATCAGCAGATACATTATTTACCATACAAACATCCGGAACTAAGTAAGATGGGGCAAAGAGTTGTTGGACCAAGACAAATATGTCCGAGTCAGTTGGTGAGGCCGAATTTGTGAGGCCAAGCAAGCCATAGTATCTACAAATTTATTAGTTGAGCGGGGAATGGTTTGGATAGAATAATGAGAAAATAAGGTCAAAAGTGAATCCACGTAATGTTTGTACTTTTGAAGTTCCTCATTTTTACATTGGTAGATGCCAGTAACTTGATTTACTACCAATTGAGAGTCACCGAAAATATTAATAGACTTCACACCTAAGTGTAACGCAACGTGGAGACCCAAAACAAGGGCCTCGTATTCCACTGTATTGTTAGTGCAGGGGAAATCGAGCCTGAATGAAAGAGGCATAGGTTCACCTTCAAGAGGAATGAGAACAACGCCTACCCCTCCACCGCGACTGCATTTAGATCCATCGAAGAAGAGGGTCATTGGATATGACACATCACTGAGTGAAAGAGTTGCGATGAGTTCATCAGGGAAAGTAAAATTGGTAAATTGTTCCCCAGGTAAAGGGGCTTCCATGCGAGTTGGTCTGCGATAGTTTGTCCTTTGACTGATTTTTGTGTACAAACTCAAGGTCGAGGTCGGCGAGGAGCATAAGCCATCGGGCGATGCGTTGGTTTAGATGAGGTTTGGCGTACATATAATGTATGGGGTCAGCGTTGGTGATGACAAAAGTTTTGTGATTCAGGAGGTAATGTCGGAGTTTGGTGGCCACAAATGATAGGGCTAGGCACAAATTTTCTACGTGTGTATACCTAGTCTCGTAATCCACAAGAGTATGGCTTATGTAATAAACTACTTGTTCTCGATGCTCAGAGTCACGATGTGCGAGCATGGCTCCTACAACATGGTCGGTGGCAGAAAGGTAAAGGTAGAAAGGGTGATCGTCCTGAGGTGGGACAAGCACGGGTGGCTGCAAGAGATAAGCTTTAAGAGCCTCAAAGGCTTGGTGGCACTCCTCGCTCCATTGAAAGACAATGTCCTTTTTAAGGAGATGATGGAAAGGTTGACATCGATCCGAGAGTTGTGAAATGAAACACCGGATAGATTGGAGTTTTCCTGCAAACTACGTAATTGTTTGAGGTTAGTGGGTGGGGGCATTTCTAGGATAGCTTTGACTTTAGCTGGGTCGACCTCAATGCCACGCAAAGAGATGATAAAGCCAAGGAGTTTTCCCAAAAGGATGCCAAAGACACATTTCTTTGGTTGAAGATGAACACAGTATTGTAACAGGTGATCGAAAATAATGGTTAAAACATCGAGATGTTCACTGCGATGTTTGGATTTTCCAAGAAGATCATCGACATAATCCTCGAGGATAGTGTGCATAATGTCATGAAAAATATAAGTCATAGCCCGCTGATAGGTCACACCAGCATTCTTAAGGCCAAATGGCATGACACGATAGCAGAAGGTCCCCCAGGGGGTAATGAAGGTGGTTTTATGTTGATCGGCCGGGGCTACCAAAATTTGATTGTATCCTGAGAAGCCATCCATGAGAGAAAGCATCTCATGGCCCATAGTGAGATCAACAAGTTGATCAATGCTAGGTAGGGGAAGTCATCCTTTGGGCAAGCGAGGTTAAGGTCCCAAAATCCATACATATCCAAGTCCCCCATCGCTTTAGTGATAGGTACGACATTAGAAATCCATTGCGGATAGTCAATAGGTAAGATGAAAGAAACAGAAAGGAGGCGTTGAAGCTCTTCTTTCACCAAGAGGGCAATGCGTGGATGCATTTTTCTCAGTTTCTATTTAACTGGTTTAGAGTCTGGTTTCAGAGTGATGTTATGGACAGCAATGTCAGGATCGATTCCTGGCATGTCGGCGTAGGACCAAGCAAAAGCTTGATTGCGGGCACGGAGGAAGGTAGTGAAGGCGGCTTGTTCTAATGCGTCGAGAGATTGTCCGATCTTTAAAATGTGAGGATCGTCCTCCATGTGGATGTTGATTTCTATAGTCGATTCATTCAACATAGTTTGGGTGTCAGATGGTAAGGCACGTTGAATATAAGAGTCATCCGCACCAAGGTAGGTGAGGATGGAGTCATCATCCTGGCACTCCACAACATTAATTGAAGGTGAATCTTCTTCGATCATGTCTGGATACAAAAGGGGGAGAGAAGATGGGTCTTCACTATCACGTTGATAAGTGAGAGGACCCAGGAAGATAGCATTCACGAAAAAAAAAAAAGGAGGGATAGATTCCGGGTCTATCGACTCTGTGGGTGAAGATGGAAAAATGGGCGATGATGGTTTGGAAGGGGTGACTTCATTGTTTTCCTGGATACAATTGACATGAGGTTTCTTCGGTGTAGGTGGTTCAAAAAATCCAAGACCACGATGATCTTTGTGTTTGCGGGTAGTTACGGGAATGATCGTATGTCGGCCTTGTTCATAAAGACCGAAACCAAAACCCTCAAGCACAAGCACGTGTCGTCAGGAAGGTGAGGGCGAAATGACGGTTGGTTAGATATCAAAAATCAGATTGGAAGGGAACCACACCAAGGGGAGGTTCAGGGGTGACAGAGGATGTGTCGACACCCCCATACGTTAGGTTGGTGCGGCAATTAGGTGGTCCGTAGGAGATCACCTCCCCCACACGACGGTCAGTAGTAGGATGCGCATGTAACTGTCCATACTCCTGTGGGGTATGAAAGGTGCTAACATTGTATAGGTGGTATTCCCCCAGCGTAAGGCATTGAAAAACATCTACCAAGGGATCTGAAGTTGGGATGTTGTCCGCGGGGAAGGAAGTGGTATTCACGGTGGTGGGTTCATTGGTCGAAGGTGTGAGTGTGGTTAAGGTGGATGGTTGAGGCGTGGTTGAAGTAGATGGTTGGGCTGGATCAATGGGTGCCTTGACTAGTACAAGCACATCATTAGGGTGATATAACATATTACGTAGGTTTTGAAGGGGAAGCGTCAGCTTTGACGGTGTATGACTTCCCCTCATACTCAAATTTGATGCATCTATGTAAGGTGGAGGGAACGCATCCCATAGCCCGATCCAAGGGCGGCCTAACAATATGTTGTATTGGAATTCTCCCTCAAGGACATAGAAGAGTTCGGGTAAGGTACGTGGCCCTACACGAATGTTAAGGATCACGGTGCCTAAGGTAGAAGTAATAGCATCGTTGAATGAATGCAACATGGTGGGGTTGGCACACATGCAGCTAGGAGGGATATTCATCTGTTGGAAGGCTTTGGAAGAGATGATGTTTAGGCTAGTGCCCCCATCGATCATAACATGACGTACCCAGGATGTCCCGGACGTAAGCCGAGATGAAAAGAGCGGGATCAGGATCTTCTACACCAAAGACGACAATTTCTTCTTCGGAAAAACTGACAGCAGCGGCTTGCTGTACAGGGACAAAAGTGGTTGTGGAGGTAGGTTGTTTGGTGAGAGAAGCGACGTGGTTGGGTGTTAAAATGGAGGTGACGGGAAAGGTTTCGTTAGGTAGGACCTCTATCCCTTGAAGGATCTCAATTAGAGCTTGTCGATGTGATTCAGATGTTTGAATGAGATCATAGAGTGTCATTTTTACAGGAGATTGGTGAAGTTGTTTGATCATGGTGCGATGGGAAACTCCATCAGAGATGGGATAGGCAGGTCCACGAATGACCACTTTAGGTGGTGGTGCGATCGGGATGGCAGAAGGAGAAAGAGAGGCCGCAGGTGTGCTTTCTTTAGCTTTTCCATTGTTTTTCTGACCTCGAGTAGCAATGTTAATCATGTTGATCTCATGAATACGAGAGGAGGAAGATGGCGGGGATAAGTCATTGTTCTCGAGAGGTGGGGTTGCAATGATGATAGATTTTGGCGAGGTGGGGACAGGTGGTATAGGAGAAGGGATCGAAGCTAAGGGCTTCTCTCTCCATAAATTGTCTTTCTTAGGCTGTCTATCCGAGATAGGTGACTGGCGAAGGATGGCTTTCAAAGCTTTGCATCCTTCTACATCGTGTCCTGGTGTGCGATGGTAAGCACAGATTTTAGATTCATCATAACCTATAGGTCGAGGTTTAGATGGATCATAGAGTCTGAGCGGGGGTAGGGAAATGGTCGCATCCCCTACCAACATATCAAGGATCTTGGAGTAAGATCCTTTGAGCGGGTCAAATTCAGATGAAGATGAGGTTGTTGATTGAGTGGGTGAGATTTTTGATTGTTTTGGTAATGGTTGGGTACGAGTGGTTCGTACGGGTGGTGATTTAGGCAAGGGATTTTGATGATTGGTTTTAACTAGGCATGGTTTCTTCTCGCGAGAAGTTATGTTTAGCTGGTTAGATGATGAGGCCCCAGCTGACGTGGTGGCAGGAAACAACCATGGGGAGAGAGGAGCGACAAAAAAAGTCCTTCGATGATCGAGTTTGCTTAGGGTTGGCAGGTAGGTGAGATACTTGGGGCGATGGTGTTGAGACGCCCGTGAGTGTCTGTAGGGGTGCAAAAGGTATAGGTCATGTTAAAGAAGATGTGGGAGGCATGGTGTATTGAGGCAAGGTGGAGGGGTGAGGCCCTAATATAGAAGGTAGGTGTGATGGTGAAGGCTGAAGCCATGCCTGCTGTATCGGTGTGATCGGGGTGAGGGTTTTAGTTGTGGCAGAGGCATAGATTGGACTCGAGGAGATTGGGTCTGTCTCCTAGGTGGATTGACGGCATTATTTTTGGATAAATCTAACCATTTAGGTGGGTGTGTCAGGTTGGGTATTGGTGAAGTCCCAAGCGTAGGGGAAGGTTTGGTTAGGTTGATAGAGGTGGCTGAGGGATTCGATAGAGATGAGGGGGGTGAAGGTGAGGACATAGGCATTTTGAGCTTTTGTAAACACCTCGGGTATATGGTAGAGGTGTCTGGATTAGTCATCTGCATTTGAGTAGAGCATGGTGTACTCAAACGCTCCCATAAGACTCATCTATCTTCTGGGGATGACAATCTTCACGTGTGAACTAGGAACTTTGGTATGGAAGAGAGGTGGGTTGTGATTCCGGTCCACTGTGGGTGTGATACAGGGGGTAAATGAGGCGTTGTATCAATGGGTGTTAAGAGGTCAACCGGTCACTGGAAAGATTTAGGTGATGAAGAACTAATAGGTAGGAGGGCATGTTCGAGGGGATCCGTCATGATTAAGGAGTTTGGTGATGTAGGCTCAAGGGGTTTCTCCTCTAAGGATGACAGAAAAAGTGGCAAGCCTTCTTCTTTTGCAGCAAGAGTGGTGGAAGGAGATGTTTGGGAAATAGATAAGTTAGATAACATCCGCTCACAATCTTGCAGGGATGTGGTGTAAGAAGGTTCATTTGTGAGAAGAGAACTCTGGGTGGTTAATTCCTTTATGGGTAAAGGAATAGTGGGACTGTCCTCTTGTCCTGATGAAGGAGAAGGGGGCGAAATCCTGCGTTGGTGAAGAAGCTTGATTCAGAATTTCCTCAATGGAAGCCCTGGGTTGGGAGTTGAAAATCACATGGATCTCATGCACACTCTTCTCCTCGGCTGAGGTGTCTTGGTTTGTGTTACTGTTAGATGCATGGTTTGGAAATGGTTTGTTGAAGATTTTTAAATTTTGATTAGCGGGGGCATTAGGATTATCGAGAGTTATATCCCCTGCATCAACCATTTCCTACACTATGTTTTTCAACATCTTGCAGTTTTATGATCATTGTGTCCCTTCACGTGATGGAAGTTACAAAAGTCATTTTATTTATACCAAGAAGGTATAGCGGGTGGAATCAAACCTGGAGTGAGGTTTAACAGGAGGCAAGGTGATAGCTCCTGCTTTAAGCAATTTGTCTAAGATCACACCATAAGTTTCTCCCAAGGGAGTGTAGTTGATGGGCTCGGCTTTATACTTATAGGTGGCTTTTGGCTGGGTATTAGACAGTGCTTGAGATTTGACCGTCACTGCGTGTACGGCACCCTTTGATTTTGAAGCAGCCAATGCATGAGAGTTGGTGGTGTTGGGTTTGGTGGTAGAGTCTTGGGTCCAGAAATTTGAGCTTTTGTTGCGTAACCTCAATTTCTCCTCCTCTAAGGCTCGAATCTCTAGTTTCCGAGCCATAGTAAAGGCCTCATCAAAGGTGTGGAAAGTTTGAATTTGGAGGGTGGGAGAAATGTGTTTAGCGCAGGCCCGCGTAAAGAGTTCGATGAGCTCGGCCTGAGGTAAGGCGTAAGTAAGTTGGTTGATGAGGCCCCGCCATCGTCCAACGAAATCTGCAATAGACTCGTCTTCAAATTTCGGATGGCATAGAGGTTGGTAATGGATACTTTCTTGGCAATATTGATGGAGAAGTGATCCAAGAAAGATTGGGCTAACTGGTTAAAGGAGAAGATTGAGTGCTGGGCTAAAGCACTGTACCACTCCAAGGTAGGTCCTGATAAGGACATGGGAAAGGTACGGAGTAGTAAGGCATCGTCATGAGAAATCAGATAGCAGGCATGTCTAAACGATCGCAAGTGTTGTTGAGGGTCCTCCTTACTATTAAAGCGAGTAAATTTCAGTAATTCCCATTGAGGAGGATATGTATGAAGGGGGACAGAAGGATGAATAGGCTCCCGAAAAACTTGCTCGTATGTCAGGGTGTTACGACTTCCTGAAACAGAAGCCTCAAGATTTTGCATCTTGTCCATCATCTGTTTGATTAAATCATTGGTTGGGTTAGATGATGGTGTTGTCATTGTAAACAGAGGAGGATTGGTCCAAGAGCCACTACTAGACAATGGTGGGATTGAATGTTGATAAGATAATGGTGATGAATGTGTTGGGGCAGCCAAATAAGGGTGTCCTATATAAGAGGTTGAGGCCACCGGATGAATTTGTGGAAATGAAAAGGTGGGCGGAGCTTGTGAGGGAAAGCTCGTGTGTATAGGTGGCAGAGAGCAAGTTATAAAAGAGACAGTCTGTGAGAGAGATGAGGTAGGGTCAGTGGATGGTAGTGATATGTGGGGCCCCAGATTAATGAAAGGAAAGCCAATTGGTGCAGTATGAACCACCGAAGCCACTGAGCTGGGAGACGGGGCTAAGGATGAAGACGGTGAGGTGGAGTTATTAGGTGGGGAAGGGGCTAAGTGAGCGGCGATACTAATAGGCATACCAATGAGGAGCTGACCATCGGGTGTATGGTCAGGGGTATGAGACAAATAATATTGTACGGCGCTAGGATTAGCATCCAAAAATTTGGCAAATTCCTTATCTCCTACAGGGATCTTGGGAAAATTACTGGTATCCGTAGGATTCCCCATAGGATGTGAAGGGGGTGACTCAGGCAAAGGCACGGAATAGGCATGTGAAACCATGGCTGCAGCTTGTTTCGGGTGATAACAACCATGGACAAGAGGACACAACAGGGATTTAATCAATCTAGAATAGAAACAACAACAAAATGTTGGAATTGATAGGTTGTTGGTTTGTCAAGAATCTGTATAAACACAGAATGGATGAATATCAAAAATAACCGATGTCGGTCGAAATTAGTAGCGGTGTCGGTCGATTAATTAACCGATGTCGGTAGTATAGGACCGTCCATGTCGGTCACTTTGATGAAAGCAAAGAGAGGATGTAAGAAAATTGGTTTTTGGGGATAACAATGCTTAATATACCTACCAAATTGTCTTTGAAGTGATCACTAAAACAATGAAATGGATTGAAGAACTAAAAAACAAGCAAGATGCAAAGCAAATCAAGAGACTAACCCTAGGATTAGTTTTAATCACTTTGGGCTTATGCCTTAGACGCCAGATGATGTCAATCCTAAACAAAAGACCTAAGGGAGATGTCAAGTTTGTTTTGGCTCATAAGGCTACCTCAATCGGTGGAGAATACCGTGGGAAGGGGGATGTTTGAGTTGTTGTGTTGATTATGATGTGATTTGGTATGTGTTGTGCGTGAGAGTAAGATTAATTTCTCATTAATACCGTGGATATCACCCCCACGTGTATGACGACATGTTACTTAATCTACGTTCACTAGAGGTAAAAACAAAAGAAGAATGTGATGCACGTGTTTTAAACCCAAATCGAAAATGATATTCGATGAAGCAAAGAAGATGACTTTCACTAATGCAAAGATGTGAAAGAAAGACAAATTCTTTTACCAAAATGACAAAATATTTTGTGAATATTTAGAAGAAAGAAATAGCAACGTGTGCTCCTATATGAAAGCAAGCAAGAAAGAAAGAAACCCGAAAAGGGTCCCACCGGGCCAAAATGTTTCACATGCATTTCATTCCCATAGAGTTGTTCTATCCTTTCATTCTCTTGAAAAGGAATAGATATAGGGTTAGGGCTAGGAGGAATACTTGTTGAGTGTTGGGAAGGTGTGCAAGCGTACAGTGAGAGAGATTTAATCATCGAAACATTGTGTGAAGAACTCCTTTTTGTCAGGAAGGACTACCCAAGTAAGAATACAAGACCACCAAATCTTAGTTAGACAATAAGTGAGGGAACTGCCTGGGCCCAGAAATATTAGACTTCCTTTTGAAGGTGGTCGGGTTCCCTTTTAATACGAATTAATGCAAATGATAATAAAGAAGCTATTATGAAATCACGATTTAGGTACCTTGTTAAAAAGCAATAGAGACTAAACTACCAATAATAAAATGTCATGATGTTTGTTTGGTCATCGGTTATTGATGCATTCGGATAACAATGCTTAAAGGATAGACCAAATTGTTTGATATGAGATTGTTTGGGGGTAAATAAGGGAAAGGTTGGTTTTGGTATAAGTCACAAGATGCGATGCGGTCAAGAGATAACCCTAGGATTAGTTTTAATCACTTTGATTATGCCTTAGAAGATAATCGATATCGATGGGCAATTTAGGGGACCTAATGGAAGTCGGTTGTAAGGTGGTTATGGTGTTTATAGGGTTAATAAATGATTGGGGGGAAGTAGGGTGATGGAGAAATGTTTGAGAGTGAGAAATGATCTTTTGGGAAATATCGGGGTTGATGAATGAAAGTTAGGTGCAGACCCCCACGTGCTACACTGGGTGGTAGATCTAGTAGTGAGCTTATAATTATTATGAATTAAAAGTTCAAGAAATGTGTGCACATGTTTTAAACCCATATCAAATACTGATTACTAGTTCTGATGAAGATAAAGGTCCAAGAATGACTTGGCGGCACTAATGCAAATTATGTGAATGATCCGATTGAAAGAGCAAAGCTATCCAAAATGACAAAATATTTTGTGAATATTTAGAAGAAAGAAGCGATCTAGTGTGCTCCCTTATGATTGGCAAGCTCGAAAGATCTTCTCTGCAACCCATCTACTGTTTCACTAAAAATGTTTCGCACATAATTTCATTCCGAGAATAGAGTTGCTTCTATCCTTTCATTCTCTTGAGAAACAGATAAGGGTTAGGGCTAGGAGGAATACCTGTTGAGTGTTGGGAAGGTGTGCGCGTACCGTAGAGAGATCAGATCGATTGTGAAGAACTCCTTTTTGTCTGGGAAGGACTACCTGTAAGTAAGAATACAAGACCACCAGATCTTAGTTAGACAATAAGTGAGGGAACTACCTTGGGCCCAGGAAATATTAGACTTCCTTTCGAAGGTGGTCAGTTCCCCTTTTAATATGAATTAATGCAAATGATAATAAAGAAGCTATTGTGAAATCATGATTTAGGTACCTTGTTAAAAAGCAATAGAGACTAAACTACCAATAATAAAATGTCATGATGTTTGTTTGGTCACCGGTTATTGATGCATTCAGATCAAGTTACAAGGATAGACCCAGCTGGATATGAGATTGTTTGGGGGTAAATAAGGGAAAGGTTGGTTTTGGTATAAGTCACAGTGACCGATGCCGTCACTGGATAACCGACTGTGGTTATAACACCGATACCGGTAGAAGATAACCGATATCGGTAGGGGCAGTGATTTAGGGGTTTCGAATGGAAGTCAGTTGTAAGGTGGTTATGGTGTTTATAGGGTTAATAAATGATTAGGGGGTAGTAGGGTGATGGAGAAAACTCAGAGAGTGAGAAAAATATCTTTGGGGAAATATCGGGGTTGATGAATGAAAGTTAGGTGCAGAGTGCTGCCGGGTGGTAGATCTAGGAGTGAGCTTATAATTATTATGAATTAAAAGTTCAAGAAATGGTGTTTAGAAACATACAAGATACTACTTACTAGTTCCTGATGAAGATACAGGTCCAAGGAATGTGGTGGCGACAGTAAGGCTTAGTTGGGATGATCTCGGTATTGGAAAGCGAGCTGATGAAGCTATCCTCAGTCTTTTCCCAATGCTTGGATGAGTGTGACAATGATCTAGTTGCTCAGTTACAGTCTTGGCTCGATCCTCTTCTCTGCAACCTCTTCTACTTGTTTCACTTCTCTCTCTCCTGCCAAATGAATTCCGGATCCCTTGTTTTTGGTTGGGGGAGGTCATTTACAGGGAACCGATGGCGGTTTCCTAACCGACGCCGGCCAGCAGGGACCGATGTCGGTTAGGTCAAAGTTGGCTATTTTTAGTAAAATAGCCAACTTTCCCTCTTTTTCTCCCGAGGGGTTAGTTGTGGGCTTGGTCAAGTCATTATTAGGTTCATTTTGATGCGGGTGAGGGGTGATGAGTCATGGGTGTGGGTCTGGACCAAGTCATAGGTCTTAATTAAGTTAGTTTAGGGTTAGGGCTAGGTCATAGTGAGGTGGCGAGGTGAGGTGGCAGGGTTGGAGATGTGGATTTATTAATTATAAGGTAATTAATAAATAATTAAGTGTGTAAGGTTTTAGGTGGTGAGGTAGGGTTAGGTTGTGGGACGAGATACGAGGTACAGGGAGTCGTAAGACCCAAATTTGGTGTCTACAAGTGAAGCGGAGGCTATTTATAGTACACAAAAAGTTACTTATGGAGAAGCACATGATGGCGCCTAGTTATAGGAAAGCGCAAGAATGCAAACTATATTTAGGATTTGTTTATTAATAGATTAAAGCATGTAAATAGTGAAGGACAAGTTCCCACCGTATATCTATAAGATGTCCATATAGTGCATGTATATGTTTGTAAGTATGTGTTTAGATCTCGTATGTAAGCATGCACGAATATGTGTGTGTGTTGCTAAGTGTCTAAGTCTTATACTAGTATATGATATTTTCATGTGTTAGTAATGGGTAATATAGTGGGTATTTCTAAAGTACGAAGGGATGAACATGGAATAATTGTTATTTAGATTCTTCTATTGATTGGATATGTTGATGAATGAAAATAAACTCTTTTTATGATCAATTTTTTTGTGTGGATATTGTAATCTGCATATGGAATATATATTTCATGCTTTGTTAACCATGTGTGCAGGAGCCATGTCTTGATTGCCACCCTAGAAGGAACTCGAGTAGTTATACGCACTTTGGGTGAGCACTTGGACATTTTTCTAAGTGTCAAAGTGTGTTTGACTATGTTGTGTTGATTTACTAGATTGCAGTAAGATGATATATTTTGAATACAAGATAACACCCTCAGACAATTATAATACATATATATTACATAAAATTATCATGCACATATTATGTTATGTGGTAGGTTTTAATTCTAATTGTCATATATTTTTAAATATAATAATATTTCTTGAAATAGTGTATAATAATTAGATATAGATTGGTTGTTAAAGTGTAACAATTTTAAGTGAGAGGTTCATGTTCAATTCACCAAAAATGGCATAGTTTAATAAACACCGTGAATTTACCTTTTAGAAAAGTGGAGGGGCTTTATGACAATACTCTAAATAATAGGTCGAGCATGTAGATTATTTTTATTTTTATTTTTCATTATTTTTTTATAGGTAAATTGAGACTTTAAATAATAGATTGGGCATGTAAGTTATTTTTTTCTTGGTTTTATAATGTTAATTTTAATTATTATTGTTTTATATGTAAATTGGGGGATTTATATCGACTCACTCACCTTTTAATTCAAACCGACAACACAATGTAAGAAAGGAAATAGAAGTAAAAGAAGCGGGGCACCAAGATAGCCTACACGAACAATAACTAGAATATTGAACACACTAAAAGGAGACTAGAATTCCAAATAGTGGAGAACAAAATAAACACAAAAGACCAAATACTCCACTCTAAGGAAAACTAAGACCAATAATGACCTATAGAGAACTAACGAGAACCAATTGTGTATATAGTTAGCATAGACGCAATACTATCCCAACAAACCACATAGAAAAAATAAACAGATGATGGCTAAATATTAGAAAAAATGAGCTAACAGAGTTTTCAGAACGTTTGCAAGAATCTCCTCCCACTTCGGAGTAAAGACCTACAAAATATTCATGAGAGCCTACTTCAAGCCCAACTCTCTCTCTCTCTCTCTCTCTCTCTCTCTCTCTCTCTCTCTCTCTCTCTCTCTCTCTCTCTCTCTCTCTCTCTCTCTCTCTCTCTCTCTCTCTCTCTCTCTCTCTCTCTCTCTCTCTCTCTCTCTCTCTCTCTCTCTCTCTCTCTCTCTCTCTCTCTCTCTCTCTCTCTCTCTCTCTCTCTCTCTCTCTCTCTCTCTCTCTCTCTCTCTCTCTCTCTCTCTCTCTCTCTCTCTCTCTCTCTCTCTCTCTCTCTCTCTCTCTCTCTCAATTTTTGCTCTTGACCATTGACTTACAAAAAGCTAAGGCTATCTTGCAAGTTGAATCGGAGAGGTAAACTATGAAGAGGCACCAAAGTCAACCTTCTCTTTGTCAACAACAACACTATGGTTATGCATCCTTGAGGTTGCCTCCATTACTAGGAAGAGGCTCCAAAGACGCAATTAAATGTGCAACCGGTTGAGAGGGAGCTTGAGCATGCCCTACATAGAATTGACCAAATTGTGCCTCAGGATGGTCTTATAATATAGGTGGTCTTACAATGTTATTAAAAGATGTTGTTTTTATGTAAAGTGCACGAAGGATATACTTGAATGAATATATAGTGTAAAAAAATTATATAAATATATATGGCATTGTTTTTCTATTTACTATATGTGTATGTGAAATATATTGAGAAATATCAATCTTATAAAAATTTATCTTGGTTTTTTCACATATTACATCAATTAATAATTATGGAAAATAACATTATTCATACCATATAATTAAAATATCATAATTTTACCATTTAATTAAGATATCATAATTTTTCAATTGACATTTCTTTTTTTTTTAAAACATAAAATTTAAGATTGAAATTACCCTATATATGCTTCAAATTGAAGGTTGAAAATAAAAAAGACATTCTCATACCACTATATGATATCCCTACTACCACTATATAAAAACCTTCAAACATAATTATTTTAATATTTTTTTATACTCTACTAACATAATAATTAATTGCTTATCAAATCATAACATCTCAAAACTTTTTTAACCCAGAGCAAAATACCTCACAGTTGCTCCACATCTGTGTAATGTACGGACATATCCAAATGGACGCCTTTTATTGTATTTGAAGAATTGTAACAAAAAAGAAGAAATTACGTAAAGGGAGAGCTGTACACCACCCTACATATATTGCTTGATTACAAAGCAAAGCTGTGTATTTTCCCCTAGAAAAGAAGAAATTACGTAAAGGGAGAGCTGTACACCACCCTACATATATTGCTTGATTACAAAGCAAAGCTGTGTATTTTCCCCTACCAAATCCCTTCCTTAAAACTTAATGCAAAAGCTCCATCATTCGCATCATTCACTTGTGTTCATATCCCATGATCACACTGGACCCAAAAGGAATGAATTTCAGAATCAATCAACATATTCTCCACTATATGAGCAGAGGGAGCCAGCACAAACTGCAAGTAGTCACAGGCTTTTAACGTCAGGTTTCAGTTATTGTTGTCTCTCTCAATTGTATCCCTAGATGACAACAATAAACAGCCTGTTTTCTGCAATGCCAATTCTCCTCCTCCTCCTCTGCATCACAAATACTGCAGCCATGGAGGATCAGATGCAGAAAAAGACTACCCTGATAGAATTCTACATGCATGACATTGTGAAAGGCAAGCATGCAACAGCAGTGACAGTGACAAGAGGCCTTCCTGTGTTTGGCATGATAAGAGTGATAGATGACCCTCTCACGGCAGGGCCCTCACACAATTCCATGGAGGTGGGCAGGGGCAGAGGAATCTATGTCCAAGATTCTCTCCAAGATGTTAATCTAATGCTCGTTTTCACAATTATTTTCAAGGCAGGAGAGCACAATGGAAGCACAATTTGTCTGCAGGGACAAGACGATACACTGGAGAAACAGAGGGAGGTGGCAGTTGTTGGAGGAACAGGGCATTTTCGTCATGCTACAGGCCATGCTCTGTTTGAAACCCAAGTTGTCTCTGGGCCCAATGTTGTTCTCAAGTTTAATGTCACTGTTCTTCATTGATTCTTGCAGAATCAGACATTATTCAGGCACTTTCAAGGAGCCAGGCAGATTAAGAACTGAAGTTTATATACTTCATTAATGGACTATGATTAGGCATAAGTAGAAATATTTATCTGGTATGTGGTAATTTATCATGACGGTTCCTATCTATTACATGTGTTGGTATCTGTGGGCAGATTTTCACTGTGTGCCAGCCATTATCAGTAAGGTGCTGGTTATAATATTGTATAAGCAGAGCACAATGGATGCTCCTATTTATCACATATACTATTTTTAGGTAGCTGTGGACGCAATAGATATTCTGTGTTCTTATCTATCTATCACATATATATGTGTAGATAGCTGTGGACACAACAGATGTTTTGTGCTCCTTTCTATTACATATATGTTTGGATAGCTAGCCATTATCAGTAAGGCGCTGCTTATAAGATCATATAAGTAGAGTACAATGGATGCCCCTATTTATCACATATATTTTATTTAACTAACTGCGCAATGGATGCTCCTATCTATTTGTCACATATATGTGTAGATAGCTGTAGACACAACAGATGCCCTGTGCTCCTATCTATCGCATATATGTTTAGATAGTTGCAGACACAATAGATACTCTGTGCTGCTATCTATAACATATATTATGTTTAGATAGCTACAGACACAATGGAAGCTCTTATCTATCACATATGTTATCCTGTTTAGATAATTATGTCCAGTCTATATTATCATTTTGCTATTTCTATATTGTTCCCACATTTTAAAAATTTGCTGTACTAAATGTTATTTATTAATCAAATTGTGCCCACATTAAATTTTGTGCATCCACCATGAAAACAGACTCTGCAACAAGAAAAGAGGCTTTTAAGTGTTTGTTTGTTGTATGCATATTTCGTATGTTTTTGGGCTGGGCTTAAATATCATTATATGTTCAAGAAGTGATTTGAAGAGTATTAGTAGGTTGTGCAATTTGTGAAGATACAAATTTTAGTAATATTTTGATTCTTCCTGATGATATTGTGAATTTAATAACCATGAAAGGCAAGAGGATTTTCCTCGAGTTTTTCCAAACCCCTCATGAACGCTAATTCGTTGCCCCTCTCTGTTTGAGGTCATATGCTTCGTTGATTATGACCGTGACATTTTGCTTGAGTTTGTATTTTTTCATGAGACGCCACATAGTTGTTTCAACGATGAGTCTAGTGAACGGGATGCGATTCCTATTTATTCTTTGCTAATGGTTTCATGAAAAGTTTCACAATATTAACCAAGATTCAGTAGATTGGCGAGCTCTTTCTTAATACTAGGTTAGGAAAAATATAAAGAAATATGGATGTAATTTGTAGATGTTATGATCTAAAACCAGAAATATAGTAATAGACTAAATATAGGGATCCTAATCTATGTAATGATAAACTAGGGAATACACATTTCTTTGAGTTCGATAAATTGAAATTAGAGTAAGTTTTAGAAAAAATACATAGTTTTATAGGATTTTGAGTTAAACAATAAACTAATACTACATAATTGGATTTTGTAGAGTGTCATTAGACTCCTAGTAAAATTTTAAATGATGAAACTAAGTGTAGGGCTAAGTTGTCCAACCTAGGTAGAAAGAGCATATGGTTTTGATCAATTTTTGACCTCGATGGCCAATTTTGACCTCTAGTGACCTAAGCTAAATTTAGATTATTGCATTCGATAGGTTTGTGTCTTTGGGTTTCAGGTTTGTGCTCAAAATTCCAAAATCACACCTCTATGACTAGACATAACTTCTTTGTGAAAATGATAGCTCTCTTTAAAGCCCTAAAAAAGGGGCTTGTCTAATTACACTACATTGACCTCGCCACACCCCCAATGGTGTTATGAGAATCACACTATGTACCAATACTCAAGAGAGATCAAGACGCACCTAGCTCCCCCCTGTGTTTGTCTATAAATATATGTAATAAACAATGATTTGGCAAGTGCCTCCAACAACTTAGCAATCATCTTTGGTGTGAGTAGCATGTGAGAGTGATCTAGGACAACAATATAGGATGTTTTTAGACTTGATAACCTATTGAAATTCTCTAAGGATTGACAATGCAATGATTTGGGCTAAATATGCTTCTTAGAGTGTTTGAGTGTGAGATCCCTTAGATAGCCAAAGCTATCGCTAATGTGAGTAGGGTGTATTTACTTTTATAGGTGAGTTTACAAATGATTTCCCATTCAATTGACCCATAGCCAATCGGGGCAGCATGTGCATTTAATTTTTTTATAATTGCAAGTGTTTAGGACAAAATCAATGGCCTAGGTAAGAACCATTGATTGATTCTCACCATGTCGGATGATTTTGATTAGGTTTAGCTTGGGACTTGATATGAAAGTCGAGATAGGTGGCCATGAATTTGAATATGTGTTATGTATATAGTGCAACTATTCTTGGTGACCTAAATTGAGTAACAAGTGTATACCTAGTGGCTTTGGAGTACAAAATTGAGCGAGATGTGTATAGGTGATTTAGTGGTCATTTAACCCAATTAGAATAAAGGATTTGAATCTAGAGTATAGTATGTGCAATCAAATTATATAATAAATGTTCCAACATTCAAATCTAGTGTACATGTAAAGCATTTAGTTATAGCAAATGCCAAAATATAGTAATACACAAGGAGATAGATTGACTTAGTTTTATGGATGTCTCATGTAGATGTTATGGATGTGGAATTAGGACAAACAGGTTGTCAGAATCTGGACATGCTAACCTCTCTGTCTCGATTTAGAAGTCTTGACCCTTTTGGACACTTGCGCAAGGTGTTTTTGTCCTCTTTGGCAATAGTTTTTGGCTCTATGCAAGTTGTTAAACTGTTTTGGGTTACTTCATCACTTTTAATACTTGTTTCCTAGACTTTCACTTCTTATGATCAAAATCCTAGCCTCCCCGCACTAGCACTCGAATGAACATTACATAATAAAATAAAGTAGTATGTTGTGGAGTTGGAATTCCTTTGGTGGTCAACCCTCTATTTATTCCGACAAAGGATTGCACTATGTTTTCCAAATGAAGGGCTCAAAACCCATGCAATTATCCTAGGCTCATGCAAGTGTGAATGCAATCTACAAAGCACCCCCTATGTTTTCCCTTGTGCCTCAATGAAAATAGCAAGTGTAACTATAGATAATGTGCCCTTCATAATAGATAGAATGTTGCAATAAAGTGGTGAAGAAAAGTGCCAAATTACAATTCTTGTAAATACAAACCCTTGAAGTGCCCTTTGGTGTATAGGTGTATACAAAGAAAATACAAAATACGATATGATTTTTCCTTTGTGTCTCCTTGCAACCTCGGATGAGATTGGCTGAAGCTTGGAATGAAGCACTAAGATTATTGAATCTCTACGATCAAATGGATGTGGATGCTCCAAAAATGTTCGAATGGAAGTAGATTTTAGCTACGAGAAATGCAAATGAATGGTTGAATTGATTGATAGATTCTTGATCAAATGGATAGTGTAACAACGTGTAAAATTGAATGGAAATTTGACACAATAACAATGCAGATTCTTAAGCTTCCAAAGATGAAAAATGGAGAGGAATGAGTGTTTATTTATAACTGAGGGAAGAGAATCCCAGAGCCTTGATTTGTGTGATTGATTTTCTGATATGAGGCTGATTGAAGCATGATTGGAATGATTTGTCTGAGTTTCCAATTTGATTGGAAAGATAAGCTATTGATTTGAGCTTGATTGAGTGAGTTTTCATTGAGTTTGGCAAAGGGTGGCATATTTTTGAATATTTCAAAGCTTATCTTCGAATTAATATTTCATGTCTTTTGTTTTATTCACCCAAAAAGTGATGTGAGTTTTATCTTGAGAGAGTTTTGCTTTAATTTGGAAAGCCATGATTCAAGGGATATGTTTTAGTTAACTCAAATCTATGATTTGATTTAATTTAAACTTGTCCTCTTGAATATAATTAATGATTTTTAGCCTTAGTCATGATTTGACTTGCTTTAGTCAACTTGAGATGTCAACTAGTGAGGTGGAAATGAGTTGGAGATGAGGTGGAAATGGATAGGTGGAGGATTTATTAATTATTGTGATATTAAATTAGCTAATAGGGTAGGGGATGAATAATAAGAGTGATAAGATTAATTAATTAATCATAGGAGTGAGGTGCAAGTGTAATAAGGTCCATAGTGCGAATATTTAATAATTTAAGACTATGTGTGAGCAATAGAGGTAATTACGGAAGTTGTGGGGATTATAGAAGTTTATTTGGCATAATGTATAGAAAGTCATTAAGGGTCATAAAATAGCGGAATATATCAAAAGTAGTCGTAATAAGTCAGAAATGACTATAATGTATCAGTGAAGTAATCACATGATCATTTTGGAGTTTTAGAATGCGTAATAGAATATTTTGGGGTGTCTATAATAGGTGTTTGATAACACTTAATAAGAATTTGGAATGATTTTGAATTGGATTGGAATTCTCTTAGAAGAGTGCAGAGTTTTATAGACTTTCTTAGGGCCTATTCTTGGTGCGTACTCTTGATTTAGGGAAGTTTAGGGTAGATTTGCTAGAGATTTGGAGATGAAGATCAAGTTTGTCTTGTTATTGCCTAGTAAAAGCTAAGTTATTTCCAAGTTTCCAAGTGAGTAAATTACACTATTTGATTTAATTTTATATTTCCCATGGGACATAAGTTTGCATTAAGGATGACCTAAAAATGGGAATTCGGATAAAGTTTGCATTAAGGCTGACCTAAAAATGGGAATTCGGATAAACTTAAAATATTTTACCATTGAAGCTCAAAGGACACTAGTGCCCATATCCAAACACTAGCATATTCCGCTAGTGTCACGCTCGACGGTAGTGTCCAAAAGAAAAAAAGAATTAATAGAAGTTATGGGAAATATCTAATAAGAGGTGAGAGATGTTTATCAAAGCATTTGGATTAAACCTCTAGATGTTTATGAAACATAGTGAGAGAATAATAAGTATTTGCAAGCCTTAAAAGAGGGAATAATAATACATTTATGCTTTATTTATGTGTGGAAGTTGTAATTAAGGGATATAATCCAAATTATTAATTATCAAGCAACTAATTACTATATTTAGGTGTCTACATTCCCCCTTTGTTCTAGTAAATGAAAAATTATAGGTTAAAGGAAATCCATACCTAAGTGTGTGAAACTTTATTTTTCTCAATTTTCTTTATTTCTCAAATGTTTAGGATGTCGTAAGATGCCTCCAAGAGTGAAACATGCAACACACAGGTGTATTCAATGTATATGTAATGAAAATCAAATCTTTAATGATGTAGACACAAAATCACACACTTGGGTACATTTCTAGGTTCTAATCACATATTACTATTCATATGATTCCTAAGTGAGAAAACTAGTAATTGACAACTATCTTTGGCCTTTTGTCTGTGTTTCTTATTTTATAATTGGCCTTCTACACCCTATAGCCCAATCTGAACTTTATTGATTTATCTTTTAGACTCCGAACGCCAACACCTAGGTGCCCTCGTCCCTTTAGGCGCCCCAAACCTCTTTATACTTTACTCACTCTCCTTGGGCTTCTTTTATCTTTAGGGCATTTTATTTTCTTGTGGGTCGGCCTTCCAGCTTTTCAATTTCCAAATTCAACTAAGGGAATCATATAAATACAAAGCTATGTGACCATAATAAAGGACCAAGCTATAAGCATCTATTATTTTCCCCTAAGGTTGCATCCAAAGGCATTCTAAGAGCATCAAAGGAATCCATCTAGCACTCACTCAAGGGACAACAAAATACATTTTCTACATACACGCATGGGAGAGGAAGTTCATTTTTTCATCCACACATTTATTTACATTTCTACATCTAGTTATTACCACTATCACATGCATTTACTCAAGGGCCTCCTAGGGTACGATTCTATCACACACACACAAGAACTACGTGGAGTTTGAGATCTAGTGTAGTGCTCATTTGTAAGTTCACTCTAGTAGGTGACTCGCCATTGTCAATCCGACTCCCCATATTACATATTTTCTTTTGGGGATTTGATGTACTTTAAGGGTTTTGTAAGTTATTTTCTCTTTCTAAGTTACAGGTGAATTCGGCGATGATCTAGCGACATACATCCGACCAAAAGTGAAGGTTAGCAACACCTGTGTGACACAATAAAAACCATTTTCTCGAGTCCATGTGCAAAATCACAGTGTTCCTAGCAGAGGTCTCTAATGCCTAAGTGCCCTAGTCCAGATCATCTGGCATTTCCAAGAATTTTTGTGCTTAATTGTGACAGTCTTCTCTTCCTGTTCATCGGGCCTTCCACCCGATCACCTTTAGGATAATGTGAATCAGCTAAGTCCTTTACTCTCTCTAAAGACATAGGGTTTCATATTTCTTTAGCTTATTTCTCGTGTTGATCATGTACTTTATCATTTATTTATCATATGTGACTTTGCAATTAGGATTTTACAAATTCCATATTTGTTAAATCATTTGGTGAACCCGTCGCTTGAACCCAACCTTACTTTTAGGTATTTTGTCATCTTGTTATCATGGCTCAATCTTATGAACCCTTTATTAAAGCCCACCTTCAAGATCTCAATGATCATATCATAGAATCCACAAGATATCGATATGCTCTCTCATGAGGAGGCCACCAATCTAGCTAAGCTTAGTGTTCCTACTTCTACTACCACTTCCATTCCTATTGCTACTCAACCTCCTAATTCCACTCTTCCACCTACTTCTATTGTTCTTGTATATGTTCCTACTCCCACTAACCACTTCACTCCACCTATTATTTCTCACACACGGAAAGTCTCTTCTGCTGGCACTCAAGACCTATCCTCTCTTTATCAAGATCTCCTCTCTATCCCTCATGTGTTAATGGGACAAGCATGGGCCATTCGTAGTTCTTCCAAATCATAAGGAAATAAGGAAATCCCACAAAATGGTTCCCTCCCAAACTAGGATGGCTTTCACTAAACATAGATGATGTCTCACAAGGCAATCATAGGATATCAGTAAATGGATGTATTATTTAGGACTTCTTGGGCTCTATGATCAAATTTTATAACCCTTAATCTACCTAATAGAACAAGTAATGAAGTTGAATCCACCACATCATCAAGAGGTATTCAAATTTCTCTACAATGTGGTATTGACCATTTGAGCATTAGATTTGACTCTCAAATCATTCTCAAGGCAATAACCACTAAAAAGTCTTAAAACTTAGAGAATCAATGAAATAAAAATTAGCAAGGCATCATCTCATATAACTATCATCTCAAGAAATAATTTAGTGCTAAAATGAGGAAAATAAGATAGTGAATTTATTTTCTAACATCGAGGTGACCAAGAGATACCCACAATAATTTCCAATATAATAGAATCATCGTCAATACTTTAGATTGGTGGAATTTTGATCATCCTTCACTTTAATTGAAATCCATGTCATCATATTATCCTCTTCTACACTTTCTAATCTATGCTTCATTGATCGATATTTCTAGCACACATGTTCAAACCATTTTCTATTGACACTCTCTTGTTTTATAGTTCATTCTTGACTATCAAGGGTATTTTATAAATGAACATCATCTCATACTCATCCATATTCAATCGGAGGCACACTCCTCCTATCACATTCACAAGTGTATATTATTCCATCTTATTTAGAGGGTTTTTGAGTGAAGAAATTACTAATTAACCCCCATCTTTTGGCCATTTTTACTTTATTTTACTTCATCATTCTAGACCTCCACCACAACATGCCCAGTATGTTTCATCACTTTCACATTTTTTTGCCTCGACTAGGGCACCTAGGCTAGTACTGGGGTGCCCATGGGCACCCTGGTCCCACCATGGGTTCCCCGATCCTTCTTGAACTTTCCCACCACTTTTTGGGCTCTTTCTAGCCATTTGAGGTCTTTATCTTTTTGTGGTCGTCATTTTATGGTTAATTATGAAATCAGATCAAGAGAACCCTATAAATATAAAGTTATGAGACCATAATGAGGACCAAGAACTATTCACTATTATCATCCACCTAGAGTCCATCCATCTATTGTCATTGGAGATCACTTACATCCACATAAGCTCCATCACAAGGCACAAGGCTAGGACATCTACATCACACACAACATAGGGGAGGATTCTATTCTATTCCATGCACCATTCTATTACATTTTTCTACACATAGTTAGCTTGTTACATCACAAAGTGTGACTAGCACAAGAGCAACCTAGGGCATGTTTCACACACACACACAAACTACATTTGGGTCTAGAATGTAGTGCAACGCTTAGTTAGTAAGACCACCATTATGGTAGCTGAGGTCAGTCCGACCCTATCATATGCATTTTTATTTTTTAGGGATTGATGTTTGTTTAGGGTTTTGCAAGTCTTCCTTTCATCTTGGAATTAGTAGAAATGACACTCATGCACAATACAATAGGATTTGATGTGACACACAACGAGGGTTTTGGACCACCTTCCGAACCTATGAAGATCAGTTCTCAGATCTTTTTCACAAACCAAGGCACCCATTCTATAGACCAGAGCACCCGTAGGTTCCCCATCCTTCTCTGTAGCACTCCACTCTAAAGAATCCGCCCATATCCATCCTTTTTGGGCTCTCGCACGCTTTTCTTGCTTCCATTTCTCACATCACCTCTGCGACACACTCCCACATGGGCATATCTCTATTCAAATCAACTAAGTTCTTTCCTCTTCTCTCTTACACATTAGGGTTAGAATTTCCTTTTCATAGTTTCTTGGGTCATCTTTACATTTATTTATAACATCTATTTACTTTATTTACAATTGTTCATAGCTTAGATTAACTAGTACCTATATTACATTTTTAGTTAATCATTTTGGTGAACCCGATATTTCAACACTTCCTTCATTCACACTTTTAGGTTCTTCATGCATTTTCTTATCATTCTAGGGTTCTTTCATCTTCTTTCATCCATTATCTTTTTCTCATCATGAACATCTCTATTCACACTTATCTACAAAATCACCTAATTGTATCAATAAGCTTAAGAAGTACTTGGCTACCAATTACATTCCTCCTCATACTTCACCCGACTATGTATATCATAAGTTCACTTTGGATCTATCCCTTAATGAGGATCAAATCACTTTCACAACAGATGATCTACCTTCTCAAGTGATACTACAACATGACCCTCCCTTGTATATCCAAGTTTGTATTAACAAATTCAGTCAAACGTGCTTTAGTTGATAATGGATCTGGCCTTAACATTTGTAACATCACTTTCCTTCAACATATAGGAATGTCAAAAGCATCTTTATCCCCTTTTCCATCTCTATTTGTGGCTTTGATAACATCCCCAAGCATGTGTTTAGGTACTGTTCATTTACCAGTCACTATTGGTCCATGTACAATTGATATTCCATGTCATGTCATGCCTAATAACCTTAATTATAATATTCTTCTTGGGAGACCTTGGATCCATGCTATGCATGTGGTCCCCTCTACACTACATGCATGACTTAAATTTCCATCATCAAGGCACTATTTATGATGTGTCGGCTGATCCATCACCTTTTGAGTATTGTAACTTTGTTGAACAAACTACTGATATCCCTACTTCCTCTCGATATTACTCAGAATTTTCTAGGTATGGGTTAGGGTATGAATATTTCCACCACTTTGGCTTCTCTGATACATAGGTAGATCAACAAGAACATAAAATCACATAGCTTTGGGACCTCCCCCGCATGTCACACAAGTTTGGGCTAGGGTATCAACCTCCTTCTATGCCTCCTACAAATACTTATACCACTTTTCATGTTACTTCACTTCCCTTGCTACATCCGGAACTCATTAGTGATGATGTATACATCTACTTTGGGATAACCTCGATACTTTTTCTACCGATAATGCACTACTTGATTATATGGGTGTTTATGATCATCTTCCCTCTTTCCACCATAAGAGGCATCATCCTTTATCTCTCACTAATATGTTTACCTCATAGAATCGATGTCACCACTAAAAAATTGATCCACCCGACACTATTCCTACTGATCCATATATTGAAGATCATTCATCCCTTCTCAATGAAGAAACAATACAATACAACTTGGGCACATCTAAAAATCCACATAGTTTTGCTAGCCACCTCTCTCACCCCGTTGAACAAAAGGATATCAAAAAATCCTTCATGATTTCTCAGATATTTTCACATGGGATTATAGTGATATGTCGGGTATTGATACATCATGTGGCAATGCATAATATTTCCTTAACCCGGGTGCCAAACCTATCCAATAGAAAATTAGTAAGATGCACCCCAAAGTAGCCCTCTTAGTCAAAGAAGAAATTCAAAAGCTTCTAGATGCAAGTTTTATTCGTGTTGTCGACTATCTAAATGGGTATCTAATATTGTCCCGATAATGAAACCAGATGGTCGGTTCATTGTTGTTGCACTGATTTCATGATTTAAACAAAGCTTTCCCTAAGGATAGTTTTCCTTTGCCACACATCGACACTATTATCGATTCTACAACCGGATATGATATTCTTTCCTTTATGGATGGCTTTATCGGGTTACAATCAAATCAAGATCAACCCAAATAACCAAGAAAAACCTCCTTCACCATGCCATGGGGTACATTTTTCTATACAGTTATGCCCTTTGGCCTTAAAAATGTCGAGCTACTTATCAACAGGAAATGACACATATATTTCATGACTACATTCACAAGATTATCAAGGATTATGTAGATGACATCTTGGAAAAATCTAGGTGATGATCTTCCCATGCAAAGGATCTACAAATACTATTTGAACGATTACGACAATATCGTGTGCATTTAAATCCAAAAATGTGTTTTTAGGGTCACAACAGGTAAAATTCTTGGATATATTATCTCCCAACATGGCATTGAGATTGATCCTAACAAAATTAAATCCATTATCGATATGCTCCACCCAAGAACCTACATCAATTACACTCATTACAGGTAAAATTCAAGCTATCCGATGCTTCATTACACAACTTGTTGATAAGACCCAACCATTCACATGAACTCATGAAGAAAGATACCAAGTTTTTTTGGGATGAGCAATGTCAACAAGCATTTTACCATATCAAAGCCTACTTGTTAAATCATCTGTTCTAGTCCCTCCCGTAGTTAATCGACCTTTCTTGTTGTATATCTCTACTATGTTTCATGCCTTAGGCACTTTATTGGCACAACATGATGATTCTCAACGTGAAAGAGCCATATATTATATCATTCATACTCTACTCTCTTACGAATGTAACTATAGCTACATTGAAAAAATGTGCCTCGGTCTTGTCTTTGTTGTAGAAAAATTGTGACATTATCTCCTCAACAATGAGGTACATATTATAACAAAAGTTGACCCATTACATTACCTCCTATCCCCACACATCTATCAAGATGTTTGGTGTTGGGTCATACTCCTCACTAATTTGATTTTAAGTTCATACCACAAAAAATCAAAGGACAAGTTATCACCGATCAATTAGCCACGGCACCCCTCTTGGATGCATCACCCATTTCTAATTCCTTTTGTGACAATTTCATTTCCTATACCATTGAGCCACATACATGGACAATGTATTTTGATGGCTCTCATTGTCGATCTAGTGCCAAGGGTGGGATATTCTTTATTACCCCACATGGTGACCCACTCCCTTCACATATCAATTAGGGTTTTCTGTATCAAAAACATTTTGAGTACAAGGCTCTCATTTTAGGATTTCTTACCACTCAAAAGCTTCTCATTCACAACTTATGCATACACAATGATTCTCAATTAGTCATCAATCAGGTTAATGATACATATAATACAAAGGAGGAGCATCTCATTCCATATAACACCCTTGTAAAGGATCTTTTAGCTACTTTTGAGTCCTACTCCATTACTACTATTCCTCACAAGGATAATCATCATGTAGATGCTATGGCTAGTGCCACATCACTCATCCCACAAGACATCACCAAAAACAAGATACTTTCATAATTATGCACTTATGACATCCCTCTATCTCTGAATTACCTCTTGCATCTTGTGCCATCACGCACATGTATAAGAACAACGTTGAATGGTTCACACCTATTTATAATTACTTATATAAGAAAACTATCCCCAATACCCTACAACCTCATGAATCTCATTGGTTACGTCGTGAGGCTACTCATTATGTTATCATTGGGACCAAATTATTCAAACATTTTATCGATGGTCATCTTCTCATTTCCTTTCACTTACAGATATTCCCATAGCCATCTCGAAAATTCATGATAACATATGTGGTGGTCACTTCTCGAGTAAAGCTATGTCACAAAAAAATTTTACGCCAAGGGTATTATTGGCCTACAATGGAACAATATTTCCTTAAATATGCTACTCATTGTGAAAAATGTCAAAAACATGGCAATCTCCATCATGCACCCACATACGACCTCTAGCCCATTACGCCTACTTGGCTTTTTCTCCCTTTGGGGACTTGATCTAATTGGTATGATTAATCCTAAATCGGTGACAATGACATAAATACATCATTACAACTATTGAATACTTTACAAAGTGGGTCGAGGCAAATCCTCTACGAAACACCACTAGTCCAAACATTTGTAACTTTCTCACCATGCATATTATCACACATTTTGGGGTTCCTTCGCTCTAATCACTGATAATGGAACCTCCTTCAAAAATAAATATGTTAAAAAGTTTTGTGCTAAATTAAAAATTAAACTATCATTCTCCACACCTTATTATCCACAAGGAAATGGCCAAGTTGAGGCCACCAAAAAAACTATTATCAAAATCTTATGCACAAGATTGTTGACTCTAGTGGTACCGATTGGCATAACCAACTATTCTACGCACTATGGGCTTATCGTACTAGCATTCGTACACCTACTAACATGCTACCCATTTTCCTTGGTTTATGGTGCCGAGGTTGTTATCCCACTCGAACTCAAGATACCGTCCTTGCAGATCTCTCTCAAAGGCATCCTCAAAGATAATGAATATCATGAAAACCGATTACATGAACTAGAAATGTTGGACTCATGTCATGTCCAAGCACTCAAACATTTCACGCATATCAATCTTGCATCACACTGCATACTCAATAAAAACTCATTCTCGAGATTTCAATATCAATGACCTTGTCTTGAAGGAAAATTTAAAAAATAAAATGTTGAGGCACCTCTCAAAGGAAAATTTAAGCCCAATTGGCTTGGTCCATACATTATCATAATAAACTTGGTGGTGGATTATATCACCTCGCCACCCTTTTAGGAAAACCACTCAAAAATCCACTCAACATAATGCATCTTAAGAAATACTACGCTTAGATTACCACACTACAATCACTACCCAATGGCACACTCTTGTGCTTCGGTTCACACTTGACTATTGAGGGATTACTACACATGAACCCCACACATTGCACTATAGGTCTTACACACCGTGTCTATTAACATATCACATGTCATACATCATATTAGTCACCATTATGCATATATAATATTTATATTGTCTACGCATATAGAATCATACACTCCTCATCCTACATACTACATTACTAGTCTATCTACATATATTACATGTCACTCTATATGTTACACTTTACATATTCTACACATCTTTCATTGCATTCTACACATCTCATATTTACATATTGTAATCATCACATGGTCATTCAATCATCACACATCATACATCATCTTATACGCATTGCACTCACTTCCCTATGATGTACTTTAATTCCTTGGTCCATACTCGACTGCCGAGGGTTTATAAATCAAATGGACCTTATACTCATCAAACATTTACTATCTCACCTTTCATCATGTGACATTCCTAGGCTAGTGATGTATGCTAGGCTAAATCATGTCACCCATTTTATCATTTTGTAGTGGTATACACCTTAAGTTACATCACCACTACCTCTTTTCATCTCATAGTGATATAAATTTAGGCATAAATCATCACTCATACATTTATCTTATAGTGATATACACTTAGGCTAAATCATCACTTATAGGTTCAATTTGGTTGTGGCATACGCTTCGCTATAGGGTTCCCACACATCATTTATAGGTTGTATCTCATCAATACACATACACATTCATCACAACACATTAGAAACAACACACACTTCAACCATTTCCTAATGACACGCTCTCATTTACGGTTCATTTTTATTGTTGAGTAGGAAAACCAAATGAACCTCATTACATACATTTCCATTCACTCGGGGGCACACGGCTCTATCGATACTAAAATTTTCCTCCATGATTTCTATTTCCTTAATGTATATATTAGGAATAAGATGTTGTTAAGTATAATTCATAGTGGCGTCTGATAGAAGATAACGGTGCTACCAATACGTCGCCGCCAATAATGTACAATACAGTAATAGTCAAAGTACAATAGGAATGTTGTGATAAAAATTAAATATTTGTCGTAAGTGGTTCGGTAATGTTGAAATGTCAAAGTTAAGGTAAGTAGAGAAGTAGGGTCTACATGATTAGGAATTAGAAATATTATATTTGTAATAATGACAAGGAGTGATGTCATAAATATTTTGTGTATTTTATTTGTAAAAAAAGTGAAACCCATGTGAAATGATAAGATTTATTTTATCTTAGAAGATAAGCCTACATGTAAAGATAAGAGTTGGGGATGGAATATGATTAACCGAAAGAGACTTCCTATCCTATCTTAGAGATAGGGTGGATAATCCTGAATTTCTATAAATAGAGATGCCACCCCTCTCATTTATCATGGAATAAAGTTGTAATAATTATTTTATGAATAAAGGATTCATTTTGAAGGTGTGTTAAGGAAGTCATCAAGATGAGTAATTGTGAAGTTTCTCCCATAACTATTGTTGGGGAAAAAATGGATTTGGTAACACTTGGAGTAATTCATGGGTGAGATTGTAACAATTTCATGTTAATAATATATTTTACATTTGTATTTCAGATTTTTCATCATTCTTTTATGTCATAGTCTATGGTATTCTTGTGTTATGTCTGCTATTGTGTTTCCAGATTACTACCACCAAACCAAAAGTTGTGCATTACTGAAATAATCATAGCATGAGGAGTTCTCGGTGAAATATTATCGAGTGTGGAATTCATGTTGATAGCTCCTACCATTCATCTTGCATTCCATTTCATCCATCCACAACATATTTCATATTATGGTTACTCTTACTCTTGCTTACTTTTTCTTGTTCATGGTAACTTTATTACACATGCTAGTTAGATTACATGTATGTCATTTATCTATATCATACACACATGCACGTTCATGTCTTTCGCTAGTTGTGATCGTCGAGATACAAGTATCTCTACATGCAACATGGATGCTCACCTTCAAACCTTCCTATACTAGTCACCAAGGGCATCCACGTTCATCTCTTCTAGGTGTTATTGTTTCATTTTGTACTTAGCACTTTACATTCCTTTCTTATACACGTTTTTTACATACTAGTTATCTTTCTAACATGCTAATGGGTGCTTCATGTGTAGCATTTGTTATGTAAGGATATTTGCTTCCATACTTGTTTGTTACATTGTTTTTTATTGTTTGCTCTTGTCTATGGGATTCTCCCTATGTTTTGGTGTGCACACTTGTTTTTTTGTTTGTGGCCATGATGACCTTGTGTGTCTTGTGACATCCTAAGAGATGTCCCATATTTAAGACCCACTTTGTGTTGCTTACTTGTCTTCTTACGTGTTTACACTACTTTTTTGGTAGCTTTTACATTGTTTACATAGATTACACAATATATTTTTACATGCATGCTTGTTCATATACTAACATTTGTCTTTGGCTATCCATTCTTATTTGTGCATGCCTTGGTTTCTACCAAGTGCATTCCCTTCCTCCCGCAGCATAGAGTTTCAAAGTACATGTGGTTGGTCCTCCTATGGGGCCACATTATCTTATCGGTGACCTCGCGTGTGCCCTCAAAGAGGGGGGCATCATTTAGGGTTTTACAGTCTACACAATGTGTTTACACCGGTTTAGTTTAGTGTATTTTTCACCCTTGGGATTGTGGGTTTACATACAATGAGTGGGTTCATACCAATTTACAAACTCCATACACAATTTCTTTTACAAAACATAGTGTCCTTAGCATTTGGAGGAGTAGTTAAAGGTTGGAGGATACAATGGAATTCCTCCCTATACTTCTTCTACCACCGGCATCGGATCACCCAAAAATGAGGACGATACAAAATCTCTTCACACACATTTAAGGAATTAGTTATAGGTTAGAGGAGACAAATAAATTCATCCCTATAATTTTTCATCCTATGGTGTCGATCACCCAAAAACCCCAAAGAGTACAAGATATCCTTCTACACTCTCTTTTCTCGACATGGATTAGGTGCACATGTTCCATTTGCACTTTTTATTTTGTGTACTTTAATTTTACCTACGTCTTTTACATTGTGTTTCTACACACATATACATATATATTTGGTCCTACTTAATCATTTTATCCTTGCAAGTCCGATTGTATGAGAAACAAGCAACAAATGGGGGCAATAACAAAAAAATGACGTCAACAACAACACTTCATGGTAGCACACTTCACATACTAACCATGCAGGTACACTACACACATTAGCATCAGCACACGCATTCCACCCTAGGTTCACTCTTATCACTTTTTTACACATTTTCATCTTTAGTTTCCACGCTCCATCATCTTTTTTTCATTCCATGCTTTTTCTAGTCCTTCAACACGCCTTCTTTGTTACTCGACATTGGCATCAGTATGCATATCTATCTACTTTATGTTACCGAGCTTTCCACTCACCAACATAAAGTGGGGAAATGTAGACACAAAATCATGCACTTTAGACATTATTTAGTCCCGGTCTCATACTACTATTTAGAGGGTTTTGAGAGAAGAAAGTACTAATTAACCCCTGTCTTTTGGCCATCTTTCTTTATTTTATTTCATCATTCCCAACCTCCACCACACATATGCCCAGTATTTTTCATCACTTTTGCGTTATTTTAGCCTCGACTACGGAACACAGCAGTATCTTGGGGTTCCCATGGGAACTCTAGTCCCCACCATGGTCACCCCGATCCTTCTTGAATTTTCAAATAATATATTTTACAGTTGTATTTCAGATTTTTCATCATTATTTTATGTCATAGTCTATGGTATTCTTGTGTTATGTCTACTATTGTGTTTCCAGATTACTACCACCAAACCAAAAGTTGTGCATTACTGAAATAATCATAGCACGAGGAGTTCCAGATGAAATATTATCGAGTGTGGAATTCGTGTTGATAGCTCCTACCATTCATCTTGCATTCCATTTCATCCATCCACAACATATTTCATATTATGGTTACTCTTACTCTTGCTTACTTTTTCTTGTTCATGGTAACTTTATTACACATGCTAGTTAGATTACTTGTATGTCATTTATCTATATCATACACACATGCACATTCATGTCTTTCTCTAGTTGTGATCATAGATACAAGTATCTTACATGCAACACGGATGTTTGCCTTCAAACCTTCCTATACTAGTCACTGGGGGCATCCACGTTCATCTCTTCTAGGTGTTATTGTTTCATTTTGTACTTAGCACTTTACATTCCTTGCTTATACATGTTTTTTACGTACTAGTTATCTTTCTAACATGCTAATGGGTGCTTCATGTGTAGCATTTGTTATGTAAGGATATTTTCTTCCATACTTGTTTGTTACATTGTTTTTTATTGTTTGCTCTTGTCTGTGGGCTTTGCCCTATGTTTTGGTGTGCACACTTGTTTGTTGTTTGTGGCCATGATGGCCTTACGTGTCTTGTGACATCATGAGCGATGTCCCATATTTACGACCCACTTTTTGTGGCTTATTTTTCTTCTTACGTGTTTACATTACTTTTTTGGTAGCTTTTACATTGTTTACATAGATTACAGTTATTATATTTTACATGAATGCTTGTTCATATACTAACATTTGTCTTTGGCTATCCATTCTTATTTGTGCATGCCTTGGTTTCTACCAAGTGCATTCCATTCCTCCCGGCAGGTAGAGTTTCGTAGTACATATGGTTAGTCCTCCTATGGGGCCACATTCTCTTATCGCTGACCTCGCATGTGCCCTCAAAGAGGGGGCATCATTTGGGTTTTACAAATACACACAATGTGTTTACACTGGTTTAGTTCAAAGTGCATTTTTCACACTTGGCATTGTGGGTTTACATACAACAAGTGGGTTCGACTAATCTGCAAACTCCATACACAATTTCTTTTACAAAACATAGTGTCCTTGGCATTTGGAGGATTAGTTAAAGGTTAGAGGATACAACGGAATTCCTCTCTATACTTCTTCTACCACTAGCATCTCGATCACCCAAAAACTAGGATGACATAGAAATCTCTTCACACACATTTAAGGAATTAGTTAAAGGTTAGAGGAGATAGATAAATTCATCCCTACAATTTTTCGTCCTATGGTTTCAAATCACCCAAAAACCCTAGTAGTACAGAGATATCCTTCTACACTCTCTTTTCTCGACATGGATCAGTGCACATGTTGCTATACAAGGGAAAAGTGACATGTGAGCATGGGAATCTACATGTACCTCTTCCTCGCACCCGACCCCCGAGGTCAGTGTCGAGATGGCCGTGAATGTGGAATATAAACGGATACAAACAAACTAATCGGGTAATCTTATATCCTCAATACGCAATAATGAAATCACATGAATCTAAGGCAAAGAAGGCCCTCCTAACCTAAATTGGTGTAATGGTTCGCTCGTGGATATAATAGTTGTTCGGAGGCTCCAATAAATGTCGAGCTCTCCAAGATCCTATTTATTGGCATTGTTGATACGTGGGAAGTGACATGTGGGGTTTCATATATATTTCTAGACAAAGTCATGGAAAAATGGTAATGGAAGGTGTATTGGATCTATAGTGAACTATGGGTGATTTTCTGGTTTATCCCAGAAAATATTAGATTGATTGGCTTCTATGTTTAATACGGATAACTACATTATGATATCTGGTGAGAGTGGTGAGGATCTAAATACCAGTGTTCGTAAACCGATATCAATACTTAATTGATTTGCAGGCCCATTGGGTTGTGGGACTTGGGGATCACAACCGTGAGTTCATGGTTGTTGTGGACCTGTTATGGTCATGAGAAGAATTAATCCCTTCTTCGACTATCCATTAATCATACGCCTTTTCAACCTCTATGTTTAGAACTAGAAGTTGTATAATTTTCTCATAATACCTTACAAGTGTTCTGGAAACTTGAATGCATAAGCTAGTATCTATGTCAATGAGGAGGTCTCTTGCATCAGGTTGTGGAACTAAAGGATCACAACCAAATACTTGTTCTCTTTCGAATCCTTGTACAGTCATTCGGATATTTTATCAAGGCAGTCTATAGTTAGGATGGTTTGACCAAAATGTGTAAGCTTTGTTGTCTTCGATATTTAACCCTCTCAGTTGTTCACTAATTGCTTGTAGGTTTGTCGTTGCTCGAAAGACCTGTATCCTAAGGTCTTGATCTATATCAACTAATGTTGTGGGTAGATTTGGTTGAGGCACTATTGGTTCAAATATATATTCTCTAGGATCTCTAGGTCCTGTGATTGTCATGCAAAATGATTCAACTTTTAACTAAGATTAATAAACTAATTATGAAAGATGTATCTACACTATGCATGTATTCTTCTATTTTTGTATTTTCGATGACGTATTTTAGTGAAATTAAAGAGCAATTACTCTAGTACATTTAGAAAATGAACAACTAATCTAGTAATGAAAATTAAAACAAACAAAGTAGCTTTGGTGTGGCTATTTGCTGTGTACTTGATTTTATCCTAAATATCTAAGCAACTAATTATTTTAAATTCAAAGACTCTCAATCCTACCTCAGAAGTGAGGAATGAATCACAGTTTCTCAGAAACTATCAATCCCCACAGCTTCCCTGGTGATATCGAGAGTGAAATTTTGACTGAAATAAAATAATTCACTACTCTATTTGATATGTTGTAACTAGAACTTTGATAGCTCAAACCTAGCGTTTATAGAATAGTGGTAAATCCAGTTGTGTGTGACTTTGTCCCCTTAGTGTGATCTCCTCATTTCCTTCGTGTTCTCTTGAATCTAGAAAAACGTGTATATGATAGTATCAGCAAAATAAGGAACTTAAACAATGGCAACTGTGGATATAGACTGAATACAATGTGAGTAAGAGAGAGATAGTGCAAGTGAACAGAGCTTGACTATGCAATTCCTAGTAGGATTTATTATGGGAATACAACACAAATGTGCCAAGAGTTTTAGAATCTATCCTTGTGACAAAACAAAACCTACAACTCTAATGGATTCCAATCTATAAATGAAACTAATTTACTCTAAAACCGACTTGCATAGAACAAAGAATGAAGCAAGACTACAACAAGAAGATCAAATGACCTCTAAACAAAGAAAGAAAGACCAACAATGGAAGAAAAACATGAAACTATGGGAATTTTAATTGAGAAATTCAAAAGACTAAATAATAGAATTGAGAAGAAGAGGGGCCATTTGTTTGAAAACAAGTTGGCTATTTATAGCAAATGCATTTACCATAGGGTAACTCCCAATTGAACTCTTTTACTATAAACAAAGGGAAAACACTATTCACAAGGTGGCCAAAACATAAATGCAAAGCAAAGTAGCTAAAGAATGCGGGTAGAAATTGAAGATTTACATTTGACGCGACCATCGAGCATTCTATAAAACGCGTCACAGACCACCGCCCTATCCAGAGGCGGTTACAGGATCGGCTGCCCGATTTAGCAAAAGAATCATGGGACCACCACCTGGGGGTGGCGGCGCCTCATCACTGAAGACCAAAATGTAAGAAAAAAGGGGGGCAGAGGGAAAAACAAAGCATGCGAGAGGCCGAGTGAGGCATATGGGATACAAACATATACTTGGTGAGCTTTTCTGGATCTCGAACACCTTGCGAGGAGACCTGTATCATCATTGGGGTATGTGTAACATCTTTCCAGTGGTGCAGTACCCTAAAATTTTGGGTACGTACATATTGCCCCCTCGAAGAAGTGTCTTAGCCATGAAGAGGCATAAAACAATGGATCCGAGTATGGTAGTCCCGAAATGGGGAGTTAGGAGTTATACCGACACGCCCATGTGTCGAAAAGTCACCATCCAAAATCTCGATATCATCTCGCACGAGGTTTAGAACTTACCTCTATTGATGCTCGACCCCGTGAAAGACATTCAAAATAAATTCAAAAGGCTATATATATAAAACAAACTCATTTCACTATTCATTTATGTTGATTGATTTGATATTTTTGAGCTCTGGGACCCACAAAGTGACGATTTTTACGAGAGTATAGTCAAAATGTTCTTGGTGAGATAGCGAACATGCCTCGAGAGTGGAACATCGACCCGCAAAGTTTCGGTTAGTTCTTCTCAATTTATTGTTTTTGAACCTAAAATGTGGAAATGATGAAATCTTTGTCTCGGGGGTTATTTTTGAAAATATTAGTTTTAAATGAGTCTCTAGGGGGCGCCCAAAAGAAAAGGGTAGGTCCTTATTTTAGTTGAAATGGTGTATTTGCTTTTTTATGGGCATTTTTTAGGGCTTTTGAGCCATTTGTGCTTTTGGGATAGGACCACCGCCCAGACAGGCAAAGTGGTTACAGGACCACTGCCTTAAAAGGCGGCGATTACAGAACCGCCGCTCTGCACAGGGTGGCGCTCTTGACGAAAGCAAAAATAATGCTTTCCTTTACTTATTTTTGCATTTTTAGCATTTTCATATGTTATTGATAGTTTTCCCAATCATATTTTGATACTTACTCCTTTTTTGGTGTTTTTGAGTGTATGCAGAAGAAGGAGGAGTATATTAGATGGAGCCGGGAGAGTGAGTGTGATTGGTTCCCAGCAGTGTTAGAGGCACTCTCTCAGGCAGAGCGAGATACTCTTCAGAGGGCTGGCATTTGGAGGATTGCATAGGTCCCTCACATTGCTCCTGCTAGCCACATACTATGTGACTTATTTTCTTACTCTCGGATGTGGATCGGAACACCTTCCGATTGCCATGAGTTAGGGGTGAGTGGACCATCACCCTGGAGGATGTTTACCGTATACTTTGGGATTCCGATCCTTAGGAGGCGGTTATCTCTTAAGACAAAGAGTATTGAGATCTCAAGTGGTTCAAGGCCACCTATATGGGGATGCGATTGTTTTGATGGTGTCAAAGAAGGGGTGAAGGTCTTCTCTATTGTTGAGACAAACATTCTGTGCTCTGCAAGGCCATCATGGGCATCCTTGCTTCGAGATTGATTGGGAATAAGGAGGGGACACCCTCTTATACTTGTTGGGCCCCCATTATTACATAGATTAAGGGCCATGGACGTGTCTACACTTAGGAGTAGACATTCTCGGGAATACCTACCATGATTTATACATGGTGGTCCAACTTCAAGGATAGTCACTGAGCCACCCCACTCTTGTCATGAGTTAGGTGTATGAGCATATCACTCCGTATGGGAGAGGTGTGTGAGGTAGAGGATCCTCGGGTCGTCGGGCGTATGAGGTGGATAGGGATGATTGTTCTTAGAGCACCTCACCAGCCAATGGCCTCTTTGACCACTGCAGACATGGAGGCCACTCCTTATCAGGCCATGGCAGGGCTATGGGGAGAGGAGACTATCACATTGATTGCTTGTTAGACTACCAATCAGCTGATAGACAGGGTGGGGAAGTTGGAGATCCACCCCTTTGACAGAGTACCACAACAGTTCGGCCTACCGTATATTGACATGCTTTCTCCAACGGGACTAGTGTATAGATCTATTCGTGAGGCTCGGGGAGGTCCTAGAGGCCGGGGTTGGACTATTGTTACCCCTGGTGTACCTATCATGGCCAGGAGGGTGGTATGTGCTCGAGGGGGAACCGGTGCTCCTCAGGCACCTTTACTTTGGATTGCCACCGTTCACCCATAGCAGATGAGAGCCCATTGATGTGGACTCCGAGTCTAAGGAGTTCATTAAGGGAGAGATAGAGGAGGAGACAGAGGAGATGGAGATAAGAGGATCGGGTGGGGAGGATGACAGTGATTCTGAGTGGCATGACACTCATGATATCATACGGGTTGAGAGGGCGGAGCGGAGCGCAGAGAGGGTGACTCTTGTTTTAGAGGAGCTGCTCTCTCAGGATTTAGGGGGATGGTGAGTCCATCACAGGCCGTCACATTGCTCCAGATGTGGGAGAGGAACACCAGTGGCGGCATGATTAGTGGCGGCGCGAGATCCTAGAGATCCTTCCTAGAGGCCCGGAGATCCGAGTGAGTTATCACTCTTCTCTTGACTTTGTTTTAGTTAGAATTGTCTTAGTTGTTATTTCTTTTCGTTTCGTTTATTCTTGGTTTTATTTTTGATCGTTTTCTAACTTGTTTTCTCCTTTATTTGCAGTGACTACTGATGAGTGGCAAGACTTGATTCACCGAGTATGCACAAATACATTGTTTCTCCCCTCAGAGAAGACTTGTAATTAGCTTTCTGTGGAGGTGGGGGAGCCTTCTCAAGAACAAAGCAGAATACCGATGTTTTCACCTTTTTCTCGGTATGCGGTGAAGATCATGACTTCTCTCCATGCTTTGAGGTAGCTGGATATAGGACAATGAGCGCTTGATGAGGAGGAGTCATTCTCATAGTGAGACGGTAGCTACTGGTTGTGACCGCAAGCCCTCAGTGCATTTGGAGCGTCGGTGTAGCCGGAGTCCTAGACGTGGTTATGCACCTTCTGAGGGATCCCATAGGGATTGAGAGGCCATTTTTGTAGTGTTTTGTCAGATATTTATATGAGTGTTTTTGTACTTTTTGGGCTCATTGAGCGTTTTGACCATGCTTAGTGCATGATGGCATTGTATATAAAACTTGATTTATATATATATATATATATATCTTTTTGGATCTAGACTTTTGGTGCCTAGAATTTTGTGACTTGTTTCCACATGTATACTAGATGTTTTTAGAGTATTTGTTTTTGTGCTTTTTAGAATGTATGCAATGGATGACAAATGATAACAAATGTTGAGTAGAATGTTTCTCTTTTTATGTTTTTGTAATGCTGATATGTGATGATTAACACATTGTAGTTTTGAACTTTTGACCTCTTTGGGCAATGTCTGTGATTTCTTCTTATGTTGGCAAAATGTGATGAATGTATAGTGATAAAGAGATGAACTTGCCCCATTCCTAGCTCCACGTAACCAGTAAGATGCAAGGGCTCTACACCAAAAATTAGGAAGGGCAAAAATTGTATGAGTTTGACTGAATGGAATAATAGGAGATAGACAAAGCAGTATTAGAAACTAAAATTAGACCTACACACTTACCTTACTCAAAACTACCACCAAGCTTAGAAGGCCACTTACTTTCCAGTTTATCTAGACTTAGATTTATAAATGGCAACTTGGTTGACAAAATCTAGTTTTGAGGATTTGATCTCTTTTAGAGTTTGGACATTTGTTTTCTCTTAATATAATTTGATTTGCGCTTCTAGCATACCAAGATTTGTTAATTTGTGTGAATGGACCCCCCACATCTTGCCTCATGCCACTAGTAAGAAGCACGGGTTTGTCACCAAAGGCGGGATATAGGTGAGTAAGGGCACTTCTTTCCTTTCCCAACCTCACACCACCAGTAAGAGATGTGGGCTTATCACCAAAGGTTGATGGGGTAAAGAAGTGTGTAAAATAAAATATTATGTTTGCTTGGTGCTTTTGATTCCATTTGATTTTAACTTTTCTGACCTGTAACTTTGGGATATCCTTTCTTTCAAAGAGATTTAAGAGGGATAGATGTGACACCAAGAAGCTTCTAGAACAAACCGTAGGTAAGGACAACTTCACCTAGTAGAAAGAAAGAGCAAAACCAAGTATGCAGGCCTTGGTATGGTTTTCGTCAATACTTGTCTGTCAAACTTGATGAGAAGATTTGAAAATACTTGATGATGTTTGAAGAGATGTGTTTTGAATGCTTTTTCCAATACTTTCAGAAATTTGTAATAAATTGCTTAAGAGTAAGTTCCTGGACTACAATTTTTACGAAATGAGTGGAAAAAATGAAATAGCTAAATGGCTAATGTAATGTAGGTAACTATAATGTACAAGTGGTGATTCTGATGTTTTATGCGTAAAACCATTTAAGATGCAAGGAATTGGTAGTTTCATTGAATTCCTCACCTTTTAGTGTGCACAAAATATACACACCATTTCCATAGTCCTTCATGACTCGGTATGGGCCCAACCACTTGGTCCGGAACTTCCTTCACCGCTTTCTTATCGATCCATTGTCTAGCCTTATAACTAGATCTCCCTCATATATTTCTCGCTCATGGACCTTTTTTGTTATACTTTGCCGACACATCCAGGTTGGCATAGGCTTTATGTCATTATTCGGCATTTATCCCGGCTTCGTCAGGCTTTCTAGTTGAGACAGGCATGCCTCCTATATAGGCTTGTTCATCCAAAATCCCTTATAATGAGATACGAAGATTGGGTATTTCGACCTCAAGTGGGAGAACTACTTCTGCCCTAAATACCAATGAGAAAGGGGTTGCCCATGTTGGTGTTTTTATTGAGGTTTGATGGGCCCATAAGGCCAGATATAGTTTTAAATGTCAATCTCAATTGTTCTCCTTGATTGTTTTGAGGAGAATAGCTTTTAATGTTTTGTTTGTCGCTTCAGCTTGCCCATTGGCTTGAGGGTAGTAAAGAGAGGCCGTGTGATGGTTTATTTTGAATTTGCTACATAACTCATGGACCTCATCATTTTTAAAGGACGTGCCATTATCTGAGATAATGAATTATGGGACACCATACCTGCAAATGATTTGGTTTAGAATGAATTTGGCAATTACCGAACCTGGTACTGTGGTGAGAGGCATGGCCTCCACCCATTTGGTAAAATATTCCGTGGCTGTAATTATAAAATTATGGCCATCAATTGATGAGGGAGAGAATTTCCCTATCAAGTCCAGACCCCACGTGGAGAAGGGCCACGGGGTTGCTATTGGTTGTAGGGATTGTGCTGGCATGTGAATCTCATGAGAGAATTCTTGGCATTTGTGGCACTTACGTACAAATTCCACTACGTCATGTTTGAGAGTGGGCCAAAAATAGCCCATCCAATGTATTTTGCGTAGTGGCGTGACCACCGAAGTGGCCTCCACATATCCCACTGTGGGATTCATGAAGAATATTCTTGGATTCTTCTATGTCGACGCACCTTAGAAGCATGTCGTCGAAGGCTTTACGATAGAGTATCTATTATAAAACAACGTATTTAGAAGTTTTAATGCATAACCACCTTCTTTGTTGTGATGTGGCACCTTCCGGTATGTGTGGTCTATGATAAAATTGATGATATCAGTGTACCAGGGACATGTAGAGATGGGGGGCCTGGTTTCAATGAAGTACACACACTCATCAGGAAATTCCAGATTTACCAGATCACCTCCATCTAGTGGATTGTCAACTAACCAATCTACAATGATTTGTCCCTTAACGGATTTTTGGTTTACGAATGTCAACTCAAATTCACCCATTAAGGTTATGAAACGCCCAAATTTTTAGATAAAGACCCTTGCGTGAGGAATGTTTGTAAATGATTTGTCTTTACAATGACCCTTGTTTCTTGGTTTAACATGTAATGTCTTAAATGTTTTGTTGCAAAGACTATGGCAAGGCATTCTCTCTCTACCTGTGTATAACGTGTTTCATAATCGAGCAACGTTTGGCTAATGAAATAGACCGCACGTTCTCGTTTATCATTGTCTTCTTGAGCCAGCATGCAGGCTAGCGAGACATGAGTGGCTCATGAGTATAGGATCAAAGGGTGGTCTGGTTTGGGAGGCATTAGCATGGGTGGAGACAACAAGAAGCATTTAACTACTTCAAAGGCCTCGTTGCATTCTTTAGTCCAATCAATGCTATAATCTTTCTTTAATAGATTGTTGATTGGATGAATGGAAAAACTTAAATCAGGATGAACCTTCAGATTGCACCGAGTTTCCCAAGAAATGACCTGATTCCAGACTCGTCTGATGGTGGGATCATTTCTAGAACAGCTCAGATTTTGGTTGGATCAACATTAATCCCTCATGAAGATATAATGTAGCCCAGAAGTTTGCCTCCTGTCACACCAAACACGCACTTCTCTGGGTTTAATGTGACGCCATATTCAATTAATCATGAGAGGATGATACGGAGCACTTCTGGATGATCACAATGCTTCTTGGCCTTGGCCAACAAGTCATCCACATAGGATTCCATAATTTTATGGATAAGATCATGGAATATATATGTCATTGCCCGCTGATACGTAGCGTCGGCGTTCTTAAGACCAAATGGCATGATAACGTAGCAATAAGTTCCCAGGAGTTATGAATGTAGTTTTGGCTTGATCATGTTTAGATATTTTAATCTGATTATACCCTGAGAACCCATCCATGAGGGACAACAGTTAAAATCCAGCTTGTTGCATCAACGATAACATCAATGGATGGTAATGGGAAGTCATCCTTGGGACAAGCTTTGTTAATATCCCAAAAATCTATGCAAATGTGTATCTTCCCATTCTTTTTGAGAACAGGGATGATATTAGATACCTATTGTGAATAGTCAATGGGTTTGATGAATCCCACTTAGAGGATTTTTATTACTTCCTCTTTTACCATGAGAGCCACTTTTGGCTTCATTAGTCTTAACTTCTGTTTAATTGGTTTTGCATCTAGTTTAGTGACAAGATTATGTGCCACAATATGTGGTGTGGTGCATGCCTATCATTTCTTTATAGTTAAATGTGAAATCCTTTTGATGTTGTTTGAGGATTTGAGTATGTATTTCTATCTCCTCCAAAGTTAACGAGGATCCTAACTTCAAAAATTTTGGTTCTTCCTCCATTCTGATGTTTATGTCAATGGTTTCTTCTATTAAAGAAGTGTTACCTTCTTCAAATTCAGGTGGGGCTGGAGGTAGTTCCAAGCTTTCTCCATCTTCTATCTCGTAGATATAGAGATCCTCTTGTGGAGGAGACTCTACCATGGGATTTCCAAAATAGGAAGAGGAATGTGGTATTAGGGAAAGATCCACTATGCGGTGAGCAAGGTGTAGCTCCACATAGGCGTTTAGATATTCGAGAGTGACTCTATCATCGTCAAAGTGATCCATGATAGAAAAATCATCCTCAGCTTCTCCATGAGTCAGGAGTGAGTTTTTGGTATTTTACGCACTAATGGTTCGGTACGAAGTGACACTATGAAATTTGTATCTTCCAACTCACTTGTTTGGAGTGAAACGGGAAGCTGAGGTTGCTATTGAGTCTATGAGAAGGTTCTACTCTCGTGGGATTGCTTCAATTGATATGAAGTTAAATAACTTTCTTAGATCTAATACCATTGTTTTATAGAGTTGTAAATGCTCATCCTTAATTTCATATACCTCAGAGACTTGGTTTGCAACTAGTTGCGAGTCTCCTAGCACTCTAATGTCATCAACACCCATTCTTTTGGCTAGGATGAGGCCGAGGAGGAGAGCTTCGTACTTGGCCCCGTTGTTTGTACATTCAAAGTTTAATTTAAAGGCGAAAGGTAGGATCTTTCCCTTAGGTGAAGTAAAGATCACTCCTACCCCAGCTCCAAAGTGACATCTAGCTCCATCAAAGTGGAGAGTCTAATACTTGCTTGGAAAAATGGATGTTGAGATATCTGTCATATCTATTTCTTTTGCTTTGGTTACTTCTACCATAAAAACTTCATCTGATGGAAGAGAAGCAATTCCCAGTGTGTGTCCCATACCCATAGAATCAAATGGTAGGAGAATAGGTAAGTCTTTCTCTAGCAACTCGACAATTTTTGCGGTAGTCCCTAGTGACACTGTTTTTATAACATTGGTCTCATTTTTGAGTGTTGGAATGTCCTCGGCTAGATTTTTAATTTCCAATTCTGTGGTGGGTATCAACTTCTCTTTTGGTTTTGAATTAATTGGTTTGATGATTTGATTTGTTGGGAGTTCAAACTCGGAGTGAACACTTGGCCTTTTCTTCAAATAAGCTAGGTGTATATCGAAGGGTTTTGTGTCACCTTGTGCCACAAATATTTTCCCTAAGTGTAGAAATATTGTTTCTCATAATAACGTGGAAGGGATTGCCTTCATGCGGTGTATCCATGGCCAACCGAGGATCATACTATAGTTGGTTTCCCGATCTATAATATAAAATTCGGTGAGGATGGTCTTGGGTCCTAAAGTGACTGGTAAAACTATGGTTCCAATTGAAGTGGCCTTGAGGCTATCATATCCTCTTAACGTATTTCGTGTTGTGGAATAGTTTGTCTCTCCATATCCTAACTTTTGAAGAAAAGTGAAGGGGACTATGTTAACTGTTTCCCCATCATCAACCATTGTGTCTTTCACATAATTATTGTAAACCCATACTTGTAAATGTAAGGTGGGTCACCTCTTCGTGCAATCTCGGCGTCTGTTGGCATTTTGCTTATATCAAATATAAATTCAGTATCCCTATCTGGCTGCCCCAGAGGATAAACATCAAAGTCTACATGGTTTACTTGCGTTTCCAGGAGGAGGAGTGATGTTGATTAAATGACCAAGGCCTAATGCTTCTAAGAGGGCAGCCCTATGGGTGGGAGAGTTCTTTAACAAATCCAAAAAGGAGATGTGAGAGAAGGTTTTAGTTAAGTCATTAATTAAATCATAGGCGCTATGGGTTTTACCACATTTGTTGAATGTTGTTGTCTAGTTCCAATGGATAACTTGGAGTAGGTTGAGAAGAATAGTCCCGTGTTCTTGTTACGGTTTATACGGGTAGCTCGGTATCTAACTCCACTAGGCCAACTATCTTAGTTTGGGGTTCGAGTTCTAGTTAGGGTGCGGCTGGTGGATTTAATGAAGTTGAAGCTTCATGATCATTATTTCCTATTATGACACCCTTGTTTGTTCCGTTAGGATCTAGCCTTTATTATTGTTAGAATGGTTTGGGGTTAGATCATTAAAGATCTTAAGGGGTGCATTTTAAGGGAAATTGCCCTTGTATAAGTGTTTGGCATGGATACTACAGAATTTTCCAAAAACATATCTATAAAGAGTTGTTTTTGATCTTACTGAAAAACGCCGCATGAATTTATTGTAGTCACGACAAGCCCTAGTATCGTGGCCTTGAATCTTGTGGAAGCCACAATACAAATTGGGATCATAATTTGAGGCTATTGATTTAAAACTTATTGTCGCCCAAAATTCGATAAGGTTGTTGGTTATTAGAGTTAAAATTTTGAGGCTTGTTGCCTTTGGTTTTGACTTTGATATCCATGGGTTTTTTATTTGGACCTTGTGTTTGGAATTTTCATTTTTGTTATTGTTGTTGTGGTCATGGTGGACAATTAAAATCCACTGCGTTGATTGTTGGAGTAAAATTTTTATTTCGCTGATTAGGTGGCGAAATGTTTACAACGTTTTCCCTTTTAACTTGGTCAGTTACTCCATCTATTGTAACTCATGCGGTTCTTGTTAAGGATCTTAGGTCCTTGATTAACATTCCCGGCATTAGGATAGGCCGCGGTGTTTTGATTGGGAGTGGTTAATTTCCCGTTTGTCCCATATGTCTTACGACCACTATATATTGCTGCTTGGTCGATTCAGAGAGCACTCTTGAGTACTTCATCATAAGTTATTAGTGGGAACTTTTTGACTTCTTCCTTTATCTCTCTGTTGAGAGAATTAAGGAATAAATTGCATAGTTCCATTTGATCCATATTTGGAGCACTTGTTGATGAGTAGAGAACCGTATGCCATCTTTGAATAAAATGAGCAGCATATTCATTATGTTCTTGTTTAATATGCAAGAATTCCCTAATCCTTGTTCTTAACAATTTGTTTATATCAAAAGCTTTGATGAACTCAGAAACAAGTTGTTTAAATGAGTGTATCGAGGCTTCAGGTATTCTATAATACCAATCAAGGGAAATGCCTTCTAAGGTTTTAGGGAATATCTTAGCAACAACCCCATCCCAAGGGATTAATTCCCATATGGTTGTGGCATAGGCCTTAATGTGTGCATTTGGATCACCTTCCCCTTTATATTTGGGTAAATCGGGAAGAGGTCTTGGAAGCATAACACTTTGTATGGTGAAGTCTAGGGCTCTTTTAAATATTCTAAATAAGTCCCTACTGCATAGGCCTCGACCATCGATGGTGCTTGCTGAGGGGGTGGAGGTGGACATATGGCATAGCATATGTGTTTGTAGGGACATAAGGGAATCCCTGTGGTTGAACAAACATCCCGGGAGAAGAGAACATGTCTCCTTGTGGTGACTTTGAATAAATGTTTAAGTAAGGAGGAGCATTGTTCTGGTATGGGTTGTTTGGTGCCAAGCCGGGAGGTGTCATGTTTTCAACTGGAGCGGCATTTGAAAATGCGGTCCTAGTTGGTGTTTGTTGTGGGTAACTATAAGGATTTTGAGGAGGCATGCCTAACGTGCCTATTCTGTAAGGAGGTCGACCTGACTGGGATGATGTGGAGGATTGGGGATTGTTAGTTGCCCAAAATATGAATTTTGGTTTGCTTGAGCAAGTTCCAGCCCTCTAACCTTTTCAACTAAGGCTGAAATGACCTCTATTAGTGAAGACATAGTGCTTTGCCTTAATGGCGTTTGTTGTATACCTTGAGGTTGTAAAGGGGTGTGATACCCTGCTATGAATTGATCATTACCCTACCAAGCTTCACCGAGGTATTTCCCATAGGTGGAGGAATGGGGGTGTTTTCTTGGAATAGGGTATCAGATTTTGTTTGCAAACTCCTATAGGATACATATTCTAGAAGCGTTGTTCACTTCTAGCATAGCATGCTAAGTAATCCTCACCCAAAAATGGGAGTGGATTGACGGTTTACTGATCTGTGGTTTGAACAAGACCCAAGGAGGTGAAGTGGATTCTCTAGTAAACGTCATATTATTAGAGCCTGATGGCTCATGGTGTTTGTGTTTGTGCGGATCAAACTCCTCAATTCGGAATGAAGAACTAAAACTAGTTCTATGGGGGGAGTTTGAGATGAAAAGTAATTAATTGAATAGTTATCGTCCCATACAGAAAGCGAGGGTGATGGTTGTCTATTTTTTGAATATAGTTTGCTTGAGACCGAGAGAAAGGTCTACCATATGCATCGTATCGCGACATATTCGGGGGTATATGAATACCCACGAATAATGGGAAAGAGTAAAAGTGATGGAAAGAAATGAAAAATAAAAGAGGAAGAAACAGTTTGTTTCACATTGGGTTCACCAATTTTGTACGGTGGAAAAGTGACATGCGAGCATGGGAAACTACAAGTACCTCTTCCTCGTACCCGACCTCCCGAGGTCTTGTCGAGATGGCCGGTGAATGTGGAATATAAACAGATACAGACAAACTAATCGGGTAATCTTATATCCTCAATACACAGTAATGGAATCTACAAATCTAAGGCAAAGAAGGCCCTCCTAACCTAAATTGTTGCAATGGTTCGTTCAGATATAATAGTTGTTCGAAGGCTCCAATCAATGTCGAGCTCTGCGAGATCCTGTTTATTGGTTGTTGGATACGTGGGAAGTGACTGTGGGTGTTTCCTACATATTTCCAAACAAGGTCATGGAAAAATGGTAATTGAAGGTGTAGTGGATCTATAGTGAACTATGGGTGATTTTCTGGTTTAGCCCAGAAAATATTAGATTGATTGGCTTCTATGTCTAATACGGAGAACTGCGTTATGATATCGGAGTGAGTGAGGAGGATCTAAATACCAGCATTCGTAAACCGGTATCAATATTTAAGCGATTTGCGAGGCCCATTGGGTTGTGGGACTTGGGGATCACAACCGCGAGTTCGTGGTTGTTATGGACCTGTTATGGTCATGTGAAGAATCAATCCCTTCTTCCAACTATCCAGTAATCATATGCCTTTTCAACCTCTATGTTTAGAACTAGAAGTTGTATAATTTTCTCAGAATACCTTACAAGTGTTCTGGTAACTTGAATGCGTAAGCTAGTATCTATGTCAAGGAGAAGGTCTCCTACGTCAGGTTATGGAACTAAAGGATCGAAACTAAATACTTGTTCTCTTTCGAATCCTTGTATAATCATTCGGATATTTTATCAAGGCAGTCTATAGTTAGGATGGTTTGACCAAAATGTGTAAGCTTTGTCGTCTTCGATATTTAACCCTCTCAATTGTTCACTAATTGCTTGTAGGTTTGCCATTGCTCGAAAGACCTGTATCTTAAGGTCTTGATCTATATCAATTAATGTTGTGGGTAGATTTGGTTGAAGGCACTCTAGGTCATGTGATTGTCATGCAAAAGCGATTCAAATTTTAACTAAGGTTAATAAACTAATTATGAAAGTTGTATCTACACTATGCATGTATTCTTCTATTTTTGTATTTTCGATGACATATTTTAGTGAAATTAAAGAGCAGCTACTCTATTACATTTATAAAATGAACAACTAATCTAATCTAATGAATTAAAACAAACAAAGTAGCTTTGGTGTGGCTATTTGCCTATGCATTTGTGATTTTATCCTAAATGTCTAAGCAACTAATTATTTTAAATTCAAAGACTCTCGATCCTACCTCAGAAGTGAGGAATGAATCACAGTTTCTTAGAAACTATCAATCCCCATAGCTTCCTTAGTGATATCGAGAGTGAAATTTTGGTGAAATAAAATAATTCACTACTCTATTTGATATGGTGTAACTAGTACTTTGATAGCTCAAACACAGGTGTTTACTGAGAATGGTGGTAAATCTAGTTGTGTGTGACTTTGTCCCCTCAGTGTGATCTCCTCGTTTCCTTCGTGTTCTCTTGAATCCAGAAAAGCGTGTATATGATAGTATCAGCCGAATAAGGAACTTGAACAATGGCAGCTTTGGATATAGACGGAATACAATGAGTAAGAAAGGGATAGTGCAAGTGAACAGAGCTTGACTATGCAATTCCTAGCTAGATTTATTGCGGGAATACAACACAAATGTGCCAAGAGTTTTAGAATCTATCCTTGTGACAAAACAAAACCTGCAACTCTAATGGATTCCAATCTACCAATGAAACTACTTTACTCTAAACTGACTTGCATGGAACAACAATGAAGCAAGACTACAACAAGAAGATCAAATGACCTCTAAATAGCAAAAAGAAAGACCAACAATGGAAGCAAAACATGAAACTATGGGAATTTTAATTGAGAAATTCAAAAGACTGAATAATAGAATTGAGAAGGAGAGGGGCCATTTGTTTGAAAACAAGCTGGCTATTTATAGCAAATGCATTTACCAGAGGGTAACTCCCAATTGAACTCTTTTACTATAAACAAAGGGAAAACACTATTCACAGGGTGGCCAAAACATAAATGCAAAGCAAAGTAGCTGAAGAATGTGGGTAGAAATTGAAGATTTACGTTTGACGTGGACTGTCGAGCATTCTGGAAAATGTGTATAGGACCGCTGCCACGACTCGACGGCGGTCACGGGACTACCGCCTTGAGGGCAGCGGTCTCGTCACTAAACACCAAAATGCAACAAAAAATGGGGGCAGAGGGAAAAACAAAGCATGCGGATGTCAAGTGAGGCATATGGGATAAAAACATATTCTTGGTGAGCTTTTCTGGATCCCGAACACCTTGCGAGGAGACCTGTATCATCATTGGAGTATGTGTAACGTCTTTATGATGTAATACCCTACAATTTTAGGCACATACAGTTCCATTTACACTTTTTATTTTGTGTACTTTACTTTTACCTATGTCTTTTACATTGTGTTTTTACACACATATACATATATATTTGGTCCTACTTAATCATTTTATCCTTGCGAGTCCAATTGTATGAGAAACAACCACGGTCAAATGGGGCAATAACATCAAAAACGATGTCAACAACAACACTTCATGGTAGCACTCTTCGCATACTAAACATGCGGTACACTAAACACATTAGCATCGCACACACATTCCACCCTAGGTTCACTCTTATCACTTTTTTACACATTTTCATCTTTAGTTTCCACGCTCCATCATCTTTTTCTCATTCCACGCTTTTTTGAGTCCTTCGACACACCTTATTTGTTACTCTACATTGGCATTAGGTACGCATATCTATCTACTTTATGTTACAGATCTTTCCACTCACCAACATAAAGTGCGGGAAATATAGACACAAAATCATACACTTTAGAAATTATTTAGTCCCAGTCCAATACTACTATTTAGAGGGTTTTTGAGTGAAGAAAGTACTAATTAACCCGTGTCTTTTGGCCATCTTTCTTTATTTTATTTCTTCAGTCCCAACCTCCACCACACATATGCCCAGTATTTTTCATCACTTTCACGTTATTTTAGCCTCGACTACGGAACCCGTGGCTAGTCTTGGGGTGCCCATGGGCATTCTAGTCTCACCGTGGTCGCCCCGATCCTTCTTGAATTTTCTCGCCACTTCTTGGCCTTTTTCTAGCTATTTGAGGTCTTTATATTTTATGTGGTTTGCCATTTCAAGGTTAATTATGAAATTAGATCAAGAAAACCCTATAAATATAAAGTTATGAGACCATAATGAAGGACCAAGCACTTGTCACTACTATCATCCACCTAGAATTGCATCCATCTATTGCATTGGAGGTCATTTGCATCCACATAGCTCCATCACAAGGCATAAGGATAGGACATCTGCATCACACACTTCATAAGGGGAGGATTTTATTTTATTCCATGCATCATCTATTACATTTTTCTACACATAGTTAGCTCGCTACATCACAAAGTGTGATTGACACAAGAGCAACCTAGGGCATGTTTCACACACACACAAATACATTTGTGTCTAGAATGTAGTGTAGCTCTCAGTTAATAAGACCACCATTATGGTAGTTAAGGTCGGTCCGAACCTATCATATGCATTTTTCTTTTTAAGGGATTAATTCTTGTTTAGGATTTTAAAGTTCTTCCTTTTATCTCAGATTAGTAGAAAACCCTGGTGCAATACATAGGATTTGATGTGACACACAATGAGGGTTTCAGACCACCTGTCGAACCTGTGAAGATCGTTTGAGCTTTTACACAGATCGGGAGCCCAATCAGAGGCCAAAGAACCCGTAGGCACCCCAGTCCTTCTCTAGGCACCCCAGTCTAGAGAATCGATCTAGGTCCATCCTTTTCGGGCTTCCCGCGAGCATCTTCTATTCAGTTGATTTCTTTCCTCTTATCTCTTGCACATTAGGGTTAACATTTCCTTTTTCATAGTTTCTTGGGTAATATTTACATTTATTTACAACATTTATTTACCTTTTTGAATTTTTTCATAGCTTAGATTAACTAGTACCTATACTACATTTTTAATTAATCAATTGTATATCTTGGTCGCACATTTTCTTTCTTGTTTATACTAGTTACACTTTGTTTTCATGCTTTAGACGAGATACTTTGTATGTCATTGTCTTTATCACATACACATGCACGTTCACTTGTTCTCTAGTAGTGAATGAAGACTTCTTACATATCCTTACACATAGTAATGATGCTTGGAATTATACCTCTTACCATTCCCACTGAGGCTATTAGGGGAATCTAATTTCTTACATACTACAGGTGTTATTCTCTCATTTCATACTACTTCTTATTCTTCCTAGCACACTACTCTATCGATATATACACATCTCGACATACTTTTTATCTTTCTAACATGCTAATACGTGCTTCATGTGCATCATTTTCTTTGAGGAAACTTTTTTCCACCATGGTTGATTGATAATTTTCTTGCTTTTATCTTCTATTGTATGACATTGTTTACGGGTTATGCCCTATGTCTTGCTTGTTCATTGTTTATATTCTTTTGGCCTCTTCGGCCCTGATTATCTTGTGACATTGTGAGCGATGTCCCATGTTTGAAACCTAATTTTCGTGGTCTACATTGTCTTCTTGTTTACTATCTTACGCATTGTCTTTTATATGTGTATTTTTTTATGCACTAAAACATGTTTCTAACCACTTTGTTTTCATGTTCCTTGGTTTCTAACATGCACATTCCCCTATAGGGCTACAGTTTCATATCAATATATGGTCCTATCCTTTGGCCCACATCCTCCTAGCAGAACGTCACACGCACCCCAAATGAGGGGGACATACATTAGGTGAATCATTCACCCTATACAATAGCTCATAAATTAAGTATAGGCCTACACAATACATGAACAAAACACGATTCTGACACAAGAACCGCCCAAATCCTTACTTGTAACATTATTTTAGCATAGACGTTAGTGCCTAGATATAAACTTGAGCACCCAGGTGCTTCGACCTTTCCTTGGTGCCTATGACCGGGGGAATTACAATAATTTTTTCAAATCAGCATAGTTTTCTATAGTTCACATGACAGAATATAGTCCTCCAATAATCATACTACATTCTACCTTCATTTTCTACTTGGATCGAACTAGACCAAACTGGATCAAACATGAACAAAGTATGATCACACCATCTGTAGTAGTGTATAAATTTTGGGAAGCAATCAGGGATGGAGAATAAAACTATAAATTTCTCCCCAACACTCTTCTCTTGAGGTGTGAGATCACCCAAAAAACTCATTCTTGGCGTGAGATCACCCAAAAAAATCGTTCTTCTACAACATTTTCAGGATTTTTATATCCTTTTCACTCATCATAGATCAAGTGCACATGTTCCTTTTACTACTTTTTCACATTTTTACACACTTTTTACATACTTGGATCAATTTTTTTACATATACACAACTTTGGCTACTCTTTCTCTCTTCGTTTGCAAGTCCTGTCCTTAATATGCAATAAGAATCATCTCCACATCAAGTGAGAACAACAATAGATACAAACACACCATAACTCATATGCTTCACCCCTAGGGTCATTTCCTCTTCCTTAGCTTTCACACTTCATTTTTATCACTCCAAACTTTCTCTTGTCTCCTCAACATGATTTTACCATCGATCTATATGGTTATTAGTTATGCATCTTGATTAACTAAAGATGAGAATATATGATAGTTAATCTAAGCTATGAACAACTATAACTAAAGTAAATAGACTTTGTAAATCAATGTAAAGATGACCCAAGCAAATATGAAAAAGGAAATGCTAACCCTAATGTGCAAGAGAGAAGAGGAAAGAAATAAGTTGAATAGAAGATACTCATGGTACTGTGGCATAGAGGTGATTGGAGAAATCGAAAGCATGAGAAACTATGCAGGATCCCCGAAAAGGATGGATCTATGTTGATTCTATGGACTGTATTTCCTAGAGAGGGAATGGGGTGCCTATGGGCACTCTAGTCTACAAAATGGGTGCCCTGGTCTATGCAAAATTTCTGGAATTGATCTTTATAGGTTCGGTAGATGGTCTGAAACCCTCACCATGTGTCTCATCAAATCCACTACATTGCGCCAAATTTCATTGATAATCCAAGATGATAGAAATACCTGCAAGAAACCATAAGAGAAGTATAAAAACCCTAAAAATAAAAAATGCAAATGAATGGTTTGGACTGACCTCACCTTGCACACCAAAGTGGGCTTACTAATTGAGTGTTGCACTACATTTCGAGACCCAAATGTAGTTTTGGTATGTGTGTGCATCATGTGCCCTAGGTGCTCTTGTGTCAGTGGCACTTTGTGAAGTAGCAAGAAATAACTATATGTAGAAAATGTAATAGAATTTGTGCATGGAATAGAAAAGAATCCTCCCCCTATGTTGTGTGTGATGAAGATGTCCTAGCCTTATGCCTTGTGATGGAGCTATGTGGATACAAGTGATATCCAATGTAATAGATGGATGCAACTCTAGATGGATGATAGTAGTGACTAGTGTTTGGTCCCTCATTATGGTCTCATAACCTTATATTTATAGGGTTCTCTGGGTCTAATTTCGTAATTAACCTCGAAATGGTCGACCACCAAAAATATAAGGATCTAAAATGGATAGAAAGAGCCCAAAAGTGGTGAGAAAGTGTGAAAAGGATCATGCCACCCCTGGTGGGACCAGGGCACCCCAATACTAGCCTAGGTGGCCTAGTCGAGGCTAAAATAATGCAAAGTGATGAAATTTGACGAGGCATGTAGGTGTAAAAGGTCGGGAATGACGAAATAAAATAAAAGAAGATGACAAAAATATGGGCATTAATTAGTACTTTCTTCACTCAAAAACCTTCTAAATTTTAGTATAAGACCGAAAATAAATAATGTCTAAAGTGCATGATTTTGTGTCTACATTTGCTCCTACTTTATGTTGGTGAGCAGAAATCTTGGTAACATAAAATAGATAGAGATGTGTACCGATGTCCATGAATATTGTAGTAGAAAACGTGTCGATGGACTATAAAAAGCATGGAATAAAAAAATATGATGGAGCGTGGAAACTATAGATGAAAATGCATAAAACAATTTAATGAGAGTGAACCTAGGGTGGAAATGCATGTGTAGTTTATGATGTTGTGGTGTACATGCATGGTTAGTATAGTGTGTGTTGTCGCGAATGTTGTTGTTGATGTTGTTGTTGTTGTTATTGCCCCCCTTCGACTACTTTTTCTCATACGGCCGGACTGCAAGGAGAAAAAAATCAAGTTTTCAAATATGTATGTATGTGTGTGTGTGTAAAAATGCAATGTCAAAAACACATGTAAAAGTATGTAAATGTAAATATGCAAATGAAAGAGTGTAAATGGAACATGTACACACATCCATGTCGAGAAAAGAGTGTAGAATGATATTATGTACTATGAGTTTTTTCGGTGATCTCATGCCACCCTAGCCGAAGAAGTGTAGGGAGAAATTTGAATTATTATCCTTCTTAAACTCGATTCCCTGAATTTGTGGAAGAGATCTCTCAGTACGTCGTAGTTTTTGGGCGATCCTACGCTACTAGCAAAAGTAGTGTTGGGAGGAACACCCAATGTAACCTCAAAGCCTATAACTACTTCACATAATGCTAAAGACAACCATATCGTGTAAAATTCATTGTGTATGGGGTTTTTATAGTGGTCTAAACCCACTCATTGTATATAACTAAACTAAAACTAAAGCTGGTGTAGACTCTCTGTGGAGTGTGTAGAAAAACCCCAAATGATTCCCCCTCTTTAGGGGTGTATGCGACATCACTAATAGGAGAAATGTGGCCCCAAAGAGGACCAACCACATGAACACTGAAATTGTGCCCTACGGTGGAAGGGAATGCGTTTGGTAGAAACCAAGGCTCGTACAAACAAGGATGGCTAGCCAAAAACAAGTATTAGTATGAAAAGCATGGATGTAAAGACAATGTTTAAGCTACACAAACAGTTTAAAAGCTACCAAGAAAAGTAATGTAAACATGAAAGAAGACAAGAAAGTTACACAGAGTGGGTTACAATTATAGGACATCATTCACGATGTCGCAAGACACACCAAATATAGGGCATGATCTACATACAACAGCACAAACAATAAAGCAAAACAAGCATAATGCAATGTAAAAAAAGTATGGAAGAAAATATCCCTGCATAGAAAATGTCTCACATGAAGCACCCGATAACATGTTAGAAATATAATTAGTATGTCAAAATCATGTATAACCAAGGAATGTAAGTGCTAAGTATAAAATGAAACAATAGCAAGCGTGAGAAATGAATGAGGATTCCCTAGTTACCAGTGTAGGAAGGGTAGAAGGTGAGCATCCATATTGCGTGTAAGATACCTATATCTATGATCATAACTCGAAAAAGATGTAAATTTGCATGTGTGGATGATATATATAAATGAAATACAAGTAAGCTAACTAGAATGTGTAATAAAGTGACCATGAACAAGAAAAATTAAGAAGCAACCATAATATGCAGCATGTTGTGGATGGATGGAATGGAATGCAAGATGGAGTCATAGGGGTCATGTGCCCACCGAGTGAATGGAGTTATATGGAGTGAGGTTCATTTTTTTCTCCCCTCATTAGTCAAGAATGAACATAAACGAGAGCATTTCATCGTTAAATGGTCGAAGTATGTGTTATGTCTAACGTCTTTATGATGAATGTATAGGTGTAGTGATGAGATGTGACCTAGAGATGATGTGTGTCTAAACCCTATAGCCAAAGCGTATATCACGACCGAATGAATGTATAAGTGATGATTTATCCTAATCATATATCACTTATAAGATGATTGGATGAGTGATGATTTATCCCTAAGCGTGTCTCACTAAGAGATGAAAAGAGGGAGTGGTGATGTAAAATAACGTGTATACCACTATAAAATGATAGAATGGGTGACAATTGAGCCTAAAGAATATGACACTAACCTAGTAATTTTACATAATAAAAGGTTAGATGATAAATTTTTGATGAAGATAAGGTCCATTTCATTTGTAAACCCTCAACAATCGAGTATGGACCAAGGAACTAAAGTGTGTCATAGGGTAGTGAGTGTAGTACGTAGAAGATGATGTAGTATGTGTAGTAATGGGAAATGACCATATGATGAATAACATGTGTAAATGTGTGGTGTGTAGAATGTAATGCAAGATGTGTGAAATGTGTAAAATGTAATGCAATGTAACATGTGTAGAGATACTAGTAAAGTAGTATGTAGGATAATGTAATGCTAGACTCATATATGTAGAATATGTGGGACATAGAGATGCACAATGTATGATGTAAGGCATATGTTGTGAGATGTAGTGTAGAGACACTAAATGGAATATGTGTAGATAACCTAATAGTATGAAGTGTGTGATATGTATAATGGACAATATGATGAATAGTATGCAACGCTAGACAATAGAAGTATGATATATGCACAATGATGACTAATATGATGTATGATGTACGACGTGTGATGTGTGATGAAATGCAATGTGTAATGCCTATAGTGTAGTGTGTGGGGTTCATGTGTAGTAATCCCTCAACGTCAAGTGTGAACTGAAGCACAAGAGTACGGCATTGGGTAACAACGACACTAAAGTACAAATGATGAATATGCCTATGCAAGGATATGAATGTATGATAATGCAAAGATGAGAGATAATCCTATGTGAATATGAGGAGGGGAAATAAGTGTGATGCCCCCAAAGTGTACTATGATGATGGAGATATATGTAGTGACATGCCATTGTGGGAGAGTGTTGTTTGTGTCATGATAAGAGAAAGGGCCAACACAATGGTAGGTCAAGCAATAGTAGGACCATGCGATGGTGGCAGAATTTGAGATGTGTCTTGTTCATCAATAGGAGTAGTATCTTTGACAAAAGTGATTGGTTTTAGCTTATGTGGGGTTGATGACACTACAAAATAATTGATAGGAGAAGAAGGTGGACTGATTTTGAGAGGTGGTTGTGTAATTTCACTTAGTAATGTTGTGGATGACTTGAGAGGAGGCCAAGTTGCACTAATTTTAAAGGAGGTTGCTTAGGTTGACTTGGTAATAATGTAGATGACTTGAGAAGAGGTGTTGTGTCAATTTTGAGGGGTGGTTGCTTAGGTGGTTCTTGAATTTCCTTATAAATTATGGCATGATGCTCATTAGACATAGACAAATCAGATTTAGGAACCCATTAAGATGTAGCATTTGTAGATGGGCATGCAACAGAATGTTGTGAATGAATGAGATAAAGCCTTGATGCTCAAGATGTTTAATTCTTTGTTTTAAAGAATAGAAATATTTTTCATTATGCCCATTGAATCGATGATAATGGAAATATGGACGACCTTTATATTTTGCTAGCCGATAAGGAGGATAGTAATGAGTAGGCGGTAAAGCAATCAATTGACGACTAAGGATCTCAATAAGAATGTCATGTTGTTTAGTAGTATGGTCAAAGATGAGAGGCTCTAGTAATGGTATGACTTGAGGTTCACTGATGTGAGCACATGTAGTAGACATAGACTCAAGATGTGATGTAGAAGGAGAAAAAATGTGAGCCTGAGAAGCATCCTTAAGATGTTGGATTTCAGATTTGAGAGATGTAATCATGGATTCCATAGACTGAAATTTATCTTGAAATAAATAATGAAGAGCTTGAATGGATTTTCAAATAGATTGATTGGATTTGGAATCAAGGAGTCCTAGAAAGACGACCAAAAAGAGCATTGACTTGGGTAGGTAATATGTTGATAGGCAGATGCATAGTCTCTAGGGTTTTTAAAGAGCATCTTTACAAGATGGGTGCATTTGAATCAATTGAAGCAAGGAGACTTGACATACATTAGAAGCCATGATAGAAAAGATGAGAAAACTCGTAGAATGAAGGTGGGTTCGAAGATCAGGTTCACCAAAATGATTGACTAAAGATGGGAATATATGATAGTTAATCTAAGCTATGAACTCCTATAAATAAAGTAAATAGATGTTGTAAATCAATGTAAATATTCTTTGAAGAAACTATGAAAAATAAAATGCTAACTCTAAATAGAAGATGCTCGTGGGGTGTGTCACAGAGGTGACTATAGAAACTTAAAGCAGGAATGACTATGCAAAGATCCCCGAAAAGGATGGATCTACGATGATTCTATGGATTGAGCACTGGAGAGGGACAGGGGCACCTATGGTCACTCTGGTCTAAAAATTGGGTGCACTTTGTCTATGCAAAAGCTTTGAAACTAATATTTACATGTTCGACAGATGGCCCAAAACCCTCGTTATGTGTCGCATCAAATCCTCTACACTACGCCAAATGTCGCTGATAATCTAAGATAATAGAAAGACCTACATGAAACCACAAGAGAAGTATCAAAACCCTAAAAAAGAAGAATGCAAATGAATGGTTCAAACTGACCTCATTGCCACAACAATGGGCTTACTAACTAAGCGTTGCACTACATTTTAGACCTAAATATAGTTCTGGTGTGTGTGTGTGCATCATGTGCCATAAGTGCTCTTATGCTAGTAGCACTTTGTGAAGTAGAGAGCAATAACTATATGTAGATCATGTAATAGAATGTGTGCATGGAATAGAATATAATCCTCCCCTATGTTGTGTGTGATGCAAATGTCCTAGCCTTGTGCCTTATGATGGAGCTATGTGGATGCAAGTGATCTCCAATGCAATAGATGGATGCAACTCTAGATGGATGATAGTAGTGACTAGTGCTTGGTCCCTCATTATGGTCTCATAACTTTATATTTATAGGGTTTTCTTGATATAATTTCGTAGTTAACCCCAAAATGGTTGACCATCAAAAAGATAAGGATCTAAAATGGCTAGAAAGAGCCCAAAAAGTGGCGGGAAAGTGTGAAAATGATTGGGGCACCCATGGGCACTCCAGTCGAGGCTAAAATAACACAAAGTGATGAAATTTGACTGGGTGTGTAGGTGTAAAAGGTCAATAATGATGAAATAAAATAAAATAAGATAGCCAAAAGACAGGTTGATTATTACTTTATTCACTCAAAAACCTTCTAAATAGTAGTATGAGACCGGGACTAAATAATGTCTAAAGTGCATAATTTTGTGTCTACACATATCTTATCTACTTTATGTTATCGAGTATTCACTCAACAGCATAAAGTGGGGGAAAATATAGACACTAAATCATGCACTTGGGTACATTTCCAAGTCTTAATCACATACTTTATTCATACAATTCCTAAGCGAGAAAACTAGTAATTGACATCTATCTTTGGCCTCTTTTCTATCTTTATAGGTTACTCTTTGGTCTTTCACACCCCATAGCCCAAATTTATCTTCTTTACTTTATATTTATTGACTCTAGGACACAAGCGTCCAGGCACCCCCGACTTCTTTGTACTTGCTCACCTCTTTTGGGCCTCTTATTTTCTTATGGGTCAGTCTTTTAGCTATCAATTATGAAATTCAAACAAGGGAATCATATAAATACAAAGTTATATGACCATAATAAAGGATCAAGCTCTAAGCATCTACTATCATCACCTAAGGTTACATCCAAAGGCATTTTAAGAGCACCAAACCATCCATCTAGAACTCACTCAAGGGACTACATTTTCTACATACACGCATGAGAGGGGAAGTTCATTTTGTTATCCACACATCTATCTACATTACTACATCTAACTATTGTTTCTATCAAGTGCATCTTGCACAAGAGCCACCTAGGGTATGATTTTGCACACACTTCACAAGAACAGTGTGGATTATGAGATGTAGTCTAGTGCTCGGTTGTAAGTTCACTCAGTCAGGTGACCATTGGGGTCATTTCAACTCCTCATATTGCATCTTTATTTTTTGAGATTTGACGTAGTTTGAGGGTTTTGTAGTTTATCATCTATTTGCAAATTATAGGTGAATTATGAGATCATTTTCTGACTTACGGAAAACAACAACAATTATTTGTGACACCCTTCCGACCTAGAAAAATTTAGAACACAGTACAATCGATCACTAAAGCCCAAATCCGATCACTAGTACCGGGTGCTCTCTATCCTTCGTGAGCGCTGTGTCCGCACTCATTCTCACTTTGCTGCAATTTATACTAATCATTTCGCAACACTTTTCATTTCATATTTACCAATTTTCCCACCCGAGCACTTCCGATCAAGTGTAAATCAGCTAATTTATTCTTCCTATATCTCTTGCTTAAGGTTTCATACTTACTTGCTTATTTCTTGTGTCATATTAAATTTAGCAGATGTATATCATTGTTTACATCAGTTACTTTGCAATATTAGGGTTTATACAAAAATCTTATTTTTGTTAAATAAATTAATCATGCACATTACACCCATTGGATTAATTGAATTAGTCCACAATACCATCTTAGCTAGCTTAATTATCATGTATTGAATAAATGGCTAGTTAATTATCTTACACATAGCTAATTAAATTGGTTACTTAATTAGGAAAATACACCTATTTTCCTAGTCAACTACCACTTAGAATCCACTCAAACTCCACTTCCTCATTTCATTCAACTCTACTTGAACTCCACTTCTAGATTCCTATAAAGATGGGGGCAATTGGGTTATGTGTGGAATTCAATTGTTGGATGTTACCTCTGCCATTCCAAATTTCTATTTCCCCTTCAAATTTGTAACTCCCAGACTCAGTCTATTGTCTATTGTCAAGTAGTTACCATAATTAACCTCAATCTTAGTCAAACTTGCATCCACCTTTCTTGGCCTTACCCTTAGCTATAAAAGGATGTCATTTCCTTTGAAAATTCATCCCTGGAAGTTTTATGCAAATTATAGCCAATGTTTGCTAAATTTGTTTCTCGCATCCTTGTGCATCCAAGATCATAGCATTTGCAAATCCACTTTGGAGAGTCGTATCAAGATCATCCACATTCCAAACATCTTAAAGATTAAGCAAGCCCTAGTGCTTCAACAATCTTTTCAAGGTTTGAAAAGAGTTCTGAGAGAAGGTATATTGTTGCTTGTTTTCTTTATCTTTCATTTGTCATTAAATTTCTTTGCTCACATTATGCATATTTTGACTAGCCTCATTTGCACCAATCGATCCCTAATACACGTCTAACAATTGCACTAGGTGTATTTTCAACACTTTTCATTCCCTTTCCCTTTTGACATAAGTGTGTTGGGAATATAATAAATTACTAACCACAATACATTGTTTGCACATTAATTTCATAGTCTCGTTGATTAAAAATAAATCTATTTTAAATGAGCAAACGTTGTATTACTTATTTTTAATGTACTTTAATTTTAATGGTTAATATTATGGTTTAATATTTGAAAAATGGTGGCAAGCTTATCATTGCATTTAATTCAAATGTGATGGCTTTCATGTTGTTTATGAATTTATGATCATTTTTATATGTGATGCTTTCCAAATATATAATTGAAAATGTCAAACATCAATTTTATTTTGCATCACATTTTTATTCTCATGTTAGGTTGAGTCTTACTTTTGTTTTTAAGTAGAGGAAGTCAACCCTAGTTCAAACTAACACAATTTGCATCATACTATGAATCTTGATGCTAATTATGTCATTAGTATAAACCTTACTCTATTTTCATCATTCTACGGATCTTGATGTCAATTGTGTCATCATGTATAAACATGTCATTATTTGCATCATTGCATTAAAAACTAATTTCCAACTTTAGTGGGTCTCCCCTATCTCTATACTATATATCATAAATTTTGTCAAAAAATAAAATTATGTTATTTTACACTAGGGGTTGAAATTTAGCATTAAACATCATGAAATGGAAAACAAGTGACAAAAAGTGTGGCAAAATCATCAAAATCTACTATTGAGTCCAATTCTATAATGAGTAAGAAATGGGTCACTCTGTCAAGTGTAAAACTTATCTAACAAACATGATTAATTAGTTTTATTCTTTAAAAACTTGCTCATGTTTCTCAATTTCATCATAGATGACTAATAAACTTATCTCCTTGTTCCAAACCCTAGTCTAGCATCAACACTATACCAAATGATAAAAGCAAGATTTGGATTTAGGAGGCATCTCAATTAAACACCCTTTGAGGAAAAAGTCTTGAAATCGTCTTTTAATGCAAGTAAATAAGCAATATGGTGTATGCAAATGTCTTATCCCTCATATTTTCAAATGGATGCAACAAGTAGTAAATGTCGGATGCTCTCTGAATACTTGAATTCTTTTTTGGTAGGATGATGCTTTTAAAATATAATAGACTGATTGATCTTACAACATCAATATAATTCACTTGTGATCATTTCATGTCTCTAAATACAATATAGCACTTATATATTTGTAGACTTCTTGAATTCAAATTAGGTCTCATATTAAGTGGATTTTAGTTCAACGATGGGGATGATGGTGTAAAAGGTGTTGCCTAGTCATCCAATACAAATCCAATAAATATGGATGAGGTCGGGATAGTACCTTAGGGGAGTTTGGTATAGTAAAATACCCTTTAGTCCATGGCACTAAGCCAAAGAAATATGATATGCTACCTAACTCATGCACTATTAAGATTTTAATACAAAAAGGTCTTTATCGATGCATAATCCAACACATAATAGGTGGGAAAAGCCAACAAAAAGGATATAAAACTCGAGGAACCCAAGTTTAGGATCAAAAGGGCCCATAATGCAAATGACCACTTTCATACATAACACGGATCGACATAACCATTTTTGTACAATAGAAAATTGGAAAATGCCCAAAATAGTACATTTTGAGGGCATCTCAAAGCATGTAAGGGCCAACAAATAATTGATTCATAGGTTTTGGGTGCTTTCAATTGGTTAGTGATATTTTCTAAGGTATGTGATAAGTCAAAAGTGAGGTTACGGAGATAACTTTGTAAAAGGTACTAAAAACTACCCAAAAAGATTAATACGAAATAAAAAGTATCAAAAGACATACACAACACAAGAAGAACATATCGTAAATAACACAACACAAAAATATACACTTATAAATATCCAATTTAGACCAATAATCAATACACATTAAACTATTAACAATATAACAATTAACTAGTCCCCAACAAAATTAAATATTGAAGAATATTGATATAATATAAAATGAAACTATTTCAAAAATGCTTAATAATATATATTCCGCTCTTTTATAAGAGAGAATTGTCGATTTATGTGTACCTTACTTAACTCATCTGAGTGTGAAAATGATAGTCTTTAGCACTTAATTTTTGTGAAAGACGTTTAATTAATGCTGGATTGACATTTAATATATGACAAACGATGACATACTTAGAAGAAACTCAAAAGGATAAGTATTTTGATAATTAATTAGCAATTTTGGTAATTAATTGATGCCCACTCAACTGTAACGTGGAAACCAAGTATGTGTTGCCGAATCCACCAACTTTCAACAGCGCCCACAACATTATTTTTCCTGTAATAAACATACTTTAATTCTCTCAATGTATGTATATATGTCTCCTATAAAGAATGATGGAAGGTTGCTGCTAATGCAGTCAAACTTATTGTTAGCCAAGCCATCTACCCACCAAAAACTCAAATTTTTCTTATAAAAGAGTCATATTTATTGTTAGACGTTTCGTAAACATGAAGTACATATCATTGTTGATGATGTACTCGGGGCGAAAAATTAGTTTTGCATGTTTTTTAATGAAATAATTTTATATTTACTTTATTAAGAAAGTGGTACATATTCTCATTATGATAAAAAGTGTGATCTTAAATGTTGAGCTAAAGAATATATAGGGAAAATTATTGTCTAGCAAACTATTACATAAGTTAAGAGAGTATCAAAATAACAATGTTTCAAAATTGGTTGTCATGACCAACAATGGGGGCAACCAAACATTATAAGAAAAATACGAAATTAAGTAATAAAGGGAAGGAAGCTAGCAAGGTATGGGTCCCGATCATTTAGGGCATCACTTTTAGATATGGGATTCCAATCTAAATTAATATTGTTTTCTTTATTCACTGCTTTTATGGCACCTTGGGCATCATCTTGTTCTTTGAGTTGAAATGTCGTTATAAGGAGAAATTGCTAAATCCAAAGGTGGGGCCTAACCGCTATGTTGAGCCAAAGGTGGCATTTTCCTTCATGGCGTTCACCACCTAGCCCAAATATTAAACTAATAATTGGAGTGGCTACAAAGTTGGCCCCATAACAAAGTTTTATCTCTTGGTGGCAAAGATGTAGGAACACAAGTCATACTACAAGGCACTTTGCCCTAATTATCCAAGTTTTAGAAATGAGTCACCTTCTTGGCCTATACTTAAATCGGCATAAACACAAATTGATATCAACCTAACTTTGTTATAACTAGAAAACTACTCGTTAATTGTAGAATTTTCAAAAATAACATGGTTTATTTCTTTCCATATAAAAATGAGAAATTTTATTGGTGAAATATGCTAAATCACTCTATATTTTACATGAAGGACAATGCCTAAAAGTTGAATAACTTATTGTGTAAATGGCTCTAGTCAAAAGGGTTTGAAAAAATCATGATTTTGCACCGATTATAATTGAGCTTTAATTGAGAAGCAAAATATATACTTAGCATTCTCAATTTAGCCACAATAAAGACAATTGGGATGAGGGAATCCCTAAGTTTGAACACTAGTAGAACAAACACCAAGAAAAATGAGCATGAATATGATTTTGTATGGTCTATAACCTCCTACCATGTGCATGAGAAAAAAGCTTAGAGAGACCATTTCTCATTGAACTTTTGAAACATGGTGGTTGAAAGGAGAGAGCTACTTATATCCTTTTATAGAGTGTAATTAAGAAAGCGAGTTTCAAAATTTCACTTCAACTATTTTTGTCGTGGTCAAGATAAATTTGAAAAACTATATAAAATCTCAACAAGGAGAACAACAATAACCATGCAATCACCTAATGAAAGGACTATTGATCTTTTAGTGAAGAATATACTTTTCTTTGGCCTTAAGCCAAGAGTGCAAAGAATGAGTTAGTTCTGACGAAAATGTCTAGAATGGTGTAAATGCTTCCTTAAAATTTAAGTGCATGAACCCAAGGCAATTCTACAAAGGGGAATTCATAAAAATTAATCAAAAGTGACCACCACGAATGTTGGTTGAGAATATACCATCATTAAATTCATGGTCATTCCATAAGAGCTAAGGTTTGATGGCCTCCTAAGCTTTCCAAATATCTTAAAGAACAAAATCCCCACAAACTTAACTTGAGCTTAAATGACCGAAGGGTTTTGAAACCTAATCCTTTCCAAGAAATTATCCCGTAAGGAGTACAAACATAGATAGAGTTCCTTAGCACACAAAGAAGTTCCTTAACAACAAGCATCAAACAAACCCAAACCACCAACCTCTTAGGTAAAAAATAATACTCTACGTAAATTGATGGAGCTCTTTCCCATGTTCAAGATTTATGCCTCACAAAACTCTATGAGAATATTTTCAATCGCCTTTCAATATACTTTTAGAAGGAACCCAACATGAAGAGTAGCAAACATGCATTGTGTTGAGTACTCTAGAGAAAATTTAAATTTACCAATTAATGCATGAGTGGCTTAGTAATTCACTATGAAATATATGTTCTACCCTACCAATGGCATACTACTATAAGATGGAAATAGTAGCTTGAAAATCAAACTAGATAACAAGAAACTAGAAAATATCGCAATGTTGAGTCAATTTATTGCTAAATTTCTAAAACCAAAAAGTGGGCAATGAATATTTTTCTATAGCATTGTGAACTTTTCCATTGAATGTTGGAGCCTATAACTAGTGAAAGAGTGTCAATGTAATTTCTTGTTTAACGTCTTCATCTTCTATTAAGGAAAAATTGACTTTAAATGGTTGAGGGGATCTTTATATATGAAGGAAAGTCCCTACAAGAATCCCTTGAGAAATAACATTCATTAGCACGTATTAAAATCCTTCCACAACTATCACATAAAGTGTAGGGAGAAGAAATCATCCATGCTAAATGGTGCAAAAAAGGCTAAACTATTTAAAGTGTATACCATTAACATATAAGCAAGATGAAGCATCAACAAAGAGAACATGGACAAAATGAAAAAATTATATCTAAATTCTAATGCATGTAATATGGAAATAATGAAAGGATACTCAATTCGATCATATGTTTTCTTAGGCCATCTTCTCAAAAATATTTTTTTGATTAGAATGTCGATACTATTCCATATCTTCTCGAACCACAATAATATTTTCTAATATATTTTTCTTTTGATAAAACATGTTTGTGCATGTCTAATAATGAGTAGGAGGATAACAAATGCACAAATTCGTGGATTTGGTAATGATTTTGTAAGAGACATTGAGCATTTTGATGGCATGCTAGTTACAAATCTTCTCATGATCACTAGCATTAGGTATGAATTTTATATAATCTTTGTTAATAACTTTCCCAATAGTTTTGGCTTGAAATTCTTTGAATTAGATGTGAAAAAATCATATCCGATGTTATCCCAAAGAACTTTATAAAAAATTCATAGGAAAAACATCACACTCAAGTGATTTTTCATTGATAATAGTCGAGACAACATGAAGGTCATCTCAGTAGTGAGAAACAATTCATTAGCAATTTGTTGAGATTGATAATTTTGGCTAGGGACTACACATTTAAACATACTTAAAGAGCTTACTCTCATGAAAGAGAAGGTCATTTTCTTTATAAACTTGTTGATAATGATGGATAAAGGCCCTCTATAATATTAGGATATTTAAAGGCATGTTGATCAAATTTTGTAATATATTTTCTCTTTTAAGGGGTGTGCTTATCTGTCAACATATGAATTTTTCTTTGGAAACCTTGTCATTAACCTTAAGACAATGTAACTTGGCTTCTTTGAGCATCTTGAATACTATACACATTGACATCCTAAATGAGGTGTCGTACCTAAGAAATTTGTAATTGAAGGGCTCATGAAAGGGATACAACCCTAAGATAATTTTCAAATGAATTAGCTTAGTGTTCATGGAAAAACAAGACTTGTGGTGGATATGTGTAATTTGGCGGACATAGATTCACAAAAATAAGTTGTGTGTGTAATGGTAGTAAAAATTAATCAATCATATTAGTTTTACCTAAGGAGTGTGGCACTAAATTCTAAACACAATGTATATGTGTGAGGGTAGGGTCATGATGAAATAAATAAGTAGAACAAAAATAATTTGTTTTATTTTAGGCCATTTGAAATTCTATTTGATATTAAAACTAACCAAAAAGTGGTTAGAAAGGACAACATTAGACAAGGATTCCACCAATACCGAGAAACATCTCAAAAGGAAAAGTATGTTGAGCATATATTATGGCCATGGAAAGTCACCGAGTAATCCTTCAAATCCATCGTGGAATTTAGACTAAGTATACTTGATTAGATGAGTAATTAGGAGAAGAAAAAGTTTATCATAAAAAATAATTTAATACACATATAATACCACACGCATCTAACACAACAAGATATGTACTTTCTCATTGAATTCCACCTCAACCATGTTAATATTGTCACATATGACCCAATGTGCACATATGATAGCTCATCAACAAACCACCGCAAAACTTTGATCCTTCCACCACATAATTTGAGGCATAAATGTTACTAATACCTAAGAAGAGGCTTTCAACATTTAATAAAATCCTAATTGATCATTAATGGGTTTACATTCATTATCAACATAATGGGTTCTCTTGTTTTGATAAATAATTGTAACTACTCCCATGGACATGGTCATGATTGTTAGTCCAAAACAAAATTATAAACCAAATATTTTTATTGATAACTATGATACAAAAATCTAGCTATTTATATATCTAATTAAGCAAATATTGGAAAATAAATGATAAATCCTAATTAAGTTACAACGTAATAATATAGCAATGAAGTATAGATTTAACACAAGCAAGCTAATAAATTTGAAACCCTAAGTGCAAGAGAAGGGATAAAGTACTTATCTGATTTCACAATGATCCCGAAGTTGTGTTGAGTTGGAAAATTGATGGAACAGGAAGGAAGATTGTCACAACAGTTCCCAGGAAAATGCATAATTGTCGAAATAATGGGACTAGGGTGCACGGTCAAGTTAAGGGTGCCTAGGTGTCAGAGACCTTATCTGGGCTCCTATGACTGTGCAAATTTTTGAAAAGTGATTTATTCAGTGTTGCACAAGGGTCGTTAGACATCATTGTTAGTTTCTTATATGTCATTGTAAGATCACCAAGTTTGTCTAAAACCTGCAAAGAGAAAGACCACCTATAAAACCCCAAAACACATCAAATCCTAAAAATAAAAAGATGTAAATGGGGAGTCAAACTGACCCGATGGTTACCCGACTGAGTGAACTTACGATCCAAGAATTGTACTACATTTCATACTCCATGTAGTTTTACGAGAGTGTGTGTACAATCGTGCCCTAGGTGGCTCTTATGCAAGATGCACTTGATAGTGAGTAAGTAGTTAGATGTAAAAAATGTAAGTATATGTGTGCTTGGAAAAATGAACTTCCCCTCCTATAAAGTGTATGTAAAAAATGCAGTCCATTGTCCCTTGAATAGATGCTAGATGGATGTTTTGACGATCTTGTAATGCCTTTGGATGCAACCTTAGGTGATAGTAGCATATGCTTAGCACTTGGTCCTTTATTATAGTCACATATCTTTATATTTATATGATTCCCTTGTTTGAATTTTGTAATTAATCTCTAAAAGGTGACCACCAAGAAAATAAGATGCCTAATAGCTAGAAAGGACCCAAAAATATGAAAGAAAGATACAAAGAGTTCGGGAGCTTAGAGGGGATGGGGGTACCTAGCGCTGATGTCGTGGATTTTTAGTGGAGAATATTCGTAATTTGGTGAATATTCCATTTTAGGAAAATTTGAAAAGGTGAATTTTTCAAGCAAGTCAATGTATTGTTCATTTAAAATTTACAGTATAAATTTTTTTAGGGTTCGGCTTCACCTACCATTGAAAACTACTCATATATAAACCTAGGTAATTCATCAGGTAGTATACTAGTAACTTACTACTAACTTGTTGAGGTATCATCCAAATAATAATCAAGCACCTTGAACTTGTGAAATACCAAAGTGTAGACGAAGTGCAAATTAGATTGGTTATTGCAAACACGTGACAAGAAAGTATCACGACATGAAAAGGAAGATTTACAGCTGAGTGACAAGCCTAGACTTACTAACATGCAACAAGGAAGATTTTCAAATGGGCGACAAGCTAGTGTTGATATCACGTAACAAGAGAAGGTGTTAACGCATGAAGGTGTTAACACATGATTGACAATAAAGGGTTACTGAGCGGTGACAAGAGAGTATTGCTTGACGCATGACAAGAGAAGGTTACGAAAGGTTGACAAGACAATTTTTTCAATATGTGACAAGAGAGGGTTGTTGACATGTGACAAGAGGGGGTTACTTACTGCGCGACAAGAGAGGTTTACTGAGATAGGATGACAAGATGGGTTCTTGACATATGATAAGAGAGGATTTTTGACGCATGAAAAAGGTTGAGTGAATCACAACAAGGGTTCATCGTTTATAGCAATGGAATTTTTTGGTGCTCAAAAGACCCAAAAGGTAACAAAAAAATATCAAAAGTCATTGTTCAAGTATTTTTGAAACTTTATTATTACTCGATACAACTACCACTAGCACCCATATAGCTGCCACTAGAATCAATCAGAGTACAAACTGTGTGGAAGGTATTATTGAAGTGGACATGGCTTTAACACAATATCAACCAAATGATACCTATGATGACACCATGTCGAGCTTGAAGATATTCCTGTTGAGATGTCAGAGCTTGAAGATATTCCTATTGAGATGCCAAAGCTTGAAGATATTCTTGTTGAGGTAGGAGTGCATCAAGATATCTCAAATACAAATACTCAACAAAATGTAACACCAAAATCAAATGAAAATTTTGGTTCACGAAAGAGGAAACTAGATGATCGTGATATTCCTCAAAAAAATTCTCATAAAAGTAAAAATTTGAAAGCAAACAAGAATATGTGGACACTTGGGAGGACATATAAGTTTGAGTGGGCTGCCAAATTTCCTTTTATCAAACCTGTACAACCAACTAATTCTAAAGATATCCCATCTGAATGTACATGTACAATATGTACCTAGAAATTGGGAAAGCAACAAAAAATGCAATTGAAGCTGGACACAATTGAAAAACATTGTGGAAAACAATATGTGACTATACAACAGGGAGGATGGCCAGAAAATAAAAAAACATATATGGAAAAGTGAAAAATAATGTATGCATGTTAAATACACAACAGAGTATAAAGTTGATCGAAAATACGCAAACATCTCATGGAAAAGGGTGGAACAATCACATCACAAATTGGTAAGGTGATTCAATCAAATTTGCATGCTAAAATCATACAATTCTCTACCATATTCCACATCCTTAAGAAGGAAGACCGATTTCAAATTTCAAATTTTTGTATCAATATAATGGAATGCACAATGTTCCTCAGTCTCATTGTTCGATAGATAGCGCATGGGAAATGGTTAAATGTCTTGCAATAATTAAGAAGTAAGATTTAAAATAGAGTGTAAAAAATAAAAAAATTATCTCTCTATCAATTGATGAATTAATAGCACTTGAAAACACTTCATGGGTATGTATCCATGTTTATACTTTAGAAAATCATATAAGGAAACCGCATCTATTGGGTGTATAGAAAATGGTTGAAAATTGCAATGCTAAAAACCTATATAAAATAGTTATTTCTCATTTGAAAGATATTGTTGGCATGACTGATTATGAAATTCCTACGATTTGGTATGTGTTAGTGGAGATGGTGCATTAGTCATGTAGGTCCATCAAATTGATATGTGTGTTCAATTACAAACAACAAGTGGCCCTTATATGCTTGCAATTCATTGTATGGCTCACAAAATGAATCTAGCATATAAAATAGTTAACAACTTTGAAAATGTTGCAAAATTAGAAGACCTTATCAAAGAATTGCATGCCTATATGTCAAGCAGTCCAAAGTGATTTCTTGAGTTTCAAAAAATGCAATTGGAATTACATATGGCAAAAAACTTCTAAAGGATGTTGATACAAGGTGGATTTCTTTGTATGAGCCTACATGCAGATTGATACAAGGTGGATTACAAACAACATTAGCCCCTTATATGCTTGTAATTCATTGTATGGCTCACAGAATGAATCTAGCATATAAAATAGTTAACAACTTTGAAAATGTTGCAAAAGTAGAAGACCTTATCGAGAATTGCATGCCTATATGTCAAGCATTCCAAAGCGATTCAAAAAATTGCAATTGGAATTACAAATGTCAAAAAACTTCTAAAGGATGTTGATACAAGGTGGATTTCTTTGTATGAGCTTGCATGCAGAATTCATTAAGAGTATCCATCATTGGTTGGTTTCATGCACAAATATTGTCATGATGTTGATGAGGATAATATTTTTGTTCATTTAACGGATCTGAAACATTGCTTACATTGGTTGGAATTCTACCAATGTTGAAGGAGATCAATACATTGATGAAGCATGCACAAGAGAGATTAATCTATATTGTTTATTTTATACGGCTGAGAAATCGGGTATGTCAAAATATTGATGTCTTGTACTTGTCACAAGAAAGTTTTGATACACCTATTTTTGATAATTGGAAAGTTTTATTGGATCTTAAGAATCCTAATAATTATTTGAGATTTAATATCCATGATCACCTTTGTATCAATGTTAATGGGAGGGAGATATTACTTTGCAGATTTTTCATAAACGTCAAGCTATTACGAGGATCGAAAGAGAAGAAGTTCTTCCGACACGTGTTTTTTTGATTCGATTACAGTTAATAGATGAATAAAACTTTAAAAAATTACACAATCCTTAGCATTTAAAATAAGAGAACGTTTCAGTAAAGATAAAATTCTTGAAGCTATGGGTGTGATGAATCCAAATTTTTGGAATACTGAAGGTGGTCGTGCAAATTTTGTAAGTTTTTTCATAAATCCATGGGTACAATAATGGATCATTTCACCAAGACATCAGAGGTAAATGGTATCAAATCAAAGGTATACTAAATATTGACTTAATAAAGTCTCAATCATCTGATTTTGCAATGAAAATGATTAGCCAATATCATTTTTAAATAAACCTCACGAGAGTGGTGCTATTACAAGGCTCTGGTGAAAAATCTACCAAAGTAGTGTGTTACAAGAAGACATCAGTGAATATTTTCAATTATATGAGTTGTGCCAAATAATGATTTTGGGATCTGTGAGGATGAAAAGGGTTTTCATTTCTTTATCTTTTATAAAATAAAAACTGAGAAATATGTTGGATAAAAATCTAGAAAGTTGCATGAGGTTATATGTTTCGCACTACTCCTTGGACACATTTCCTTTTGACAGAGAAATTGCACATTAGAATTCCCTTGTTAAAAGAAGAGGTGTAAATAATACAACTACAAATACAAATGTTCTCAATGATGAGACTGGAATTGGTGCATCCTCAAACTCTGCAGATGTGAATATCGACTATGAAGAAGCTATTGAAAATGGATTGTTTCATCTTTAAATATGATTTCAAAACTTATAGATAATAGGTATCACCTTGACCTTACATTTATTGTTTGTCACTTGAAATTTTAAATTTTGTTATGTATTCAATTTCATAGTAATAGATTCAAATATAATTGTTTATAGTTAGACATAATACAATTGTAATGAGACTAGATTTGGTGCGTCCTCTAATTCTACAGATGCAAATATCGACTATGAAGAGGGTATTGAAAATGTATTGTTTCAACTCTAGTTATCATTTAAGATGTTATAGGTATATATACTTACATTTATTTAAATACAATTATTTATAATAATTTTGTTTTATTTAATTGGTATTTTGGAATTTTCAAATTGCTTTGATGTTGTGTTTGTGACATGCATTTTTGGAATACTAATTTGCAAGGCCTTTACATCTACATTTTTATTCGTTGTTCCTTATCTTAACACTAGTATCGTTTGCAATTGACATGCACATGTTCATTAGTTTTCTTTAATTTTCTTAGATTAGATATACATTTTACTTTATCTTCATTGCATTTTAGTTTCTATTTCTTGCTTCATCCAATCAATCAATATTTCATCTTTTTTCTTTATCAAAAACGTGGGTTGACATCCATCCTAGGAATCTCTCACTTCTCGGGATTGACATTGTCAAGAAACCCACCCATCTATATACTAATCCATTTTTCGTGTTGATTTCTCTTGATTTGAAGGTCATCTAGCTCACTACAAAGGAGGATTTCTCATTTTGCACCCATATACATTGTCACCCATCTAGAAGACTAGAGGTACCTTAAACCCTATCATACCTGGAGTTATAATAATCTTGTTTTATTTATTTTGGTATTTTCAAACTGCTTTGATGTAGTGTTTGTGACATGCATTTTTGGAATACAATTTTTAAATATCATAATTAGACGTAAATAATTAAACTTTCAACATTAAAGCAAATGCATTCCATACATCTAGGATTTTAGGAAGGGTTACAAGAGGTAATGTGAAGAAACTTGTTACAAAGTTTGAATTTTACAAGTAGAGAGAAGAAGATTTTGTTGTATTAAGTGGAAGAGAATCATTACGTGATAGATTGAAGGTACTCAAGTCATGTGAAATGAGGTAGTCAATTAAATTACGTGTAAAAATTTATATTCCATGAAAAACATCGCATTGTGAATATTTAAACTTTCAACATTAAAGCAAATGAATTCCATACATATTTTGATATCAGTATAATTCACAATCTAGAATATATATATATATATATTCCAAATTGCACAACAATTGAAAATGAGATTATATATATATAATATATATATATATATATATATATATATATATATATATATATATATATATATATATCCAAATCTGAACATAATACGTGAAAAAATGAGATTCCATAACCATTGCAATGTGCACACACTACACAAAGGTGATTCTTCGACTTCCTAAGGAAAAATTGTTATGTGATTCTTCCTAAGGATTTTAAGAAGGGTTATAGAGGTAATGTGAAGAAATATGTTACAAAGTTTGAATTTTACAAGTAGAGAGAAGAATATTTTGTTGTATTAAGTGGAAGAGAATCATTACATGAAATATTGAAGGTACTCAAGTCATGTGAAATGAGGTAGTCAAATAAATTACGTATAAAAATTGATATTCCATCAAAAACATCGCATTGTAAATAATTAAACTTTCAACATTAAAGAAAATGCATTCCATAAATTCCATATTGCAACATAATACGTGTAAAAAAGATTCCATGAAAAGTAAAACCATTGCAACGTATATTCAACTTTAAACATTCTTCAAATTAAACAAATATTCAAGTTTCAAGATTCAAACTTCCAAATTTTTCAAGTTTCAAGTTTTGTAAACACTTTTCAACAAATACATTTACACTTGTACTATATGCTCAAACATTAACAACTTCCCCACACCCACTGGCACTTTCCTTTTAGTTTCTGTAGTGACTTTTGTGTCACTTTTCCCAATGGTTGGCGCTCCTCTATTCTCTACTTCAAGAATTCTAGAACTAACAAGATCCTCTGCAACAATGTTTAAATTCTTTACAATTGCTTCATCTTCCTTTGAAGCATCTCCATGGGATAACAAATAAGATACTGTAACTACCTTTTCCTTGAACAAAATCTCTTCGCATCCATGTCATTCTCTTTAATAATCCTCTTAAGAGTATTGTTTTGCTTGTTAACCAAAACAATAGTTTGCTTAAGTTGCATTGTTGAGGATAAAATTTTCTTAGTTGTTTCCAAGTGAACTTAGGGAACCTTTGCTTGAATTTTTAAGTTTTCATATTTCAACTGCAACAAAAACATTGAGCTCAATTAAAACATATTACTAAAATTAGAAAGTAATAAAAATATGATTTCAAATTGATAATACTTACAACAGCTCTATCTCTTTCAACATTTGCAATTTCCACCAAATATTTTCCTTTGACCATTTTTTGAAATATTCTGAGCTTCAATGTTAATATTTTCTAATTTATTCAAAACTTTATCTAAAACATTGTCGTGATAATTATTGTTATATGTGACAGTCCCACCTTGTGCTTGGTTGAGTAAGACATCTATCTTAGCAGGATGATTTTGGACTGCAGCATATAAACTATACCTTTGGCTATGGTTATCAAAATGATTCTTTATCTCTTTGATTAACACTTTAGCCCTTCGCTCCCATTGTATGAGATGACTTATATGAGGCATAACAAACTCTTTGACATGGGCTTCATAATCATAACCAATCAAGCTATCTAAAGAAAATAATATCAACTAGTCACTCATCGAAGAGGATGATGTCGATGGAGAGAATGGAAGGGTTAAGGCTTAAGGTTCCTGTGTTTCTTGTTGTTTCCGTTGTGTGCCCTGATCCTATTTGTGATAAAATAAATTCATATTAAAATTAGATGTGATAAAAATTAAAAAGTGACAAGAAATTGATATGTATCAATGTTAAATAAAGTACATCAAAATAGAAATATACCTACGGGCCCTAAATCATATCGCGTGTATCAAAAAAACATGTTGGGTCATTGTTATCAATGCCCAAAAAATATTCATCTAAATTTATTTTATTTAAAACTGATTTTCTCGTTGTGTTGGGCAAGCCACCAAAAGAGATATTGGGAAATTCGAAGGAATGTTCAGTGTCCTGCTAGGGGCCAAAAGTGGCATCATGTGTTTACCAGTGGTCTTTTTACCTCTTGTTGGAACTTTGAATTGGAATGGTGGTATTGGTGGAGGAGGTGGCATTGTTTGAATAGATGGCGATGAACTAGAATGCATTGTCAAGTCCAAGAACAAAATCATTACTAACTTATATAAAAAATTGTTAAAAATTACACAAAAGCAACAATTTATACCTTGTTGAGAGGACAACCTATATCGGTCATGTTTGAATTTGAAATTATTGTGTTGGACCTGTGGGTGATAGGAATGGTGGAGCAGGTGTTGCACTTGTTGCGATTGAACATCGGCATATGCACATGATGACTGAGTGAGTGGGTGATGCTTGTTGTAAAAGTGGAGGATAGTCCAAAGTCCCTACAACATGTTAAATCAAAATGGTAAATGGTAAAAAAGTTTAAAAACAACATATTGAATGTTAAGGGTATTACGTCTTTGTCATTTTACTAATGCAAATGATTGAGGGTTAGGTGATGAGTGAGCTTCCATGTCGAACTAAGAATCTCCCGATGCCTTGCATGTTGTTGGCCTCTTCCTCTTGCTACTTTTTTTTTTGTGGAAGGGCCTAAAAAAATCTGCATAAGGTAAAGATGCAAACAAAAGTACATAATGTTAGTAACATCCATATGTAATTTGTAACAAAAGTGAATAATCAAGACAATAACCTTACTAACATCGAAATATAAATTATTAACCTGTTGTTCTTCAATTGGAATTGACAATTACTTCATCGTTTATTCATGCAAGTAGGAGTGGGTTCACCTTTTAAATTATAATATGCCTCAAATAAATACCAAGGATATAATGGTACAAATAGTTGGTTTTTCAACAACTCCAACATTTGTAATATCAAATTTTATCTTATTCGACAAGTATGTGCACCAATCAAATATTTTCTTTCGGATCATTGCGAGAATGTAGGCAATAGCCTAACGGGAATATCTTTTTCCAACCCTAGAAAACAATTATGTCTTGAAAAAAGATATCATGGCAAGAATAAACATGTGTGTGCAACTCATTGCATATCTACTCCTCATCTTGATTTGTTGACATTTTGCTGCAAAAATTCATTGGATGTTGAATTAACCACAATTTATATCAAAATTAAAATGTTATAAATTAAAGCACGTTACACGTACCATCAACATGGAAATTGTAATAAGATTCAGGAAAATCTTATCATCTTCAGTCATAGTTTCTTTGGTTATTACAATGGTAGAATCTTTAAAAGGAAGGCATGTCAATCAATGGATATCAACAAGATCAACATTGAACCTGAATGTACGTCCATCTAGAAAAGTCACAGTGAATTTTCCATCTTGTGTATTGAATGACGAGAGGAGGTAGTTCAAAATGTTATGATCTATCTCGAACTATGGCATGTTAACCAGTCCTACAAACCCACAAGATTGTACCCATTCCTTATAACCTTCATTCATTTACAAGACTGTATGAATGTGTGGGCACATTAATTTCATGTATTGAATCTTGGGTAGGGAGGTTTCCTAGTTAGTTTGAGCTTCATTTTGAGTTTAGTTGTCATTACATAGATGTAGTTAAAAAATTAGTCTTTAGAAGCCCCTAACATGTAATATTCGAGACCTTAAGGATGAAACAATTGAAATAATTGAGACTCAGAAACATTGCTCGCACCGGGAGAAGGAGACCTAAAAGATGAATCAAGACCTGGATGTTGGATTATATTTGTTTGTTTTGTTTTTTGGCACAATGGGAGTTCTGACGAGACCTATAGGTTGTGAGTCTTGGGATAACGGAGAAAAAAATTGTGATTTGGGAAGTGTGAAAATGAGGGTCGAAGGGGTATTTATAGGGAAATATTAGGGTTCTAGTATCGGGATACATGACAACAAAATTTTGATGACACACGACAACAGATTTCCAGTGACAAATGATAGTAATATTTTACTTATGCACGATAGCAACATACAGGTGTCACGCAATGAAAAATTTTAGTGACGCATGACAACAAGCCTTACTATCGTAATGCGACAACATTTTTTGTTGATGCACAATAGCAAGACTTGTTCCCACATGACAATAACACTTATTAATGGAAGACAACAAATTAAGTTATCGTATGAAAAGATTTCTTATTATTGTGTGATAACAAGGCACTTTTTTATGCAACAACAAAGCTTGTTGTCATGCGATAGTAAATATTTTTGTCGTGCAACAACAAAGTTTGTTGTCATGTGACAGTAAAGCTTGTTGGCATGCGACAATGACTCTCACTTTCATGAGACACCATCTAGAGAATGGTGTTGGCTAAGAAATATTGTCATACGTCGCAAGGTTTTCATGTGGCAACAAAACTTCCAAGAAAAAAATGGCTCTCCCTTAAGAAACTGCTAGGTGAAAACTTCATTATGAAATCTTGGAATATTTTCCTTTCCCATGAAATTGGTTCCAATTATATTCGCTAGGGATTTTCCACCTCTAATTTCCTAGAGGCCTCTTAAAATGAACCACCGGTTGGTGTCCATACTTAGAAAAACTAAAGTGTCAAAATTCAGACTAGGCAAGAAGGTGTGTAAGACCAAGAAGGAACCCAAAAAGAAAGCAAAGACGCCAAAGACATTTGTCAATTATTACTTTTCTTGCTTAAGAATCATATGAACATTGGTATGTGATCAAGACCTAGAAATGTACCCAAAATGTGTGATTTACTGTCTACATTTTCCCCCACGTTATGTTGTTGCGAGAATTCTAGATAACATAAAGTAGATAAGATATGTGTACTTGATAACCATGTAGATCGATGGTGAAAAGCATGTCAAGGAGACAAGAAAAAGTGTGAAGTGAAAAATATGAAGCGTGGAAGATAGAGAAGAGGAAGTGAAAATGACCCTAGGGGTGAAAAGCATATGTGTAGATGTTGCATTATACTTGTTGTCAATGTCACTTGATGCTTGATGATGTGATTACTACTTCCCATAAGGACATATTTGTAAAAGAGAAGAGAAAAGGAGTAGTCAAAGTCGTGTATGTGATAAATTCAATCCAAATATGTAAAAAACATGTAAAAGTGTGTAAAAATACAAAAAGGAACATTTGCACTTGATCCGTGATGAGTAAGAAGGGTAGAAAGTTTCTGAAAATGTTGTAGAAAATTAATTGTTTCAAGCAATATCACACCAAGAATGAGTTTTTGGGCGATCTCACACCGAGTGTGCTAAGTGCGAGTTTTTTTGGCATCTCACGTCACAAGAAGAAGTATAGGGAGAAATTTCTTGTGTTATTATCCAACCTTTGAATGCTTACCAAAATGTATACACCACTTCAAATGGTGTGTTCTCGCTTTATTCAAATATGATTCATTTTGATCCAACATGAATAGAGAAAAGGAGTGAACATGCATGTTTATTGTTGGAGGATTGTGGACTATCTTGAGAATATTTTTTGTGTATATTTTTTTATGCTATGATGATCGAGAAAAATTGTGTAACTACCCCCTGGTTATAGGTGCCAAAGAAGGGTCGGGAGCGCACAAACGGTCATGTCTATGTTTGGACATTGGTGTCTACGTTGTGCTAAGGACCTAAGTTAGATTTTAAGCCCTTTTTGAGACTAAAGATTTTGTTGTTGTTTTTGTATTGAACTATGTTGTATCGTGACTATATACCGCTAAATGGGGTGAGTGATTAACCCAATGATTTCCTCCCTTGTTTTGGGTGCATGCAATGTTGCTAGGAGAATGTAGACAAAAGGAGGATTGACCACTAAACCGTGGTCGATACCTGCTGCAGTGGGAGTACTTGGTAGAAACCAATAGACACACAAGAAAAGTGGATAAAAATAAGTGTTAGTGTAAATAAGAAAAATACGCATATAGAAGACAAAATGTAAACTAGAAAGCAAGAAGACAATGTATACCACAAAAAACAGGTTGCAAACATGGGACATCACTAATAATTTCACAAGACGATCAGGGCCAAAGTGGCCAAAAGCATACAATGTGCACACAAGATAAAGGGAAAAGAATATAAACAATGGAAAACAATGACAAACAATAGTAAGAAAAAAACAGACAACCATGATAGCAAATAGTTCTACAAGACAAATGTTGTACATAAAACACCCGTTAACATGTTAGATAGATAGAAGGTATGTCAAAATGTGTATGATCTGATGTAGTGTGATAGTATGAATAGGAGGTAGTATAAATAAAAAATAGTAACACTTGTGATTTGTACAAAAATAGATTCCCCTAGGCATCATTGTGGGACCGGTATGAGGTACGAGTGTCAAGCATTTGTGTTGCGTGTGATGATCTTTGTAAATTCTACATTCACAACTAGAAGGTGAGTGAATGTGCATGTGTATATAGAAAATATAATGACATACAAAGTATCTGTCTATCATAGTAAACAAAGTGTACATGCGAGTATAAGTAAGAAAGAAAAAATTGCAACCAAGATATGCAATATGTTGTGAGTGTGAATGGAATGAAATGCAAAGTGAGTGTGATAGGAGAAGTGTGCCCCTCGAGTGTATATGTATGGATGTGTATGTGATGAGGCTAATTTATAAATGCCCCTTCACAGTCAAGAATTAACCATAAAATAAGAGTGTGCCATCGAGAAATGGTTTGAATTGTGTGCTAAAAAGATATGATCAATAAAGCATAGAGCGTAGAGAGTAAGTGAGTTTGGTGAGTTTCATTTCAGATTTAGACCCTCGGCATTTGAGTACGAACCATGGAACTAGAGTGTATCATCGGGTACTGATGATGTGTGAGAATGTGATGTGAGAAACATGTGTCATGAATGCGCCAAGTGTAGAAATGTGTAGTATGTATGATGTGAGGTTCATGAATGTAGTATACCCTTAATAGTCAAGTGTGAACCATAGCACAAGAGTGTGTCATAGGGTAGTGTGCATTATTTATGCGTATTATTGCTTAAAATGCATAATGTTGAGTGAGTTATTAAGTGGCTTACCCAAGAGAGTGGAAAGGAAATAGATTTCACCGCCAAGCTTGTCATTGATGATATAAGGACCAAGCTAGTTGGGCTTGAATTTACCTTTGAGGTAGCTTCAATGTTCATGTTTTTTTAAATTTTCTTTTAACGCAAAATCCCCCACATTTAAATCACGAGGAAAATTTTTGTGATTGCATGCTTGAGTGATGTGGGATTGATATGCATGAATATGTTCAATAGCTTGACACGGCAAGAGTCAATAGTTTCAAGATCGTGTAAGTTTTTTTTGTGATATTCATTTTCTTTAAGTATTCCTTTGAGTGAAAGATGTAATGAGTATCTCAAGTTCCAATATAATGACAACCTCAATACCATAGACTAGTGAGAAGGGGTGGCATTAGTGGGTGTACGCACATTAGTGCGGTAATCCTAAAGAGCATATAAGACTTGATTATGTCAATCGTCACCGCTAGTGTCAATAGTCTTGCATAATATTTTGACGATGGTTTTATTGGTGGCCTCAGCTTGGCCATTGCCTTATGGGTAATAAGGAGTAGAGAATGATTGTTTAATTTTGAATTTTGTGCAAAAAAATTTAACATCCTTATTTTTGAAAGAGAGCTCATTATCATTGATAATGGTAGAGGGGATGCCGATATGTGAATTGATGTGAGTAGTTATAAATCAACAAACATCAAAACCCATTGTAGTTCCCAGTGGTTTTGATTCAACTCATTTATTAAAATACTTTATGGCAATAATAATATACTTGTGGCCATCAGCTGATTCAAGATTTATCATGCCAATAAGATCAAACCCTCAGTAAAGAAAATGACCATGTTGCGATAATCGGCCGGAGATCATATGCAGGTGTATGGTGAAGATTGTCATGATTTTGGCATTTATTGCAATGTTTAGCGTATTCTAATCATTATTTCTCCATGGTAGGCCAATAATAGCCCGATGTAAGAGCTTATGTAGTATATATTTTCCAGAGAAGTTTCCACTTGCATATGCAGTCATGTATTTGAGAGATAGCGGTGGGTATGTCGGCAAGTCTTAGACATCGTAGCTAACATATGTCAAATGATCATTTAAATAATTTTCCCCTATGATGATGTAATGTGTGGCCTCACATCACAAGCAATGAGCTTTATGAGGTTGTAGACCATTAGGAATGGTTTGTCGATAAAGAAAGTTGTAAATTGGAGTGAACCATTTGGGGTTGTCATGACTACGTGTGATGGCACAAGCTACTAGAGGTGAAGTAGAAGTGGAAGGTTTTCACAAGTTTCAGATGATGAATGTGGCCTTCTCATCAGTGATATGGATAAGTGATGTTACACTAGCCATAACATACATATGACGATTTTCTTTACGAGGAGATGACAAGGTAAGAGAGTAAGACTCAAATGTAGCTAAGAGATCCTTGACAAGCGTATTATATGGAATTAGGTGTTCCTCTTTTATGTGATATGTGTCATTAACTTGATTGATAATGAGACGTGAGTTACTATGTATGTTATTTTTTGGATAAGGAGCTTTCATACGCTAAACATACTCAACGATGTTATTAGTACCGGAAAACCCTGAGCGGTATACAAAGGGGAGAGGATCACCATGTGGAATGATGAAGACTATCTCGGCCCTAACACTAGAGTGAAAACAAGATCCGTTGAAATAAATGGTCCTAGTATCAGTTTCGATGGTGTAAGTAGTAAAATCATCACGAAAAAAATCATAGAAATGAGATGCATCAAGTAGAGGTGCTTAAACTAGTTGATCAGCAATAACTTGGCCTTTGATTACTTTCTATGGAATGAATTTGAAATCAAATTTGGTGAGTAACATGACCCATCGTACTAGACATCCCGAGAGATGTGTGCGGGACAATAGGTATCGTATGATATCTACTTTGGTAACAATATGGACCTCATTTTTAAGAAGGTAGTGGCGCAACTTATCTGCTACAAAGACAAAACCAAGGCATATTTTTTCAATGTAACTAGCATTGCATTCATAAGAGAGTAATGTTTGACTGATATAATAGACTACCCTCTCGCATTGAGAATCATCGTGTTGCACTAGGAGGGATCTTAAAGCATGAAATGTGGTAGAAATATATAACAATAAATGTCACTCACCTGTGGAGGGACTAGGATAGGTAAATTTAAGAGATATGCTTTGATAGCATCAAATGTTTGTTGGCAGTGATCATCCTAGAAAAATTTAGTATCCTTCTTCATTAAGTGTGTGAATGGTTGGGTTTTATCAACAAGTTGCACAATAAACCATCGAATGGCTTGGATTTTCCCTTATAACAAGTGTAATTGATGCAAATTTTGAGGTGGAGGCATGTCAACAATTGCCTTGATTTTATTGGGATCTATTTCAATACCACGTTGTGAGATAATGTATCCAAGGATCTTGTCGGTTGTAACTCCAAAAACACACTTCTTTGGATTTAAGCGTACTTTATATTGTCATAAATGTTCAAAGAGTGCAGAGATCTTGAGCATGTGTAGAATGGTGTCATGATTTAGCAAGTATATCATCAACATAATATTCAAGATCTTATGAATATAATCATGGAAGATGTGCATCATTTCTTGTTGATAAGTGGCCCCAAAGATTTTTAAGGAAAAGGGCATGACAATGTAACAAAATGTTCCCCATAGCATAGTAAAAAAGAATTTTTTTCTTGATCTTCTAGATTGATTTTGATTTAGTTGTAACCAAAAAAGCCATCCATGAAAGAAAGAATATCATACCCAGTTGTGGAATCAACAATGGTGTCTATGTGTAGTAAAGGAAACTATCTTTGGGACATGCCTTATTTAGATCACAAAAGTTTGTGTAACAATGCACCTGTCATCCGGTTTCATAACGGGCACAATGTTAGACACCCACTCTGGATAATCGATGACACGAATAAATCCAACATCTAGTAGTCATTGTATTTCTTCTTTAACTAGGAGTGTGACCTTCGGTGCATTTTAAAATTTTTTTGTTGAACAAGTTTTACACTAGGGTTAAGAACGATGTTATGCATGGCTACAGATGGATCAATACCAGGAATATCACTATAGTCCCATGCAAAGATGTCTGAAAATTCCTGAAGAACTTGTTTGATATTGTTTTTCTCATCAGGTGTGAGAGAAGCAGATAATAAAACCATTTGCATGGGTTATTATAAGTGTTAAGATTATATTGAATGGTATCCTCATTGAGAAGAGTTGACCAATCCTCAATGTATGGGTCAGTAGGAATAATATTAGGAGGATTGGCACTTTTAGTAAGTGTATCGGACTCTCCAAAGTAGGTGGTAGCATTAAGAAGTGATGGAGAACGCTTCTTATGATGAAAAGAAGGGAGGTGATCATAAACCCCCATGTATTCTAGAAGAGAGTCATCAGTAGCAAAAGTGTCTAAATTATCCCAAGTAGCAGAAGTAGAATCATTGATGAGGTCCGGATATACCAAAGGAAGTGAAGAAGTATGCAAAGCATTATAAGCCTCCAAAGAAGGTATAGATGGGAGATGGTATCCCAAGCCAAGCTTGCTAGATTGAGTGGGGAGAGCCCATGGTTCTATGATTCCTTTCCCATACATGCCTAGGCCATTACTAGGAGAAACCATAACAAAGAAAATATTTATATCCAAGACCATATTTGGAAAAATCCTTACTAGAAGCAAAAGAACTAGGAGTGTCAACAAAATTCTCAATATAATTACAATATGCAAAGGGTGATGGATCTATTGGAATGTCATAGAAAACTCCCTAATAAAGGAATTTAAGTCATGTATGAAGAGTGGAAGGGATTGCATGCATGGCATGGATCCAAGGCCGCCCAAGAAGAATATTATAATTAAGATTGTTGGGCATTACGTGGCATGGAATGGGTAACATACATGGATCGACAAAGGACAGGAGGATGATAGTACCTAAGACACGCTTGGGGATATTGTCAAATCCATGAATAGAGACAGATGAAGGAGCCAAAGAGGCTTCAAAAAGACCCAATTGGTGGAGGAAAGTAATATTACAAATATTGAGTCCTAAACCATTATCAACTAAGGCACGCTTAACCCCGATATTATTGATACAAACTTGAATATACATGGGGTTCGTGCTCTAACATGGTCTAAGAAGGTTGAAAGCACCCTAAACTTTTACAAAGAAAATTGCAAAGCTTATTAAGGAAGGCTAACACCATTTTCCATCCATTTAGCCAAGGTACTAAGTATAGGAATGTAACATTAAGATAGAAGCTTAAAAGAATGCTTAACTAGTATGAAAACAATACAAAATCTAACTAAACATGCCTACTAATATGTATGAATTACCTAACATGGACCTAAATAGACCTAAGAGGGAAATCAAATGGTTATGGTTGCTACTCCAAACAATGGTAAAATGACCTCTCCAAATGACTTGTTAAGTCATTTTAGATATTCATCTACTAACCTTGTTGAAGGCTTTAGGCAAGGATTGAACTTGGCTATGAATCATATTTATTATATGAGATGCAAATCAAAGCATGGTGTAAAGTATAAAGGAATGAGGTGCACTCTTTTTATAGTTTTCCTTTTAGGATAAACTTGTATTTTGGTGCATGTGGGACTAAAAGCCCCAAACTAGATTAGAATTGTTAATCATGATTAGGCCTTACTAATCACAATTAGTGAATTATCAAGTGATTAAGATGTGGGAGCCTTAATCAACTACTTAGGGTCAACTAGGAGGCTGGGATAAGCTTTTAAAGCTTGTTGAGATGTTATGGAGGTGAATGGGGTGATTTTGAGTGGTTGGAAGAGGGGTTTGAGTCAATATTAGGGCATATTGACCAAATCAAGGGCAAAATAGGATTAATTAGCCTATAATCACTAATTGTCTGTTTTGAAGTGGATTTTGGCTTACGATTCGTCGTAAAGTGGCATCCTGAATGTGAAAGAGGTTTGGTGATCAACAAAGTGCTTGTTAACTGACCAAAGTGGTAAGAAATGTTAGTTAATTAATAAATATCACTAATTATAACAGCATCAAGAAGAATAAGAGTGATTTGTGTGTGTTTTGGAAATAACATTACAAAAGTGGAATTTAGGTGTCTACATTTGCCCCTATTTGAGGTGTCTACGTTTGCCCCTATTTGAGGTGAAGTTAGTGACTTTACTTAAAATATATTAGACAAGCATAACAAGGTATATTTTTGAAGAAAAATTAGTGGAATGAAGGATGCCCCCTCGAGTGTCGATGGGGTAATAGGAGAAATCAATCGAAGATCAAAAATATGATTGAAATGGATAGAAGAAAATGGGTCAGAATGGGTGCAAAACCCTTAGGTATTGAGAATGAATAAGGATAGGAATAAATATGGTTGTTTATTTCCCCAAGTGAGTTTTAAGAAGAAAAATTAGTGATGGTAATAAATGATAAGTGATAAGAAATTATTAATGGAGAATATAGGACAAGCCCAATCTTTGCATCCAACCTTTCAATAAGCAACTTGTTTATATCATTTTTCCCCTAGGTCTACATCATCGGCCTTTATTGAAATGAACAAAAATGTAAGATAACATGAAAAGCTAAATTACCAACATTTTTCCATTGCTACGTAACTCCATGCAACATACATAATGCAATGCAATACGAGAAAGTAAAATGATACCTAACTCAATGCAACATACACAATGTAATGCAATACGAGAAAGTAAAATGATACTTAACTCAATGAAACATACACAAAGCAATGCAATACTAGAAAGTAAAATGATATTTAGCTCCATGCAACAAAAAAAATGCAATGCAATACTAGAAAGTAAACTAGCTAACCTAATAGAGAATCAAGTACAATCACACGCACTCAAACAAATGTTTAAGATGATTTCACAAATATTTTTATCATCAAGTTGTAGTTTTTGAATGTTCGTGTTGTAACGACAGGTTGAAATGGTGCCCCAAGTAATGACACATGTAAGGGGAATAATAGAGGACAAAAGTAGTCCCATGGAAAAGCTTTCATGTGCTTTATGACACGATCTCTGAAACTCATTGTTGCACATGAGTATTGACATAGCATGCATCCAAGCTTTTATTAATGGAGGTATATCACAATGATCCATGAGTCATTTGAGACAAGAACAAGCAAGAATGTCAAAAGATGGTTTTGTAGGACCAATTTCGATGTTGAGGATAATGCAGGTGATATAGGCTTCAACTCTATACAAGCCATTTTAAAAATGAAAAACCATAAATTTTTGGTAAATATAAAGCCAAAATTAATGTTATCATTGTGTATCTTTCTTTAATACCTTTCCAACGCAAAAAAATGGATTCGTTTCGAGGTCGGGAGCAAAATTTATGGTCTGCGAAATGTTGGGTGTGCCTATGCACTCAAGGGAGTGCCTCGTGTTGGGCAAAGATGGGCACTGGCGCCTATGGTGGCCAATTGTTTGAGTTTTTAACTATTGTTGGGCAGCATGGGTGCACAGGCACATGTGTTGGCCATGTTTATGGTTTTTTACATTTTTCATGCGCATGGGCGCTGGCGCCTATGTTGCTTCCTTTTTTTACTTTTTTTTATTTTTACATGTAGCATGGGCACCTAAGTGCCTGTGTTGGTTAGCTTCCTTTTGACATTTTTAGATTTTTGCATGCATCATGGATGCCTAAGCACTATGTTGGCTTCGTTTTGACTTTTTTGGATTTTTGCATGCGGGGCTCTTGAGCACTGTGTTGGGTTCCTTTTTAACTTTTTTATATTTTGCATGCAGCATGGGCACTTAAGCGCGTGTGTTGGCAGTGTTTAGCATGGGAACCTGGGCTCTTGTGCAACATTGAATGCACTACCTATCTTTTGGAGGCCATAACTTTTGCTCCCGACCTTGAAATGACTCCATTTTTTTGTGTTGGAAAGGTATCAAAGTGAACTACGCAATGGTAAGATAAATTTGGGTTTTTGAATTTTTCTTACCATTTTTTTGGGATTTTGAGTTTTCTTTACCAATTTTTTGGGTTTTTATGTTTATTTGGATGTTTTGACTTTTCTGACTAACATATTTGAATTTTTTTTATTTTTGAAACATATTTGAATGTTTTTATTTTCTAGAATTTTTCTGAAGCTATGTACAGGAAATGAAGAAACATGGATTCCCCCAATGACAGATGGGATGTATAAGGGTAGAATGCCACACGTATGTGCAAGAAAGTGAAGATGTAAAATTGCCCCCAATGTTAGATGGGAATATTCAAAGGAAAACTCTTCACACGTAGAAGTTAGATTAGGGCCAATATAGATAGGTTCAACATGATGATGAATGTAACCCAATGATGTGCTAGGAAGGAGCAAGGATGCCCCCAGTGTAAGTTGGCCAAGAAGCACATGATAGAAAGAAGTGGAAGATTTTTTTGAGAAAGGGGACAAAGGTGCCCGCAAACATGACAAAAAGGAAATATTATACACATGGATGTTTTGAATGAAGTAGAAGAATAGCGAATGTGAATGAATGTAGCTTAGAAGCCTTATGATGAAGAAGCAATTAGCCAAAGGCATGAATCGTGAGACAAGATGGACTAGAGTAAGAGTCTGAACAAGGTCCAAAAAAAGACACTTGGTAACATACTAATCATGTTTTCTCATAGAGATCCAATGTGTGCACGTGGAAATTTATTACCTCTTGGAGGAAGATTTGATAGACAACAAGTGAATACACCCTATTTAATGTGTAGGAATGATTTATTTTTCAAATTTGATTCTTATGAATGCATTCCAAGGAGATTCGTACATTGCTCACTTTTCCAGTCAAGCATCCATAGCCCCGATAGAGATGCATTTGATTCTAATCACAACATTTCTCTACTACCAATCAGGTATCCATATCCCCAGTAGAGATTATTGGAAATACCCCAAGAGAGAGTTATATATCATTTTTATTTTGATTTTAGTGTTTTCTTTCAGCTTTATGCTTTTTGATTTGATTAATTCTTTTGCTTTTTGAAAACTTATTTCAGCTCTCTTGTTTGACAAGGGGTTAAGAACCACTGATAGCTTGATGGAAGGAGGTGGAAGTGATTGTGATGATGACATTGGCTAGTGTCAACAAATATATCCCAAAAAATTCTACACAATAAGTTGTTTAGATGTTTATTGTGATGAGATCTCTAAGAGGACAGACGTTCTTTAATTTACCAAGGTGATAAAAAGACCAAGGTCAAACAGATATACCATAGATACAATTGTCACAAAATGCGTATGAATAGGCTAACCAAAATATCACCGAAGGGATGAAAATGGTAGGAAGACTTGAAAAAAAGAAAAAGAAAGGGAAAAATAACATCCATGTGTATACAACACCCGATTGCAATGTGTGTTCATTTACCTTTGATTTTTGAAATTTTTCTCATTTTTTTGTATTTTTGAATTTTTTTACAACAATTTTTTTTTTGAAAAGTGGGACTGACAAGGTCGCTCAGCATGATAAGATCTAACAACAATGTTATCAATTTCCTTGATAAGGAAAATTAGGCATGTTTGCTTATCAAGAGTCATATTATCCTCGATCTCAATGATCGTGGTGAGCTCATACTCCATAGATGACTGTGTTTTATCATGAAACATAGATTTTTAAGTGGGAGATTGAGTTCCCTATCCAAAGGTTTCTGTATTTTATGCCATACTTGATGGGTGCTTTGATGTGCATTTTTGAATCGTGTTTGATTTTGAACTTTAAGATCATTTAAATTGTTGTGAGATTTGAAGCTCTTGGAATTTTTGATCTAAGCCTAATGAAGGAACCATTTTGGTTTCCTATAAGCTACTATGTGACTTGTATGATCTTGAGAAGTGGGAGAAGAAAGTGGACGAATATAATAATTAATTGATGTGAGAAATGATGGTGGGTTTGCCACAATAATTGATAGAAGAACAATATGATGGATGCGAAAGGATACAGTCCAAGAATTGAAGAGGATGGGCTACCAGGAGGTATCCCATAGACTGAAGATAAAGGACTACAAGGATGTGGCCCTAATATTAAAGATGAAGGACTTCCTAGTGGCATCCCATAGATAGAAGATGAAGGACTACTTGGAGGTGTCCCATATATAGAAGAAGATGGGCTACTAGGATGTGGCCCAAGAATCGAAGATGAGGGACTTCTAGGACATGCCCCTAGTATAGACAAAGATGGGCTTCTAGGAGGTCAACCACATATAGATGATGTGGGGCTCCTTGGCGGTGGTCCACATATAAAAGAAGACGATGGGCTGCCAAGTGGTGACCAAAGGTAAGATTATGATGGAGGAATCTCGATAGATAAAGAATGATTAGGTAATGAGAAGATAGGTCGTGGATAAATGTAAGACCCATGCATTTAACCTCCCAATGAATAATGTGAAGATGAAAGAATAAGAGAAGGACCATGTTCGATGATCTTAGGGTCTTCCTCTATTTTCTCGACAAAAGGCATCAATCTCTTCCTCTAAATATGCGAACGTATCAAGGTCTAAAAAGGTTTCTTGCTCATGAAACTTCTAGAGGAATGTATTCATGTACCTCATAAATTCTCTAATTGCTTCTTCATTCGGAATGAATCAATCAATGTGTGTAGTTTTTACCACAAGAGGTTGATTGGATGAATACGACATAGGAGTCGACTTAGATGATTGATTAGAAGGAATTTGAGTTAGAGAGAGCTCTTCGATAGAAGAAGGGGTCATTGAGGTGGAGAAATGGGATCCTGCAAGGATAGGGAGGACCGTGACTTAGGATTCAGTATTAGAGGAATAATTCAGATTGGAATCTTCAAAAGAATCAAAAGACTTAAAATCATTGGGATTGGAATATCCAAAAGAATCAAGAATCATAATCATACCACTTACCATGAGTTAAAGATGGGGGAATAGGTACGTGAACGGGTTCTTTAGCATGAAGAATCAAATTATGTCTAGTTGTGATAGGAATCCTTTGATGGGAATGTTGAAACCTAGGTTCCCTATGGTCATAAGTATGTGGAACTATGTGATAATCAGTCTTTTTCAGCACATGCCTAGACATAGATAGTCCAGGGGATATCACAGGGTTATTGTGTTGACATATTCAACAGGTGTATCTACACAACAAATGAGAGCATCAAAATGATTCTCCTCGTTAGACACATAATCAGCATTCTTGTCCCGATTATGTTTAGGAAAAGTTTTCATATTCAGGATTTGTTTAGAGTGTATGAATCCATCTCCACATTGCCACTTTTGATTAAGTCCTAGATGTAGTGTTGCAACTTCAAACACTTATTTGTTTTGTGACCTTTAACGTGGTGGAATTAAAAATATTCATTATCTCTAAACCATGATGGTTTAGGCGCGTCATCCTCATAAGGCATAGTTTCAGGATATCTAACCATATTAACCACCTCTATCTATTTTATTATTGATGAAATTGAGTAAAATAGAGGAGTGAAAGTACAACGCTTATACTCCATAGGTAGAGCTCCCTTTGCAAGCTTCAAAGGAGTGTGGTTCTGAATGGATTGTACCCACTTAGAATATACTATTCCATCATTAACAACATTTTTGTTCCTATTAGGGACAAACTTTGTTTTTTCATTAGATTTAGAATCATTATGATCGCGGGAGAAATATTTTAGAGTCCCCATAGCTAACAATTCTTTTTCAATTTGACTCCCTTTTTCGATTACCTCTTCAAATGCGTTGCCACAATGCATTTACAAGTAGATCGTGATTTCAAGGTGGAGGTTGGGAAAATATATACTTATTAACTGCTTTTCAGGTATGGAGCAAGGGAATCGGCTAGCTAATCCTCTCCATTATTGTAAAAAAGCAGACAATTTTTCGTTATTTCTTTGTTTGGCATTGCAGAGATCCAACATGGTGACATCATTCTCTATATTAAAAGAGAAGTGTCATACGAAACTTTCTACTAGTTCTAGCCATGTTGATATGGATCCCTTAGGGATGTGTACAAACCATTCTAACGTTGTTGCTCCTAAGCTTTGTGGAAAGAGGTGCATAAGATAATTGTCGTTGAATTTCACCTCTTGACATGCCATATAAAAATATTTAATATGGTCATGAGGGTCACCTTTTCCCTTATATTTTTCAAATTTTGGAAAATCAAAGTGTCTTGGGAAAGGTACTTGTAGCATGGATTTTTTGAATGGGTAGGGACATAACTCATCGAACCGATACTTCTTGTTATTGTTACCAGTTTGGCCCTCTTGTAATGCTTCAATGGCGTTTTTCACATAAGACCATTCTTGGTGGAAGAGTTAGTCTTGCATGGGTGGCGTAGGTCTATACGTAGGATTAAATCTAGGTGTATTCCCACCCCTATTTGTTGCGAGAATATATTCATAAGGATCTCTTTTTCCTTCCATCGAGGAGTGTGTATTGGGAACTCATGAAACAAAGCCTTAGGTTTTGTCTTTGGTATGGCTTGTTTCAAAACTTTGGGTTGTTCCCTTTATATATGGGATGCCAAACTTTCCAATTGGCAAGTGAGGGCTTTGGACTTTTTGCTTTAACGTCATCTCTTAAATAGGTATGTCGTGACGATTTTTGTTAGGGTGAGGTTATGCATGATGAACATGTTCCTCGTTGTCTTCACAACATATTCTAATAACAAGTATCTGACAATCTCCATCATTATCAAATGATGCCTCCTCATTATTCTGTGGTACAGAAGTAGAGGCATAACTTGGATTTAAAATTTCATCTATATGGCAAAGAGGACGTTTCACTTCCTCTTCGCTTCGAACCATTATGGAAATGAGAGAAGGGTCCACCGTGGGAGGTAACCTAGATCCTAGTTCCATAACACGCATAAGAACCTCATGATTGTTTTGGAAAATGTAATCATCAAAATTTATGGGAAGACGCTCTATGTTCATACGAGGAGAATCTTCCTCTCCACCACTATGGTCAACCATGAGATTATCCTCTAAAAGAGGGTTTTCACCTCCAAATATATCGGTTCCTAATCTTTGAGATCCCATCCTCATAGTAGGCATACTCGAGATAGGAAATACAACGCGAAGAATTTCCACTAAGGTTTACTAAAAAGGGACCTTAGTCAAATTTTTGCAGTGTAATGACACTAAATTGTTAAAACAAGGTGACTATAGAATAGCCACAAAATTGATAGGTCAAAATGAACGTATGAACTAAATAATAACGAACAAGCTACCCTAGCAAGGTAATATATGACACAAGTTTTCCTTAGAATAATACAATGACGTACAATGCTCAAAATTTAGTTACACCAAATAGTTTACTCTCTAAGATTCATCTAGATAGGTTTTGACACCAAATAGTGACAACACAATATTATCAGTTAGGTCAAGTTTGCAATAAACAAGACCTAAATGATAAGAGAATTTTGACGCGATCTTCTAACAAGATATACTAAAAACCAGTTTCTAGACACTAACAAAGTCTAAGTCTTGTAAAATGGATGATAACAATGTGAGCAACATAATGACACTATTTGGACACGTGAACCAAGCTTTCAGGAAAGCAAGATTTTTAGTGTCAAAATGATGTTATCGCGATGCTACCAATGTATCTTCAACACTCTCAAAACTCAAGACAAAGATAGGGTGAAAAAATTGTCTAAGTATAATAAGAAATTAATATGCGTGCGAGTAGTGTAACACTACAATATAGAGATTTAGGCCTAGTTTCACAATAGAAACAAGACGTAAATATCTTAATTATATAGCTACAACGTGGGCAGCATAATAACTCAAAAGGATACAAGGATGAAATCACGTAACTACGATGATAATAAGTCTCAACTATGGGTTTTTGAGACAAGGGGGCCTACTAGATCGTGAGTCCATACCATGCACACTTTGATAGTTGTGCTTCGGCATTGTAACCTAGATATGTAAGTAGAATACAAAAGTGTTAGAAACGTGATATCTAGAGGTATCTATATATTTTGTTTCCTTTTGTCCAAAAATGGGCAATAAGAAAACAAGGGTGTAGACCAAGTGGTGTTGAAATAAACTTGGTGTTATTTTGGCAGAGTTTCACCTTGTCTTAGGACAAAATGACACTAAGTAGATTTCGTGATGAAAATCATGTGGTTTCAACTTTAAGAGATTCTTTCACTTGTTCAAAAAACAAGAGTTTGAATCTAACAAATTTGTCACTTTGTGAGAGCTTTCAAGTATAAAAACCAAGACAAAAATGATGGATCCAAGCCAAAGCTTCCTAGGTGGTTCTCTCTCTCTAGGTGTCAAAAATATATAGAGCGAGCTTGATTTACCAAGGTTTCCCAAGGAGTATCTTGGCTTTACTTTACCCCCTTTAGTATAATAAGCACCGAAGTGCATTCGGTTATACTTTTAATGGGGTCGCAATACAGATATCTTTGACTCTAATCTCACTAAGGCATAATAGACAAGTTAGTAGTGTGGAGCACTTTCTTTTTTGTTCATAAGGTTCCCTCTTACGTGAACTTCTTTTGGATTCCTAGGACCACCCCCATTGTTGTAGCTTAAGGCTTATGCTAAAGGGTTATGTCCTAGTTGAGCGGATGAGTTGTAGCTCTTAACCAAAACTTGCAATACAGTGTTTTGAATGGTGTGTTGGTGTATTTTTATCTTTTGGATTAAGCAATTTGGTTTAGACCACCAATGGCAACCTACAACACATGTGAATGTTATATTTTTGGTTTGAAAGAGAGCCCTTCTTTCTTTGACAAGCGTTTTAGGTCCTTCACACAAATGATTAGTAGTTCAAAAAGGTTCACAATATCATAGAAAGAGGATTAAGTGTTGTTTTTGTTTCTCAAGATCACACTAGGTGTAAGAGAAGAGCATACACAACAAATAATCCAACTAAATAGAAATGCAAAGCTTGTAAATCAACTAACTACCATAAACATTTGCAAAAGTAAGGTTTATTCCTAATTAATCCAAGTGTTTCTTAATGAAAAAATAAAATTACTTTTGGTTCCCAAGATCACACTAGGTGCAAGGGAAGAGCATACACAAATTTTAGACTTGATTCTTTATTAAGTGAAAAAGATCAAGCATATGTCAAAACATGAAGGTTTGTTCCCTCAAGCAAGAAATAAAGGATGATTGTTCCTACTTACTCCCAAGAAGCAAAAAGTGGTTTAGGGGTCTTTTCGATTCTCAAGATCACACTAGGTGCAAGAAAAGAACATACACAACCCTATTACAAACTCAAAATAAAGCATGAAAACATATCATCTATCAAACCCTAAGCCAATTTTGTTATGAATATTTCTTTAAAATCAATAAATTGTCAAAAACAACATCTTAAAACCCTTAAAAACTAACAGGAATCATAAAATTTAAATTCTAGAACTTGAATTTTTTTACCTTGATGCATAGGTGCCCCTCTTAGTGCACAGGAATTCACAAATATGCATAGCACTCAAATCCATGCACATGCGCTCATAGCCATGCACAAGCGCCCCTCACTAACATTTTTCACATAGTCAATGATGAATGGGCGCTTCTAGTGAGGCACATGCACCTTCAATCATACACAGGGAATTTTTTTCACTCATAACCAAAAATTCAGTGTATGCAAGGGTGCTCACAATCATGCACAAGTGCTCACAAATCATCCACAAGATCTCATAGTCATGCACGGTGCCCCTCCTGGATGCACAGAACTCACAATCATGCATAGGCACCTTTTTCTTGTAGTTGGTCAAAAATTCAGGTTTTTGAGCAAATTTCTTGAAAAAAGGTCCATTATTTGGGATTTGGGTCAATTTGATAGGGCTCCGCCTCCTTATATCCTACAAAAAATATGAAAACATAACTTCTACCACTAATCTAGTTGAAACAAATTTCAAAAATGGAAGTTGATTAATAAAACTTTGAAAATTACTCTAAAATTTTGAAATTAATCTAAAAAGCTTGAGAAACTAATCTAAAAGCTTGAAAGTAAACTAGAAAATTTGAAATTAATCTAGGAAACTTGAAACTAATCTAAAACTTGAAATGAAAAACTTTGAAACTAAGTTAAAAAGCTTTAAAAATCGAATGCAATGGGGTATTCTCCTACCGGGCGTGCCAAATGAAAGCACCCTAAACTTTTACAAAGAAAATTGCAAAGCCAATCCATCTAGAAAGGTCCTAAGTCTAGGAATGTAACATTAAGATAGAATTTTAAAATAATGCTTAACTAGTATGAAAACAATACAAAATATAACACCATTGCCATCCATCTAGCCAAGGTTCTAAGTCTAGGAATGTAACATTAAGATAGAAGTTTAAAATAATGCTTAACTAGTATGAAAACAATACAAAATCTAACTAAACATGCCTACTAATATGCTTGAATTATCTAACATGAGCCTAAATAGACCTAAGAGGGAAATCAAATGGTTATGGTTGCTACTCCAAACAATGGTGAATGACCTCTCCAAATGACTTGTTAAGTAACTTTAGATTATTCATCTACTAACCTTGTTGAAGGCTTTAGGCAAGGATTGAACTTGACTATGAATCATATTTATTATATGAGATGCAAATCAAAGCATGGTGTAAAGTATAAAGGAATGAGGTGTAATCTTTTTTATAGTTTTCCTTTTAGGAGAAACATATATTTTGGTGCATGTGGGACTAAAATCCCCAAATTAGATTATAATTTTTATTCATGATTAGTCTTTGCTAATCACAATTAGTGAATTATAAAGTGATTAAGATGTGGGAGCCTTAGTCAACTACTTAGGGTCAACTAGGAGGCCGAGCTAAGCTTTTGAAGCTTTTTGAGACATTGTGGAGCTGAAGGGGTGATTTTGAGTGGTTGGAAGAGGGTTTGAGTCAATAATAAGGAATATTGACCAAATCAAGGGCAAAATAGGCTTAATTAGCCTATAATCGCTAATTGTTTGTTTTGAAGAGGATTTTGGCTTACGATTCATCGTAAAGTGGCATCCTGAATGTGAAAGAGGTTTGGTGATCAACGAAGTGCTTGTTAACTGACCAAAGTGGCAAGAAACGTTAGTTATTTAGTAAAGATCGCTAATTATAACAAAATTGGGAAGAATAAGAGTGATTTGTGTTCGTTTTGGCAATAAGATTGCGAAGGGGAATTTAGGTGTCTACGAAGGTAACTCATCTGATGTGAAAGTAATGTGATATTTTTTGACAGATAAAGCAGAAGTAAACTTATGATACACATACTTCGGTGATGTATGAGGATGAATATAAGTGTTAGCTAGATAGGACCTGGGTTTATTGATATAATCAGGATGGTCCTACAAGAAGGCATGGATAAAGACATCCATGATGATAAACCCTTAAGAAAAAAGGGAAATAACTGGAGAAATGAAGATGCAAGAGTTTTGAATGAGACGTGTTCACCAAATGATTAAGAAAATATTAGAAAATAAATGCTAAATCCTAATTAAGTTACAATACAATGATATAACAATGAAGTAAAGATTTGACACAAGCAAGTAAGCTAATAAATTTGAAACCATAAGTGTAAGAGAAGGGATAAAGTACTTAACTGATTTCGTAGTGATCCCAAATCTGTGCCGAGTTGGAAAACGATGGAACTTGAAGGTAAATTTTCGGCCCAACCGAGCCCAAAAAAATGTAGAATCATAAAAATACTAGGACTAGGGTGCCTGGACTAGGTCAGGGATGCCTAGGCTCCATAGACCTTCCATGGGCGCTTTGTGATCGCGTAAAATATCAGAAATTTATTTCTTGATGTCACATAAGTGTCGATATACCTCGTTGTATGTCATTGTAAGATCGTCGAGTTCACCTAAACCTGCAAAGAGAAAGAGAACATGCAAAACCCCAAAACACATCAAATCCTAAAAATAAAAATATGTAAATGGAGATTCGAGAATGATGTTGGCGGTTACCCAAATGAGTGAACTTACGATCCAGTATTTGCACTACATTTCAGACTCCATGTAGTTTTGTGTGTGTGTAGAATCGTGCCCTAGGTGGCTCTTGTGCAAGATGCACTTGATAGCAAACAATAGCTAGATGGAACAAATTTAAGTAGATGTGTGCGTGGAAAAATGAACTTCCCCTCTTATAAAGTGTATGTAGAAGAATGTAGTTCCTTGTCCCTTGAATGGATGCTAGATGGATGCTTTGATGCTCTTGTAATGCCTTTGGATGCAACCTTAGGTGATAATATTAGATGTTTAGTGCTTGGTCTTTATTATGGTCACATAATTTTGTATTTATATGATTCCCTTGTTTGAATTTTGTAATTAACCACTAAAAGGCTGACCACCAAGAAAATAAGATGCCCAATAGCTAGAAAGGACCCAAAATATGCGAGCAAGATACAAAGAGGTTGAGGGTGCCTAGGTGTTGGTGTCAGGACTAAAAAAAATTGAAGTGTCAAAATTCATATTGGGTAAGAAGGTGTGTAATATGAAGAAGGAAACCAAAAAGAAATAAAAGAGGCCAAAGAAATTCATTATTACTTTCTTGCTTAAGAAATATATAAATAGTGGTATGCGATTAGGACCTAGAGATGTACCCAAAGTGCGTGATTTAGTGTCTACAATCTCTTATAGATGCAAAACATACATATTTGTATATTGTTGTCAAATACTATGCACGAGACACTTGTGAGGATTTTTCAAATGTGGGAATATGGGGACATATCCTCAAAGTATATCCCTTAAAGGGCTCAATAAATATAATGTAAAAATCATTGTTAGTTGTTTTATATGAAATTGTCAAGCTAGAAATATTGTTGTTTTTAGATATGTATTTTCCTTCCTATAAGTTTTAAGGTGGGATATAAGATAATTTCATAGACACCACTGGAAGGATCTGAATGATCTAAAAGAGGGATGAGAATCTAGAATAGTATATTGAAAAGTAGAGATAACAATAGTTCTTAATGGGATCTTTAGAAAAATGTTATTTAATAAGATCCTTGGATGTTTTAGCGTTGTATGGGTTGGTTCTTGATAGGGTTTATTTTTTCCCAATAATATTGAGAGTGTCTAGAGCACAAGAACTCAAATTAAGGTTTGACACCATATTTTTACTACTCAAAACACTTGCACTAATGTTTCAAACTACACCATTGATGGTTGTATTCTGCTAACCATTTGAGCACCAAAAGTGGACCAACCATCTTCACCACCGTTGAGAAATATCCATTAGTGATTTTAAGATGATTTTGGCATGAGGTCCACCAAAGGCAAATATTTGATTTTGATTGTATAGGATTGATATAAGAAACAAGTGTTATAAAAATTACTACAACCATTAGAAATAGTGTGTATCTCTGTCGATTGTTAATGGTTGCCTTAAGATATCATGATCGATCAACCTCTACGAAGTCACATTTTAAAGGATGAGATATATATAATTTATTTGGTTCATGAGAAACTAGTTGGCCTAAAGAAGAAGATCAACGAGTAGGAATATTGAGGAATTAAAGCCATGCCAACACCTCGAGGGTAGACCATTTTTGCATCAACAAAATCATGAGTTCAAGTCATAAAATAAAGTATAGGGATATTACTAAACTACGACCATTCTTAAAATAGTAGAATCAAACTACGAGTCGAAAAAATAAAATTTGAAAAATCCATAGCAAAACCACGCATAATGCACCCATATTTTAAACATACTTTCGAGGGGTTTATCTTGACAAAATAACATATCAAAGTTTACTGTTGTGGTCAATTACAAACATTATAAAATTTAGGAATGGGGAAAATAACATCAGGCGGAGATTCAAAATCATTACTTGGTGCACCCTCCTTACCAATTCAATGCTTAACATAAATTAGAAGATCCTAAATTTGAACCTTCAAAGTAACTTTGCAGATGAGTGTTCTTAGCAAGCCTATAAAGGCTTAAAACTAGTAAAATCAAGGAGGAAATTTATTAGGGTTTTTTAATCACCTCCAACTGTGTTTTATCACCTTGTATTCAATGTCATTCATCCCTCTCTATGGTTCAATAAGTAAGAAAAAGGTTACTTCTTTAGGTTGTACAAATTTTCCCTTTGACTTCTTGTCAATCCACTAGACCAAAACATTCAATTACTTTGTTTCCCAAGCTTAATCTTTCCAATTCTCTCTCATCAATCTTATGTATTCACACATTCAATTTACTATTAGGAGGACCACTTTAATGATTTATAACAACTTTAAATACAAGAATGTTCTTCCTTCCACAAAACTACCTATTTTGCTCTTAAGACAATGGGTACTTTCTTGAATCATGCTCCGAGGGATTTAGGGATACCTATAAGACTTAATGAGCTCCAATAGTTCACATTTATCCTTCCCAAGATGTTTTCCAAGTTTGGTAATTTAACTCCTCACTTAACCCATCTATTCCACTTTTACGCAATTACTTCTAAACCTTGCTAAACCTGCTACAACCAACCTGTCAAGTGTATATTTTTTCTTGGGAGGTTACAGAGCCAATGTGAGGGCTTTTAGAACTCCCTTTAGGGATTTATTAATGTGTTACAAATTTCAAGATGTGTTTCCAAGCATAGACCTCGAGTCCCTTAACAAAAGGTCCTTTTAACTAGGTTTTCAATTGTATCACGTCTTCATGCACTCATACTATCAAAGAAGTATGTGACTTTAGCTCTAGAAACTTAAATTTTTCTCCATAATCCCTTCATCCACAAGTCCACCATTATCTCTAATTAAAATTTGGATCAAAACACTAGGTTTTGGGCTTTAAAACTCAAACCCTAGTTAGGATGTCTCTAAGTGCCCAAGAGGTTTAAAAGGATCATAAAATACATAATTTTAGTCACCATGACATAATTCTTTGTACGAAGGATAATTTTATACTCCCCTCAAGATTTTTTTACCGTATCCTTTGACAAAGTAGAAAAACCTCTATTCAATATAATCTTTGATTGTATGCACATTAGTAACAAAGTGCAAAACCTTCTCTTTTGATTAAGTACTCAAGCAAAGAGATTTTGATCTTTGTCTACACGTTATTTGTGGGGTCTTTTTATTGATTTCACACCATTATATTTGTTAATGAAAGTATATTTGTTCAAATTTATGAAATCTTCTTTGTTTCACTCCCTAAACTTGTCTCGGACTCGGGGTTTCAGGTTATAAAACCCTCATTGCTCATAATTTCCAATAGGGATTATTACCAACACTTAGGTATCTCTCTAAAGGTCTATGTAGATGAATGAATTCCTACCAAAATGAGTGAATCAAACTTAAGTTCTATAATCAACCTTTTTCCACATTTTTCATGATATACCATTCTCCTACGACATGCACTGTCTGCTAAATACACAATCAAGGAGATTAGCAATTATGAAATAAATAAGGGAAAGATAAACTCTTCTTCTTATTGTGATCAATGTACTTTCACTCATACAAAAATACACATGTATATGAGTATAAAGTATGTAAGAAAGTACATAAAATGTGAAAATGTGAAAAAGGAACATGTGCACCTGATCCATGATGAATAAAAGAGTTTTGAAATGATCCTAAAGATGATGTAGAGGAACAATTTTTTGGGTGACCTCACGCCAGCAGTGTTGAATGCATGTTTTTCAGGTGATCTCATGCCAAGAACTGGAAGAGTAGGGAGAAAATTCTAGTGTCATCCTCCAACCTTTAACTACTTCCCTCAAATGTTAACACCACTGTAGATGGTGTGTAAAAATATGTTCCAGTTCGACTAATTTTGATCCAATGCTAAAGTAAAAAATGGTGTGTAGTGCATGCATGCTGAGTGCTAAGGACTGTGTGCCCTGTAAAATAGTCATTGTGTGAAGTGATGTGGGTTGTCTTGAACTGAAATATATTGTGTAATTGCCCGGTCACATGCATCCGGGAAGGGTTAGGGGCTCCCACGCTACTTTTTTGGTTTGGGCGCCGGTGTGTGTGTTATGCTGAGGACCCAAGTTAGATTCTAAGCCATGTCTAAGAGTGATGACTGTGTTGTATCGGTCTTGAATCTGTGTTGTGTGATGACTGTGAACTATTGTATGGGGTGACTGATTCACCCAAATGACGCCCCCTCACTTGGGGTTTATACGAATCCGTTGAGGAGTATGCGGCCCAAAGGAGGACCCACCGCTATCTTAAACCGATGCCCTATAAGAGGGGGAGTTTGCTTGATGGAAACCAAGGCACGCACAAACAAAGTGGCTAGGAGATAAATTTTAGTACAAACAAGACAAACATGCATATAAGATATAAGTTGGCAAACAAGCAAACAATGTGAAAGTTAAGATGCAAGAAGATAATGTAGATCACGAAAAGTGGGTTTCAAACATGGAAATCACTCATGATGTCTCAAGACAATCAAGGACGTAGTGGTCGTAGCGACAATAAATCGAGAGAACAAGCAAGACATAGGGCATAGCCTACAAACAATGATAGACAAAAACAATCAATATAACCGACAACTATGGAAGCAAATACACTGTAAGAGAAATGGTGCACATGAAGCACCTATTAGCATGTTAGAAAGATAAAAATTATTTCAAAGTGTGTATAATATGATATAGTAGTGTGTTATGAAAAATGAAACAATAACACATGTAGTGTACGAAAGTGGATGCCCCAGGAGCCGATGTGGGACTGGTAAGAGGTACTGGGCCAAGAATCTGTACTACATGTATCGATTTGTAGAATTTTTGATCACAACTAGAAAGCAAGTGAATGCACATGTGTATATAGAAAGAGATAATGACATACGATATATATGTATAGCATGTGTAATAAAGTGTACATGTAACAAGTAAACGTAAGCAAGACTAAGTGTGACCAAGATATGCAATATGTTGTGGAGTGTAGGTGGAATGAAATTAAAAGTGAATGTTGTAGGAGTTGCATGCCCCCAGTGAATGTGAATGAGTATGCATGAGATGTGGTTCATTTATACATGCCCCTCAACAATCAAGAATGAACCGTAGAACAAGAGTGTGTCATCGAGAAATGGTTTGGACGTATGCGCTAGAAAGATATGATTGATAAAATATAAAGAGTAGAGTTTGAGTGCGTGAATGAGTGAATGAATGCGTGAGTGTGGTAAGGTACATTTGAAATGTAGACCCTTAGTAGTTGAGTATGGACCGTGGAACTAGAGTGCATCATAGGGTAGTGACCATGACATGCGAGAAAGCGGATGCTAAAAAGATGTGTCGTGAATGCGTAGAGTAGATGAATGTATGAAAGGTGAAGTGTGTAGTGTGTAATGTGTATTGTGTAGTGTGTAATGTGTTGTGTGTAGTGTGTGAGGTTCATGTGTATGGTATGCCCTCAACGGTCAAGTGCGAATCGTAGAACAAGAGTGTGTCATCGGGAAATATGTGTTGTTTTATGCGTAGTATCTCTTAAGGTGCATAACATTAAATGGGTTATGTAGTGGCTTTCCCAAAAGAGTTACTCATCAAGCGCAAGATAGGAAGCTAACAAAATCATTTGTGTGTTGTCTGATGTACCAAGGTTATATTGAATGGTCTCTTCATTGAGAAGAGTTGATCGATCCTCAATGTATGGGTTAGTAGGAATAGTATCGGAAGATCGGCATTGTCATTAGGAGTATCGGAAGCTCCAAAGTAAGTGGTAGCATTGAGAGATGATGGAGAATGCCTCTTATGGTGAAAATAAGGGAATTGATCGTAAATGCCCATGTATTCTAGAAGAGAATCATCAGTAGAAAAAGTGTCTAAATTATCCCAAGCAGTAGAAGTAGAACCACTGATGAGTTCTGGGATGTATAAGAGGAAGTGAAGAAGTATGCAAGGCAGTATAAGCTTCTGAAGGAGGGAGAGGTGGAGGATGATATCCCAAACCAAATTTGTTAGATTGTGTGGGAAGATCCCAAGGTTTCGCGACTCCTTTTCCTTGCAGGACCTCACCCTATTGGATCAACCATAGCGACGTAAATATTCATATCCTAGACCATACTTAGAAAAATCCTAAGTAGAAGCAGAAGAATAATGAGTATCATTGGATTTTTAAATAGAATGACACTATGCAAAAGGGGGTGGATCAGTTGGAACATTATAAATAAATCCATGATAACTAAATTTAAGCCACATATGAAGAGTGGAGGGGACCACATGCATAACATGGATCCAAGGCCGCCCAAGAAGAATATTATAATTGAGGTTGTTGGGCATTATGTGGCATGGAATAGTGAGTATACACGGACCAACAAAGGACAGGGGAGAACAACAATACCTAAGAGATACTTAAGGATATTGTTGAATACACAAATAGATATTGATGAAGGAGCCAAAGAAGTTTCAGAAAGACCTAATTGATGGAGAAAAAATATTATAGATGTTGAGGCGGAGCCATTGTCACAACTAAGGTACGTTTAACCCCGACATTGTTGATACAAACTTGAATATATAGGGGAATTCATGCTTTAACATTTCTACAACTCATCGATGTGAAAGTGATTTGATCTTCGTTAAGGGACAAAGTGGAAGTAAACTTATGATATTCATACTCAAGTGATGTGTGAGGATGAATATAAGTGGCAGCTAAATAAGATTTGAGCTTATTGATACAATAAGGATAATTCTACAAATAAGTATAGATGGAAACGTTCATGATGGTAAGCATCTAATGAGGAAAAATAATGACTATTTAGGAGGGCTCAATCAAGTCGGGTTCACCAAAATGATTAAGCAAAATTATTGACAAATGAATAAAATGCCTAATCTAAATATGTAATAGTTTGTAAATTAAGTATACAATGAAATACAAAATTGACTCAAGCAAATTAAACTAAAAAATATGAAACCCTAGATGCAAAAGGGAGATAGATTGAGCTAGTTCACAATCAGAATCTGGATGTGTCGTCAAGTGATGAACTGATAAACAGAGAGGGAGAAGTGTTGAACCTCAAAAAATGTGCGGCCAGAAAGATTTATGTCTGGACTAGGGCGTCAAGAATGGGTCAGGGGCGCCTATGGGCGCCACAAACCTACCTTGGGTTCCTGTGACTACTCAAACCTCAAAAACCTCCTTCACAGGGTCGCGAGATATTTGTTGTGCTTTACTTCTTATCACTAGTATGTCACACAATGATCGTCGATGTCGCTGATAACTTGCAATAAAGGAATGACTTTCAAAACCCTCAAAAGCGCATCAAATCCCAAAAAGAAAATAATGCAAATGAGGGGTCAGACTGTCCTCAGCTATTAAATGAGTAAACTTACGACTGAGCATTGCACTACAATTCAGACCCAATGTAGTTCTATGTGCGGAATTGTGCCCTAGGTGCTCTTGTGCGTGTCGCACTTGATAGCGAACAAATAACTAGATGTAAGAAATGTAAATAGATGTGTGCATGAAAGAATGAACTTCCCCTCCTATGAAGTGTATGCAAAAGAATACAGTCCCTTGCCTTTGTATGGATGTTAGATGGATGCTTTAATGCTCTTGATAATGACCTTTGAATGCAACCTTAGGTGGTGATAGCTAATTCTTAGTGTTTGGTCCTTTATTATGATGACATAACTTTATATTTATATGATTTCTTTGCTTGAATTTCGTAATTAACTCCAAAAGGTTGACTACCAAAAGATAAGATGCCCGAACGGCTATAAAGGACCCAAAAATGTGAACAAAATACAAGGAGGTCGGGCCGCCTGGAGGGGATGGAAGCGTCTGGCCAAGCGCCCTGTCCCTGGCCTGGGCGATGTTGTTGAGGATGAGAAATGCCAAAGTATAAAAAGACACCTTTGGACTAGAAAGAGTGTAAGACGAAAAGTGGCAACATAAAGAAAACAAAGATGGCCAAAGACAAGGGTTAATTAGTACTTTTTTACTTGTGAATCATATGAATAGTAGTATGCAACCGGACTAGATAGATACCCAAAGTGCATGATTTAGTGTCTACAAAAACTATATATAAACAAATGATCCATAATTGTTTATCAATTTTTATTTAACAAATGATCCATATTTCTTTATCAAAGGATACTAAAGGTTTACATATTGTGTCCGAAACGTTGGATGAAGTCACAATTTCAAACCATAAGCCTCATAGAAACTTGAATAATTCTAATATTTAATATATTACATTTACATTTTTTTAAAAGATGGCGAAGAAACTTGAACCCTAATATTTTTTTAAAAAACATCAAATGGATTGCACCAAAGTTCCACTCTATAAGATACCAATAAATAAGGGATGTGATAAATACCATGCTCCAACGAATTAGACACCTACAATTTCAAATTCAAATTCAAATTAAAAAAAAACAAAATAGCCCCTATAAGACCGCATCCTAAGGTAGGTAAATTGTGTTTTTCTAAGCTCGTCCCGTAAACAGAACACTATAATACTATTCCCCACCAGGGAAACGTAAATTTCCTATCATAACCGCGGCGTAATCAAAATGTCTTTTGCTTGTTTGAGCTAATAATCATTTCCACTCAACAAACTAATTAAAATAAACCCTAAACACGACTAAGGTTTGGCGAATACCCCTGCGGTGGAGTAGGAGTACCGCTCTTTGCTTATTATATTCAGTGAAATAATCATGACCCTGTTCTACATTTTCTGTGAGAGAAAAAAATTGTAACAGAGCAGGGGAAAATCATCAATATATCTTGAGAAGAAAGACAAGGAAAACGGAGCCAATATATGTCTTAGAAGATCTGAAGGTTTAGATCTGAAAACGGCAATGGCATTTCAGAGAAAATGCGCGTTGAATTTGAAGGCGGGATGGGCAATGTCACTGCTGTTTTTGCTTCAAACAATGAGACAACACAATGCACAGTCGTCGGACAGCTGCAATGCAAATCTTGACCTCGATCTCGCATTCGAGATTTCTGCGTGCAAAAATGTCGGGAGGACTACATTCTACGGGTATGTAATGTTGTTCTTTAACCAAACTAAAAATTCCTGTTTCTATGGATTTTATTTTCAGTGCTTTTTTACTGGAACCCTCGCCAACAGGCTTGACCAGGCTTTTGAATTAACTGTGGAATTTGAGTTCTAATTTTCCGGTTACTGTTTTATTATGAATTGAGAAATAATTTCTGGTCGGACAGCTAGCTAAAAATTCTATTTTTTTGAAAAAAACTTGCAAATCACAGTTGTAAACGGAAATTAGATATTCCTAAATCAACTGCTAATTTTTGAATATTTCTGTGACACAGACTTGAATTTATTTGTTTTTGAAAATTGTCTTGTATATTCAATTTATGACTGGATTTAAAATAGCCTTCGAATTATGGCCTTCTGAAATCAAATGCTTATGTTATATTAACTCCAACGTTTCAGGTTCCCCGCAGGACCAAATAAATCCTTATGGAAAATATTTTATTTTTAATAGCAATTGTTTATCCACCATTTACAATTATTCCTTACAGTTCTTAACTAGTAGGATCTTTTTTTGCATTATTAAGTTCCCTAAAAATAGAAAATATGCAGTTGCCTAGCAATTTCCAGGATGAATTTCAATGAAATTTCCAGGGGTTCTCATGTAGTGCGCCATTTCAATCTTAAATAAAAAAAATTCCCCTGAATGCCAGATATATGTATCCGAAAAAATTGCCTTCGGAAAGTTTAAAACATTTAGGCCCCTTTTTTCGCTTTTTACCGTCTCAAATCACAAGCACGAATTTCTGTAAACCTTTTAACCTTTCTGCCGTTTCAGATCACAATACCTTTCTGCCATTAAGCATGAATTTCACGAGTTTCTAGCCGCAAGCATGAATTTCACAAGTTTGTGTCAGCTTTTTTGCTTTAAAGCAGATGTACTACTCCCCTGAACCTATGAGGTCGTGCTGGCCACGTAAACACATTGTGTTTTTCATCCGCACGCAGGGAGGCGCAGCCAAGATCAAACCAAAGACCTGTTTGGCTGCAGCGCACAGTCCCCACCAATCCAGCTACCGCCTGTTGGCTGCTTGAACATGATTTGATTTCATTTTGTTGAAATACACAACACACCACTAATGTGACCGCTGACACACGGGACCCACCAGGGCATGTGCATGCATGGTATCATGTGTTTTGATGGGTCGCGCACCCATCCATCGGTGCATTTTGAGTGAAGGGTAGTCACAGGGGTCAAACATAAACCCCGAATGACTGAATTTATGGAATCAAAAGTAGTAAGAAGGGGCGATGGCTATTCTCCCGATACAATGTAAGAGGTTCCTATAAAAATCCATGCACCCATCTGATATCTATCCAATGCCATGTGGCATTTTTTTGCGATATTTTTTCTTGAAAATACAATACACATTACATTAAGTTGTTGATTCGAACTGGGACCTTTACGATATGAGCGCACATTCCCATCAATTGGTTTAACAGATGCAACCATACATTTTCAAACTAATATTAAAAAAATCTACCAATGATATGACAGGGTACCATGGGACCCACCCTTGCATGCGCGTGTATGTCTTTATGGGGTCTTTTATGGAGGCATGGTGCATTCATGGCGTAAAAGGAAGCACAAATTTATTTTTCCTTTTTTAAAAATTGAAAAAATGTTAGTTTTGAACTCTAATCTTTTCATATTTATGTGTCATCGCCCCAATATTTTATTATTTTATAATGGAATGCCATTTATCTCTCCACTTCTAATTTATAAAATAGACATATTTTTCTCTTCTCACCTCCATAAATGAGATTTTAGAATAGTATAAACAATTATAAAATATATAGGAGGTTTAGTATGTATAGTACAATAGTTAATTATATACTTTATGATATATACATATAATTGATTTGTTGTGAGATCCCTTTCAAATTGATTATATATTTTATAGAATATAAGAATATAATTGATTGCTCTAATAGGTCTTCCAAATGTTAATCTTTGATTGGTTATTATGTTTGGTACATAACAACATATAAATTCAATTGATTCTATCTCTAATACTAAAAAGCTAATTCTATGTTATAAACAATGCGCATACTATAATAATAAATAATAGTTGGTTAGTTGAATATATCCACATTTATCTTCTTATGGATTGCCTATCATCCATGGAAAATAATAATGATTAACCATTATTATTTAAAGAAATAATAGTTGATTGAATCTACAATAAGCAGCATGAAAGATGAGTGGAGATGAATGTGAAAAAGGGTCACGTCAAAAACAATAAAGTATTGTTAAGATAAAGGGACCCATTTAGCACAACCATAAGCATTTATTAGTAGGGGACATATTTGAACATCTCACTTTTTAACTATTTTTTTATTGACATTTTTTTAATGAGTATAATGTCTTATAAAACATCCTTATCGTACAATTATTATTAATATAAAATTAACCAAATTACAACCCAATCATATATCTATATTAAATTAAAGACTTTCACCAATATCATAAAATTTTCTTCATTACACTAAAATCAAATTAACATATAATAATAAATAAATAATACTTATTAAACTTAGACTAAATAATTTTAAAAAAATAATTTGAATTAAAAATAACTATTAACCTCATACCAAATAATAATTAAAAATTAAAAATTAAATATAATAAATACCTATCGACATCATAAGGACTGGATGGGTCCTATTGCTACTTGGTTGGTTTATTCGAGGTGACAATGATTTCTTGGAAATGTAATTCGGGTTTTTAATTTTATGCTCTGTTTTAGCTTTTAAATATTATAATTTATACATACTTAACAGTCCCTTTCTTCCCATACTTAACTCGAGTAAGTAATGTTAGCTAGTACCACGGTCGGTTACACTTGTCCCAACAGACACTCGTGATTAATTAATATAAATCGTTCCTTGCTTTCTAAAAGTTGTGTCAGCATATGGAATCTCTTGGACTTTATAAAAACATATTATTACGAATTCCACCCCACCTACTATTAGGTGGAAAGAGTAGGTACATAAAAGTTCATTGTGAAAAGTATCCAAGAAAACAATTTGGAAAAAGGGAAAGCTCATTGGAGGTGGTGAAGTTGGATCGATTATATATTTGGAAATTAATTTAATTTATATTTTAATGTTTACAAAAGTTAAGATTGGTGCATGGATTTATAAAATCGATAATCTAGAGATAGAAGTAGTGAAAGCAATTTAGTATGATTATATGGTTAATGATTTATTCATGGGACTATAAAAGATATAATCTAAAGAAGATAGAGGGAGGAAAGTAAGACACGTTAAAATTTACGAAAGAGAAAATTAAAATGGGTAAATGAGTGAGAATCAAGTAAAGTTGAAAATAAAAAAGAGGAGGGTCGACATGGTGAGATGTATCTTGTTGCTCGTGAGAAATATTTATGATACTGTTGGTGAAAAAGTGTGTGATAGGTGTAAGACCATGTGGATCATTGAGCATGCGACGTCTCACCGGTCTACCATATTTTTTTAGAGATTGTCACAAGGCTTCTACCACAGTTAACGATGTGCAAGCTGTTGGAATTAAAATGCAATTAACTTGGTACAAACCCTCTTAAGGACGTATGTCCGAAAAGTCATTGCAAAGGTCAAACATCTCCTAGTGGAAGATAACTAAACATCTTTGGCTTTTATGGGAGAAAGAATAGCTAAAAATTAATGGGATATATATGTTGGTAAATTGGTACAACCAAATATTGACATAATTACATTAATGCTAAACTTGTCGATATTCATGCCATATCACCATGGTAGTCCAATTCAATTTATCGATAACAACTTTAATAAGCATAGAGAGGAGAATGAGCAAGGTAGCGAGCTTAAAATTGATGACCTTTTACACCTTATGTTGGTGTTTATAGTTGTATAATACTTACATATATTTTATGTTTATGTCTCTTCAACTCGTAGGTGTTAATGATTGTCGTTTTTATATAAATTTATATATGAATATAAGTAAATATATTTAAATAAATTAAAATTTTCATTTTATCACCATTATAATTATCATAAAAATAATAATATTGTGCATAATATGAAGGAAAATAATTTTAAAAACACAATTACCCAAAATTGCCAAGCAATCAAAACAAAGTGTCGAATTTAAACCTTGGGGGATGATGACACCTAGATCACCACCTCGACACCAATCACACTCCTAATAATTGAAAGAAATTTTATGCAATAAGACTATACTTTTTATCCTTCCTTGATGCCCTCCTTATATTGTATGCAAAATTTCCACCCTTACACGTATATGACGAGTACAATTTTTTTGTCCTTAAATGTATAAGATGAGCATACTTTGTTCACCCTTACACATATCGGTAGGGCCAAGTTAAGGTTTTTAGCACCTAGACAATACTTGGAGAGGGCGCCCCTCTCATTTTTTGAAAACATTTTATAGTGGAATTTTACCAACATATAAAATTAAGGTTAGAAAGGCTTCTTTCTTTCCTTTGTCACATCAAAATTGCCAATAACGTCATCATAATTTATTATCATAATGATGTCACATTCAATTCTCAAAATGAAAAAGCTATTTAATCCAATTTCACTCATTGTTGACCTTAACTTTCTTTTACTCTTGTTAAAGTGGAGAATGCTCTCTCATAACTGCAATTTCCAACGGGACTACAAAGAGACATTCGTACCGCAACGTCTAGATTTGGGAACATAGTGTCTAAGCCGTTTTTTAAAAATAGTTTGGCTTTGTGATAATGTTGTTAGGTTTTCATGTCTTGTTAATGCCTAGAAATGGATGCATTCAATGTCAAGGGAAATATGTGAAATATGTGCTACATTTTCTTGAATTTTATAGAAAGAAAGGTATAATCCCCAAGTAAGATAATGTTCCAAGAGAATGACTCATGTTTGAAGGGTTTGAATAATGAATGAATCCACTTCCAATCTTGCAGAGCTCACACACATAACGAAAAGTGTGCTTGATTGGTTCAAATTTAACACAATCATGGCATCGAGGCATGAGGATACCTATACGAGTCAACATGTGATTGACATGAATCCCTTGAAAAAGGATGTACCATGCCTACAAATTGAGATTTTGGGGTTCAACAATGATATACCAAACCATGAAAAATATTGTACTCCAAAAGGAGGAATTGTTGAGACTCAGATGTCATTGAGAAATCAACATGGCATCACTATAGAAGAGGGTCATTGATAACCTAATTAAGGTTTCTCTGGAGAGAAGAGAGGTAGCCACACTACAATTATAGTATCTCTACCATTGAAGCAATACTTTAATATCATTTTTACAAGGCATCCTCATAAACAACCATTTGGATTTCAAAAAGAGTTAACATGAAGAATATATGACATGTGTAGTACTAAACTTTAGAGAAAAGTTATATTTTTCTTGTTAGAGAGAGGGCTCGGCTAGTGAATAAGACAACTTCTTCTCCACTCTTTGCGTAACACAATTCCCCTACTTGACTTGAGAATATTAAAAGGAAAATGGGATGCCTAATAACATGATCATTTCCCCATGTGGGATCCTATTCTAATTATAGTCATCAAACCACCTTGGCTTGGGCCTAATATATAGTCCGAAGCATATGGTTTTCCCCATTGGATGTTAGACCTTGATTGTTGCATATTTTCATGTGTTATATGTGTTGTCATTGATGTCAAGATGGATGAGTTGATATCAAGTTGCATTGATGGCAAAAGGAGTCAATTGGTAAAGTGAGCATGTGAAGAAGATGAAGGTTGATTAGTAGTGTCAGCTCACAAAGGCTTCAAGATGATAAATGATAAGTTCTAAGGGACTTAGTCAATATTTTTGCAAGTCATGGACATGGGGAGATAGCCGCCAAAGCCGAGACATAGCCGTCGTAGTTTGCACAAAGCCGCGGAATGCTAGAGAATGCCGCGAAGGTAAGTGGTTGTTGCGCATAAAAGGATAAAGTCACGAAGCTACATGGAGTCAAAGGCCGAGCCGTGAAAGAGATAAATGAAGTCTGCAAATGCAAAGGAAGAACCGTGAAGGTAAAGGAAAATCCGTGAGAGTAAGGGAGTTAGAAGGAAAGATGTCGATAAAGATAAAAACCGTGAAGAACTGTGGAAGCCGCGGAAGACTGCAAAAGCCGCAAGAAGAAGAGATAGAGTTGTGGACGTGGAACAAAGCCACGAAAAGGAAAAAGACAAGGAGGATAGCCGCGAGACATTGTGAATGCCATGAGAAGCATAGAAGAGATGTGGATAACTAAAAGCCGCCAAGTAAGGGGAAATGTCTTGAGTAAAGAAAAGTGTTGCAATTTAAAGGAGAAAGTCAAAGGAGCTAAGGAAAGCCACAAAATGAGAGAATATGGACTAAAAAGGGTTGAAGGCAATGAAATTGATTTAAACATGAACAAGTAAGATTTTGGTTTTCCAAAATCGATGATGATTCGATTGTCAGGTAATTGCGGCCAAGTGCACGACTTGAACTCCATGAAGAACGAATAAATCCATTATTTCAATTCTTCAGTATTTAATGCTCATTGACCTTGTGGCAATGCAGTTGAAATTTTCTATGTGATCCTGAGTTTCAAGGCAAAATGAAATTTGAAGAAGGAAACGACTCGCTCATCTCTGTCACGTTGCAAATTGTAAAAGATGGGAAAATCTATTTTTGGAAAACGACTAATAAATAGCTTCTGGTGGTACATTTGAAAACTGTGTAATCAAGCCAAACTTAGAAGGAACAAATTAGATGTATCATTTAATGAGTCGATTTTCGGTGACCAAGCGGAAGGTGCACAAAACACAACTTGAAGTGAAGATTTGGGTCGATGGTGAATATAGTTCAAACTTGGAACTATTTTGGTTGTTTCTCAAGTAATAGAAGGAAGCCATCGAGCTAAAGCAGAGTTGCACAAGAATCAATACGATGCAACCTAGCTAAACAAGAGTTGCAGATGAAAAGAGAGAGGAAAGAAGAGAGAGATAGATGATACATTAATTTATCGATAAGAGAAGCATCTAGAGTGGTAGATTGATTGAGCAAGCGGTCAAATCGATGAGCAAAAAAGAGTAAAAAGAAGAACACAAACAAAATCAAGAAAGTGATCATAATTCATTTTATTAGCAATTGTTGTAACTAGATGATCAAAATGTATATAAACCAAGTCTAAGTTGTAGCTTAGCACATTGATGAGTTGTAGCTTCCTTGTAGGTAGGTGCCTATAAAAGAAATCTCTTGTGATGCGTAATATTCACTTGAGTCCTTTGTTGTGTGTAATATCAGTAGAGGTGTAGGGGTTGATGCTCCTTGTGGGGTTGGAGCTTCACCAAACAAATCTTGTAAGATGTGTATTATTCTTATGAGTCCTGCTTTGTGTAATAGAAGCAATGGTTTTGGTGATTTTTCTCTCGAAAGGGTTTCCCACGACAACTTTTGTGTTATGTGTTATTGTGCAAAATAGTTGGTTGATTGACTGCTCATAGTTTAAAGCCACACATTATTAAAGGGTTCAAAATTGGCATTAAGAAAAAAGTTTTAATTTATCTTTGATTCACCCTCCCTCTTAGTGTTTGTGATCTCTAACAAAGGCCAAGTGGAAGGTTTGCACACACTCCATAGTTTTACTAACTATATTCTCTTCTTCCACATTAGCATGGATGGAATCATCATCCAAAAATGCCTACTATTGAGTTAAGCCCTAGGAGTTAGAAATATAAATACCCTTCCCAAGCCCTTTAGAAGCATAATTGCCAAAAATATAACCAAAATCCTCTACAACAAGAACATAAAATGAGTGGGAAAAAAACTTGTTGGATAGATCTAAAATGCTAAATTACTCAAAGGATTCCCATTAATATTCAACCAAGTAGTAACATCTTGAAAAGGGTTTGAACAAAATAAACAAATTTGGGCCCAAACAAAAGAACTTGCAATATAACAATGATGAAGGGGCACTCAATTTGATCATAAGTCATATCACAATCAATTTTAATAAACAAAACTTTTTGATAAGACGTATGAGCCTATTATGTACCTTTAGATTGCAATGTAGTGTCAAGGATGTATCTTCCTTGAAGGAATCACATTTTCTCATGCCTAATCACAATGGATAATAGGTACATGATTCTAAAATCAAATCTTAGAAATGATTGTATAGGAGGCATTGGGGAGAGTAAAAGGCCTCTAAATAGTAATGAGTTTTGGGCCTCTATCTTTTGGGACGAAGTTAATATTTCCCTTGTTAATGAGCCTCCCAACGAATCATTCTACATGGATTCAAGGTAGAATGTAAGAAGTATATAATAATATAATTGCATTAGTGCATTTGAAACAGAAAAAGAGGTGAATACTAGAAGCACATCCTCATGCTAAAGCAAATAACAAAAACATTTACAGATATACAATCAAACATCTAAGGAAACCCAAAGAGCATCTATCATTTATTTGTGTTGCATTAAATAGTCATTACGATATTGAAAGTGATAAGGGTTGCATCAAATCATGTCTTAGAATTACTTCTACGACTCGATGATTCTTATAGCCATAGAAACTTAATCATGTAAATAGGCTTTGTCTATGGTGACAAATAAATCCAGGTAAGCCATAATCCTTGTGCCAAAAATATGATGGTACAATGAGAGAGTCGACCCTCTTACTAATATAATGATACACCTAATCTATACATGTCTTAAAATTACATTTACAATGTGGATGAGGCCTTGAAAGGGTTGGTACTTATCAACACTAGAATTTTCCTCCTTGATTTCTATTTCATTAATTTATATATTGTTAATGGTAGGTTGTTAAGTGTAGTTAGTAGTAGCATCCAATATAAGTTAACGATGACCACCGGTAAAATACGATGAGCAAGGTATAATGTAACCAATAAAAATATATGGTAACAGTTAAAGTAGATTATGAGATGTTGTGAAAGTGACATTGATGGTAAAAAGAAAACAATTGTTGTAAATGCTCACAATAATGTTAAAGTGTCAAAGGTCATGGTAAGTAGGGTCTACATGGTCATAAATTAGAAATATTATATTTGTAATAAGAACAAGCGAATGATGTCATAAATATTTTAAGCTGTTTTATTTGTATTTAGAGATAAATTTTAGAAAAGATGGAATCCCATGTGTAAATGATAAGGTTTATCTTATCATAAGGGATAAACTTACATATAAAGATAAGAGTTCAGATATCGTAATATGATTGGATAGAAGATATTTCTTATCATATATTAGAGATAATGTGGATAAGCTCTAAAGTGTTATAAATAAAGAGGTCGCCCCCATTTAGCACATAAGAAGGTTTTGAGGATTACTACATGCAAGTAGTAAAGAGTTCATACCATTGTGTAGGTGTGTCAAAGAAGTCATCAAAAGGTGTAATTGTAAATTTTTTCCCATAAATATTGTTGGAAAGGCGAGTGGAGTTGGTAACACTTAGAGTAATTCTTAGGTGAGATTGTAACAATATATTATTAATAATATAATTGCTAGTTATATTTCAATTTTTTGTCAATCCTTCATATTATATTCCCTGGTATTCTTGTGTTGTGTATGTTATTGTGTTTCTAGATTCGTACCACCAAATCAAAAGATGTGCATTCTTTGAAACAATCATAACACGAGTTCCTAAGTTCTCGGTGAAAGATTATGATAATGTCATATTTGTGTTGACAATTTTTATTGTCGAGACTATTCCTCATCGGTGGATATTTTAGAGTGGTATTTCTAATTAAACAACAATTATGTGAAGGGCAACTTTATATTTATCATGAATAGTGTTTACCATAGTAATGTTACTTTTTACTGTGAATAGTATTTATCGCAATAAAGTCATTTTTACCGTGAATAATATTTACCACGAAAGAAAGTCAAATTTTACTATCATTATTCATTTTTACCATAGCAAATCTAGTTTTATCATGCATGTAGGTTTTAGCATGGTAAATTTACTTTTATCATGGTCATTCTCGTTTTTATTGTAAAAAGTGTTTTTGTAGTAAAGTCACTTTTCATTATAGTCATTCCAATTATTTTTCCAATAAGTCCAACTACTCATACTCGTGGGTTGGTATTTCACTATGGTTACATTTGTTGTATATAGAAGAATGGATGTGATTTTTTTTTTCCCAATCTAATGATGATGCGCTCTCTTTCATTCAAGAGTTTAAAAGATCTTACATTTACAATGGCCTCATTAGAAGGGATTAATGGATTGAATTTCCTCCTACATTTTTAGGTGGTTTGACACTTATGTGGTTTGAAACACTAATTGATAATGTTAAAAAATCATGAGATTTGTTAACTAAAAGTTTTCTTGAAGAATTTGATGCACAAAAAAGTATGCGAGACCTCATGATAGAGATCAAAAAGCTAGCCCAATGAGAGAATGAGAAAATCGAGAGGATACCATGCTCATGTTTTGGAGCTAAGGATGAAGCTCAATGCCCAAATCTGTAAGGAAAGACTAACAAATGTGTTGATGAATGGTGTGGATAATCTTCTCTGCAAGCACTTCATTCTTAGGATGGAGCTAGAGATCAGACAATGAGTAAATTATGACCGCTTAATGACCCTTGAACAAGCAAAGGAGATTATTAAAAGGCAAGAGGAAATCATGGAAGAGGAGCCCAAAGAATTTGTTACCAAGGTAAAGCCTACACCAAACACCACAACCACTCTTGGAGAGCACATATCTTCCCTCTAATACGTCTACCGAGTATGGAGATCTCCTTAAGAAAATGGGTCAGTTAACTATTAATCTTCTTCAAGGAAAGAAATTTGGTTCCAAAACTCCCAAGGAGGAGATAGAGGTTGAAAAAGAAATATTTCTGAAGTTGTATGTTATGGGTGTTATAAAAGGGTCATTATAAGTATAATTGTCTAAATAGATAGGGTAAGTGCGTGGAAATGGGGGACCAAAAGGGGGTCAAAAGTGGTCACTTTTTTTTTTTTTCTCGAAATTAAAAAAAAAAGCTAACTTCAACTAATAATTTGGTATGTATATGCTCAAAATTTGGCAATATGATAAGAATAAGAATCGTAGTGCTCAAAATCTAGTTTCTAAACTATTATTATTTTTAAAATGGTGTTGATTAAGAAGGTCAAATGTGGTGCACACACAAAGTGTGTCTATTTTTGTATAAAAAAAAGATAACATAGTAGTGTGTGCGCCCCCCTCGATAGAAAGTTAGCTAAGACCATGTATGAGCTCCCACTATTATTTTCATATTTTTGGATGAATTTTTTTTTTTTACTAATTGTCAAAGTGAACACATCCCAAAAATGAAATATTTGTGTGTACCCCCTAATTTCGAGAAAACAGTTAAAAAACAACTCGTGTGTGTAGAAAAGAGTTTAGATCAAACCTTTTTTTTGGAAATTTGGATGAGAAAACCATATATTATCTATAAAAAATGATACATGTGTTTTAGAAAGAAAAGAAGGCACTAGTAAAATAAATTAAGGATGACAATCTTAAACTAATCGATTTTAGAAAGAAATACATCAACACAAACCTAAAACAAAGCTTGACATTGTAGTCATGTTATTTTTTTGTAATATTGTCTTATAACATATGAGAAATTAGGGCGTACAGTTGAGATTGTTATGTTTTTATGTAAAACACAGATTTATTCATATATTACACAATCCAAACCTTAGGCTTAGATATCCAAGCCAAAGGGTGGGTGGTTTCCAAGCCAAAGAAAACAAAACACACTTATAACATGTTCACGTTTTGTTTTTTTAAGTGAAAATTTCAAATGTACTAAGTAAAAATGTGCTCGTGTTGTAAGTGTCATAACGTGAGCGTGTTATGGATTGAAAATTCCAAGCCATAATGTGAGTGCATTATAACACACTCGTTTCATTACATGGTCGCATTTTAACGCGATCGAACCATAATCACATTGTGTGAAAAATGGTCAAAAAATGATTTTAGCCAAGTTTTGGTCCCCCATCTCCATGCACATGTGCAACTTCTACATATGGCATAAGAGATAATTAGAAAATAAAAGCAACTCCGAATTCATTTGATGTAGTAGATTTGAACAAAAATAATGAAGTATATGTTATTGTGACCAAGAGAAAGAAAGAAAAATATAACCAAGATGAAAATGATCCGAAGAAAATGAAAGGTGAGACTAGTAAAAAACATTGGAGAAAAAAATTGGGTGTGTAAAATTTTCTAATTTCACGGAAACAAGGACCATACTCCATCTTGGAATCTCTCCAAGTACCCTACAAATATTACCCATGGAAAAATTCTTGTTGTATCTTCGAGAAGAGACGTGAGTTGTGTAAGCGGACTTAATGCTCGACGAAGAAGGAGGTTCCCTATTTTGGAAGTAGAGGCGGATACTTACGCTCCACAAGCCGAGGTATTGTGTAATGTAATTTCAATTCATGATGTTTTAGTAAATGGAAGATTTGTAGTTAAGTAATAACTAAATCAGTAATGAATATGTTGGGTTTGGAAATTTATTACCCTTGAACATTGATGTTAAGATTATTAAATAAGTGAAAAACTAAACCAAAAGGTGTTGTTTCAAATGTGACATTATTTGTCATGGGTGTTGTATGTGTGGTAGAATTTCAGGTAATAAAGAATGGTATTATTGCGTACCCAATGTTGTTGGGAATTCCATGACTAAGGAGAGTTCATGCAAAAACTACTATAATGAAGGTTTATGACACTTAGACGTGGCGGAGAGGGTGAAGACAAATGTGCTCCTCAAAATCGTATGGTAGAACCTTTGGATTCGAATGATGAAACACATGATTATACATCCTTTGATTACTCTAGTAAATGCAAGTGAGGTGGACAACGATGATGAAGAGAGTAAGGTGGATGCGTCGATCGTGGATATTCTTCCAGTCACACTAGGTAATGGACCTAAACAGTTCATCGAGAAAAAATGGAAGAGCATCTCCAACAAATATAGATCGGTGATGTTGTGATGGAAAGAGAGAAGGAAGTGTACCTCTAAATCTTTAAAAGGTATATACACCTATTCACTTTTGATTATAAGGAGCTTCACAAAGTAAGTTGGGTAGATCATTGTATTGAATGGTAGATGGTGCTAAACCAAGAAAACAAATGCCATATATAATGAATCCTATTTTTTCCAATATTGTAAATGAAGAAATAGATAAGGTATTTGATGTGAGATTCATATTTATTGTTGAGAATTCATAATGGGTTTCTCCCATTGTGATCTCAAGAAGAAAGAGTGGGAAGCTACATGTTTGTGTTGATTACAGGATGCTCAACAAGGTAAAAAAGAAAGATCATTACCCTCTTCCATTCTCGAACCAGATCTTGGATGAATTAGTTGGAAAGGAATGCTATAGTTTTGCAAATGGCTATAGAAGGTACACCAAGTTCACATAGTTGAGAAAGATCAACTCAATACTATGTTTATCACTCCCGAGAACGTTTGCTTATAGAGTTATGTTATTTGGTTTATGTAATGCTCCAATAACATTCTAAGCACGTAATGAATAGGGTGTTTAACCCCATATTGAAATCTTAATTAGAGTGTTCCTGAATGATTTTTGCATCTATGGAAGAAAATGGACCATATGCACGCGACGGAGAAGGTCATTCAGAGGTTGGATGAAACAAAAGCCTCACTAAACCCTACAAAGTATGTCTTTGAATATTTTAAATGTATATTGTTATGACATGTTGTATCTAAAGATGTTATTGGTATTGATAATGATAAAGTTTCAAAAATTAAACAGCTTACCATTCCCTATGAATAGAAGTAAGATGAGATCACTTTTAGGTCATGTGAGTTACTATTAAAGGTTCATTAAGAACTTCTCAAAGATTGCACAACCATTGACCTAATTTGTAAAGAAGGATGTTTCTTGTGAGGTAGGAAAGAAGGCATATGAAGCTTTTAAGAAACTTAATTCGGCCTGGTCACGATAATGTTAAAGTGTCAAAGGTCATGGTAAGTAGGTAAGTAGGGTCTACATGGTCATAAATTAAAAAAACATATTTGTAATGATGACAAAGGAATGACGTCATAAATATTTTGAATATTATTATTTTTATTTTGAGACGAAGTTTAGAAAATGTTTATCTTATCCTAATAGATAAACTTACATGTAAATATAAGAGTTGAGATATGTAATATGATTGGATAGAAGAGATTTCTTATCATATCTTAGAGATAAGGTGGATAAGCTTTAAAGTGCTATAAATAAACATGCCACCCCTCATTTAACACATAATAAGGTTATGAGGATTAGTATATGCAAGTAGTAAAGAGTTCATACTATTGTGTAGGAATGTCAAATAAGTCATCAAAAGGTGTATTTGTGAAGTTTCTCCCGAAATATGGTTGGAAAGACAAGTGGATTTGGTAACACTCGGAGTAGTTCTTGGGTGAGATTGTAACAATATCTTGTTAATAATATAATTATTGGTTATATTTATGTTATTGTGTCAATCCTTCATATCATATTCCATAGTATTCTTGTGTTGTGTTTGTTATTGTGTTTCCAGATTCATACCACCAAACCGAAAAGTTGTGCATTCTTTGAAATAATCATAGCACAAGGAATTCCCGTTGAAAGATTATAATAGTGTCGGATTTGTGTTGACATACCCCAACTAATATGTGGATTTAACTCAAGATGTAACCACAATGATATATGTGGACCAAGAAAAACTTTACTTAATTTCATATCCCTTAGTATACCCACGATAATATGTGCTTTTATAACTATTTTGAGTATAACATTTGGTTGATATCGTATAGATATGCTATAGATATCTATCCTACTAAATACATTATAAGAGGGGAAGAATATTTAATTAAATTTATATATTAATGTTCATTGAAATTTAAGACTAGCTTATTAATGCTATAGATATCTATCCTACAAAATACATTATAAGAGGGGAAAAATATTTAATTAAATTTATATATATTAATGTTCACTAAAATTTAAGACTAGTTTGTGAGAATACAATGTAAAAAATAATAGGGATCACTAGTAGCTAAGAGAAAAGTAAATAAATAAGGCCACTAGCTCATGTCATAGCATTGTGGTTTGTTATGTCATTGTTGTTTGTACATATATGCAAAAGGTAGATTAATCATGTTGACATACATAATAGACTATGTTTGGTAAGATTTGGGTTACTAAATGTTTTGCATTGTAATTTAAATAATTGAATTAGTAAATTTGTAATGATAAATTGTATATGATAATAAATAAATAAAATTTGGTGGAATTCCTTTTGGTTAAAGCATGTGAGCCGAGGCCTACGGTAAGGTGAAAGTAACATGTTTATGTCTACATACACATGGTCGTTTATGTGTGCATGTGACAATATATATACAACTAGTAGAGATATCTTAAATACATTTATCTAAAAAATCCAATAAACTCAATTTGAAGGCTCTTATCTTGTATGTTATGCATGCCACATTGATTAATAACTCTATTACCTTCTCCACCAATTTCCCATTGAATAGTTATAAAATGGTAACCATATGACTACACCACTATGTCAAGCTTGAAAAAATCTATCTAAAAAAGGTGGAGATAAATTTTCTAAAGAGTTATTTCAAAAGCTCGAGCTATCATCACCCCTATACATATCAAGGTGCTTACTGAAGTTGGAGGTTGTCTTACTAATCTCCTAGAAATTCTTCATGCCTTTATTCACCACTTGAAGCTATTCTTTTACAAACTAGCTTCCAAAGTTTATAGAGAAGTTGTTCTTCATAAATGCATTAGCGTCATGCCTTGTAAGTTCACCATTGCTCAATAGTTGACATGTAATAGACCACTTTCTATTGATGAGTCATGATGGAATTAATTGCATGGCTCATGAAAAATCCCGAGGGGTTGATTGATTCCCTTTTGAATTCTACAAAATCATATGGGATGGTGTTGGTCCATGCGTCGAATTAGAAACTTATTGGTGTGTAAGAAAACACATTACAAGTGGGAAAATTGATTAAGAAGGCCCAAAAACCCCAAGGACCCCAAAGGAAATCTGGAAGTGACCACACAATAGAAATGAACCATACAGTCATAGTTTTGGGAAACCATGAACTTATAAATATGGTTATTGGTAAAATATTAAACACTAGGAAAACATGGGAGGAGAGAGAGAAAGAGAAGAGGAGAGAGGAACACAAAGAACATGATAGGAAATACCTAATAAATAAATGTGCCAATAAAAACTTAATATAAACCCCCAAAAAGATAAGAACTTAATTTAGTAAAAGAAAACTTAACCACGAAACCTTATTTACTCATATAAACATTGGTTTAATAATTAAAAAAGCTACAATTAAACTAACACTTTCATTAATGTTTTTAATACCTAAGAAAGTGTGTAGAGTGAAATTTGTTTCCTTTTTTTATATTCATTATATTTTACAAATATGGTTATGGATAATACATTGAATATTATGAAAGCATGGGCGAAGAAACAAAGAGAAGAGGAGAGAGGAACACAAAGAACATGACAGAAATGGCTAGAAAATAAAAAAATGTGTCAATAAGAACTTAATCTATACCACAAAATATAAGAACTTAATTTATTAAAAGAAAACTTAACCATGAAACGTTATTTACTCATATAAACATTGATTTAATAAAAATTAAAAATTACAATTACATTAACATTTTTAATACCTAAAAAGTGTGTAGAGTGAAATTTTTTTGTGTGTAGAGTATAATTTACAAATATTCAAGGCTTATATGAGTAACTTATGAGACTAATATAGTCTACTACTAAGTTCATTTTTAGCGACCGCACTAGAAGCCAAGGATGGAAGACCAAGAGTCACAACATAGATCCTTTAGAGCAACCACACTATAAGCCAATGAAGGAAGACCAAGAGTCACTCCACATTAGATGTCACTTTGGGGATTTGAACTTAGGTCTCCACCATGACAACCCAATGCTTTAACCAATTAAGCTCAATCCCTTTGAATTTTGAATATTTTTAGTGAAACATGATCTTGTAATTGTTTTGTTGATGCCAATAAATTTAATTTTTGAACGTTTTCCAATAAAAATGTTGAAGAAAAGAAATAAAGGTTCATAATATATCAAAATATCAAAATAGTAAATAACTAAACATAAAACCTAAAACAAAATTGAGAGAAATGAATTTATTAACACTTAATTTATTAAAAGAAAACTTAACCAAAAAACCTTATTATATAAACATTGGTTTAATAAAAATTAGCGGAAACAATTAAACTAACACTTTTCTTAATAATTATATTCAAATAAATTACATTACAATACCACAAGTACATGGGCGTTCACTTAGCAAAAGTATGGTATAACATGTTCGTTTGTGGGTATTAAAGAACACCCTTAATGTTAGTTTTAACCTCTAATTATTCAATTGATAATATATGCTCCTTTCATATTATTAGAATGAAAATATCCCCATTTTTCCATTACAATTTAATTTGCGCATTATTATTTTTACCTTAATATATCAAACAGAGAAAACATATCATGTTTCCCACTCAATTATTATTTTCTTAATACACATTTTCTCTAGAAAGAGATTTTGAAGCCATTCAATACCTAATACCAATTACCTTAATGTTAAGTTTTAATAATTTATCAATAGTTCTAATAATTAAGATGGTTGAAAAATATACTCAATCTTGGTTTTCTACCATTTTATTACTTCTTAGTTAAGAATCTCTTAAAGTAATTGAGATTTCCTTATTCAATAATAGATTATAATGTAATATTATGACCACACTCCTTTTGCAATTTTAAGGTATTTGGTTTTAAACATTAATGTTCAAACGTTTTAGTTTTATATTAAAAACAACGGTGTCTCTCCTCCGGCCAACCTCTCTAACCTACCCCCAATACCTAATTCAAAATATTAATAAATTAAACCCTTTCACCCCTAATGTCTACCGGTATATTGAATTTGATTTTATCAATTTTAATACCCTCAATATGAATGAATGTGCTAGGATATTGCCTATCTAATGAACCCCTCTTGACCACAAGGTCCTTCTCACAAATCTTTCATGGTGCTTTTTTGGGTGGGCCACAGGTTTGTAGTCTAAATCATAGTATTGAGACTCTGCAAGTCTTTGCGAAATTCATAATCCTAATGTCAACACATGTTTATGAGTTTTGTGGCCTCAATTCACTTGGCTCACAATTTTTTAGAGACTCACAAAGTTTCTTACATCGTTTTGATCTTAATCGACTCATTAGATACTCTATACCTCACAGTCCATCTACGCAAAAAGTAATATAATGTTTGTTATTCCAACCTATATTAAAAATTGGCATGCATCATGATAAATTCCAAGAATAGCCTCATGCAAATTTAGGGTCCCATGATCATGAATTTGGCCCACTTAGTAGGGAAAGAAGCCGAATTGAACGATTACGATAGTTGATATCCATCTTGTCATACAAGTGTCTAGTAGGTAAATATTAAAGTTTAAAAATTATATTACTATAACTTGATAGAGGATATTCATGAGCTTGACTCATTTTGAGTGAACAAGTAAGAATAAGTCAACAATAAACAATAAAAAATACTTTAATTAACTGCAATATAATCGTGTATGTTAGAAATACAAGTACATCAATTCCCTTTTGATTTAGTACATCAACATAAAATCAACTAAAAGTTGCATGTCATTAAACATTGCAATCTTCCAAATTTCATATCATATTTTTGTATGTTCAAAAAATTGTCTTTAATGCTCCAAATCTCGGTTGTACTTGCACAACAATACATCAAATCTACTCAAGTTTCAATCCTTTTAATTCAAAAAATCCAATTAAAAAATTGCATGGTCTCTAAGGACCTCAAAACAGTGAATACAACAAATGAAATGAAACAAAACCAACTACAAGATCCCCCCAAAATGAATTTCAGCCCTTGATTAAAATTTCATAAGTCTTGATCGATGTCTCTCACTTCTGATTGGATGCTAGTTCATTCAACTTCAACATAAATACATATGGTTTCTCACATTTTCGAGGTTAACTTATAAAATTTCTTGTTTCATAGATTTCCCATTTGATATCTTATCAAGCTTATGTAGGTATTTTTCATTTTCATTTCTCAATTTTATTTTTTATTTTTATTTTTCAATGTATTCTATCTTCACTTGAAAAGTAAAATTTTGTTTTCCAAATTATATAATCCACCTCAATTTACTAACAAAATAAATCAATTCCAATGTTAAAATATTTTGTCCTAAGTTTCTTTTCCATTTGGAGACCCCACTAATATATCTATGTAACATACCACAAGAAAATATTTTGACTATCTCAAGGTTGTGTACGTTAGTAAGCTTTTATGAAGACATTTGTGTAAACAAAATTGAAGATGTTTTTAAATTAATTAGAAATTGTATGTAATGTAATAATTAGAAGTTATTGTTAAAAAAACCTTATAAATTGATACAACAAAGTGCATTCTCTATTCAACTCGGTGAATTTCAAAAAGCAATTTGAAAAAAAAAAAAACCCATATCATTCCAACAAAATTTCAAGTATTCAACAAACCTATAATTTTATGTCCATATTTTCTAATCAACAAAAAAAATTTAGGCGATTTTAGAAAAAATGCACTTGATGCAATAAAAATATCAAATTTTCTAATGTAGATTTTTTTAACAAAAATTCTAATTAGTACATTACATAGACTTCTAATTAAATTTCTCTTGCCAAAGCACATTCTCTGTTCAACACAATGTAATATTCGAGAAAATAGTTTCAAAAAAAAAAAAAACCCACTTTATAGCAACAAAATTTCAAATATTCAACCAACCCAATGAATCCTTTAATTCTACTCTAGACTCTCATATACCCAAAACTTATTCTCGACAAACCCTTAAACTCACCCCCAAAATTTCATGTTGATATCCTCTAATCGGTAAAAGGATTCAAACCTAATAAGTTGGTAGTGAAAATTCAACCACCCATCAACACTATTATAGTAATTAGGAACAAGAATTGGATTTGGAGACAAGTTTGAAAAAAACCCCACAGATAGTAATGAGAAACAATAATTGAATATGAAAATAATAGTAATTGGAAAGAAGAAACATAATACATTTTCAATTTAACAAGTTTTGATTATAGATGGCAAGATGCAAAGTGCATAGATGAACGAGTTTATATATCATCAATATCCACTCCTATAGAAATGTTACAAACCCCTACAAATAAGAAGAGCTAAAATCAATCCGAGGAAGAAGATAGTTATAAAAATGTTACAACCCCGAAATAAGAAGAGTGACAATAAAATTATGTCCACAACTGATGATGTGTTAGAAAACATGATTTATTTGTACTTCATAGATGATTAAGCTAAATGTGGAAATGCGACCTAATCAAATGTTATAGTAGCAATAAATAGATAATATTTAAGTACATAAATAACACCCAAGCAAACTAAGCAATAAATTATGAAACCCTAATTGCGAGGAGGAGAAAAAGGTACGTAGGCGATTCGCAATTAATTTTGAACTATATTGAGGTGATGACCGGGTGAACAAAGCGGTAGGAGTGTCAAACAGACCTAAGAAAATGCGAGATCTAGAGAGATAGGTTGGACTGGAGCACCTAGAGAGGGACATGAGCGCTGTGGGCTCCACTGCCTGTTTACGGGTGCACAGGTCTCATGGAAAAAATTAGAAAACCTCCTATGATGTGTCACAAGTTATTCGCCTTTTGTCTCTATGAGGTCGCACAATGATCGCCGAAGTCACTCGAAACCTGCAATGATATATGAACTTGCAAAACCCTCAAATAGACATCAAATCCTAAAAATGAAAGATGTAGAATGAGGGGTCGGACTATCCTCAATTGTCACAATGGTGAACTTATGATGAATGCTACACTACATCTCGGACTCCAATGTAGTTCTATATGTGTGTGTGCGAGAATCGTGCCCTAGGCTCTTGCGCATGTCACACTTGATAGCAAAAAAATAACTAGATGTAAAGAAATATAATAGATGTGTGCATGGAATAGAATGAACTTCCCTCTTATGAAGTGTATGTAGAAGAACCAACCCTTGTGTCCCTTGTGATGGTGCTAGATGGATGTAATGGAGCTCTTAGATGTTTGATGGATGCAACCTTAGGTGGTGATAGCTAATGCTTAGTGTTTGGTCCTTTATTATGATCACATAACTTTATATTTATATGATTCTTTTGTTTGAATTTTGTAATTAAACCCGAAAAGACCGACTACCAAAAAGATAAGATGCTCAAACGACTAGAAAGGACCCAAAAAGTGTGATTAAATTACAAAGGGGTCGGGCGCCCCGGAGGGGACAAGGGCACTTGACGGGGTGTCTTGCTAGGCACTATTGTCCAGGATGATAAAATTCGGAGTGTAACAAGGCAGACTGAGCAAGTAAGGGTGCAAGACTAAAAGAAGCAACAAAAAGCAAAGAAATGTGGCCAAAGACATGGGTTAACCAATACTTTTATTACTTGGGAATCACATGAATAGTAGTATGTAATTAGGACTAAATAATTACCCAAAGTGCGTAATTTTGTGTCTACATTTACCCCACTTTATGTTGGTGAGCAAAAATCTTGGTAACATAAAGTAGATAGATATGCATACCTGATAACCATGTAGATCGATGATGAAAGTGTGTTGAGGGACTAAACAAAGTGTGGAGTGATAAAAATGTGAAGCGTGGATGTTAAGGAGGAGAAAGTACAAAAAGTGGTGATGAAAATGAACCTACGACAGAAATGCATGTTTAGATGTCGCATGTACCTATTGTTTATGTCGATGCCATCGTTGTTGTTGTAATGATGTTGACTATCGCTTCCCATACGGATGAACCTACAAAAGAGAAGAACAACAAGTAGTCAAATACACATGTATATGATCGAAATGTGTAAAAAGTATGCAAAAAATAGAAAATGTGAAAAAGGAACATATGCACCTGGTCTTTGATGAGAAAAAAGGTGTAGAAAGGATCATGAAGATGTTATAGAAGACTAAGTTTATTAGGTGATTTCATGCCAGTTGTGTCTGTCGCGCTTTTTTGGGGCGATCTCACGCCAAGTCATGGAAGAAGTATAGGGAGAAAAGTCTAGTGTCGTCCTCTAACCTTTAATTGCTTCCCGTAATGTAGAACACCACTACAAATGGTGTGTGTAAATGCAAGTGATAAGGACTGTATGCCCCAGTAAAAGCCTCTATGTGGATTTCTCTGACCGTGTTGAACTACCAATCGTTGTGTAATTGCCCCCTAGTTATATACATCCAGGAAGGACATCGTTATGCTAAGGACCCAAGTCTGATTCTGAGCCCTATCTGAAACTGATAATTGTGTTGTATCGGTATTGTTTTGTGTTGTGTACTTGTATGGGGTGACTAATTCACCCACATGATGCCCCCCTCATTTGGGGTGCATGCAATGTTATTGAAGGAGTATGCGGCCCAAAGGAGGACCAACCGTTGTGCAAAAATTGTGCCCTACAGGGGGGAGGGAATGCGTTTGGTAGAAACCAAGTCACATGCAAACAAAGTGGCTAGGAGACAAGTGTTAGTCCAACCAAACATGCATGTAAAAGACAAGTGCATACAATGTGTAAACTAAGACGCAAACAGGTAATATAAACATGCAAAAAGACAATGTAGATAATATGACTTTGGATATAATTTCGACCCATGTAAATAATTAACACTTGGTCAAATATATATATTCCACTTGTCGTCTCCCGATAGGCAATTCGATCGAATTCGACGAGTGGTGGCAAGCCACGTGGTGGCTTGTGGACCCACCACGTTGGCGATAATACCATAGTCCACACGGCGGTCGGGCTCCCCTCCGTAATAAAAGTTGAGCCTCTTATTCCCGTGCACCATTTTTACGCTCGTCGAAGACCGGTGATCGAAAACAAACAAACAACTCCCTTTTTGCCTTTTTGCCACGTGTCGCAGTGCGATTGGTCCATTATTGACTAGTTGACTAGAGTTGACTTTCTGTTGACCGAACTTTGACCAGACATATCTAGAGCTCCCGATGTCCGTTTGTCGCGTTCTCACAGTCGTTGGAAAGCTCTCGAGATGATCTTCTGCACTGACACCATTTAGGGATGTTTTGGGAATTTTCAAAAATGATCCCCTGATCACACCTCCCCACTGAGAAAGGCTTTTTGTCCACAAAAAGTTGTGTATCAACCCACAAAAACATGCTATCTCTTCCTGCATTGCACAAACACATACAAGAACCCAAAATAACATTATAGGTTAAATAAATGCAAATAGTTGATTAGCTAGTCACATAATCGATCAGATAATAACACCCAATTAAGCTAGTGTTCAACTGAAATGCTGCAACCCTGTTAACTCTACGCACAACTGTGAATTGTCATACCCCACTGTAATGCCATCACAAATAACTGACTAGATAATAACACCCATTCTATTACGGAAAGCTAGTGTTCAACTGTCACTTTGTGATACGGCCGATTACCAAAAATTACAATTCCATAACACGATCGATATCTGAGACATCTAAATCGCCTGACAATTAGGCTAGTGCCCACCCCATCTAAAAATCAGAATAACCGCAAGTATTCACTATCGAATATAATAGACTATCAACGCCAAAAATAGCTATAGTCAACAACTGAATCAACATGAATATGCCAAAACACTGTATCGTCATCACAAATAATAAGTCAGATAATAACACCCATCTATAACATAAGCTAGTGTTCAACTGACACTTTGTGATTATGCTGATTACAACTGCAAGTTTCAAATTTAGACATACTACTGATGCCTATACCTGTATAGTGTTTTCAACAATGGAACTACCAACCAATCTGAGAAAACAAAACATGAGTATGATGAACCTATCACTCAAATCTTCTCTTCAGTTGTTTCCATTCATTTTAAAAACTTTAAATATCAACTTAGGAACAAATCCTTATCAATCAATAAGAATCCCTAAAATATAGCTCTAAAAAAAAAATTGCTTGCCTACTATCAACAATTTACTGTAGTGCAAAAATAAAGTTGAGGAGTGCTTTTCCAAACCAATCACTTGGGTTTTTCGTTTTGGTTGTTTTACCTTCTCCGTACCAAAATGAGTTTTAGTTAGGTTTAGCACTGTTGGTTTTACAATACTGTTCTTTTTAACAACTTTCCAATTTTGTTGTTTAGGAACAAACCAACAAACCTTAACGTCATGACCATTCCTATTACAATGGGAACAAAATTTAACTTCCCTGTTTTTAGGAGTCTTACCCATTTTACCATTCTCAGAACTCTATCTACGAGAATGATTCCCTGTTTAGGAGAGGTAACATTCTTGCCATTTCTCGCCTTTCCTTGGTGAGATTGGTCTTTAGCACCTACCTTATCATTCACAAAAGGCATTAACTTCTTAATCAAATTTTTCCTCTTCCAACAATATGCAACAGAATGATTAGTACCTTCACAAAATGTGCAAGGGAAAGCATATTTCTGCCTACCAAAGCTATATTGTTCCAACTGAAAGAGTGTATTAGAAGTTTTAGGATTTGATTTTCCCTTGGTGCTATTTTTAGTGTAAGTGGAAGGAGGTGGAATCTGATTACCTCTTTTACTTGTTTTCTTACACCTTTCATTGTTCCTCCTGATGGCGGAATCCTGCAATTCTAGTGGTGTAGATCATTGGGTCATTGGAAGCTTGTCTTCCTTCACCGCTTTTGGAACTTTCTCCAATTTCCATTTTCCCACTAAAGTAACCCAAACCTACAAACCGAGGCTGATCCTCTACCTGTACTAGGTTAGCATCACCTTGTCCATTTTTACCAAGGCCTGTTCCGTTAAATCCCATCTTAACCATTAGCTTAGATCCAATTCCTTAGTGTGTTTTTCAAACTGACCCAAAGGAACATCTGAAACTGAATGAGAGGAAGAATTAAAATGTGAACAACTTACAGTGCATTCTGTCATAGTACCTGCATCTGATTTGGAAGGCATTTCCTTCTTGTGTTCACCTTGTTGCAGCTTTTCCAAGAGGGCATCCTTGGTTCGTATTTCTTCCTGCAACTCTTTAACAAAGCCCATCAACTTCTTGCTCTCTTCAAGCATCTTGTTGACATACTCCTCTTTCTTGGTTATAGAGGATTGTGGCTCAGATTTTAACCGCACTATTTCCTCTTCCAAGGAATAAAATTTATCTCTCAAGAAAGAGTTTTCTTCTTGGAGTTGGCGGTTTATGGCTTCAAGCTCATCCAATTGCTCATGTTTGGATGACTTGCCCATGATTCCTCGTTCCTGCAAACACAACCTATACTTCCAAAACTACACACTTGCAAAAGAAGATTAACAAGCCCCAAAATGTCTCGCACACTTTGAAAAGTGAAATCAATCTCAAATCAAGCCAAATTTTCAAACACAATTAGAAGCTAATCGACAATCTAACTGCTCTGATACCAAACTTGATCTCAAAACGTGAGTTGTATTCTTTTCGACACTTTTAAATGTTTCCAAAGATCGTGATTTTCTTAACCACTTTTAAGTATTATAAACTCCACAAATTGATTAAATTCTCGATTATAATGCATCCATATAAGTGTGGAAAACTTGTGTAGAAAATAAATAATCAGAAAACTGAAACATTCAGATAACAAAAGAGATTGTTTACGGGGTTCGGAAATTCCTACGTCCCCGGGTTCAGATTGAACCGATCCATTAATAATATTGAAATGCAAGTACAATAACTCTTACAAACAACCAATAATGAATCACAACCTGCAAATGAGCTGATCAATGTCCCAAGAACTCGAAAAATAGAACAGAACCGTCCCAAGAACGATCCGTGGCTCCTACAGTGTTTTCACAATGTGATCTCCCTGCAACTGTGTTAGAAAAACACCTACAAATGGAGATTTAAAAACATTCTATGAAAACAAATCATATATCTGAGATCATATCTGAATTCTGAACACTTTTCATGTTTACACCAAGTCACAATTCGGACCAGAAGTGCATTGAAATTCGTGTTTTCCAACTAGCTGTCTTGTAGATCCCTGTTAAAATCTGCATTCAAAGCTTCCAAAAATAGGTTAAAACTCAAAAAAAAGATCAAATCTTATATGGTTGGAATCGTCTCAGAATTCTCTACATTTCATCTTTTTACTCCGAGGTCCCAATCTGAGTGCAAGGCCTTCAAAAATGGCGTTCTCTGAGACTGCCTCCTCTTCTGGCTTTTACACAGACCTGCACCAATTGCTATTCAAATACAATATACCTCCTTTTATATTGTTTCCAAACAGCTGGCGCATTGGTTAGGCGCCTATACTTTTGGATGGGAGGTCAGCTGTTCCAATCCCCTCCACTTCTCCTCCTTCTCCTTAGGCGCATTTTAAGAGTTTTATCCCACATTGTGGGGGCGTGAAAAATGGTTAGCATTTAAAAATGCATGGAGGGGCGGTTTTAATTGGCTAAGGAGCCATCTATATGCTTGTTTTGAGGCGCATATCTTGGGACAGCGCATGGTTTGTATTTTGGGCGCTAAAACAATCCCAAGCATAATGCGTGGTAGATGGATAAGGTTTATATGCAATGCGTGGCATTTGGAAATAAGGCGTGGCAAATTAATAAAATAATGCGTGGGAAATGTAATATGACTTTGGATATAATTTCGACCCATGTAAATAATTAACACTTGGTCAAATATATATATATATATATATATATATATATATATATATATATATATATATTCCACTTGTCGTCTCCCGATAGGCAATTCGATCGAATTCGACGAGTGGTGGCAAGCCACGTGGTGGCTTGTGGACCCACCACGTTGGCGATAATACCATAGTCCACACGGCGGCCGGGCTCCCCTCCGTGATAAAAGTTGAGCCTCTTGTTCCCGTGCACCATTTTTACGCTCGTCGAAGACTGGTGATCGAAAACAAACAAACAACTCCCTTTTGCCTTTTCGCCACGTGTCGCAGTGCGATTCCGTTTGTCGCGTTCTCACAGTTGTTGGAAAGCTCTCGAGATGATCTTCTGCACTGACACCATTTAGGGATGTTTTGGGAACTTTCAAAATGATCCCCGATCAATTGATGTGATGATAATTACAATATGGTCTATCATGTTGCCGGTACAAGTGATGAGGTGGATGATGTTGATTAGAAGGTAAGTGAATTATGCACTTGTCAAGTACAACAGACAACACATCATGAGACCTAACATCATGAGAAAAGTGTAACTGTTCTTGTGGAGGGGATGTAGGTGCCTTATGTGAAAGCAAATTGATTTTGCTTGCGAGGTGGAGGATCTAGAGACCTATGAGGATGCCCAATAGATAGAAGAGGAGAAGAGCTAGATAATGCAGCGAGGGAGAACAAGGAGGAGGATCTATGACATGTGCGTAAATGAGATCTTGTTCTAATTTGATGACCTTATAGCATAAGAGTGTGAATGAGTCGCATGTATCATATTGCAAACATTGTTTTAAAGGTGGAATCAAGCCACGACAAAAGATGAATTGCTTTTCTAAGTCAACGGGTTGGGAAAATAACGATGAATGCGGGCATTGAAACATAAAATGTAATCAATAATGTGCTATGTCGTGCCTTGATGCAAGCCAGGTAAATGATCATATGTGACTTTAGGGCCATTGTTAAGTATAAAGCGTTGAAGGAAGGTCTCTTTCATCTCCCAATAGGTACTAATATATCCAAAGGGTAGATGCACGTACCATTGGAGAGCATCGTCAATAAGACTATGGCGAAAAGCTTTAAACAACAAATGATCAATAGATTAGGGAGCCATAACTAGACGATAATGTTTAAGATGCAAATAAGGATTTCTAGTACCATCAAAGCATGACAATGTAGGCGTAATGAAATCCTTAGGGAATGCTGAATTGTGAATCTTTTTCGGAACATGGTCTTCATGCAAAGAAATGTTATCGATAGAAGCATAATAGGCTTTGCTTTCAAGCATGAGAGATTACACCTGAGATTGTAATTGATTCACAACATGCATGAGTGATAAGATATCCTATGAGGGAATAGTAGCAGATGTAGATGGTGTATTGAGCGGTTGTATCTTGTCATTATGAGTGATCATAGGGATGTTAAGAGAAGAATTAGAATATATTGAAGTTAAGGGCACAATAGATACAAGTGCCGAATAAATACTAGGCAGTGAAGTAGTAGGACTAGTATCGGAAGCGTTATTAGGAGATGATGTAATAGAAGGAGATGAATCATGCATGTTACTAGAGACAATCTTAGAAGAAGATGAAAGTGGAGTAGAAAATTCACATTCAACAATATGCAAAGAAGTATAATCATTACTATCATGTGCCTCATCAATATCAAGACAAAGATTTAGATACAAGGATGTCATTAAGCGTATCATCAACATATAATGAAGGAGGAGGAACTAGTATGCGATGCATTATTAGAAACATTTTCAGAAATGGAAGGAGTATGAGATGCAACTATAGAATCACCCTGACTAGTATGAGAAACAACATCATGCACATGTACACTCTCATCATGTGTGTTATCTGTACTATCACAATCAAGACCAAACAAATAATCGATAATAACCTCATCTAGAGTTTCAGCAGAAATAATGAAGGTGGAGGATGCCTATTGCTTATAGGATAACAAGGAGTACAACAAAAACTTGTTGGATCAGAAATAATGCTAATGGTAGAATGGTCAAAGGTAGTAGGAATATTGCATTCATTAGCTAACAGTTGCCTTTGAGTATCATCTGGGAGAATAGTGTTGCGATAGAGAGCACTAAGTTCAACTATGGTTACATCATCATAAATAGGATTAATGCTCACATGAGGCATGGCTAGCATCGGAGGAGAAGAACTATTCTTAGCTATGAGGGTTTTATTGGATCCTGAGAGCATTCAGATTGAGTTCGGGTTCACCAAAATGATTAAGCTAAATGTGGAAATGCAATCATAATCTAAATGCTATAGTAGCGATAAATAGATAATATTTAAGTATAAAAATTACGTCCAAGCAAACTAAGTAATAAATTATGAAACCTTAATTGCAAGGAGGAGAAAAAGGTACTAAGATGATTCACAATTAATCATGAATTGTACCGAAGTGATGACCAGGTGAACAGAGTAGCAGGAGTGTCACACAGAGACCCATGAAAATGCAGATCTAGAGAGATAGGTTGGAATGGGGCCCCTGGAGAGGTTCGGGGCGCCCGTGGCGCCTAGACCTATTTTGGGCTCCGGGTCTACGAAAAGCTTAGAAAACCTCCTCTGAGGTGTCACAAGTTGTTCACAGTTGGTCGCCTTTTGTTGCTATGAGGTTGCACAATGAGCGACGAAGTCGCTCGAAACTGCGAATGAAATATGAACCTGTAAAACCCTCAAATAGACATCAAATCTTAAAAAGGAAAGATGTAAAATGAGGGGTCGATCATCTCACTGTCACAATGGTGAACTTACGACTGAGTGTTGCACTACATCTCAAACTTAATGGAGCTCTGTGTGCGTGTGCGGAATCATGCCCTAGGTGGCTCTTGTGCGTATCACACTTGATAGCGAGCAAATAGATAGATGTAAAGAAATGTAATAAATGTGTGCATGGAATAGAATGAACTTTCCTCCTCTGAAGTGTATGCAGAAGAACCAACCCTTGTGCTTCTTATGATGGCGCTAGATGGATGCAATGGAGCTCTTAGATGCTTGATGGATGCAACCTTAGGTGGTGATAGCTAATGCTTAGTGCTTGGTCCTTTATTATGATCACATAACTTTATATTTATATGATTCCTTTGCTTGAATTTCGTAATTAACCTCGAAATGGCCGACTATCAAAAAGATAAGATGCTCAAACGGCTACAAAAGACCCAAAAAGTGTGAGTAAAGTACAAAGGGTCGAGGCGTCCGAGGGGATGAGGGCGCTCAGCGTTGACATCCTAGTTGGGCGCCGGTGTCTAGGATGGTAAAAGTTGGAGTGTAACAACACAAACCGAGAAAGTAAGGGTGTACGACTAAAAGAAGCAACATAAAACAAAGAAAGGTGGCCAAAGGCATGGGTTAATCAATATTTTTCTCACATAGGAATCACATGAATAGTAGTATGTAATCGGGACTAGATAATTACCCAAAGTGTGTGACTTTGTGTCTACAATAAAAAAACAATGCATTGTAGTGTCGTGTTGGTTCCGCACCTCTCCAATTCTAGGCGAGGTTGTAATGGAGGGTTTGTGTGATCATGTTCACAATAGAGCGCTTCATGGCCATTCCGAATCTGCCGTGAGTGTTTAATATAGTGACCTTCATGGCCATGACAGATCCACAACATGGTTGTGAATATGAGCCTTCAAACACACCTCCAACCTTCATTAATGCCATTGCCTTCAATCACACACACAATTATATTCAATAATGTCTCGCACAATGCATTTACTACCCGACTATAAAGAATAATTGTTGGGACATCCACTTGACAAGTAAGGGCATCCCCTTCCTTTGCAATGCAAACATCAATGCCAATTAATCATTGCACACATGACAACCAAGATCTAATGCTCCCGCCAAAACTAGAATCTTATATAACAAGCACATCGTTGACAATATCTTGTTGTAAGAGTGATCCGAATCTTATTACGCCAAGAGGTGTTCTACAATGGTAGGCAACGTTGTAATGGAGTGTGTTGTTCAATTTTATTCTCGACATTTATTTGATTGTCATGTGATAGTTCATTCATAGATTTTATTTCTATTAGATTGTCATTTAAATAATTATGTTTATTTTTTTGGAGAATTCGCTAAAAATAGTAATAACTATCATAACTAGATAGGTGTCTCGATATTGATATCTCTTGGCGTATTTAAAATATATGTATTTAAGACATCTATATTAGCTAAATAATAATAATTCTTGTTTAGCTTCATGGTAAGAGGTTATGTACTTACACAAAAATTGTGTTTGACTTACACATCCTTATTTGATCCCCATCTTAATTATTTTATATTATTGGTGTTATTGTTCTTTAAATATATAAGAACCAATATTATCAATTAATGTTATAATTTAGTAATTTTGTCAATTTGAGTCAATAATCTCAAATTCCATACAAAGACCTTGATTTCATAAATAATTAAAGGTGAAATGGAAAAAACAAAAGTATCAATCTTGATGAGAGATAAATGATTGGGGAAATTCCACTGATTTGGCCAAAAACATAGTCAAATGCCTTTGCTTAAAATGCTTCAAGTGAAAGAGGTAGATTGCCACATATCGTAGTTCTGATAAGTGTGTACGTTAGAGAAAAACATGTCATCACTATGAAGGCAATAATAAAAAGAAAGATAAGGTTCATGATAACATTAAAATATTTCCAAAAAGAGAGGGAGCCCTATGAATTTGAGAGCCCAAGGACCATGAAGATGTCTTAACGTTGGGAGTTGGCGGACACATCTCCCCTCCATATCCCAATAGTGACGTCAAAATAGAAAACTAGACTACTCACAACCATAAGAGAGACTCTCATACTAATGATGATAGTTCAAAGAAGTAGCCCCCGAGCTTTAAAAACAAGATGAGGAACATTGACAATGATGTTGTGATTGCCATATAAGAAAGCAACCAATGTTGTGGGGAAAATAAGACAAATTATGAGAAATTTCTAAGCACTTAATGGAAGAATTTTTCGTATATCAATTTGTTGATATCAAATTCAATCATGGAGTGCAAATGTAGAACCTACACAACACGATAATCTACCTAGAGGATACTCAACTTTTTTTGGTAAAAGTTTTATTTGCAATCCCAAATATATGAAAGGATGAGAATGGGAAGGCTTTTCTATTTCAAATGGTTTGAATGCCTTGAAAAATATAGTTGTAGTGTTTTCCTTTTGCTTGCCACCAATGGGCAAGCACACGATCTAAAAGCCACGACTTGTCACCAGTAATCAAATTTGAAGGGCTAGACTTAATTTCAAGCGGAAGGGTATATACTCATCCAACCCTTATGTGATGAAAAGCTACGATAAATAGTTTCACTTCAATTGACAAGAGTAAATTAGATGTCCACACTTCATTTTTAAAAACATCTTAAATAAATTATTATTTTTCCAAATTTTGGACAATTCAATATATATGAGAGGTTCGGATCCCTTAGAGGGACTAATCGGGTAAAATATATTTTAAAAAGTAATGCATTTTGAAATGATTTTTTCATAAAACAAGTGAGGATATTTTTACATAATTTATGAGACATGATAAGTGATATATATTTGGAGGTACACAATCTTCATTTCCCACCATTCAAAATAATTTTGGATTATTGTTTGGAATATGTCATTTCAACGAAACAATCAAATATTTTTGATATTATAATTAACTGGATTAAACATTGAAAAGTATAACTTATAATTGAACTATCTTTTAAGTTTTAGTAATTACTCTCCTTCTCAATTATAATTGTATACTATGAATTGCCGATGGGGTGGGAGTGGTGCGGTCAAGTCACATGGTTGTGTGCTTGCCCACCCGGTTTCAAATCCCCCCGAGGCACGATCCTCCTCGGAGGTGGTTTTGCCGCTAGAGGCGGCATCTCTGCTCATGCTGACACTGGTGATTACTCCTCACTGCTGACGCTGGTGGTTGCTCCTCTCGTTGTCGACGCTGGTGGCTCCTTCTCCTCTCGCTGCCGATCTTTGTGGTGCTTGCTCCGCTCACGGTTCTTTGCTCCTCTCGCTGCTTGACACTTGTGGCCGCTGCTCAAGCTTCTTTCAACGTCTGGTGCATTGCTCCTCTCTTTGCCGCCGACGCCGGTAGCTATTCTAAGTTGTCCCACTCATTGCGCGGTCGTAGTCGACAGATCATTGCATCTTCACTTCGGTTTCATGGTTGCTTGATTGGGTTCCTAATAAGTGGTCCCCTTCATTGTAACCGAGTTGTGGATCCTCTCAAAAATCCTCAAGTGTACAAGGATGTGGGTCCTTTCAAACACCCTCAATTTACCCTCAATCCAAAAAAATTGTATACTATGAATTAAAAAAATTAAATCCTTGCACAAACACCACCATGTAAAATCACACATTTAACATGAAAAATAACAAAATTCTAATCACAACCTTAAAAATAGTTATATTCACATTAACATTAGTAAAAAATTATTGTGTATTAGATATATGACTAAAAGTAATGCATATACCGACACAAAACTATTATTTACAACTTACTACACTTTCATAAACTAATATAAAATCCTAAATGCTATAAAATTGTAACACCCAGGATGTATTTAAACCATGACGCTATAAAATAAAAGAATTCTCCATCACTATCAATGAGGGTAAAAGTCAATGTAATGGACATCTTTAGATAATGTAATGATGTTGGTAGGATCGTCATAAGAGTAATTGTAAGCTTTAGGACAAACATTGTTATAGAGACGAGAAATTAGTGAGATTGAACATATATCAATTTTCATACAATATCGTACAACAATAGTGAGACATGTTAAAGGCAAAAACACCGATCTTGTAAGCCATGACATAACCATGTTTGTTTTTTACATTATGCTTTTGACATAACCAATATACGGGTATATAGAGATAGGAAGATTGTAACCATACACGAGGATGAACATGTAGAACTTTTAGGTGTCAAGGACAAACTAAGAGTTCACATCATTATAAGAAAGTTGACCTCTACACTCTTATGGCCCTAGGTTCAATTTGACTATTTGTAGGGAGCAACAATTGAAACAAAGTAAGGATTGAGACTCCATACTTGGCACACTTTGTGTCGTTCCAAAGGAGCTTTGACCGACATAACTTGTAGAGTCATTATATGATATCTACCATTGGTGACTAGTGTCTTGTTGATGTTGGGTTAGATGGTAGAACATAACAAGTTCGCACATTTGTTCAATATAATAGTTGTAGTAGAAACACCACTTTCTCCTTAACAAAAAAAAAAAAAAAAATCACATAACCAAAAATATACTCACTCACACAATGTACTAGGTACTAAAACACAAACCATGATATCAATAACTACAAATATTTTCTTTTTTAAAAAAGAAAGGAAGAGAAGGATGAAAACAAAAATTGACAAATATATTTATATTTAAATTGATTCCAAAAATAAAAATATGAAGTATTTGTCATCTAAAATTAAATTATTATGAATATATACATCAACAAATAAATGTAAAGAGACGAGAATAGTGCTCTTTTTAAAGATTTTACCAAACACGACAAGCACTTCTGCCCAGTTGGGCGAATGCGTTTGTCTTTAGTTTTGTTCTGGTAATCTTTAAATAGGTCGAGAATTTTCACGCTTTTTCTTTGATTAAAAAACTGGAGAGCACAATTTATGTACCTAGAGAACAAAGCAATAAATACCCGTTAACATGAACCTTCCTGCATTAGATCTGAAAATGAGAATGGAGCTTCCTCGTGTTCAGATGGCATGTCTGAAGGTAGGGAGGATAATGGTGCTACTGGTTTTCCTTCAAGCTATTACCCCAAATAATGCACAGTCGTCTGATAGCTGCAACGAAAATCTTGACCTTGGTCTCCCCTTCCAGACTTCCACCTGCAAAAATGTCGGGAGTAATTATATTCTGCGGGTATGTTCTTTCTAAATTTATTGTCTTTTTCCTTCTTTGCAAACATTTTTCCAGTTTTGTTAGAAGGGAAAGTGAATTACAATTTACAGCTCCAGCAAGATTCGATCTCTCGCCTGCCGGCTCGGAAAATGTGTTGGATTTAGGGAAATTGAGTGATAATGTTCAGAATATTTATTCAAGTGATGTTTCCGTTGTGGATCAAATTATCAAATTGTGTTAATTTTTTGGGATTCAATTGAATAATTTTTAACTAATTTACATTGTTCACAAGAACCATTTCTTATGAATATGAATGATCCACTTCACTCATTGCATTGGGTTGCATTGAGGTGATGTTTATGAAGGTGAAGCACCCTGACTTCCTCGGGAGTTATCCACCCCTATTCCATTTCAAGTGGGCTTGATCATAGAGTTTATCACACATTCACGTCTCCGTAGCTTACTACCCCTTTCACAAAAACTTTCAATGAGTATTGTGCCTATCGAACACTCTAGTTCATTCAATCTTTATGCAATAGTGTTTGCTCCAATGAATAAAATTGTGTGATGATTATTCAGAATCCTAGCAATGTAATTCTGGAACAGTTAAAAAGGGACTTAAATTTTCTCAACTGCAATTTTTTAGAAGAAAATATTTGAAACAGAGAATAAATTCTCTTCAATTCAGTTAATAAATTGACATTTAGTATTTTTATGGAAAAAATAATTTTTTTATTCTAAGAATTCTTCTTTCAAAAAAATTATTGGATGATGATATAGAAAGTGTTATCTAACCAGCCACCAAGATACACATATCAAGAGACCAAAAACAAAACGAGACTGAAATTATGTTCTGAACAAATTTAACCGAATGGATCCCCTCAATCCTTAACATTAAAATGAAGAAAACATTCTGTACACCTTCTATACAAAACAATGGATTCAATCAAAAATAATAATAATAATAATAAGAACTATTACCTTGCACAGGACCCGTCTTAATATAAATCTCAATAATGGAGCCATGGACAAAATTGCAATGATATTTAAACAATTTTAACTTACAAAAACATGAATTTGTGAATAAAAATTATAAATAAGAGCTGTAACGGCGTGCATAGAGGGCTGCCGTAGTCAAAGATTTAATAACGTTGTGGACAATTGGGAGTCGAGACTCATAGATTGACCAATATGTGAACTACAATATATATAAATTATTAGCTAAATTGATTGCATTTCTCACATCAAATGGAAAAATTCATTAGAATCCTCACATTAGAAGAATTTGATGTACTGCTAGTATAATAAAAAAATTGGTCAAATCTTGTAAGATAGAAAATGAACGACATAAAATGTTGTTGCTAAATTTAAATTATTTCTTTGTAGTGTCAATTACAATGTTACATTGTTCCGCAGTTTGAATACGATCTCTTCATTAGAAAGTGGAAAATGTTCACTTGAATTTCCTAAAAATAACGCCAAAAATGAAGTATTCGTATGGCAATTTACAGAGCAAATGAGAGACAATGCTGCTAGGACTTGCTCATTTAGAGCTTCCATCCAATCATTAGTATGGTGTTGTTCATAAATGCCACAGGTCAGCCTCTTAGAGCGATCATGTCGAAAAGATTTTCAACTGAAAATAATTGTGTATTAGAACTTTCATCTCCTTGAAGGTTCACAATTTATAGTCTGGCTTTCCACATTTGTTGCTGTTCCTAAATGCATCCGATTCACTTATTTCTAATTTCTGTCTCTTTGTCAAGGTTATTTAAGTGATGACACCATGAATTTCATGAGCCTCTTTGTGGTCCTTTTTTCTAAGGACTTGTTTCCCTAATGAGTCAGGTAGCTCACTCGAAACATCGGACTAAAAACAATCAACACAGTTATCTCGAAGCATTGAGAGAACATATAGTCCTTTTTGACCGCCTACTATCTCGAGTTGTATCTAGCATTCCATCTCACATAACAAAGATGAAATGGAGTTGGCCTAACAGATGAACATGGCAAATGACAGAGCAGATGTACGCTGCAAAGTTAAAAACAACAGTAACATACACAGTTGTGTTCACGTTTAATGAGTATCCGGTCTGTCAGACCAAAACATACTCTGTTTATATACTTTATCTTCAATTATTGGCCTTTTTTTCAATTTATGCAGTTAAGAATCTTTAGTGGGCGATGCTATCCATTTGGGAAAATCTTATAAAAATGTGTTAACTCTCAAGGTGGCTTCAATCCTCTCAGAATCACAGAGTGCAATGCTACCCATTCGGGAAAATCTTATAAAAATGTGTTAATTCTCAAGGTGACTTCACTACCCTTAGAATCACAGAGTGCAATCATCCCGACTCTATGTTAGGATCAAAATACAAATGAGCAATAAAATGGAATTAAAACAGAAATAAAAGAAGCATGCAATCACAAGATAAACCCAAGATTTAACGTGGTTCACCCAATTTGGGCTACATCCACCAGAAACAAGTCAGCCTTCTCCTTTATTCAGTCCTGAGGAATACAATACAATTCTCTCTCTTTCTCATATTACAAAGAGTAAATCCATGCACATATATATAACTTGTGCACCTCTTTGTAAAAGTTTGCTTCAACCACAAACAACCTAAATATCACATGCTTATAAAAATAACAACTCCAGTCTATTAATAAGACAATGCTATTTTTATCCATGACCATGATTTCCTCCCAAAAAATAGAAAAAAGAAAACCAAACTCCCACTTTAACTTGCAATCGGCTCCACAACTTCAACACTCTATTGTCTTGCAATGACTAATTTCTCTATTAATTCCATCTCGGCAAAGTAGCATCTAAATTTGTCCAATAGATACCTTCTCCTATTTGGAACAACGTCCCACAATTCATGAAGAGAAGGAACAACTTGGTACATGATTGAACCTATATTTATTGATGCATTCATATATGTTATATGTTTATATTTAACGTGTTAGGTATAGAGAACCTCATTTGTAACAAAATCTTTATATGTTTGAACGATGTGCATGTGTGATATTAGATACAAGTTGGCATAGGTTGTTATAGTGATCTAGAAGTTGCTTGATTGGTTTTGGCTAACATTGAAGAGGGATTTTAACAAGGTCATACATAAGTTCTGATATAATTTTGTCCGGCACTAACTAGCATACGGGTGTGCATACAACTTAGCTCTTGGTTCTAATCTCTATATTTGTTTTTACATTAATCTTGAATTTGTTTGAAAATTTCTCCAAAGCCTCAAGTTTTACGCTAGAATTTGTATGAAAAATCTATTCCCAAGTTGGTTAGAGGAACAAAACCTACAATCATTTTAAAGAGTGTCACATGTAAGCGCTTCCAATGATCATGCAACAAATGTACCTTTTTTCCCCTCTCTTCCTTAAAGAGTTGGTTTTGGCCATTTGCATGAGCTATTATCATATATTTTATAATATGAATGGCCTCCTTTGTTTATCGGAGAGACCAAGATCTTGGAAAGAAAGCCGTGTTAGATATGTGCCAACAAAGTTAAATTTTGGATCCCTTTGCGGTGCGTTTGTACCTCACTTCCCAAAGGGGGCTGTGGGGGACAAAAATTAAGGAGTCAATCCCTTGTTTCTAGAAAGATGAATTCAACCGAATTCTATTTTTAGGAAGGAAAATCCTAATGGCGTTTTCCACTTTATTTTTAGGAGGAATCCTAACTATACTTCGCCAATTAGGTGTATATATTTTTGTGGAGATCTAAAGTTGCTTATAACGAGTTTGCATGTAATCTGTTCATCAAGTGAGTTAATAAAAGCTTAATATCTTGTCTATAGATTCATGTCTATCTCCGGTTGTGTGTCTAGTACAAAGATTTAAAAGAAACTCATATAATATCACATATTTCGGTGCCACAAGTTTTAGTCACAATTTTTATTTCTTGGCATCAAGAGCCTTGTTTGAGTTGTTTTGAGTTCTTCATTATTTCCTTGACGACATTTATATCATCTACCTGCTAAACCTTGATGCGTTTATCACATGGCCTTGTTATTTAAGTTGATTCAACACTTATCAACTAGCATGGTTCACCTATGTTCTCATGAAACTATTTCCTTTTCATGTGGAAAGTTCAAGGAGGGTACATGATCCAAAGTCCTATAAACTTGATCTTGACATGGTACTTCTAGATCTTGACGGCATGAATAGTGTCAGACATCATGGAGTTTTTGGATATGAACTACAAACATGTAATTGTACTGAAGAGTGCATAAACAGATAAAAAATTTGCATCTACAAATAACTTGAGGGTCTTGAAAGACCCCAAGGATCAAATGTAAGATCCTATACCAAGCTTTGTCTTGATTAAGGCTGCATTTTATGTTTCTGTATAAGCAAACATTTTGGACTTTTCAAATAGTTTTGTTAGTACTATTCTAGCTCCAGAGGTATTAAGAATCATTCTCCTATAGATTCTAGTCAGTCCTGTACAACTATCCTTATTCAATGCACTCTAATCGGCGCCATCCATTTTAACATAATTTTCATCTTTATAGGGTCTTCAAAAATACCTGTGGTTGACAGAAAAGACCATAAATAGCATCAGAAGAAAATATCCTTAAAACAAGTTTGCACGTATCATTTCTTCTGTCACAGAGTTCCAAGATCAGTACGAAATGTTTCACACATACTGCTTTGTTCCGACTGAAATGATGCATCATTAAAGAAAAATATTAAATATTGATATTCACCAAGATTGTTGCAAATGATAACATTTTAGTATCATTGCTAATTTACTAGTGATGTAAATTTAATTTTATACACCATTTTGCCACATTTGGTTAAACTAAGAGCTTTGTTTCTATCATTGCAGAGTACATAAGTCCTTGTCATCTATCCCTTCATTTGTTTCCACAAAACAAAGGAGCATATAGATTCCTATACATTATTAAAAAAAAATCTAAAATGTTTTTGAAATGTGCATCGTGTAATAGCTAATTTGGTTTAAGTTTTTTGTGGGTCTGACATTTTCACACGCTTTTCCTGTTTTTTCAACCATAAAATCTACGTCTTGTGCCTTCATTGATACAAAAATCAAAAAATTCAACAAGCAATGTTATACTGGATTTCCCACAAAATGGCTCATCTACGAACAATTTTTTTTGGATGTATTGATATCATCAAACCATCTTTACTCTGCATTAGAAATCAAGGAACTGAATGCACTTGAAAGAGCATGTAGTTGTACCATGCTGGAAATCAACGGTTCCTTGAAAAAGCGAACTTTCTCAGCTGAAATAGTTTCAACTTAAAACAAATACTGGATATGAAGGGAAAAGGCCATGTCCTAGGACTTTAATTGCATCATCCAAGGTGCAAGCACGCTGCATACAATCTTCATCGTTGATCGAGGCAGACATATTGTCAGTGTTACATTGTTGTATGCTTTTGGAGTCTTTCACTTGTTTATCCAATTTCTCTAAGCCATTCATTGTACATTCTGGGTTTCATAATTAATTTCAAATGTTTTGACTTCTCATCTTCTTTATAGTCTGATATTCATTTCGGGTAATTTTCATCAATGTAACTGATATCTATTTTCCTCTGGGTCTTGAATGCTTCTTTTCTTGCCCATATAAACATTTTCTGTTTAAAGATATGTTTATGCATCCATCTAAAATATGGGATAACAAGCTAGAAAAGAAATATGACACAGAACCTTTAAGCAGGTATAGCTGAGCAAGCACTATTGGATTTTAACTAGAATTTTTTGTGTCCTGTAAGAGTGGATATCAGTATAAAATGCTGAACGCCAGTTTCACACATTGTATTTTAAAGCATCTAACTAGATACTTTTAATTTTTTAACAACTATTGGAAAAAGCTTGAATGTTTGTGCATCTTAGTCTATTAGAGAATATTGTGTTTCTTAACTGGATGTTTCTTTTTTAAGTACACTTTATATTATATTAGACAGTGACACTGTGATCTTTTATTTCTTTGAATAATAGGCTGGGTATTTCTTACTCTTGTGATTGTTCTTGAAATTCTAAGCTCCCGTCATCTAGACAAAATACGACCCTCTGGGCACAGTCTACTAATGGAATTGATGTTAGAAACTCCTAATCTTGGATGTTGACCAGGATCCCATCAAGGCTGCTTGTTTCTAAAACCACATTTGATTGTTTTAAGTTCTAATTTCAAAGTTACTATACTGCATGCATCTAATCTAAAATATCCGTCTAGGTAGGAGGATGGAAATGCTTTGCATCACACACAAATTAAAATATTCTCCAATAAAGTTACTTGTTATCTATGGATCAGATTTTCAGTCTGCTAAAATACCAAACTTTGGTGAGTTTGTTGCAGTACGAACAGATTGACAACACGTTAAGCATCTTACTATCTGCGCCTTATACAACTGGTTGGGTAGGTATGGCATTTTCAACGAATGGTCTTATGGTGGGCTCTAGTGCCATGGTCGGATGGATGGAACAAGGTGTATCTGGAAGTATTAAACAATATTATCTAGGGGAAAAACTCCAGCTGCTGTTACGCTAGATGAAACTCGCTTGGTTGTTATTAGCAACTCTTCAAGTGTTCATTTACAAGGATCAACCATTTATCTGGCCTTTCAATTACAATTTGATGTGCCTGTTACATTGCAAAATCTCCTATTTGCATCTGGAAGCACAACTCCATCCAACAACAAACTCTCAAAACATTCAAGTCAATTTCAAGCTGTATTCGACTTTACTACAGGTGGTATTAATATCTTTAGCTGCAAGAATTGATATATTTTTTTGTTTATAAATATTGACAATGGACAGTTTTCTCCTAATCCATTAAGTACTGATCCTAACTTCTGTCAAACCGCCATTTCCAAAAATAGATTTTATAATGTGTTTTTACTCACTATTGCAAGTCAAATGAGGAAGCTCACGGCAATGGCAAATTGACAATTGTCTTAATCTGCAGGGATATCTTCAACTTCTAACTCTATTAATACTATGAAAAGAAATCATGGAGCACTGAATATTTTTGCATGGGGAGTTTTACTTCCAATAGGTGCAATCATAGCGCTATTTTCGACAGTGGGATCCAGCCTGGTTCTATCTGCATGTTGGTTTACAGGTCTTGGGATTCATCTTTGGGGTAGCAGGAATAGTGCTTGGGGTCGCCTTGTACAACAAATTGGATTCTAATGTTCATGCACATAGAGGACTTGGAATATTCATACTTGTGTTGGGCATCCTTCAGGTTTGTTAATCAGCTTGTACATTTTGCGTATTTCTTTATTTGTTTATAAGCAAAGATATTAATATTTAATTTTGGAAGAGGTGGTTCCAGAGAGTAATGTCAGGACATAAATAAAAGAATTTATGATTGAGCCCTATTCAAAATGGTCCGTTGAATGTTTTTAGGTTAAAATGCACCAAAACTCGCATACAAAAGTCATTTGGGACCGACATTTTGGTTGGCTTGGACCATAATTTTGTCTAAATTTTGAAATTTGTTGGAATGGAGAAATGTACGTTCCAATTCACCCACAACTCTTTCTTAGAGTGTATTCTCGGAGATAGGTAAGAGAACTGGAGGATAGGCAGATTCTAAGATAGGCAGAATTAACAGAATAGCATAAAATGCACTCAGCAATAGGCAAGAGAACCAGACCATAAACAGAAGCTATGATAGACAGAAAAACATGATATACAAGAAGTTCATTTTCGTACTAAAGGAAAATTCAAAAACAACAGAATTTGGGACACAGACAATGGACCAAGCCTGCAATTAACCCCCAGAAAATTTCCTAATGGAACTCTGATCAATCTGAAAAAATCCATGTCAACAATATTTCCTCTCATTGCAATAGTGCCCCCATGAACTATTCTTCTTATGGGACTCTGAGCACACTGCAAATCCTAATCAAGCCTATCCTCTCCTAGAAACTACCGCCCTTTCAAACACCTAACGAACCTCAATCTGTGATACAGCATCTAGTATTAAGAAACATTGTAACTCATTTTATTTTGTACACAAGAAAGAACTTATATTTATGTCGACAAATTTGAATATAACCAAAATAGGTAAATGGGGATCAGAATGTAAAACCAGCTAAAAAGAGAAGTACTGGGGTAAAAATCCTAGTTTATTAAAAGTAACTAAACACAAAGTACAAGAGAAAGGTGAACAAAGAAAAGGGGGTAAACCATAGTTAATTAAGACTTCAGGATGGTGGAATGGTGGGACAGGGTTTCGGTATGGCAGAATGATGAGATAGGGTTTTCGGAATGGCAAAAAATTTCTACATTTTGGGGACAGCAGAAATTCACATAAGTGAACTAAAATAGCCTAAGAGTCTAAAACAAGCTGAAATTCAAAATCATAAATTGTAATAATTATACAATATGAATAAATTAATAAATAAAACTGTTGTGATTGATATTGATAGCATGCCAATGCAGGTTGCATTCTTGCAACTATACTGGTTGGTCATTATATCCTTATTTGTTCTCCCACCTTTGGAAATTATGTAATGTATGGAAAGAGTAATTTATATAGAATGTGTTTGATAATATGCCAATTCATGTTATATTTTACAACTATACTGATTGGACGTTGTATCCTTTTTTATTCTCCCATCATTCGAAAGAGTAATTTGTTTATAAATTGATCTTTCCCTATATCATATTCTTTGGTCTTGATGATCTGGAAAGAGTAATTAGCAACTTGAAATTCGCTATTAATTGATGATAGCTATTGAGGAAAACTGATTCATATTATACAATTTGTGTCGACATTGTACAGCGTCCAAGTAAAGCATAAACATTCATTTAGTGTTATACGGTTTTAGTTCTTGCACTACATAGGGAAATGCAAATCCTAGTACTAATGTAAAGCTCTTGACCATTATTCAATATTGTCCGATCCTATCATATCAAACGTTTCCAGGATCAATGTTTGTATGTACAAATGTTTTGGATTCTCGTGTCAAAAACCAATCCCATTTTAAATGAATTATATGTGCCACTTGTGTTTTTTTCAGAAAAATATGATTATATTGTATTATAAAAGGCAGTACACTGGTAACAGTGCAGCAAATTGAGATTGGAATTCAAAGCATAAAAGACCTATATCTTAAATAAAAAATGGACTTTAACAGAATAAGAAACAAAGTGTGTCAATCAGACTTACTGGTCCTGGCATGATACATGCAAAACATTTAACGGTGCTATCCAAAATTGCTGGCCATGGCACCAATCCTAAAACTATAACCATGTAATTTTTATGGCTTTTTTAAAACTGAAAACTATTTTTATAATATATATGGACCAAAATTATGCAGGGGATGTCATGACATTCCTCGACTGTCCCAGGGATGTCAAGACATCCTCAACACCCCTTTGCATGAAAAAAATAGGGACATCTTGAACATTTGTTTTCAAAAGGAAATGAGGGAGGAGATGTTCCCCCTGTCCCGCTTTATCCGAGACATTTTAGGCGTCCTAGTCGATAGAAAAATAGGGGGATGCATCGCTATGTAATACTTGGGTAAACTGAAAGTGGTGAAATCCTAAGCCATAAGACATAGTACATGTATGGATGACCCTACAATGGAAGGACCCTCAAAGAAACATGGAGTTAACATGGAGTTCATGAAGACCAAGGAGGAGACCATGAAAGGATACCAATGTTGTCACATGTTTACAATAAGCCTTGGAGAAAATAACCAACAACCTTGTCATCAATTACCACAAAAGGGCCTAAGCAGGATTTGTGAATGCTCGTAGGGGGGATGGCTAGGGTTGAGAGGGTTAGGATGAACAATCCTATTTAAAAATCCCCCCAAGGCCTCTCCTAATATCCAATGTTGATAAACCTTTGGTAGTAAAGAAAAATTAGCAATGTTTTTTGGTCTTCGTGACCTAGGTTACAAACGAGAGGAAGGCCCTCGATGGTGAAATGAAGCGGTCCCATTTTTTTGGAATGTAATGTCCCCTTTTTCAAACTAGCATCAATTGAATAACTTCTTGCCACTCTCTTCCCATGGCCAAGAAGAATAAGTGAACAAGGGAAGTAAGTGAGCTTCGTTTTTGTTTTCCTTTATTATTTTTAATATTTTTCTTTGGTGTTTATCTCCCTCAGGCAGGTCGGCTGGGATTATGAGTTTCCCAACAAAGAATTAAAAGATAAAGTGAGCTTGGAGGTCGGTCCTCATCTATTTGACTCCGCGCCAAGCAAAGAGTATAAAAGAGGTTGTATGACCTCATTTGGAGATCATCTTTTGGCACATTTACACTTACACTTGGTTTGTTGGGCTGATTGCTCAATACCATTCCACTTGAGGACGAAAACCCTCTTGTGTGGCATCCAAGGAGGACAAAACCCTTCCTTGTGGCTTGGTGGAGAACGAAAACTCTCCATGTTGGTGAATTGAAGATCTCTATTGAAGACTCTCTTGCAGATTTGGATCTAGGGCATCAAGAAGAAGACCTACAAGAGCTTTTACATATTTTTGGAGCCCTCTCCTAGGGGAGCGACTAGGGTAGAGGTCATTCTAAGTGCCTTCTAGGGCACAACACTCATTCATTTATTGATATTCAGATTTGATATAATTTATAAGGCTGGAATCACTCATATTTGGGCATTGTTGGGGTTTGGAAACCCTCATTTTGATTATTTCTCTTCGCTGTACTTCTGTTGTTATTAAATAATTTTCCAGCTGAGTATTAGCTTGATTTTTGTGGTGGAAATTGTTCTAAAATATTCCAAAAGGGTCTATAAATATTGTGGATGAATTGTAGGGTGATATTTGGGTGAAAACTTGTGTTTTTCAGATTGTTATAAAAATCAGTTCATTGTTCCGTATTGATTTAATTTTCAGTTTGCTGGTCCAAAAATCAGATCGGAGTTTGTGCTAGTTTCAGCCCTAGAAAGGGACATTACATGGAATGAAGTTGAGGGGTTGGGGCACTCTAGTAATATCACATAAAGGAATGTCGTCTCATTTATCATCTCCCTTTGGTCGCGATTAAGCCGCATACTTGCTAAGGTTTTACAAATTAGGCTGCAAGCTAATTATGCTTCATTATGGATAAAAAATCTATGTTTAAAAATGCTTGAGCCAGTAGTACTAGGACGGGTGACCTCCCAAGAAGTGTAGGTTATTGGGTGGAAGTCCCATTGGAGATGATTGATGTTGTGTGGTGCTTCAATATTCTAGTTCCAATCCCACCTCTTCGACCCAATGAATGTCACATGATGCAATACGTGCCAAGTGGACCATTCAAGCTCATGAGAAGTGGATTCTTGTGAATCTTTACTCATGCAAGATTGGCTTGAGTATTAAATAGTCTTCCACAATTAATCTTGAAAATGATATCTAAAAATGTTGAAAGCGAAACACCATATGCATAAAATGAAAGAACTGGGGAGCTATAAAATGAAAGGTTCATAGGTACAATGTTTGTTAAGGATTTTCAAATGGGATATCAAGCTCAACATCATTTATAGTGGGGAAAAATTCCACGATTAAGCATGCCCGAGCTGGATAGGTGTGGTATTGGCGACCTCTTGTGGAACCTTACATGCTAGGTGAAAGTCTTGGTGATAACAATTGATGCAATGTAACTGAACCATTTAAGCTCATAAGAGACAAGTTCTTGTGAATCACTAATCATGAAAGATGTGTCGTTTAAAAATGACTCCAATATTAAATATTCTATCAAATGATATCTAAAACTTCAGTTTTGGCATTGGTATATTGTCTTGTACATTAATCTATTAAGGATGTGTTCGAGTTTGAATTAGCTAAAGTGGCCAGACTGATCAGATTGGTAAGGCTATATTGGTATGATACCTATCCTACTAAGATTTAAGGGCATGCACACAAGAACCTCTTGCGACACAACCACATAGAAAGCTCAAATGGTTTATATTTATCACTTGGCAAATGTTATTGATCATTTTTTTGGTCGGTGAGTGTGTATGTAGAGACATGTTGAAGAACAAGTCATTGATTTTTGCATGCCTTTTAGTTATGTTGCATCATTTATGTTGTGGTATGTTTATTTCAGTCTCTATCTTGTCACTAAGTTCTTTTCAGCTTTCATCTATCGTGCATACGCAATTGTGTATCAATATGTCAAGTTTTGACAATCACTTATTATACTTCGTGCCAATAATCAATCTTGATTTTCTTGGTTGTGCATATTCATTTTATATCGTTTATTGGTTTTCTCGGTTGTTGATGTTTGTCACTTTTAACATATAGTGGGTGTTTGTGACTTGAGCTCACGAGATGCTCTCTCTTTCATTTTTTTAGTTCCTAAACCTATTTTAGGATGGGGCCACTTTTGTTTTGTTTTGTTTTGTTAAAGACCATCCGATGGTCATGGCATTGGTGTATGTGTGTGGCCTTTTGGTTAGGCATATACATGTGTTTTTTTTTACCATGGAGGGGTCTTTGATTGAGCATGGTTTACATTGTTATTTTCATGGACATTGTCTTTAACATACAAATGGGGTATAAACCAAGGTTTTGGTTATGTTATTTTGTTTGATTTCTTTTTAAGTGTAATTAGGGCCTTATGCCCACTTGGGGGCATCTTGGAATTAATGGAGGAAAGGACTTTCATGGCACTTATGGATGAACGGAATTAATGAGTTTTATATTGTAGGGAAATTTGCTTGGCAAAGCTACCACTAGCCTTAGGTTAGCAACCCCAACCCACAATCCACTTAGGGTTTGAGCTTTGAAAGGCATTGAGGAAAAGGTGTTTGCCCAAATTTATCCGGAATTTCTAGTTATTGTTTGTGAGTGAGTTTTTTTGGTTCTTATGGAATAAATGGAAAAATGATTTTTCTAATGCAAAGTTACTAGGTCTTGTCTGCATTTCGAGCATAAAAATTAGACTATTTGTAATTATTGTGTGGATTTCTTTGCAAATGAAGTTGTATTTAAGAAAACATTTCAATGTTGTACTAATATGGGATCCCGATTAGGTAGGAGGTAGAAAGCATTCTCATGCTTCTAATAGAGGAGGGATAAATCTTTCTAGGATTAACAAGCGAACTTCATAAACTCTTCTTTTGGGTAGTTGGGTTGAATTGTCCCTTATAATTCCGTATATATTGAAGCCTCTTTTCTATGACCATCTCTTGGGTATGGTTTAGTTATTTTGGAGTTCCTTGTCTAATTATGAATGGACGGGGTTATCCCCCTTATTCTCCTATTGAGAATGTTCATATTGTTATTGTCCGAGTGTTGATAATCCTATTGTTGTCGTTCATGTTATGGATGATCCTATTGCTTCTATTGGTACTAACGATCATGTTACTCATGAAGCCTCTAAACCTACACTTATCCTCATTTGGCGGCATCTGCTATCATCTTTGGTTGTCGGGTGTAGTTTAGGCTGGGTTTTGTGATGTTAGATAGCGTAAAGATTGTTTTCGAATTTGAAAAATTCAAATCTTATGTGAACGAGCTTAAATATGCAGCTCCAATGACCTATTGCAATCTTACCTAAGAGATCTTTTTAGAATCCATTATGTTTCTTAACTTAGCATTATGTTTCAATCTGGTCTTTAGTTTGATTTTAAAACTTTCATATGCATTGTTATTGATTGTTTTTGGGTTTATTTCTGATTAGGGCATAGTTTTGTATATTAAATTTGGTGCAACTTTTAGCTTCAAGTTCTAGTTATTGCCCTCAAACATTGGGTAGATACAGATTGACAACAAATTTCTAGAGGACTTCTTGAAATAAAAAAATTATATGAATGTCCACAAATGAACGAAGTAGGTCAATGGGACTCAAGAACACAATAGAAAGTGTTAGGGTAAAAGGAAAGCTACTATTTAAAATAACTCAAGATACTCACCCTTTGCTTTCACAGGGATGCTTACCAAGTAATTCAACATTGCTCATTGGCGTAAGGCATATTTCCTCTTCCTACATAGTAATGTTCTGCCACAAAGCAAAAGTGTAGGCACGATAGAATTGCTTATTGGGTCTTACTCTCAAATTTAATGCAGCCACATGAAGAAATTGGCCTTGAGAGTATAGATGCAAACCCATCTCAAGTCTAATTGATGTAACATAACGATCAATCACCTTATCTTACAACCTAAATATAGCCGATACGACCTTGCTGACCCCTAGTACCGGTATGGTATGTTGTGGAAACATGCCAAGGAGCGGCTAAGGTACCATCAAGACCCTCTGGATATGGGCGAGTATGTCTGCAAACATACTCAACCGCACTGGGGTCTCACCATGCCTTGGGTGCTCTCGAGCACGTTTTTGTGTAAAAATGTTTTTAATTGTTCTCACTATTTTTAATACATAAAAGTAATAACAAAACATAATCTTTTATAATTTGAAGCCCTAATAGTGAACTAGAATGAATAAAATAGAAACAACTTACCTCTCATTCCCTCATTGCATACTTGCCTCTTTAAGCTTTCATTTTTCTCATTTAAGTTTGATACTTCATCATCGAGCATCACAATCATTTTCCTAAGCTAGTTAGACTGCCCATTCACTACCAAGGTCATTGAGGAGCTTCAATGGAGAATTTAAGGTTATTCATTAAAGGTAAAGTTTTAAGTTTTTAACTTTCAAAGTTTGATTTTAATTTTTTGTTATCGTTTTGTATTTAATCTTTCACGCACTTCATGCTTTTATGTTTTATTATTTTCATTTTAAAAATATAAACTATTTTTTCATTTCAATACATGTTATGCCTTAGGGCATAGGGTTTAAGTGTTTAACCATTGTTTTCTTTGCTTATGATGTTGGTTGATAAGCGTGTAGGTAGTAGTACAATGGCAACAAGTACCATGTCCTTTGGGCAATCCTTTTCAAATAATTTGATTTGAATTCACTATTATAGAGGCATAACACAATACTAGAGCAACTTCTAGGCGGTGGGTGTTTTGTTTGGAGATGTCATGATTGTGAAAGTGTATTCAAAGGCTCATATAGTCGGGTGAAATCCCACTTGTGTGCAATATTGAGTCATGATATAGAATTTGCAAGGGAAAGAATATGTAGGGGTGCCAACAACAAAGGTTTTGGAATATATCAAAGAACAAGATGTAGAAGCAACCTTTACTTTGAAAACATGTTTTTGGTTCATGTCAAAAAATAAAGTTCATCTCAATCAGCGAGGCCACTTGTTGCCCCATCTAGTATTGGCTCCTCAGTTGTGACCTTGCCACATCCATTTGTGACCTTGCCACATCCATTTGTGACATCTACCTCCATGCAAGATGAGGATTCACCTCTTTCACGAAAGAAGACAAAAGGACCATTGGAAAAGTCCTTTCAAAATGAGAGCAAGGATATCACGATGAGCACATTGCAAGATGTGTGTATGCAAATGGATTGTCATTCAATGTTGTCAAGTCACCATATTGGCAAGAGATGGTGAAAACAATTAGTGATGCCCCAACAGGTACTAAGGGCCAAGTTATGAAAAAAATTGCACCACCCAATTAGCAAAGGAAAAAATATGTGGAAACTTCATTGCGAATCAATTAGAGAATTGTGGGCCAAAATGGGCGTGTCCATCATTTCGATGGATCAAAAGATGTAAGAAGCCACTCTTTAATCAATGTGGTTGCAATATGCCCTAAAGGGGAAATATTTTTAAAGTAGTTGATTTTGAGGGCAACCTAAGGATGCGTAATTCATCGACAACATCCTCTTTAAAGTCATTAAGGCGGTGGGGACTCAAAATGTTGTCCAAGTCAATGTTTTAAAATCGGAAGCAGAGACTTGGAACTAGCCGAGGGTCGGACCGGTTCAAACTTTATGAACCAATTTACTAAAAATACATTAAAAATTTATATTTTAATCAAAACAATATATTTGAAAGATTTAAAACCATGACTCTAACAATTACACACAAAATATGCAAAGATTGCTCTTGTATATATGTAAGAAAGGTGTTTATAGCAAAATGGCATGAACTCCAAGTCCAATACACAATACATATATTATAAATGAGATTCAAACAAAATACATAAACAATGAGGTTCTAAATGGCCTCCATGGTCCGAGACTCCAAAAAACAACATGCTATTATCATTGATACATTATAGATACTACAAGTTACAAAACTCTAGAATAAACTAGATGACATCAATGATCAATCATGAAACTTTGCACCACTACCGAGAATGGGATTCTCGTGGTCATCCTCATCAATATCATCACCGGCCTCTCGGCTCTAACTCGGATCCATCCAAATCCTTAGGTACATCTCGCAACAATTTGTATTGGCATGGGGAGTAGCATGAGTGCGACTAATGCCCGTAAGTCTTGTGGCGGGGCGGCAATGCTACTAATGGCTCATCATCCCGATCCAAATCCATCCATCCCAAGTCATCGGATCAAACTCGTTGGTGACTCTCCTCTACCCAATCTAAGGTTGGATCTATATATCATCCAAGACAATGAGATCTATATCGGTCTTCGGTTCAAAGAACCGCGTTGCGTTTAATCGAAGGTGTACCTTTTGCATGACAAGATCATTCAACCATCGTTGTTCCAAACGGTTTCTCTTTTCATGTGAATCCGCTCAAAGATGGACCATTTGCACTCGCACCCAAAAGCACTGTAAATTTGGCTAAGGATCCTAATTACAAACTTTTGCAATTGAAGACATCGACTACCAAACGAATCCCACTAGCGTGCTTAATAAAAAATGGTAAATGTTTAATTATTAAACAATGACAATAAAAACAAAAAGTTAAAAATTAAAAGTAAAACTTATAACTTAAAGTGTAATTTAACACATTAGATTGTCTTATGCTAAAAAATTATGATTATTCATTAAAAAGTTTAATCAAATGAACTTCAAAAAACTTAGAATTGCTTACCTGGTTGGTCCACATCCCTTGCAATCTTTGCAAGGTTTTTCCCAAAGGTACCTATGGCTCTGTTGAAGAAACTGATTTGTCGGTGAACCTCAAGTTGTTGCATCTCATTAGGGACCATGCGCTCTAGGCATTTATACAAACCATATTTTACTTCTCCTATTTGATCTTCTCCAAGCTGAGCTCTATAATGATATTTTGGGTTCAGAAATATCCAGCTGCATGTATAGGGCGATGGAGTTGATTGTTCCATCTATTATCTATAATCTCTCATATAGGCCCATACTTAGTTACCCTGTCTTTGTATGTTGCCCTTATTTGCTCCTTTGCTTGATCCATAGCCTCATAAATATAGCCCATGGCTAATTTTTCCCCATCCACCAACCACAACACCTTAACAAGAGGCTCAACAATTTTCACAATCTCTGTTGTTTTTTTCCAAAATAAATTGTCAAAAAGTTTCTTCTTTGTCTTTCCCATCTTGTTTGCGGCTCCACTTTGATGCATTCCATTCATCACTTGAAAACATCTTTTTCAAGTTTTGTGCTTGGGAAAGAAGAGATTGCAACATGAGGAAGTTTGTTGCAAATCTCGTGATGATTGGCCTAACAAGTTCTTTGCCCTTAGTGTTTTTCCTCATTAGGTTCAATACCCATGAGTGATTGTAGATGTATTTTGTGATGCTTTTGGCATGCTTTATAGTGTTTTTGATCCAATTTTTTTCCTATATCCTTTAAGCATGAGGTCTATGCAATGTGTAACACATGGAGTCTAGAATATTGTTTTGTGTTTAGCCTCTAACATCTTACTGGCAAGAACATATAGTTAGAAGCATTATCTGTTATGATTTGTACAACATTTTCCACCCCCACCTCTACAACAATCTCATCCAAAAGCTTAAACAACAAAGTTGGACTTTTCACCTTATCAGATGCATCAACTAATTTCAAAACATAGTACCTTGTGGACAAGAGGCAAGAAAATTTATTATGGTGTGGTTCTTGCCATCACTCCACCCATCTGACATAATAGTACATCCTGTTTTGGCCCATGATGCTTTACAACTCTTCAAATATTCATCTATGGATGCAACTTCTTTCTTCAAAAGTGATCCTCTCAAGTCATGCATATTAGGGCCTTTGAAGCCCTTACCAACAACAACAATGGAATCAAACATAGGCTAGTAATAAGGTGAGTGGGCAGCATTGAAAGGGATATCTGCATCATACCACCATCTAACAATGTATTCAAAAGCTGCTTCTTTGTATTGCTTCTTCCAATGGTTATCCAAGGTGGGCTGATTTTCTATTGGAGGCACTAAGCAGGTGTGGAAGATGGAAAAAAGCTTTGAATGTTCTTTCTTTTTTGAGGTCGGTTTTCTTGACTATGAGTGGATGGGGAGGTATATACCGAAAGGGGTCTCTAACATGGACAGAAGGGTCAGAGCAAGATCCTTCAACACTCAAGGCATGTTCCTTCTTCTCCCTATTTCAGCTTCCATCTCTTTTTGCCTAGCCTTCTCTTCTTTATGTTTCTCAAGCAAGTTTTTCATTTCCAACCTAATGACATCAATATCAGGTGCATCACATGGGGAAACTTGGCCTCTTTGACCAGCCAAGTGTTGTTTCAACCTATGAATTCCCCCTTTAATGTGTTTCTTACAATATTTACAAAAAAATTGATTATCAACTACATCTATATGATTCCAAGTAAGGTCTTTAGTTTTGGGGGTCATTGCAAATGCAAAGAAATCTGAAAATGCAAATAAAAACAAAATAAATTTCAAATTTTTTATTTAATAAAATTTACAAATAGGGGCAAGTTTAAAATTTAACATACCTTTCAATGTGCACACAAATGAGGTGAAGAAACACTCCAAGCTTGTATATGGGCTGCACCCTCCAAATGTAGATGTGAAGACCACCACAAAGAGCCCACACTTGATGCCAAACAACCCCCAAACTCACTCCAAATCAACACTCTTCAATGTTGCCCCAAGCCTCCAAATCCTTCCAAATAAGAGAGGTGCTCACAAATAGAGGTGAGGAAGTCTCTATATGGATGCCAATATCACCACAAAGAGCCCACAAGCAATGGCAAACAAGCTCCAAGCCTCCAACTTCCAAGCTCACTCCAAAACTAAACTCTTCAATCTTATGCTCACAAATGCTCAATGAGAGAGGTGTGAAGTGAATAGAGGGGGGGTGTATTTATAACACCAAATTAGGGTTTAGGAGTTTTAAAAATATAAAATGTAATAAAAATGTGATTTTTTATTGAAAAGTTGTTTAAGGCTGCGTAGGCCACGACTCGGCTGGTTTGGGTTGGAATTGGACCGGCCAATTTGACCCCAGATAGGGCCAAATTGGTCAACCGATCCAGATTTTGATCGGTCGGTGCTCCAAAATGTCAAACCGGTCAAACCGCCGCTTTGGTTCCAATTTGACCGGTTTTTAAAACACTAGTCCAAGTCATGATGGACAACACCAAGAATTGCAAAGCCATGGGGATGTCATTTGAGGCAACACATGGGCATATTTTTGGACACCATGTGTTGTCCATTCACTCAATTTAATGCTAAAAACATTGGCCAATAAAATAGAGTGGATTCAACAAGTGTATGCGGAGGGTGGAGAGAATCAAATGTTTGTGACCAATCATCACTAGTCATGAAAACATCTTTAGATCCTTCTCGTGTTTGGAGCTACAAGGGTCAACAAAACATTGGAATATTGATCCATTGAGATTTGACTTGGATGTTCAATTTTCCTCCCGTCATTAGATGACGAGGATTGGAGACTTCTTTGGCACCACGAGACCTACATGCACAAGGGGGTGTTAGTGATAATGGCCCTAGTGGGAGTGGTTCGAGTCCATGTGGTTCTAATGAACCACATCATGATGTTGATGTTGATGTTGATATTGATATTGATGCTCTCGACTTAAAAGGAATATGATGACTATTAAATACTAGTTTGAACTTTGATCATGGTGTAATAAATTGAATTTAATATATATCATGACATTGTGTTTAATTTAAGCCTTTAACAAATTATGAGTTATCTTTTTGTGGTTATTTGGCTTATTTTGTCTTCCATATGCATAATATTTGGTTAATTCCTATTTAGTAGAGGGTATAACTTTTATATATATATATATATATTATATATATTTTTGTACGGACGTATCCAACACCGTATCCAGTGGTGAAATGTTTTTATTTCCATATCCGCGTATCGGATACTCCATACCTATATCCAAAATGTATCAAAGAACTTAGCATACAACAATTAGAGGTTTTGTAACCATCAATACTAAAGACTTGTGAGATAATGATTGAATTATGCAATCACCATGGCCATATAACATTGTTTTGGTTTTCACATCAGATTTTGTCGTTAATTTTATTCTTGTGCTTTATTATGACAAATCTTTTATATTTTAGGTACTTGATTCATACTCATGATACATCTACCTTATTCTCACCCCTTCTTTTTACATGTATTTATATACCCAACAATTCCCTTGACTAAATATGACCAACCTGGGAAACTCGTGGATTTTTTTCCCAATTGGGGCAATCGCTTTTTCATTTGCGGGCATTTCTTATTGAGAGATTACTTGGTCGGGGAGGATGTTAAGCGAAAATGTAGTCTCATATAAGTGGATACATAGTTTAGAGTTTCTTTTAAAGTATCATTACATTATTTGAAGTCGATCATTGTTGACTTAGATAAGAGAGCACCAAAAATGATGTAAAGAAGGATTTTGACCATGCTTTTAAGGCTATAATTTTTTTCTCTGCGTTGTCAAATGCATTAATCCATTCTTTTAATCTCATTATTACCTCATGAGACTTCATTACTACCTTGAAATTAGGTTTTCTTTCTACTTTAATGAGAACACCCTTGTTGGTATCTACTATTGTCCCACAAGACATCAGTAGCTAATCTAAAAAAGGCTAACATCATAATGAAGGGTTTCCACATTATATAACAAGAGCTATTGAAACCACATTGCAAGAAGGTTCTTTAGGGCATGCCTTCATTTGTTTCTTTTTACCTTTCAATCCAGCACTTAGGTTGAACTCTCGAACACCATTATATACTTGGGCAAAATCCATGCTCGAAATCCCATTATCTTTTGTTTAGACCGATATATAAATAAAGCAAACGAAGTAAGCCAATATGAGGCTAATCAGAAACCACACTATAGCATCAATTATGCTAGCAAAAATCCCTCCCCCCAATGCAAAAGGGATAAGATAATCTCAACGCCAACATGGCATCTTAGTAGAAGTAATTGTGCCGGCTTTAGGAGGCTAGAGTTTCTTCTTTCTTTATATTATTTTATTGCAAAAAAAAAATCTTATTAACATGTTAGAGGTAGGAGGCAAGAGTAACAAAAAACTTGTTTCAGTCGTTTTTAATATAAAAAGTTGATAAGAGGTATGAGAAAATGCAAAATCATTTATATATTCATGCAAATTATTAAGAATGTTACACAAAAGATGAATAAAGAATAATATAAAAGTTGCGTAAGAGTCTTCTAGATTCAATTGCACAACATTATTATTATCTGATATTTCGGATCTCTATTGGATCCATAAATGTTGGGAAATGATTATTTTACGCAGTTGAATCCAGAAGACTCTTACTCATTATTACACTGCAAAGAATTATTTTACGTAGTTGAATCCAAAAGACTCTTACTCATTATTACACCGCAAAGAAACTAAAACCAATATAAAGGTTGTTTGAAAATGTTGGTAGCTTGTGCAGATAAGCGCATAAAAGCGATTCTAGCAAAATTAGAAATAAAATGAGACAATGATATCAATATTAAATACATGATATCCACGGATGCCGAAATGTATCGACATAATCTAGAAAAACTAGTTGTTGATAATATATAGTGTCTAAAGCATTTCCAATTTAAGACAAATATTTATCTAAATGTAAATTGTGAATTGGAGTGACGAGAGAGACGTCGTGTTTCGGTTGCCGTCAAAACATGTAAGAGAATAAAACCAATCTTGCAAGACCCATTGAGTCACCATTATTGTGGTTTACAGGTTGGGTTACATATCGGCGATGTAGATCATTGAGCGTTGCCTCCCCTTCATCGTCTTAGAAATAGGTGTATAGAAAAACATTGTTTCCACTTATATCCATTCGTACACATTCACTTTTTCTTACATATAGTGTATTGTGTTTGGGTGCCCTAAAAGGCACTCTATATATGATTGTGTTTTTGTTGGTCTATTGCTTTGTGGAGTTATATCCGCTTAGAAGAATGGGAATATATGAAAACTCATAACAAGCGATTAGATTTCCATTCTAATGTGTAGGCTAGAGTGTCTATTGGTCTCCACTATGGAAGCTGAAATTTTAATAATGCACTAGAATTATGCTTGCTCATATTCACTTTTTCCATTGACTCCCCGAATTTTCCAAAACCATCGACTGTCATTGTTTGTACCATTATGGGAAATATGTCATCCATTTACAAGGGTGGGTTGCGTATAAAAATTCATTAGAAGAGATTATACTTTCATGTTAGTGTGCAAGTGTAGTGTATCCATTGGACTCAACTAATGGAGCCATAAATTCTAATATACTAGAATTATGATTGGTCATTTTCAATTGATTTTTTTGGGGGCTTATCAAATGCTTTTGTGGGGAGCTTTGAACCAAAAATTTGTATGGTTGGCTTCAGCTTTTCTCCATTTTATCATCATTGAAAATCAAAATGTGTATGTAAGATTGATGTCTCAAAAATGGATTTTGTCCTTCACCAACAAGGTGGATTTGTGCCAGGGAGACATATTCATGATGAAATTGTGCTTGCTCAGGAAATTTTACATTCAATGGAAATTCAGAAAAAACTGTCAATGTTCATCAGGTTGGATTTATCTAAAGCTTATGACCGAGTGGATTGGACTTTCCTTAGTAAAGTCTTGGAGCATTTTGGCTTCTCACCTGATTGGATACAATGGGTCACTGCATGCTTTTCCACTGTCTCCTTTGCTGTTTTAGTTAATGGTTCACCATCGAATTCTTTGGAGCATCAAGGGGAATAAGACAAGGTGATCCATTATTCCCTTTCTTATTTATCATTCTTGCTGAATGTTTGGGCAGATTGTGTCGAAAGGAGTGTTAGGAAAAGAACATCAATGGGGTAAAATTGGCCAAAAATCTCCAACCTTTGTCACTTCTTCAGTTTGTAGATGATTCTTCGATGATGAGTCGTGCTACTACGGTAGAAGCCAAGCATATTCAAAATACTCTTCAATCCTTTTCTTCTGCCACTGGTCAAAGTATAAATAATGGAAAATCCAATATTCACTTCTTCCATTGTTCTCAAAGACATGAAGAATAGATTTTGCAAATTCTTCAATTCCAAAAAGGAGTTATTCCTGTGAAATACTTGGGCATTCCTTTAGCTCCCAATAAACCCAAAGATTGGAAATGGTTAATTGACATATTTGAACAGAAAATTCAAAAATGGACAAACAAATGGTTGTCTACAAGAGGAAGGATGATTCTTATTAAGGCGGTTCTCCAAGCAATGTCGATTTATGTGGCGTCTGTTTTGAATATTCTTCTTACTATATTGAAAAAGATGGATTCCATATGTCAAAAATTTCTTTGGAGTGGAGCTCAAGAAAAGAAAAAGTAGGCATTGGTGAAATGGAGGGTTGGACTTTCGGTCATCCACTCAACAGAATATAGCTTTGGCAGCCAAATTATATTGGAGGCTTATAAGTTATCCTGATGATCTGTGGGCTGTTAATTTCAAAGGCAAATATGCAGAAAGTAGCCGACCAGAGAGAATTATCAGGACAACTCTCCCTAATAATGGATCTCCTGCTTTAAAGTTCATTAAATGTGGAGAAAAACTGATTAAAAACAAGTTGTTCTGGATAGTTCACAATGGTCATCAGCCAATTTTTGGATGGACTCATGGGAAGGTCATCCCCCAATTTTAACTATCTTCCCTCAACTTCACCCTATTAAGGAACAAATGCAAGCGAAGGGATGGATCAAGATAAATCATTACATACAGACAAATACTCAGCCTTGGGGTATTGAGACACAATGGAGACCTCTTATGGAATGGCCTATGAGGATAGAGCAGGAGGATCAAAACTTGTTGAACAAAACTCTGGCAGGAAGACCTCTTCTATTTTCAGCTGAACCTGATGAACTTGGATGGGGAGGCAGCTCTTCAGGGAAATATGATGTAGCTTCTGGATATGAATCCCTCATTACAAGTTGCACTCATCCCCAAAAAGCCTTGTTTCAGTATATGGCAGCCACAAATATGGCCTAAGGTAAGCTTCTTCCTTTGGCTTATCATTCACAGAAGGCTTTTAACTGGAGATAGGCTCCAAAAAAGAGGTTTCAGAGGACCTTTTAGATGTGCACTTTGTACTCAAGATGAGGAAACCTTGGATCATCTTCTCTTTCAATGCCCATGGGTTTTTGTATTGTGGACACAATTGGCTCGGTTGTTTAAACTTCAATGGAATAGTTTGGGATCCCTTGCACAGATTAATGATACTTGGAAGAAAGCAATTCCCACAGGACAAAATTTGTTCCCAATTGTGTGGAGTGGTATTTCTTTACTCCTTTGGAACACGTGGAAAGAGAGGAATTATAGAATATTTCGCCAAACTAGCAGAGAAGTAATATATGTTTGGGAAAAAATAAAAAGCAACTTGACAGAGAGCCTCAAACATAAGGTTTCTATACCTGATCAACCCTCTCAAGAATGGGAGCATATCTTCCAACAGCTATCTTTGGATCCCCAGGAAGCCACCATGCCACGCTTCCACAAGAAAAAGAAAAAGATAGCAGTTCATGCTACTCAAGTGCAAGATGGAACAACTTATGATGGGGTGATAAATACAGATGGAGCTTCTAGGGGTAATCCTGGCAGAGCAGCCATGGGAGGAATTGGACGTAATAGAGATGGAGAAGTTCATTTCCTATTTGCTGAAAACTTGGGAACCTCTACCAATAACATGGCTGAAATTAAAGCTATCCATAGAGGAATACAGGAGGCTATTAAAATAGGATGGCGAAAGATCAAAATCCAATCGGATTCTAGAATCATGATGAACTTATTGAGTGATTATAGTAATGGTCATCCTCCACAGTGGAGAATTGCCAAGGAAGTTTGTGAGATCCGAAATTGCAAAAGGTTCAAGAGATTCAATTCACCCACATCCCTAGACAGAGTAACAAGGTTGTTGATGGACTGGCAAATTGGGCTCTTAACAACAAGGATATCTTTTGCTACGGGTCACCTCCTCTATGGTGGTCAACAAAGATTCAAGAAGAAATTAGGAAAATCATAAACCTTGACTCTTCTCAATGAATATTCATATTGCTATTTTTGTTTATAATGCTAGAGATATGGCTAATAGATTCCATGCTTGGCATGATAGAGTATATAATTCAATATTTATATCAATATAATGGGTGACTGTTTTTCAGAAAAAAAAAAAAAAAGGATTCTATCATGTTATTATATGGTAGTTATACAACAAAATCACATGTAGTAGCCTCGGAATATTTCGAAAATAGTAACTTTTTTAAGACTTGCCGTTGAAATTATGTTGATTGTTGATACAGACCATCCTATTGTACATTGGCTGGTGTCTACTCCCTCACATTGCTTCCTGATAATTCCAATACAATCTATCAGATGCATATACCAAAGATTACCATATGCGTATACTACCTTACATGCTGAATGACAAGAAATGGAACCATGCCGGTGGCATTTCCATTTAGCAGAAATTTATTCAATAAGAACGAAGTAATCATGCAGTATATTACATGGGTCCCCTGAAATATTCTCTCAAAAGGTGTCCCATATAATGGAAAATCCAATGTTACGTGGGGACTCCCTAGATTTTGGTGACATCCTGGATCTCCCAAAATTTTTGGGGACTTGGGGACTTGGGGACTTGGAGGGGTCATCCCCTTATTAAATAATTCAAAAGTTTTGTGATGTTTTTACATTTAAAAGCTGTTATGTTTACTAAAAACATTGAACTATAATCTCAAAAGTATCTAAAATACATTAAATACAGTTACAATCCCTAAATTTCATTGAATAAAGTTAAAATATTTAATTATTAATTTTTATTTATTATTTTAGTAGCCACCCCCAAAATTTGGAAAATTATTTTCCATCCCGGAAATCCTGTCCCTCTGTCTCCCTGTGCCCTGTCCCCAAGACTTAGGTGACTATGGGAAAATCTCTTGCAGAAGAGGACCACATTCTGGACACAAAGCTATAGATGGTCAATGATATACAAGAACCATATCCATCTCAAATCTTGTTGTGCACATGATGCCATAATACAAAATACTCGTGTGATGCCCCCATGACCAAGATTTTTGCATTAGTCTCTAGGAAGGTTTCAAGTCGTATATGAAGCTGATATGAAGATGTGATCATGATTAACTGCTTAAAGAGAGTGAAGGAAGAGCAGAGGTGTCATTCCCCTGCGGGTGGTTTAAGAATGCCAAAAAAACTAGGTGATTTAGATTGGTCTATCCAAGTTAACAGAATGGTGGCTGAAGGCATGGAAGTATCTGGAAGGCTTCTCAGTTTACTTGGGCATCACCAGCAGTGGTGGCTGATCCAGATTGGATTCAAACAAAGATAAATTTGGTGTACAGTATGGTAACAAATGCAGATTTCCCATCAGATTGGCTTATTTTCTTTCAGATTTACGACTCATGCCTGTGCAGTCTCATTTTTACTGCAGAACGGTGATGTTATTGTGGGGGTGGCATTGTTTTTCGAAGGAAGCAACGACCTGAGATTTAGAAGGGAACAAATGCTATCATAGTCTAGTTGTATGTGGCTGTGTCCTCCATTAGAACTTGTTTCAGTGTCACTTGGATGGCAATTAGCTTCATTTGATTTGATATTTTAGTCTTCCCAATACTAGTGGGTTTTCATAGGCTGCTCATCTCTTCTGAACTAATTGCAGGTTCTACCACGTTCATAAGGGTGCTATTAGGGGTTAGTTATGTGGTTATAAATGGATTTCTTTGCAAGCATCTGTCACTTCCATTCTTGAACTTGAGAACAAGTTATGAAGTAGCAGGTTATCTGTAGCATTGTCTTCTGCGCAATATTTTAAGCCGGGTTTCAGTTCGTCTTTGTTCAAGGGGCTTATCATCAATATGCAGGGATTAATGCATGGCTTGAGTCCCTTAGTTATTTCTCGTGTCAAGTTTATCTACATCCCTAGATGAGTATGTCTGTGAAGCTCCTTAGACGAGTCTTTAGACTCTCTTTGTAACTTGGAGGTTACTGTTCTTGTGGCTTGTGGTTTCAATCCTATTGTATCTGATCATGATGTAGGCATCTGACAAATCTGGTAGTATGTCTGGACAGTGTTTACACTCTTGATTGTTTTAGCATTGCATTATGTTCTGAGAGTAGTTCCATTAACTAATCTCAGTGCAATTTCCTTGAGAACTTTGCCAATTCCTTTTGGAGTAGCTTTTTGTAGTATTACATTTTCCAATTTAATAATAGTACCAAACAAAATTAACTTCCTCCTTCCAAACAAAAATCTCCTCTGAAACTTACCATGAGAAAATTCAAATTACATATAGCATAAAGGTGCAAGTAGTAAGTACCCTAGAGGTTCAATATTATAACATGAAATGCAAGAAATCTGCAGAAAATAGCATACTTAATTTAGGCTAAGAACTTGTGTTAGGGAGATCACACTATAAACCTTGGACATTTGGAGAGTCAGATCATAATGAAGCAGACTTTGAGGCAGAGAAGTCTAACAGAAATTCTAGTTACAGGAGGCAAATAAATAATCTTTCAGGCTTAACATGCCCTGCATCTGGAAGAGGTTTGATTAGAAGTGACCAAATGCCATACCAAATACCGTAAAGAAAAAAGTTTCTTATGTCCAGTGACGAGATAATATTGCACATGTATAAATTAGTGTGTGCCTGTAACTTCTACAAGATAGTAATCCTCAATTGAGAGTTTTAAATACCCTTGTAAGTATACACATAGCCAATGACTGTTTCTTTTCCATTCTTCCTTTGTGCATTCCTGCATTGTGTTATTAATAAATATGGAACATCAAATAAAAGTCCCACAAGTAATTATCTTTACCATTCTACTAAATCCTGTTTATGTTAGCAGGTGTTGGCTTTATTGTTACGTCCTCAGAAAGAAGCCAAGGTGCGAAAATATTGGAATTGGTATCATCAATGGCTTGGAAGACTAGCACTTTTTCTTGCTGCGGTGAACATAGTCTATGGAATACATGTGGCTGAGGCAGGACAGAACTGGAAAGTTGGATATGGCTTTGTTCTAGCTATTTTGCTTCTTGTTGTGATAGTTCTAGAGTCAATTCTGTGGATCAAATGGTTCAAGCGGCCTACAGAGGCGCCAGCTTTTCAAATGTATAATACTAATGCTTGAAATTAGAAGTCCAGAGAGTTGATTTCTGATGTATGGGGAACTGAGAAGTTGCCCTCATTTATCATTGTATTACTGCAGAGCTCCCTCCTATTGATGAGTTTCATTAAGTTTATGCCCTTCACATTCGAGGATTTACTCGACAATTAAGCTAATACTTTTCCACTTTAAAGGAACATACTAATTTTGTTCTCTCTTTTCGTATTTCTCTAGGTTCAGCTGTCACATTTTCCACCAGACTTGGACTGTATAGATATTAGGTTGATTGTTACTCTTAAGCCGAGCATGTTAGCAGTAGATAGCCAACATTTTTCAACCCAAATAATCATTCCTTAGCTGTATCAAACTACTACCTTAAAATAGTTCACATGGTATTTCATTTAAGTAAGTTGCTTGAAGTGATCAAACATCATACAGATCTTACACACATATAGGCAGAACATAAAGTGGCACTCCTATAGTATGCCTTTGCAAATTGGATTTCAGTTGCATTCTTTAAATCATGTCTACATCCTACATATAAGTGTAAATTGTACTCTATTTCCAGGTTTCGTTGTGTATGCAAGTTGAAATCTTGTCTAGATCTAAGTCATATCATATTATATTGTCTTTTGTTTTCTATCAACATTAATGCTGAATGTTCATCTGTAAAAACTTGGACCTGATATATCTGTCACTTGACATGGTATTTTCTCAAGCAAATTATTTTAGGTGCAAGTTTAACTGAATACCATTGACACCCAATTTTGTTTAAACGAAGTTGAGACTTATTTTAGCCATTGTTTGTGAACCAAGACGCAGACTTGCTCTTTTAACCACCAATATAAAATTTATCAGCATGCACTTGAATTTTAAATCTGTAACACCCAAATATAATATATCCCAATCAATCTGCAGTATTGGTAGTGTTATGTGCTGCTTGGATTTCTTTCACTGGTCATATATTAAAGACAGTTTTACCAATCTTGAAATTTTCTTTCAACGGGAAGGAGATGAACTACTAAGTTTGTGGAGGATCATTGTGCCTATAATGAGATATTGTGATGAAAAAGTTTGCAACATGGGAACTTCGGAGGGACTGTCTATGAATTGAGGGTGATAAATTATTTAATGACTTGTCAATGCTATGTTACAAACTATTAAAATAATGGTGAGTGTTACCATGCAAAATCGTCAACTAACCTATTTTATGGAGTTTTTATTTTACATGCTCTTTGACATATTTGATTTGACAAGGTTCCTTTCTCACAGGCTACCGGGCATCTCAAAGTGGTCATACGACACATGGAGGTAGGGTTCCAACTTATCATTGTGAATTATGCAAGACATGCTCTTTGATATTATGGACCCAAGATCAACTGCTACCCTAAGATTTTCCCTAAAGTTTGGTTGAGACATGAAGCGATTGGTTAATATGGGTCTCTCCTTTGAGGGAGACCCAAGTTTGAGGCTCAATCAATAACACGATGGCCAAAGAAAAACATCAAAAAGATGAGCTGTTGGCTTTGGAGCAAGTTGTGGGGAACGATAAGTGTCACACAATTTACCAAGGTTTTGTTCCCAGGGAGCTCCTTGGAACCTCGAGTGACCATGGGAACACTTTGGAGACGAGGTTGAACTTATGGTTCACATGGCGACACTCTCATTGATATTATGAACCCAATCTCACCCCTATGTACACATCAAGTTGTCCTAAAATATACCATAAAGTTTTGTGGCTCAATGGATTTGGAGAAAACGGCGGAAAATGATAAATTTCACACCATTTATCCAAGTTCTATTCCCACGGGCTCTTGGGCACTTCAAAATGGCCATGGGACACATGGAGGTAGTGATTGTTTGAGGCTTGTTAGTAACATGATGATCTAAGAAAAAACAATCAGAAAAAGATGAGCTGAATTGGTTTGGATCAAATGATGGGGAATGATAAGTTTCACACCGTTTACCAAGGTTCCATTCCCACAAGCTTCCTTGAACCTCAAAGTGTACACGGGACACTTGGAGATGGGATCAAACTTGTATACTTCAAGTTTTGCGCTAAGATTTATTGTAAAGTTTAGTAGCTCAATGGATTTGACACAAGTAATGGAAAACAATAATTTTCACACCATTTATCAAAGTTTTATTCGCATTGGCTCTTGGGCACTTCAAAGTGGCCATGACACATGGACGTAAGGGTTGAACTTATTATTTTGAACCACACAAAATACATTCTCTAACATTTTGGACCCATGCCCATCCACAAGTACACTTTGATTTCTAGCCCAAGTTTGCCATAAATTTCGTTTCTCACTATTGATGAAGGTTCCATTCCCACAGGCTATTGGGCACCTCAAAGTGGCCATGGGGACATATGGAGGTAAAGTTCAAACCTATCATTATGAACCACACACTACTGACTCCAAGCCCACCCCCATATAGGCTTTGAGCTCTACTCTAAGATTTACAATAAATTTTTGTCCAATGAGTTTGAGACAAGTGGTGAGTAAAATGATTTTCATGCAATTGACCAAGATTCCATTCCCATGGGCTCCTCGACACCTCGGTGGCCATGGGGACACCTAGAAGTAAGGGTCGAACTTATCATTATGAGCCACACAAGACACTATAATATTATTGACCCAAACCCACTTGAAATCCACTTTAACAACAAAAGGTTTTTTTGCTATCTTCCCGAAGATAGAATATAGAGATCAAGTCGTTTACGAAACCAATGTTCATACAAATTGTTGGATTATATCTTATAGATGGGGAGCATCACTCCGACCCAACAAAAGATTAAAAATTATCTTTATGGGTGAGACTCTATGGCCTCCCGCCTTTCTACGAGCATGAAAACAAATCTTGAAAATATTGCAAATTCAATTGGATATTTTGTTGCAATAGATATTCAAACAAAAGATCGGATATGTTTCATCCTATGCATGGATTTGTATGAATTTGAATCTAAATTCAATCGGTTATTTTATGGTAATAGATATTCAAACAAATGTTTGGTTATGTTTCAACCTTTGCTTGGATTTGCATCAATTTGAATCTAGATAATGTTTAGTTGTAATCAATTGTGCTTAAGGAAACAATGAAAGAGTGAGAAAGAGGTTTAACAAATCCATTGGATCAACCCGAAGAACAAAACCACAAGTAAAAAAGTTTAAACCAATAAACACTCTGCAAGGAGAAAACACAACAAATAATATTCCTCCAAGATTCAATTACAAGCTACAAGAATTCTTGAATTAAAAGAAGGAAAGTTTGTTTGACTACAACAAATAATTTGTTGTAGAAAACAAACATTAGTTAGAATTGTTGATTTTAGGCACTAACGAAATGATTTGTTTGCATCACTCAAAACTAACTAATCTCCCTAAAATGGAGCTTAATGTTATTTAATGTGAAAATGATTCATTTACATCACGCAAAAACTAACTAATCTCCTAAAATGGAGCTCGAGACTTATTTAGTATAAACCGACACAAAACTAGATTAGTTAACTAAAACATAGTCTAATGTGAACCCTCCAACACCCTCCTGTAAGTGAAAGTTAGGGAGAGCAAAAAAATTAAATATGGGTCCCAATACTACACTTGATACGTTATCCATGTACAATCAAAAGAAAAGGACTCGGGATGAATCCCCGGGGATAACTTCCTTCACCCCAAGCAAGGATCACAATGGAAGGTAGAGACGAGATGTCAAGGGTTTAATAAAGATGTCGACAACTTGCTCAACAATATAGACAAGATCCACTTAACAAGTCCATCCCAATTGAGCTTCTGAATGAAATGCATGTGAATTCAATATGCTTTGTATGTTGATGCTCAACTAGGTTACAATCAATCTCAATTGTACTTTAGTCATCACACCAAACAAGAATGGGATTATGTTGTAGGAAACCAAACTCAATTAGTAATTATCAAAACAAGAGAGCCTCTGACCGGCCTTAACATCTTGATATCCTATCTCAATGAACAACGCAACAGCAGACAACTTCTTACAAGGCCATGCATTTGGACCACAACCAAGGTTGTAAACAAATCTGCAAGTGGACTTGTGAGAATCAACATCAACTACCCAATTTGAGTCGGTGTGTCCCTTAATCTCTAAAGTGCTTTGTGGTGTGTACTAAATCCCAAAGTGTGTAGTGCCCCAAATGTAGTGCAAAATAAGCTCGGTTACTTGGATTCTCGGGAAGCTCATGGGAGAACCGAGAGACAAGGTTAACAAAATAAAATCGGGAAGAATGTGCGTGAGGTACAATATTTTGCCCTCGATAGCAAATACAAGGTTGAATCAACCTTGAGAATTTTGTAGCTAGTAAACAAGACAACTCTTGATTGAAATGGTGTAGGGCGCAGCTTACAATCAACCATGCCAAAATGATGAAGCAAATCACAAGCATACTTACAGTACCCAATGCAAATCCCCTCGGAAGACTAATGAAGTCAAGGGCAAGAAAGTAGTGCAAAATTCCTAAACCAGTCATGTATAATTGCTTCATCAAATTGTATTTGACATCCTAAATCATGGAATTTGAACTTCCCGTGCGGATGAGATCAACATAGAGGACCAATATCGAGAGGATTACCCCTTGCGTTTGGATGTAAACACTATGGTCAATGTGGCAACGAGTGAAGCCAGATTCTCATACCATGTTTGAGGAGCTTACTTGAGACCATACAGAGAATGACAGAGCCTGCACAAAACCCAATGGCTGCTCCGTATAGATCTCCTCTTAAAGATCGCCATACAGGAAGACACTCTTCATGTCCATCTGATATACCAACCAATGGTGTGTTACAACGAGTAGAAGTACTAGATGAACAGATTCCATCTTGGCAATAGGGGCAAAAGTTTCACCGTAGTCAACTCCTTCACAACTTGTGAGAAACCCTTTGTTACCAAACAGGACCTTGTACTTAACAACAAAACCATCTACTACATATTGGGTCGAGATAGACCCGCTTATAAGCGCACAAATTTTCTTCCCTGAAGAAGAGGCACCAAGTCCCAAGTATTATTCTTGATCAAAGAAAAATACCACTCTTACATAACATCCCACTCTAATTTTCGTGTTGCCTCATAAAAGAGTATTGATCTTATAAAATAGCATGGCTTACAAGAGCAACACCTAAATCTTTAAAGCGAGTACAATGAGGTTCACTAACCAAAGGACCAACAACTTCCATAATAGTATGGACTCACTAGGGCATAGACTAAGAAGTAGGTGGTTGAGGTGGCGGTGCAGAGCACCATCAATGTCATCATCAACATCGAAGTAGGTCATCAAAATCGGATGGAGGAGTGAGACATGGATAAGTAGCGAATGTCACTCTAGTGGAATGAAAATTTCATCAACCTTGATATCCCATTGAAGTAGAACATCATGAGTGACAGTCAAAGAAGTGATAAGTTTTTACATCCTCACAATGGCGAACAAAGGTAAGTACTTATCCCGCCTCCCCCTTGGCTTCCTCATTATGGCCCATATAGAGATAGGGCCCAATCCCGAATCTCAATACCCAATCCCAAAACCCCTAAATGGCCCAATCCCAAAGACCCAATCCAAATACCCAATACGACTCCCAATCCCCATATAGTTAGATAGGGCCCAATCCTCATTTTGATTGGCACTCCTGAAACCCCTAAACTATAGATAAGATATGGTCCAATCCCGAATCTCAATACTCTTCTTCTCCATAGGCTTAAGCTTTTCATCAAGAAAAACACTCATATTTTACTTCCAAATATGCAAAATCCATATACATTAGGCTTGATACCTAACCAAGCTTTTTTAGGAGTCTTGTCCCACATTGTCTTACAGGGTATGTAGTTCTAGATACAGTTTGTTTAATTCGTTGCTTCATCCCAAAACTCAAGTGCTATATCTTTAGACTAAATCATGCAATTCATCGTCTCTTTCAAGGTTCGATTCTTCCGCTTAGCGACACCATTTTGTTGAGGAGTATACGACACCGTGAATTGGTGCAAGATGTCAAGCTCAGTGCAGAAATATTGGAAGGCTTTACTCACATACTCACAAAGGGCTTTGAAAGCCTTGAAGTTCTCAAAGACTGCACTCTTATACTATAGAAAATACACTCGTGTCCCTTCGAGAAAAGTTATCAATAAAAGTGAGTGCATATTTTTCTCTTATAAACGACCAAGTGGGAAATGTCATAAAATCATTGTGCACCAACTTGAAAGGAGCTCTTTCTCAAGAAGCCTTGCCTTGAAGAAAAGGGTCGTGAAAGAGCTCCATAACATAGTAGAAAGTAGCCTACCAAAGGGCATATAGAACCAATCACCTAAGGTATCCATAACATAGTAGAAAGTAGATGCAAAGACATATATGGACCCTTCAATTTTGACACAATCAAGAAAAGAATATATTTGTCCTTTTCATTTCCAAGGAACTCTTCAATAGTGGGAAAGTCGAGTGCATGAAAGTACTCAATTCAAGTTCTGCAACATTTTGAACTCATTTATTTTTCTAAACAATTTCTCAAAGGTTTTCCACACTTCTTTTGGAGATTTGGCATTTGTAATGTGGAAAAGCAAGTTGTCTAACACATTCAAGACAATTAGGCTACAAGCTTCATTATGTTTACAAGCATACACATATTGGTCTTTTTCTTACATGGAGACCAAACAAACTCCTAAAACACTCCACAAGCCCCTAGATGCAACAATTGTTGCATCTTGGGTATCATATCATGGATATTAGAGGGTTTAGGATTCAATTAATCTATTTTTGGCTATTGCAGAGAGGAGGAAGAAGAGGAGAACAGCCAAAAACAAGACATAGGGCAAACAATAGCCCCCAAAACAAATGACTCCCCCTTTGAACAAATATGAGACTTAACAAGTTAAAAAAACTACACCACTTTTTTGGTGCAAAACAAAAAATTGCTCCCAATAATATGCTTCCTCTACATAATTTGCCCCTTCTTAAAAATTGCCCCTCATAAGAATGTCCCCCACCCTTTTAAAAATATCTCCTTTTAAAATTTTAATAAAAGGAACCCTAAAAAAATATTTAAAGGAAAGGGAGGTATGTTCGAACTCAAGACATCCAACAAGTGAGGGGTTTAATAAAACTACATTAGCCAATCAGTCAAACAAGGCTATATACAAATCATCAACAATAATTCTATTTGAATTTTAAAGAGGCAATGTAAGAATCACAAATGAACCTTTGTATGGGTCGAGTTAGAGCACACGTGGAGGTGTGAATAGGGTAGCATGAGGAAATTGTGAAATAGACAACCGACACAAGGAGTTGACTAGAAGGACAAGCACATGTCGAGACCGAAGGCCGGTGAGTCAAGTGGAGGTCTAAGGCCTAGGTATTCGAGGGTCAAGTGGCATGGGTTATCGAGGTGACTATGAGTAGTAGTAGACAATACCAATGCCACCACATCCTATCTCAATATCACAATATTTTGAAGGCATCTGGATTTGGAGATGTCCAACCGTTGGTGGTCGGGGTTTGGCTATGAATAGGTGGCGAAGGGAAACATTGTTCAAGCAATGTACAAGAAGCAATATTGGAGGCGGTACCTTGGCCAGTGAGAAGAAACCTTTCAAGCCATGTGGGAAGTAAAGCCATGAGCCATGTGACAATACTAGTCATAGGTTGGCAATAATAGGAAATTGCAGTAACTTAAGAGTTCCATAAGTGGAGGAGCAATGCAAAGTGTTTGAATTTGAATTTCAACTACAAAGTTCGTGATAGAGCATCGTCAATACATGTCTCTAATGTCAATGCCAAATACCAGCGCCAACATAGAATGTTTTGACTGCTTCAATTATAATGATACAACACATGTGTACAATGCTAACGGCAAGCGTATAGAAGGGTGGCGAGCAAGGGCTGAAATAGATCGATTGCGGTTGGATGTCGTTGTTTTGGCAAAACGCTTCGGTGATATAGGTAAGCGGGCATTGGATGTTTGGCAATTTTCCAATGCATCAATTCCAATTCTTTGATTCTTCGCACAATTCTAGTGCTTCAATTCTATAAAAAAACAACGATTCCATCATTAACTTAACACCTCAAAATCTACCCCTGTAAATGCTTCAATGCAGTTTCAGATGCACATTCCAGCACCTAAAAAAAAATTAGCTAATCTTCTTTTGTTGTACGGCCTTGTAGTTGGAAAAATTAAAAAAATCAATGCTTATTTGTTGAGGCGAGCAATAAGCATTAGGGTTTAATGGCTATCAGAGAGCTCAACTTCTTTGATACCATGAAAGAGTGAGCAAAAAGGTTTAACAGATCCACAAGATTAACCCAGAGAACAAAACCACAAGAAAGAAAAGCTTGTGTCGATAAACACTCTACAAAGAGAAGACGAACAAATATTATTCTTCAAGATTCAATTACAAGCTACAGGCGTTTTTAATTTATAGGTAGTAAAGTTTGTTTGATTACTGATAATAATTTATTGTCAAAGACAAACATTAGTTAGGATTGTTAATTTTAGGCACTAACAAAATGCTCCGAGCACATCACTCACTCTAACTAATCCCCTAAAATAGAGCTTAGAGTTATTTAGTGTAAACTAACACAAAACTAGACTAGTTAAACTAAAACCTAGTCTAATGTGAACACTCCAACAAAATATGGGCTGTTGGAAACTATCTTTAGACTGTGAGAAATTACCAGTCAGACTTTATGGATGTCATGTATAGGGTGTTGGAAAAAAATACTGCCCTAATTTTAGAGCTAAACTAAAAACAAGAGTCACATCAAGGAAGGGCAAGATGCTAGTATGGTGGAAGAAAACACTTATCATCAAGGAAGACCAAGATGCTAGTATGGTGGAAAAAGCACTTATCATCAAGGAAGGCTGAGACACTAACATGGTGAAAAATGCACTTATCATAAGAACAAAGGTGCTTATGGGAACCAAATCACTTTTTTTTTATCCAAAAGAACAAATCCAGATAGAGATGCCAGTCTTGAAAAACTCTTAGTACCTAACATTAAAGGCCAAAGTAAACAACCACAGAGTAAGCCATACGATACTAGCCTTGAAGAATCACCACCCTGAAGGGAACTAGGTGTCTCATCCGTGGACAAAAGGAAATGCCCCAAGATATGAAACTAGTAGTAAAATCAGAAGATGAAAAAGAAGAATGCTCAATTATGCAATCAGCTAGCTAGGAAGCCAACGTTGATTGCAAACAAAAGAGGAGCAGTAAATTGGAATAAGAGATACTACAATAATTACCTGGGAAGCCCTTGGACTCGAATCACATAAGCCAATTACATCTTAGTTACAAAAGAGGGGGTGAAAATCCCTCCAACAGTCAATTGAGATGCTTCTCGTGGAATGTTAGGGGCCTAAATGCCCTTGACATTCAAAGGCTAGTCAAACACCAGCTTTAGATCAGAAGACCTAATTTGACTTTCATCCACAAGGCAAGGATGACGAAAGGAGAAATGCAAGGGTTATTGCCCACCTCATAAACGGATTAAAAAGAGATGGAACAAGGGCATTTAGTGGTCTGAGCAGACTCTGTGATTCAGAAATCTGAAAAAAAAACAAAAGTAACAAGCAACAACTGGTTTCAAAGTGAACTCATAAAAAAGCAAAATGTCAAAATAAGTCATCAATGTCTATCGTCCTAACAACCCTATCCTCAAAAAAAAGAACCTGGGATAACATCTTAGTAGTCTTGGATAATCTAAAAGATGAAAAAGTCCTGACAGGGGGAGATTTCACTGCGATTCTCCAAACCACAAACAAGAGAAGAGGACTATCCCCTACAACACAATCTCAAGACTTGGAAATATTTTCCCCAACACTTTCTCATGGAATTACAGCCCAATGAAAGAAAATACTCACGAAACTATAAGAGGATTTGACAACATCGCTGAAAGGTTGGACGGATTCCTTGTCACCCCAAAATGGTTAGAAGAAAATTGGATTTCAGGGTCAATGATCCTAAATGTATAAAGCTCATACCATGCCCCAATCCTTTTTAAAGATAAAATTGATCAAGCCCCAGATCGTTGCCCCTTCAAATTTGAACTGGTGTGATTGAGGGACCCTGGTTTAATGGACAAGATGAAGGAATAGAAGAATCAATGATCAACAATTGCTGGAACCAAGATGTATCAAATGGCTAAAAACTTAGATATATCAAAAGCTGCCTAAAAGAATAAATGAAATTTCAAAAATATGCTTTGGCAAAAAGATATGTGGGAAGAAAAGTTTGAGAGTATTAACTCAAAAATCCAAGACTTGGGGTTGTCAGATGATATTTTAGAGGAAAAGATGGGAAAAGGAAGAGGTGCTTTGGAAACAAAAATGAAGGAAAACTTGGTTGCAAGGTGATAAGAAAACACGATTCTTGCACCAATTCACAATAGCAAGAGCAGTATTACCATTATCTATATAGGAGCAGGAGCAAAATTAGAAGAACCATACAAGACCAGGGAGGAGGCAGTTAACTACTTTTCTCACCTATTACTAGCAGAAAATGTCCCAACTGTGTAAGTTCGTGACAACATAGTCAATGACATCCTTTGCTTCTTAGCAAAGAACAAAACGAGAATCTAATCACTCCCTTTTCGGAAGAGGAAATATGAGAGGTGATCTTTCAAAATGAAAAGGGATAAAGCACTGAGGCTGAATGGATTCCAAGTAGGTTTCTTTCAAGAATCCTGGGATACGTGTGGCAAATAGGTTACTGAAGTAGTAAATGAATCCCAGAAAAAAAAGGTCCTCATGGACTTTTAACTGCACCTTCATCGCTCTCATCCCTAAATTTTATGATCTTATAACCTTTGCTGATTTTAGAACCTAGCCCTTTGTAATATCCTTCACAAATTTTTCACCAAGGGAATGGCAAAAAAATTGAAATGTATTTCACTGCAGATTATTTCCATGGAGCAAGGAGTTTGTGAAAGGAAAACATATTCTAGATGGAATTATAATCACCCATGCGCTCACGCAGTCCCTACAAGCAAATAAAGATAAATGAGTGATCATAAGATAAACATTAGTAAGGTTTATGATAGAGTGGACTGAAGCTATTTTAGAAAGGTTTTGGAAAAGCTTGGCTTCTCAAAAGAATGGTGTGATTACGTAATGAGTTGTGTATCAGGGCAAAGATTTTCAGTAATATTAATGACATACCCCTTGGCTTCTTCTCAAGCTCAAGCATGAGAAGGTAAGGACACCCACTATCCTGTGATTTTAGCAAAGGCCTTGGGCAGATCACTTTCAACAACAAGATGGACAATACAATTGTAAGGGCTAACAAATTCTCAAGAAGTCAAACCCCTCACACATCTACAGTTTGTAGATGATAATGTTCTATTTGGCGCTACAGAAGTAAAAGAAGCAAAGGAAATCAAATCCCTCCTAAACATGTATTTAGAGGCTTCAAGACAATTCATAAATTCTGCCTAAGGGTCTTTTTCTTCAATGTCAAACCAATAAGATAAGCCTTCCTCGTTGAAAGCTTGGGATTTGAAATTGGGAAACCATGAAGCAAATACCTTGACATTGTCCTGTTCACTGGGGCTGGATGTCAGAGGCTATGTGAGCCTGTGAGGAGCTACTTAGCAGATTCCAATCAAGATAGCCTGCCATGTGAGGTAAATGGATGGGTTTGGTCAGCATGCTCACACTAATCAGATATGTCCTCTAGGCCCTGACAAACTACATGTTCTTTTTTATGAAAACTCCTAAAGCCTTTCTTCAAAAATCAAACAAAATCATGAAATACTTTCTATGGCAAAGCATTTTGGAGGAGAAGAAGATTGGTTAAGTGGAGCTTGATTTGTCAGTCTCAAGTCCATGGAACTTCAAAATAAGGCTTTGGGAGCAAAGCTAGCATGGCGTATATGTGAAGACACATTGCAGCGATGAAGCTTCATTCTTCAATCAAAATGCACAACTCCTCAATGAATCTTCTCCGTTGACCAGCTCCCTAAAGGCTCACATGCATAGAACTACATTACTGGCTGCAAGGATCTGATTACATCTCCTTTGACCTGGAAAATAAGGGATGGCTAAGGCTGCCTTCGGGAAGATCCATGGCAAGTCCATTCCCATTATCCAGGGAAGCTAACTTGGAAGCAACTCGACAATCCTAGCAGTCAAGTGGGGATCCAAAGTAAGAGATTGTTCAGATGAGGGTCACACTAGGGGAAAAGTGTTCAGAAAATGGAAATCCCTGCCACGACCTCTCAGTAGAGCTAAAAAAACTCGAGTAAATCCTAGCTCGGAGGACACTTGAAGATATAAGAATAGATGCTTGAGGCCGACTCAGTGCAAATTTGGGTCATACACCGTCAACAGGGGGTACCAACTAGCTCCTCTGGGGGTTATGCTGGATTCTGAGCAGCCCATGAAACAAAATGTGGTTCGTAGCTCAGAGTAGAACTCTAAACACATGACAAGCTAAAATGAACAGGGCTATGGAGCTCAATGAGATGCCTCTATACAATAAAGTAGAAGAGCTGGCAGCCCACCTCCTTCATTGTGAATACGCAGCTAAAGTGGTTAATCCAAATGCTGAATTGGGTGTGGATGTACCCATCTGATGTTAGATCGTTGCTCTATCCTACGGAAATTTTGTCCGCTGATTGTCCTATGGTCACTATAGCTGGACTACAACAAAAATATTCTCAGAAAGGACTCATCCATGGCAAAGGTGTGTTCCTAGGATAGCCTTGGTAAAATAAGAATTGGTTAACTCTGCCAAAAAGTCAGACTCAGGAAAGGCTTACAACAAGGGATAAAAGAACTTTAGATAGATGGAAGAAGATAGCATTGCCACCTGCTAATAGGTCAACCAGACAAAGGATAAACATGAATGAGGTAAAATGGACTCTCCCAGCTCAATGTACTTCAAAATTAAATTTTGACGAAGCATTCAGAGGCACCCCAGGATCAGTCATCTGGGGCTATAATCCAGGATGAGAGAGTAGGCTTTGTTGGAGCATCCTTGACTTTTATCCCAAGGGGCACAATTTTCACATCTCCAATTTCAATTCCCACTACTTCATAGACAAAGCTCTGCAATGAAATCTTCACATTGACGATGAAATGTGAGATTTTCTTCTCATGGCATCTGTTAGGCATATGCTTTAAGTGACTTTTTCATGCCTCTGACACTATAAGCTTGGCTACCATTAACTCCTTTATGGGTCATGGTCACCTAGCCAACACTGGTAAGAAATGTAGAAGTTCAATGGTGGTTTCTGAATTGTTAACGAAATTATTTTTGCTGGTTAAAAATGAGAAAATCTTCCATTGGTTTTTAGGCCTAATCCTTTGAACCAAGGAGATTCCATCTTGCAAAAAGGGGTAATGTCATTGTTGTCAGTGGAATAAAAATCAAGGCAGATGATGCAGAGGGTAGGAAAGAAGGGAATGCTTTAGTGGTGGTGAAGGAAAAGGTAAAGATCCTTATC